>CM071686.1:35723299-36347674 GCA_036553675.1 Solanum okadae
CCTCATATTTTCCACCACATAGGTCACTCCCACCTTATCACGGATATCCTCATTTCTAATCTTATCGCTCCTAGTATGACCACACATCCACCTCAGCATCATCATCTCCACAACATGCATCTTTTGGGCATGAGAGTTTTGACTGACCAACACTCCGCCCCATACAACAATGTCGGTAGACCACTCTATAAAACTTACCTTTTGAGTTTTGACAGTACCTTTTTATCACGCAAGACTATAGAGACCAGTCTCCACATCATCCACGCCGCACCAAATGTAATGCAGTAACCAAATGTGAAGCATAATAGAACTTCTTTCAAACAACCCTAACTGTTGAGATGGTGTCAAGGAGAAACAACTAACGTAACTAGGAGACAGAACATCAAACATGGAGTCCTACCATGGATTAGGAGTGTCAATTATGGACTTAAGAAAATCAACATTGAGAGTGTTTGAATAAAGCTTATAAGTTGGTCAAGCAAACTTATCGTTCACATAAAAGCAAGCACAGACACAGATGGATGTCTTTTTGAAATGTTTCATTCAGGCATTGCATCCTCTATTCCATTTACTTTGAACTGGGACATTGCCTCCAGCCCGCCCCAATACATGCTTGGGCAGTGAGCAAATATTGATATGAAATGACCATAGTTTCAAGGTTCTCTAAACACCCCTAACTCACTATTCTATAAGGGAACCCTTGGAATAACACTTAATAGGGTTTCATAATACTGAAACTAGCAATAAAAGAAACCCAACAGTTCTTTATATTCATGCACCAGTATGTACAAACCATGTCGAAAATTTACTTTGATAAACTGGAATAGCAGAAGGGGGAACATTTTTAATCTGGTTACGGTTACGTTGATAATAGACCTAGAAAGTATAGAGGAAACATTATTCATCCACTTGTAGATTTGCACATGAGAAAGGATTAACCAATCCGAAGCTGAAACTTGTATTGTGACAGGCTTCACCGTAAAGCAATAAAGCCAAGGTCATTCGGCACCTTTGTCAAATTATCTGATGAAACCAGAGACCATTCTGCAGACTAAGAAGCTGCAGTTGTATTGCTTCTAAACCCTGTAAACCAAAAGTCAACAAAAATTTATCACATTGAGAACACCAATATGTACCCTATTCTGCTAGGTACATATCTCTCTAGCAACTTTGACCGAGCAAATGAACAAAAGGAACAAAGAAAATGAGTGAGATGCCCTATGACAACGGATAGTGGATCTATAAAAGACCATTGGAAAAAACAGTGTTACATATTTAAACATTTGGCGGTGTATGATACCAAAATTCATACAGGAGTGGTACACGACTTTCCACACACCCTGTTGGTCTCGGTCATTCGGTCTCATGGTGGAAACAGTTAGAACTACACTTCTGCTAATTTGACCAACATGAAATATTTTTTTAGCTGAAAGCAAGCTTGCAAGTTCAGCCTCTCTTGTGGAGAAAACAGAGACAAAAATTACTAGCAAGAAACCAAAGCTTTAAGCTGCTTCAGGCAAAACGCTATTATATCCCTAAGATGCAGGAGAAAACCTTCTTAAAAAACCCATTATTCACATGAAAATGAACTATGCCATCAAGAGCCAAAGGGGACAAAGGAGATGGAAACAAGAAAAATAATGTGTTATGTTCATTTACTCTTTAATGACAGTGTCTCCTATTACTCTCAGATATCACAAGTAAAGAATGTTTCCTCTAAGGAATCTGCAAATACCCACCAAATTCATATATCATGTGCGCCTTTTAGCTTTGTGGTGAGCCGATCATCAAAAGGCAATGCCATGGCGACAAAGGCAGAGGCGAGAAAGGCATCGCCTTTTGTATTTTCTTAAAAAAAGGCGATCAATTTAGGATTTTAAAAGTTGAAAGAAAATTTTAGGGTTTTCTTTCCAATTTAGCTTCAAGGTTATGGGTAGACATGCTACTCTCCATTATGCCCACTTAAACCAAGAGGCACGTGTACTGGTTAAAAATTGTGTCTAGTACTTTGATGTCGTGCAAGCACACCTCCGAAGTAACTAGAGAAAGAGTAGTGCTCATCTATAGACTAATGGAAGGGCTGCAAGTTAATGTGGGCGCTATTTTGCGTCAAAATATGATGAAGTTTAGGAGTAGTAAGAGATGATGTTTTTGTTATGAGAGCTTGCTCACTAGGTACTTCCGTGCTTTGATGATTGAGGAGGAGGTCCATGATGTGTGTCCACCCCGTGCCCCTCATTTGGTATGCCCTTTGGTTGATGTTACTAAAACTAAGGCGCAAGAAGCGTCACATGGGCCAGTGTTATCTACTGCGGATAGGCAAGCACGTTATGATAGTTGGATGGGCAGAATGTATGGTATGGCCGAGCATCAATTGCAGATAGGTGGCCGTTCGGTGACTAAGGAAGATATGGCAACATTGACAAAGTGTTACCCTTTGACGGATAGCGCAATTTTTATGTGTCGTATGGGCCCGGCATTCCAATAGCCTATCGATGATGATGATGCCACTGAGGATGAAGATGTTAAGTCTGAGGAGGATGAGACGGATGATGCTAGGAATGATGATAATGATACCGACGCGGGTGATGGTGAAGCGACCTTAATGGTTGTGGATTTTGCACAAATGTGGCAACTGTTGATTGAGTGCCAAGAGGCCTAGAGGCCAAAAAAAGGGAGTTTTTCTTTCACTCTTTACTTATGTTTTGTTTTGTGCACCGAGGACAGTGCTCTGTTTAAGTGTGGGGGAAGATGAACTACCATATATATATTTTACTGCTTTATCAAGTATTTTATTTTATTTAGGTGGGTTCCTTGATTTTTGTTTTCGATTCTTTTCCCAAGGATAGTCCCATTGAACCAACTAAGACTAGTATTTTATTTAATTGTGTTGAATCATAGAGTTGTCATAGTAGTGACAGTTCCCAATGACGGATGGATGACGACTGTCTTAAGGGAAAATTAGTCACTAGGAGTAGTAGATGGTGCAATCAAATTGTCAGAACTTTGAAACCTTGCTTAGCCTAACGTCATGGGTAGTTCACACTTGTGTATGCAACTTGAATGGGATTAGTAACCTTAAGACACACATAGGTTCTTTGCTTTGACTCTAATTGATAAAGATGGGCTTAATTGAGTGTAAAACACCGCAATGTGATTTGTATAAGCATGCTAAGTTGGTTATATCCTTATGCGTATGTCATGATGCCATGTGGGATGAGTAATTGCTAGTTCTTGCATTGAATGACATCTAGAACTTGCCCTGTGTGTGCTTAATAAGTAACTTGTATGGATTGTGGAATAGGATTGAGGCATTTCTCTGAATAGCCAATTTGAACTTTCTTATGTGTTTCCAAATGACTTGTCCTTAGTAAAGCCCCATTGAGCCTTTTAGCCTTTAATTTTTTACTAACCACATATTGAGTCAAATGCTTTTTTATTGATACCATGACTTTGTTTGATCAAAAAGTTGATCCTTAATGCACTATGTTAAGAGGCAAAATGAAAACAATGGTAAAAGTGAAGTAGGGTGGAAATGCTTGTTTTGTGGCGAAATTAAAGAAAGAAGGTGAAAAACATGGCGATTATAAATTGCAAAAGCACTTGTAGTGAAAAAAATGTAAAAAAGAAAAATATTGCTTGAATAGGAAACAAGTGCTTAAATATACAAAAGGGTAAAGCTTGAAACGTGAATTGAAGGATATTTATGAGGTTTGTACCAAAGAAAAGAGAAGTGGTTGAAGAAGTATGTCTGAAAAATAAAATACCTGCATTAGGGAGGAATAGTCACTAATTATATCCCAAATGTACCCTCCCTTGCCTCAGGCCGACATTACAACCAAACTTAAGTCCTCTTGATTCCATGATTAGTGCTTTGTGAAAGTTAAAAGTACACTAAGGGAAAGCTTATGGTATGTTAGAATATGTAAGAACATCATTTGTTGAGGGTGAGTGCTAAACTTTGAAAAATAGGCCTTGGTTTGAAACAGTGTTTTGGACGGCGAGAGGCGACAAAGGCCTGCCTCGCCACACGGCGAGCCGCTCGCCTTTTTGAATTGAGGCGCCAATTAATACAAAATATTTAATTGCATATATAAATATCCAAAATCTCAATAACAATAACATTCATTAGCAATGTCCCCCTTTTTGTTAGCATCTGACGTCATTGAATTCACAATTTATGGACAAATAAATACTATATTAATTAGTATAAAACTAAATTAAGTAGGGAAGAAATAATTATAGAAGGATCAAATTATTATTTTTTTAAATATAGGCAGATTCCAGCCCAGTGAGCAGAGCACTACAGTCTACCACAGAAGTACAGAACCAAACATAGTCTCAAACTCTAAATACTGAAAAACAGAGTAGTTCCACCCAAAAAAAAAAAATAGAGTAGTTCCACCAAAAAAAAAATAGAGTAGAGACTAAAGAGTAGAGAAGAAGAAGAAGAAAAGAAGAGAAGAAGATAAGAACTAGATGAGAAGAAGAAAAGAACTAGAGATAAGATTTCGTACCTGAGAAGGAGCAGCAATCGCGATTGCGATTCGTGAAGAAGAAGTCTCCACGAAGGAGCAGCAATCGCGAAATAGGAGGAGAAGAGGAGGAGCGTCTTGCGAAGGTCAAGTTTGCAAAAATACCCAAAAAAAACCCTAATTTTGGCTTTTATTTATTAAGTCAGACGTTAAAAAAAATAAAAAAATAAAAAGGCGACGCCTATTGCATCGCCACACCACGTCATCTAATGCCTTTCCGTCACCATGGCACGCCTTTCTGAAGTCGCCTCGCCTCGCCAGAAAAAGGCGATGACCCCTCACCTGGCCTTGTCGCCAAAGGCGAAAAGCGAGCGCCTTTCATAACACTGGTTTGAAATATGATGAGTGTAACGCTATACTAAAAATGGTGAGGGCATTCATGACGCACATTTGGGTGAATTGTATTTTGGCGTGTTCTTATATGATTACGTTGGCCCGAAATATTTGTGAAGAGTCATTCATTGAGGTTATGTGGTGTTGATTGGTAAACTAACAAAATGAACTAAATTGTTGATTGTTGCATAAAGTGTGGATTACAAAAGCATGATTGAATATGTTTGGTTGATTTTACTGTGGGTGGATAAGTCCAAAGGTGATAATGATGAGTTGATAATCTAGAGATTGTTTGAGGACGAACAAAGGTTTAAATGTGGGGTGGTGATCTTGAGCGTATTTATATGCCCAATTACTACGAATTGCCCGTGTTTACCTTATGTTTTGAGAGCATTCTTAATTCTAATTGGTATATTTAGATAATTATTATGATGATTGCAAACTAACCTATATGATTAGCTATATGCAAGGGTTCCTAAAGAAGTATGCACGTAACAAAAGCAAAGGAAACGACAACGACGAAAATGCGCCAAATAGAAGCTGGACGCACTGCCCCAGCACATTAGGCGCGATGGTGGCACAGGGCGCCAACCTCAAAATTCAGAGATCACTTTCAGGCCCGGACATGCCCAGACCTCTCTTGGCGCGATTCAGGCGCATTGCCCCTGACTTTTCCGGTGAATTTTAGTTGTTTTAGGATTCCAAAGTTAATTAAAAGTGAGAATTAATTTCCTAAACTCTATATATATGACCCTAGGGTTATTTTGTGAAGTACTTTTTTTTCGTGTGCAAGAGCAAAGGATTAACAATTTGTCTTAGGTTTCAATTCTCTACTCTTCCTTTAAATTCGATTTGTATGAAATTAATAGTTTTTGAGTCTTTGAATATTATGATTGGCTAAAAGCCTTTGTTCTGGGGTTGTAGGTACGAGTAATTGTTGAGCATCAATTGTTTTGAATTAATGTTGGTTATCGCTTAAATTACTTTTGTATTCTTGTTTTTAGTATTTCATGCTTGATCACCATAGAGATAAATATATTGTCTAGAATAACTCAAGAGACAAAGAGGTAGATAGACCAAAGAATACAAAGAGCTCAATCTCTCTTGCATATCACTTGTTCAAATTCGTGTTCAGGATTGACACCCAAACGAACACCGAGCTTGGTTACGAAACATGATAAACATACAAATGCTTCCAATTGAGTTTTTGTCTATCTCCGCTCAACAATGTAGTTAGACATTCAATTGGAGTAGGCGATTAGAGGTTGAGAGATCATGATCATAAAATCAACCTTATAAATCGGTCATTTGATACAACAACATACCCAGTGAAATCCCACTAGGTGGGGTCTAGGGAGGGTAGAGCGTACGCAGACCTTACCACTACCTCGCGGAGGTAGAGAGGCTGTTTTCGGGAGATCCTCAGCTCAAGAACATCAAATCTAAGTGACAGGAGAGATATATATGAAACATAACAACCAATCCAAAAGATAGTGTATAAACAACAAATGATACAATAACATCGAGAAAGTAATGTGAGGAGTGAAACACAGTAAACAGCATAAGGCTAGGACTACTCCAAACGCTAACAACCCATACCCTCGCGAGGGACGGCAACACGCTAACCCTACTAACCTTCAACCTTGATACGCGACCTCTACTCCTTCCTATCTAGAGTCATGTCCTCGGTAATGTGAAGCATAGCCAAGTCTTGTCTAATCACCTCTTCCCAATACTTCTTGGGCCTACCTCTACCCCTCCGCGCACCTTCTACCACCATTACCTCGCATCTCCTCACTGGGGCGTCTGCGCTCCGTCTCTTCATATGTCCAAACCATCTCAGTCTCGCTTCCCTCAGCTTGTCCACCACAGAGGCCACTCCCACCTTCTCCCGGATAACCTCATTCCTAATCTTGTCGCTCCTAGTGTGCCCACACATCCATCTCAACATCCTCATCTCCGCAGCATGCATTTTTTGAACATGTGCGTTCTTGACTGGCCAACACTCCGCTCCATATAACAAGGCCGGTCTAACTACCACTCTGTAGAACTTACCTTTAAGTTTCGGTGGAATTTTCTTGTCACACAATACTCCAGAGGCAAGCCTCCATTTCATCCAAGCAACCCCAATGCGATGTGTGACATCATCGTCGATGTCACCACTCCCTTGGATTACAGCCCCAAGATACTTAAAATTTTCCTTTTTAGGGATGATCTGTGCGGGAAGTCTCACTTCCACATCAGTCTCATCCAACACATCACTGAATTTGCACCCCAAATATTCTGTTTTAGTCCTACTCAACCTGAACCCTTTGGACTCCAGCGTTTGTCTCCACACCTCCAACAGCGCATTAACTCTGTCCCGCGTCTCATCAATCAGTACTATGTCATCCGCAAATAACATACACCATGGGACCTTCTCCTGAATAGACCGCGTCAACTCATCCATCACCAAAGCA
Source organism: Solanum okadae (assembly GCA_036553675.1). NCBI lineage: Eukaryota > Viridiplantae > Streptophyta > Magnoliopsida > Solanales > Solanaceae > Solanum > Solanum okadae. Next base: position 35,730,627 of record CM071686.1, read on the forward strand.
AAAAGGAAAGGGCTTAGGACTGATCCCTGGTGCAGCCCCATCTCAACTGGGAAATGTTCTGAGTCTTAATTCATTGTTGAGATGTGATACATGAAACCCTATGCATGTTGCAGCCCTGGAATTGTCCCTTCATTGTTTCAATCACCGAAATTGAAGTTGTCGTTATTAGTTACTTTTATAATTTAATAATTCACAATAATAGTATTGAACAAAAACACAAGCTCTTGAAAACACTTTCTTTAAATTGTGGAATTAATAGAATTAATTTAAATTGATCGTAAGTCCTTTGGGTTCGACAACTCGATTCTAAAAGAGCCATTTATTACTTCTGCGACCACGTACACTTGCATGTGCATTTGGGAGCAACAAGTTTTTATAGTGGTTATTTATTGTAGTTATTAGCAGTATCTCATTCCAGTAATGTTAGGAAACCATGTCACGGTTTCTAGGGGCAGTTATCTCATCAATATTGTATTTAAACTCTATATTTATCTAATGAAATCTAAGCAGAAAATTATTCCAATTTTTGAGTACTTCAACTTAAGAGATTGCAGGTTCTCTCTTGACGAACCAAAACCATAGTTGTAGGAAGAAAACATCTAATTCCATCATGCAGCTTCTCATAACTAGATTCATTTAAGGACCGAACAACTTGTTATCAGAGCGGGCATTGGGCATTATGGGAGACCAAATCCAACAATGGGGACAATTGATGAACTTGTTTCAAAAAGAATGTGCAGCCAATTTAGCCAGACATGAAGCCATAAATGGTCATTTGAATGCACTCGCAAAGTATTTAGCAAATTCAAAGGCCAATTCTGAATCAAGTGAAAATGTCGGTCATAATTGAGGTTGTAAGGGTAAAGCTACAGTGGAAGGAGGGTCAAAATCATAACAGGAGGAAGTTCCATCATTCCTAGATATACAATGTTGGATTTTCCACAATTTAATGGCCAATAGGACCCTTTGGGATGGCTGAACAAGTGCGAGCATTTCTTTCATCACCAACAAACACCAGAAGAAGAAAAAATTAGACTTGCTGCTTTTCATTTGGAAGGAACTGCACAACTCTGAACTAGAGAAAGATATGCCTCAATGCTCTTGGGATGAGTTCAAACGTCAATGCAACCTTTGTTTTGGACCAACAATTAGAAGTCAAAATTTGGGAGAATTGGCTAACTTAAGTCAAATTGGGACGGTGTCAGATACCAAGAAAAGTTTGAGCAATTGGTTTGGCGGGTTGGTACCCTTACACAAGCATAAAAAATTGAACTTTACATGTAGTGGTCTTGTTGATTACATAGCAATTGAGGTATAATTGCATAATCTTCAATTGAGGTAGAGTTGCATAATCCTCCCGATTTGGCTATGACGAATATTTCCCAGCTTTACGAAAAGGAAGGAGCAACCTCTTTGTTTGCAATTGTTAGATGTATGTATATCAAAGACACCATACTTCTCACCTCAACAACAAGCCAGATTTGTGAAGAAATTGACCAGATTTGAAATGCAAAAAGACGACTTAAGAGGACTTTTTGTTTCATCAGTGGTGAACTGTTCACCTGAGATTATCAATGTAAGAAATTATTCTAGGTTGACTCGATAAAAGATGAGGAACAATTTGTTGAAAAAGAGGGAAATACTAGTAGTTTCCACCTCAGCGCTTGAGACAAGCAGGATTTAAATAAGGGAGGAAACCATGTCCTAGTTTCTAAGAGTAGTTAGTTATCAATATTGTATTTAAACTCAATGGTTATCCCATGAAATCTAAGACAAAAATTATTCCAGATTTTGTGTACTTAAACTCAAGAGATTGCAAGTTATCTCTTAACGAACCTACACCATCGGTCATAGGAAGAAAACATGTGATTACATCTTGCAGCATCCCATAACTAGATCCATATTAGGGACCATATTAAAGTATTTACGGCAATGAGGCATCCTACACTATTATGCATGCTCTTATATGAAAAGAAAATGAGGTCCACTATTTTAGATGGAAAATGGGTTACTGAAGATGACATCCATTATGGAAACATTCTGTCCACCCACAAAGATAGGGGTAAGGTCTAAATACACCCTACCCTTCCCAGAGCCCACTTTTGGGATTGCACTGGGTTAGTTGTTGTTGTTGTTTGATGATGGCATCCATCACATCAATACCTAGGAGTACTCTCTTTTTAAGAAAGGCAAGTAGAACATCAATGTGTAGGTGTGCTCATTTACTCCATTCTTTGTTGCAATTTACTTAGTAAATAGGGAAATCAGAGAGGAGGAAGCTACTCCGTCTCTGTTGCACTTAACTCAGTATGTACATCATCTACCATGTCATAGTCATATTTATCTTACGCATGGTACTTGGAACAATCATAAGAATGGCTCCCGAAACTTCAAGTTTGTTGTGTAAGAGAATATTTTTATTACATGCAGATCAATTAAGCTAAACAAATAAAGTAGGCAGCCAAAGGAAGAAAAAACAAAGAGAACTTACCCCATGATCCATGGGCTGGCAAGCTGACGTACTGAGGACATGACCTTCTTAAGCTTGTATCATGTGCACAGTCACGAGGCTGTAAAAAGAATGGTATTGAAGCACATGTTTAAAATTTACTTCTAATTGTAATGGGGAAGATTAGGGGAATGACGGTCTGCTAATAATAGAGATTCAAGATAAACATGAAATTAACTTTTCCCAGTAACTTGTATGATGAATAAAATCAGAATACCAAAAACAAAGCCCATATTCTTCCTAATCCCCCTGCTCTTAACATCTAGGACATTGATTAATGGGACGACCAAGGGGGTAATGGATGATAAAATAGAAGGAAGGTCATTGTTTTTTGTTCATTTGTCTTATCAGTTGGCCTTTCGGCAATGCACAAAACCTTAGTAACCCTAGACATATAAACAAGAAATACATCCTTAACGATCAAGTCATGAACCTCTCTGCATTATGGTCATGTGATATCTACTGCTGAGGCAGTCCGGTATAGAAAAGAAGTAACAGAATGAAAGGTACTTCCTTGATGCGGACAAAGATTTCTGTTTTAGATCAGGCACTGACAAAGATTTCCGCAGATGCAACACAGTGTGTCTGATATTTTTTATTTGATGCTATAAGAATCATGGTTACATAACAATAAATGTGAGATCACAAAGCATCTATTGCAGTATTTCTGTCAGAGCATCAGAGAGACGACCAACCTCAAAATTCTTATAGAAACATATATGAAGTTCTTCCAGGGCATCGCCTGAGCATACCAACTCTGGGGTTGTATGAAAAGCATTTTGAATGGCTGAAATGATGCCTCCTAATGGATACTTTTCGGAATTTGATGGTACATATCCAGCTTCAAATAGAACTTCCTGGCATTGTGTTTGAGTGCGTAATGTTAGTCAAGTACCACACATAATCTATTTGGTTAGTTGACTAACAGGGAAGAAAAACTTATAAGTGTTCAACAGGTTATAAAAGGAAACAGTAGAGACTAATCAATGAGCAACAGCATGTTCATATGCAATTATCAGGCATAAAATCACTAGATGGTTGGTTTATTGACATTGAAGAGATCTTGTTAATATTCATCTGATAACAAAATGAAACTGTATCAACAATAATACCATTATAAACAGTTTTTAACGCATAAACAATGATATCAAGAATATTTTGATACAGTTGATTAATCCATAAGTTACAGCATATACGTTACACAATGCATGTGCAGGTTTCGTCCCCCCCCTTCTCCCCTTAATTCTGCTGTTAATTACCAAGTCACAAAGATTTCCCTCTTGATAAATTTTGTATCGACAAGAAATAGGTACTAATAAACATCCATAAGTAAGTTTTAACATATAATTATTCAAGTGAAAACAAAATGAAACTGTATCAACAACAATACCATTATAAACCATTTTTAATGCATAAGCAATGATATCAAGAATGTTCTGATACAGTTGATTAATTGAGAAGTTACAGCATATATGTTACACAATGCATGTCCAGGTTAGGTCTCCCCCCCCCCCCCCCCTCTCCCCTTAATTTTGCTGTTAATTATCGAGTCACAAAGATTTCCTTCTTGATATATTTTGTATCGACAAGAACTAGGTACTAATAAACATCCATAAGTAAGTTTTAACATATAATTATTCAAGATGCAACTTCTTCTGTATTTGATATCATCAACAACTTCATAGAATGAAAATATCCCAACAAGCATAAAAAAAATTAGAATGTATAACCAAAAAGAAGGAAAAGGACATGAAATTGCTACAATAAAAAATATATTGGTCTTCCAAGGATATTATTTCAAAACTAAAATACATAGCATGAAAAATCACTTACTGTGAGGTTATATTTGAAGTAAACATTCAACGTTGTCAAAAAGAATTCATATTCGTCATGGATAACTGGATAAGCACATGTCCCATGTTTTTCTGCAATCAATAAGGATGAAAATATAGTCACAAGGGATAAATTAAAGAGGATCCTATCTGACTTATGTCCGTATGATATATTTAAAGCGCATATAACTGTATCAGACCTTCTGTAGTCTGTACTATAATCAGATTGGATTTAGTAGAGAGATAAGGCCCTGTGTTAATCTCCATATACCTCCCTATTAAAAACCAGGCGTTTTGTTGGCAACCATAATATATTATACCACAACATAATACATACTATGAAGTGTTGGTTGAGGAAAAGAACATGATTTCTTTTACATATTGCATTGCAAAGAAATATGACAACCACTTTTAGGAGGTGGATCCTCAGTGTAATGTAGAGGGATTAATGCTCCTGATAACCCCACACTCCCCCTCGATACTCCTTAACCGCTACCAAATGCAGAATATGAGTTATTCAAGCCCATCCACAAATTATGTGTAAATATTTGATAACCAAAATTATATGTAAACCTTGCAAGCTAATAAACACAATTTTTTGTCTTTTAGTCCTATGTTGGCACATTATTGTCATACCAAAGGGAGATTACGGCATCCTCTTTGTGTGCACATTAAGTGCATACCCAAAGACATCTCATTGATGAAATGACAGAAGCAGAAGGAAAAAATTACCTCATACCTCAGTTTTAGAAGGAGAAGAAAGAAATATATTAATAGTAGTAATAACAATAAATAATAATAATAATAATACATGAGGAATTAAATGTCTAATCACTTATCAGTATCCAAGGAGAAGAAGGGAGCTACTCTTAATTTGTTAAGAGATGTAAAGAATCAAGTAATTTCTAGGTTTTTACATCCTTGGCTCCTTGCTGCGGAAATCTAGAACCTTGCTTCTCAATTAAAGTCTAAAAAATAGCAAGCTCTTAACCTTCTTTCATCTTGTACAATTAATTTTACTTTTTGGTAAATGACAATTTTATTACAGAAGTCAACATTACAATCCAGAAACAGAGGCCCAGCTGGACATGAAGCCCCAAGCCAGCTGCAACTAACAGCAAAGTACTCATAGCCCCCAAGTCCTCAAGTATCAGCTAGTAAACTATAGCATTACAGATAGTAGTTAAGTTCAACCATTCTCCTAGTCAATCTCTTGTACGATTAATTTAATATAAATAAAGAATAAGGCAAGGTAATTACCCCACTGTAATTGAGTATCTCCAGAGTCAGCATAGAGAAATGCAAGAAGAATGTGTCAGTTCCTTAATTGTATCAAATTCAAACAATCAATGAGTAAAGATAACAGTGAAACCACCTCATGACCCCAGAATGGTCCTTTTTTGTGATGGCAAGATCTGGGGGAACCACAACTTAAAGAAGGCCAATACTTCCTCATTGGCTCAAGCAATGTTGAAATCTGACAAAAAGTACTTGGCTCATAAACAAATAAATTTGAACTCAGTGATGAGGAGTAAGCATGAAATAGATATAAAGGAAGCACCACTATGATTAAAGAAATCTAAACTTCTCAATGACCTCATTGTGGAATTTGCAAATATCCTAGCTAACCAATAAAGTTCACAGATGCTAGTTGCTGCTAAATAAAATAAAATCATTTCAAGACACTTCACAACAAAAGATTGCTGATGGCTTAACGCTCTATTGCAAAAATTCTTTGGTGCACATCACATAATCTCACAGCATGGTCTATGTTGCTAATCAATATGTGCAAATCATTTCACAGAATTAAGATCTGAAAAATCAAATTCATAAGTAGACAAGACATAAGGTCTTATATCGCATACTTCATGATTAATAGTTAAGATCATAGCAAGTAGACCAAAGCATAAGTGTTCACACAAGAAGAAATGTTCAATATGAAGGTGAAAATTTGGGAAATCCTTAATAAGTTGTTTAGTGCTTAAACTTTATCAGAGAACTGCACCCAAGGGTGTTGCCAGTGATAAAGCTGGAACGAGGACCACAGGAGACAAATGTTTGAACCCCAACTTTGTGAACTGGCATCAGAAGACACTGTTGCTTCAGTTACAAACTGTTGAGTAGCAATGCAGATAGTTCCACCCATCCATTCTCACACTCAAAGCTTCTCTGTCATAAAGAAAGGGCAAACATACCTCCTTCTCATCAAAAGGGCGACCAGAACAGCAGGAAGGCCAAGTTCCATCGTTATACTCTGTCCAAAGTCCATCTAGAAGAGAACAAACCTTATTGAGTTGTATCTTTCACTTGTGAGCACATGAAAAATGAATTACACACCTCTGGCAGAAGGGAGTAGGACTTACGAATTGTGAATACAGATGGCGAGTTTGAGCTGGAAAAATACACAAAAATCACACAGGTAAGCTACTACTTTCAAACGCATGCGAAATTGTAGGAAAACAAAGATACGAATCTTGTCGGTGACCACCATTTACCGGAGTAGATTTAGTTATGAAAGACCCAATTTTCCAAGAGTGAGAAGAACAAATGAATGGATTTGCCCAAATTTGAATGTAATAGTATTAAAAAGAGGGATATATATAGATACCGGGTGCAACAGGCGTTGGAAGAGCAGCAATGGCGAGTTTTCCGGCAATAGGTGCCGGGCCATTGAAGAGATAGCTTGAAGTAATCGAACTCTCTCTGTTCTCCTCTTCTTCTTAGTAATCCAACTTCCTCATCCCATCCACCCTTCACTGCAATGAGAATACAGCATACAAATAACATCCGCAGATTCACAATTGCAGGAGGAGAAGACATGGTGGCTCTTCTCTACCAATTTTCACTTTTTTGGATTTCTTTCTTATGGATGCAGTGTATGTATTAAAAATACTAAATAAAGAAGAAGAAGAAGGCTGGTAAGACACGGCAGTTTTGGATTATTTGTAAAAATATAAATAAAAACAAAAAGAGTTAACGCATAAAATAGAGTTTTTAGTTAAAAACATCTTTAAACTATACTCCAATTAAAACTACATCCTTAAATTATCTTTTTTAACAAAAAACATCATCCAAGTATTTAAAACTTAACAACTTTCTGCCCTCTATTTAAATTTATCAAAAATTTAGCGAATTCCACACAAAAACATATGCAATTCATACTATTCTCATAAAAAAAATCTACAATATTATTACCGGTTGGAAAAAGCATCCAAAAAAATTAAAAATAATTGAGACTCATATTTGTTGTTAAAAAAACAATGTTAGGACGGTGTGAGTCTACGAGGAGATATGATCTTTACTTCTCCTTTACCAACTAAATGAAGTTGAAACTTAATTTCACACAATCTTCACCTTGCAAAGTTATAATGTCGTTAGATCAATAATTTTTTGGGGCAAATTAATAATTGAAGTGATCAAGATTTAGCTAATTTTGATCTCTAGTACTCAAGTTTCGTTTTCCATTATTAGAAGTAAAAGTCTTCGATCAACACCACTTTCTGTAGATTAAATGGAAAAAAAACATTTCCATTGATATTTCTTTGATATCAAATCAAATGAAAAATAAATATAAATAAAATTGCTAATTAAAGAAAGACAATGCAAAACGTTGTTACTAAAAAAATTTATAATATTATTTTAGATGTATGTCGAATGAACAGAATTGGTTTATTGGGGTGATTTAGGGAGTTTAATTTGTTGAGAGTAGTGTGCACCGTACATGTTGTGAAGAATTTGTTAGTTTTTGACAAATTTTAACAAAAGGATGAAAGTTGTCAAATTTTAAATAATTGAGGAATATTTTCTGTTAAGAAAAATAATTTAAGGATGTAGTTTAAGTTGAAGGTATAGTTTAAGAATGATTTTTGCCAAAAACTCCATAAAATACAACTTGCCTGCACTTTCAAGTTCCTTTTTTGTCACCAATTTAAGCGTTTTTTCTCTTTTGTGTTTTTTTCTTTTGTCACCAACTTAATCCTTTTTCTGTTTCATTCTTTTTATTTCAAAAATTACAATATATTATTTTTATAATTTTTACAAATATAAATTTTCTAAATAATCCATTGTTTAAAAGAACAGTTTTTTTCTGAAAAAGTATACCCTGCACTGTTGTTGTAACGTATGGCAAGTAGCCAGCATATTAAAGCACGTTACCCCATGTGCAAGCAATAATTAATTCTTTAAAATCGGAACAGGCCTATTAGGCATTAAGTAATTAGCATCGTTTACTACTTAATTAAAATAATCTAACAGCAAAAATTTCAGCCAATGTCAATTGGGGGTGTAGTTTTGTTTGATCCTCCCCATCCTGTTTTGTTTAAGTTTTTTTTTTTTTTCTATTTTTCTTTTAGTTATTTTTTCCTTAATCAATCTTAACATATTACTATCTTCATCCACTTTTAATTGTCATAGTTTCTTTTTTTTAGAGTTAAACTATAAAAAAAAATTACTAACATTTTACGATGTATTTTTTCATCATATTGATATGCAAAAAATTGCAATTTATACTACTTTTAGTATAGTTTTTGAATATCTAAATTTTTTGTTTAAAATATCAAATTAATGTAATCTAATTTAACTTTGAAAATTAATCAAATTGACTTTCGAAAAGCGTAACATGACAAATAAAAATAGACAGGGAGTATTACTTACTATTAAATACTTACCATAAAAACATTTAATAAGTACTAGACATTGTTGTGCCCATACTATTAGGGGTGTTTATGATTCGATTTGAGTCAGATTTTTTTTTAAGGGTCTGTTTGGAAAGCCACATGGTAATTGGAATTGGTGTAATTACTAGGGTAGTAATTACCAGCCTAGTAATTACACTGACATGTTTGGTTGTCACAGTGTAATTACACTGACCTATTATACAGTCATGTTTGGATGTCACAGTGTAATTACACATGTTCTGTTTGAATGCACAATTGCAATCATAAAATTGTAATAAATTTTAAAAATAAAAATGAATTATTTAAAATTTATACTAGACAAATAAAAAACTTTATAAATGACATTAAATTAAATATTTAAAATAAATATTCTTTTTTGAAAATATATTAATTAATAAACATATTTTCTGTAACTAATATTATGAAAAAAATAATTGATTTATATTTTTTCAAATTAATATATTTCAATTGAATTGATCGTAACAACTAAAAGTATGAAGTTTCTACGAACATCGTGAAATGCATGTTTGATAAAAAGAATAATATATAAATAATGTCATAAATTATTAAATGTTTGACAAAAATATAATCTATCAAGTCTAATTAAAAAATGACGTGCAATGTAAATTCAATATTACTAAAAAAAATGAAACTAAAAATATAACATAGGTTATAAATTCAAAACAAAAAATTTAACATAATACTCTTATAACAAATTTCAACATAGCAATAAATATGATTTATTTTTATTTTTTCTTAATAAAGAAAAGATAAGTCTATAACCTTACTTAACAATAAATTCTATTTTAATTTAAAAATTAGAATACTAATAAAATTATGCTAATGAGAAAATAAGCATGGCATTAAGAAATAGATAATACAAGAAAATTACATAGAATCACGTAAAGTAAGGTTGAGAACAAGAAGAAAATGAAATATAATACTAAAAAATAAAAAATAAACTTTTACAAATTTTTAGAATAATAAAAAAAAAAAAAGAACTTAAAATAATAGAAGTAAAAAAATTAAAACAAAAAAATAAAAATAGAAATAAAAAAAGAAATTAAAAAGTAATCAGGGGGTAATTACACCATGTAATTACCAGCAATTCACAGCTTCTCCCTGTGAATTGTAGAGTGTAATTACCCCCTGCCAATTACACCAATTACATGCTGACCAAGTAATTACATGTCCTTCCAAACAGGACAAGACAGTGTAATTACACCAATTAAACCAAATCCAATTACTAGAGTGTCCTTCCAAACAAGCCCTAAAAGAAAATCAAATCAATTAAGTGAGTTTTTTAAATATTAAAGTCAAATCAATTAAGTGGATTGGTCCAGATGGTTTTACAGGTTTTTTTTTATCAAATATGTTGGGACATAGTTGGTGATGATTTATGGAAGTTAGTTACTGCTTTCTTTGAGGGAAATTCACTTCCTAAATATATTACCCACACTAACCTAGTGTTGTTGCCTAAAATGAACGAAACACGTACCTTTTCAGATCTAAGGCCTATCAATTTGAGTAACTTTGTTAATAAATTTATTTCTAGAGTGGTGCATGACAGATTTGAGATGGTGCTTCTGAGATTAATCTCTTCCAACCAATCAGGTTTTGTAAAAGGAAGAAGCATTATTGAAAATATTTTACTCACTCAAAAGATTGCTTCATATATTACCAAATGGGAAAAACCAGTCAATGTCATTATCAAGCTTGATATGACAAAGGCCTATGTCAGAGTCTCTTGGTTCTACTTTATGAAAGTCCTAAGAAAGATGGGATTCTCAGAGGTTTTTGTTGATATCATTTGGAGGATAATTGCTAACAATTGGTATTCAGTGTTGGTAAATGGACATGCACAAGGCTTTTTTCACTCTTCTAGAGGAGTAAAACAGGGGGACATGTTGTCTCCTGCTTTGTTTATTCTCGGTGTTGAAGTTCTTTCTAGGTCTCTCAATTCTTTGTTTAATGATGGCCAATATGTGGGATATGACATGCCTAAATGGAGTGCAAATCTTAATCATCTTGCTTATGTAGATGACACAATTATTTTTTGCAGGTGCACATGAAAAGGCTCTCAACAGAATTATGAAAATTTTGTGTAGATATGAATCTCAATCTGGACAATTAATCAACAAAGAAAAGAGTGTATGGTACATGCATCAGAACACGAGTGCTCAACTAAGAATGTTAGTTGATAGATGTACAAGTATCTCAAGAGGCCAGTTCCCTATTACTTATTTAGGGTGTCATATCACCCATGCTAAGAAGAGAAAGAGTGATTATAATGAACTTATCAAGAAGGTGAATGACAAGTTGCACACATGGAAAGGGAAGATGCTTTCTTTTGGTGGTAAGGCCACTTTGATCAACAGTGTACTACAAAGTATTCCTATTCATACTCTTTCGGCAATTGTCCCCCTTAAATGTGTTATTAACGAATTACACAAGATTTTTGCTAAATTTTTCTAGAACAATAAGGAGATAGGGAGAAGTAAACACTAGGCTAATTGGCAGAGAATTTGCTTACCTAAAGCAGAAGGGGGTATTGGTTTCAAATCTTTATTTGATGTTTCCAAAGCTATGTTTGCAAAATTATGGTGGAGATTTAGAACTAATAATTCTTTATGGGCCAATTTTATGTGGAATAACTATTGCCAAAAAAGATATTCCCACTTTGGTGAAATGGAAAGGTGGGTCTCAAGTGTGGAAGATGATGTTTGAGAATAGAGAAAACTGATGTACCGTGAGTTTATGATATTTATGACGCATTATACTTGAAGTTTGCATCCGTCTTAAGCATTTTGTTATTATATGTGATGATATTTTGATCTAATTTTGCAGGAAATAGGTTTGGAGTAGTTAGAGTTGAAAGTAGTTGAAGTAGGAGGAAAATGGCAACAGACGAGCCCACCTACGAGCCATCGTTCAGTTGACAAGCCGTAGGTGGAGGCATGGATAGAGAGTTCAATGAAGTCTAACTAAGTGTGGAACCATGGCAGCTACTAACGAGTCGTAAGTCGAGTGACGGACTTTCGTTGAGGGGTCGTCGATGACTTTAGAGAAGATGAGTTACAATACTTGAACCACGAGTGTACAAGACAGACCATGCCTAGACCTATGGGTTGTAGGTCATGACCATCAATTGACATCCACATAATTTTGGCCAACTGCCGAGCAACGGTGAAAGACCACGGGTCGTCGTTTACTTGACGGACCACAGATGGTCAACCATCGACTAAATTTCCTAAATTTTCTTTTCCTGCTTGGTTTAGGATTTAGTTTCTATAAATACTAGTTGTATTTTTCATTTTTTGGGTTGTTAGACTTTTTGTGATACTTTGTTTTGAATTTGGGAATTCTTTTGCAAACACTTTCGACAATTAATTCTTGAAGCTTGGTTTATGATTTTCTCTTTTGATTTTTAATTCAAGATTCCGGATTTCATCTATTCGAATGGTAAGTTTATGATTTATCTTATTAACCCTAATATGAGTAGTGAATTCTCAAGCATGAGTAGCTAAATCCACAACTAGGGTTGTGGGAACCATGAGTAATTAACAACGTAAAACTAATAATTAAGTAATTCTTGAATAGTGTTTATGCATGTATTGTTAATCCCTTTGTTTTGAATGCTTTTTAACAGTGTACAACATTAGAACTTGCCTAATTCCTACTTGACGGACCAAGGAAGTAATGCATGAGAAAGGGATTGAACAACCGAGATTTAGCGTGATAATTTGCTATCTAATAGCCTGACCCACCTACCGTAAGGGCTAATCTGGGGTTAAGGGTAAGGGTTAGTAAAGCATACACCCGTAAATGGACCAAGTTGCGTGGTGAAATTCCCTACTTGGAGGACCAATCACTTAGGAGATACATAACTTACCAACCTTGCATGTTAACACTAGGATAAAGTTACTATTATTGGAATTATTGCGTTAAGAACTTGTGGGGAACACATGTACCCTAGTTTCATCTCATATTAATCTTGCAAATTGCGAATCTTGTTTACTTGTTACTTATTACTGCAAATCAATCAACTGTTATTTTAGTTACAAATACCCCCTTTTACGAAAATAAACTTGATGAAAAGTACAATTAACTATGAATTAGTCTAAGTTTAGATCATATTCCTCGTGGGATCGATCCTAACCTTAGTTAAGTTCTTTATTTGGCAACTTCCGCTACCTCCTGGACATACTTTTGTGGTGACTAGCACTTTGATGCAAATGCTCACATCTAGAGTTTTGTTTGATGGGTTACCTTCGGAGGATCCATATGCCCATATGAGCAAAGTGAAGAGTGCTTGTATGAGTAGTGTGGGATGACCCAATTTAGGCATGGATGCTATCGGCTTAAGAGTGTTTCCACTTTCGTTGACATGAGATGTTGTATGGCTGTTTTTTTGAATTTCCATATAACTCAATCACCACGTGGGAAGGGTTGTACAAGGTATTCATGTAGAAGTATTTTCCATTGTCAAAGAAGTTAAACCTTAAGGATAAACTCAATAACTTCGTAGCATTGCATAGTGAGTTAGTTAGCAGTTCTTGGGATAGATTCACTGGGTTTATGAAGAGTGTACCTAACCACCGCATAGATGAAGAGTCACTGAAGGACTATTTTTATAGAGGGTAATATGATAATGGAAAGATTGTACTAGACATTATCGTTGGAGGGTCTTGTGGAGCAATCACTTTTCAAGAGATCGCCAAGAAGCTTGAAATGATCTATAAGAATAACAAGGCGTGGAGCACTAGAAAGTCAAAACTGGAAGGACTATGTTTGTTGTACAAGTTGCACCAACTCAGTCCAATGGTGATATTCGTGAGGAGATGGCCCAATTAAGAATAGAGGTTGGCTTGGTATTGAAACATGCGAGCAAAAATGCAGAGAAAGTAAATGTAGTGAACTATTATAACAGAGAACCACCTGTTGATGAGCACATTTATGATGAGGATGTGAATCTTATGAATGATTAGACAAAGGGTTTCCAGACTAACGCCTAAGGATTCAATTCGGATAATTGGCACCAAGGTCAAGGAAACCAAGGTCGAAACTATGGTAACTATAATCGTGAAGGGAACTATGTCTGTGATGGGAACTACAATCGTGACAACAACTACAATCAGAATGGGTATGGTAACAGGAATGATAAGAGTGGTCCCTATGTTCCATCCGGGAACCAAGATGCTGGATCAAGTATGTATCGAATTGAATATATGATGATTAAGATGATGAAACGATTTGATTCAACTGATTACAATGTAAAGGAGATGTGTAATGACTTATCGGGAATTGGTAAAAAATTGGAGTCTTGATGCAATATCTATTAAGCAAAATGAGCAGCAACTGAGTCAGTTATCCGCAGGTGTAAATCCGCATCAGCAAGGGACACTTCCTAGCAATACTATCCAAATTCCAAAGAATGACGTGCATTGGTGGAAACAGACTATAGACCCTCCTATGCCGGCTAGAGTGGAAAGTGCGAAAGAGCAAGATGATGATGAAGTTGAGGTAGTTGAGGAGCCATAAGATGAGAATGAGAAGAAGGTTGAGGTGACACAAAAGATCATCCCTATGCTGAGACCTCCACCTCCCTTCCCACAAAGGTTGGTAAAGAAAGCGGAAGAAGGAAAATATTGCAGGCTCATAGCTATATTGAATCAATTGTCCATAAATGTTCTATTGATAGAGGCACTTGAGTAAATTCCAGGTTATGTGAATTTCACGAAGGATTTGGTGACTAAGAAGAGGGTTGTTAGTTTCAAAGGTGATGACAAGTTGCAACATTGTTGTTCTATTGCTACTAGGTCATTAGTGCAAAAGAAAGAGGATCCTGTAGGTTTTACTATCCCATGTACAATTGGTATGTTGCACTTTGCTAAGGCCCTATGTGACTTGGGTGCTAGCATTAACTTGATGTCGCTGCCTATCTACAAGAAGCTGGGCTTAGGAACCCCCAAGCCGACTGCAATGCGACTCTTATGGCTGATATAACTGTGAAGAAACTGACTGAAGTGTGATGGGTCAGGAATTTTGACTCATTTGGGGCTTATTATTCAATGATTTAGTGTCTTCAATGCCTATTTTATGCTCAAAACTGATGTTAATATGTTGATATGCAGCAATGAAGGTTTAAGAGTGAGGCAAGGATATTACAATCCAAAAATGAGTGAAAAGTTGGAAAAATTGAAGAAAAGAGAAGCTGGAGCTCGCAATAGCCACTCAGCGATTCACCGCGTGAGCCTCCAACTCGCCTAAAGTTCCAGTGAAGTAGCCCATGGACCAAACCAACTTGGCGAGCAAACAGGTGATTCGACAACGCGCCGAATGGATCGACAACAATGATTAGGCTCGCCAAAAGTTCCAGAATAATTTGATGGAGGAACCAAGCCAAAAGGTGAGAAGAAGAGCAACTTGGCGGATTGCCGAACGGGTCGGTGATCCCGACTAACTTCGTTGAGTTGACTCTGTGCTGAGTTTTTGGAAACATATAAATTCAATTTTTGAAAGAAGAAAAGAAGTTCCCACATTGTGCATTCTTGATTATAGAGAGTTTTTACATTTTCACATTGTTTTAACATTGTGAGAGAAGTTTGGGATTTAGAACTGGAGATTTTGAGGATTCTAGCTTAATTTCAGCATTTAGGTATTTGCAAATTGTTAGCAATTCGGATGGATAATCTATTTTGTAACAATTTCTTATTTTCCACTATGTTTGGCTAAAACCCCTTACCTTAGGAGTGTGATCATGTAGTTGAATGCATTAATTAGCTTATGGGTGTTATTGATTGTTGATTTTATTGTTGTTTTAAAGTGGGTTCAATTATTTGTTCATCTTAGTTAAGAAATTGAAGTTGCAAATCCAGTTCTAGCTAGGTTCTCTATACTTTCTTGAGAAAGAGGTATTAGAGTAGAACAATTAATTTATAATTGTATCGATTGCGTCTTTAAAATCTAGTTTGAGAAAGTGGGTTTTATTGCGTCCATACAAACAGATCTTGAGTAAGTGGGTTAATTTAGGAAATGGGTTGTTTGGTAATGGTAAACTTGTTAAGGTTCGAGAGAACTCACTTGAAACACAATAGTTGATCGAGAGATGGCTATTGTATCCAAAACTTAGCATGCCCACTGAGACTCAACACTTTTAAGCAATCAATGATTACCCATTATGCGAAATTACCATTCAACTGATCACATTCCTAAGGTCTGATCTCTAATTGCTTAATTCCCGTGTTAGTGATTCCTTTTTACAATTGGCTACTAAATCCCCCAATTTGATATTCATCACTAAAATTTATTAATTTAGTTTATGTTGCGTGATTCCTTATACCTACAAAAGATTAGAACACATCATAATCAAATTCTTTACTGTATCACTCCTTGTGGGATTGACCCCAACTCATTGTTGGATTTATACTTGTTAGCAACCGCCTACACTTCAAATCGGAAAAGTGTAGTTGAGCGTTATAAAAAATGGCGTTGCTACTGGGAAGTGGTGTTTATAGTTCTTTTATTGAAATGGTCTTGTGGACTAATTTTGTTGTAGTAGAATTTTCTTACTTGTGTTCTTGTTGGCTACTCTAAAACATGTGAAGAAATGAGCGTGAATGCAAGTCAACTTGGGAACAATGATGACATTGGGGACTTACATGATGTCAATGTGGATTTAGTGGTAAATGCTTGTGCTATTTGCTTGCTTCCAACTGTGGGTAATGCGGTGTTTCATGTGACTAGTAATATGTTGCAGCTGTTGCAAATAAAGGGTCTCTTTGGGGGACTTACTCATGAGGACCCTCATGACCACATTCATAATTTTGTGGATGCGTGTGGACTATTTTCATCCAAGAATATCACTCAAGAGTCAACTCGACTCTATTTGTTTCCTTTCTCTCTAATGGGGGAGGCAACAAAGTGGTTAAACGCGTTACCAAGGGAATCAATAATTTATTGGGAAGAGCTCACAAAAGTGTTCTATGAAAAACATTTCCCTCCCTCAAAGATGGTGAAGTTGAGGGATAACATTCATAATTTCAAGCGGGTTGAGGGTGAACCCATTCATGAAAAAATGGCTGAGGTTTCAAAAGTTGCTTCTCTAATGCCCTAATCATGGTTTGCTAGATAATGTGCTATTGCAGTATTTCTACTAGAGTCTTGACACTTTTCAGGGATCCAGAGCAGAGGGAAGCATTACTACGATGGATGGCTCACCACATTGCTGATGAGGAAGAGAGAACCGTATGGGTGCATGATATGACACTACCAATACAAAAGGCGACCTTGAGCTTTGTGGCCAAGTTTTGGTGGTCCATCATACTGACCAGATTGTCCCCCACACATGCAGGTAATGTTGTGACTTGGGATCCTACAATTATGCTTACAACATTTATGGCGGGGCTGGAAGTTGATTTCTCCAGATTATTATAGCAGATATACATGAGAGGACTTTTTGGAAGACTATTACTATGCCCTTTCTATGCCTTATTTTTCACATTTGTAGGGAGGCTATAGTTCTAGTGTGGCACTGTGACCAGCTCATCCAGGTGACCAAAACAGTTGATGTGGGCTTGATCAAAGATGATGCGAACCCAGCAGCTCCTCGGAAAGGTATACAGATTGACTTACCGTATTGGGGTGATGATATTGTTGTTGATGTTGAGAAGGTTGGGGCTGAGCGGGCAGACGGTGAGACTATTCCTCCCACTAATGCGGAGCCCAATGTGCAGGCTCCCCCTTCCACTTCATTTGGTCATGCTGCGAGCACACCTCATGCTCCGACACCTTTTGGGTTGATTTGATGCCACTTGCTCAAGTCCAGAAGTTGGAGACTCAGATAGCCACTCTTCTAAAATATATGCTACCTTGGATGAAGAAGTCTGTTAAGAAGTCAGAAGCCAGGATGGAGGCAGCGGTTGATAGGAAGATTCAGGTGGTGCATTGGAGGATTTATTTATTTGTGCTTAGAGTGATGGAGAGGCCTCAGCCTAGGCCCACTGCTGATCTGACTACTTTCTAAGCGGAGTTAGCCAAACTCCGAGCTGATGTAGATGCTTTAACTGTTGTTGATGAGGCTATCCCAGAGCCTACACCCGAGGTAGATGTTGATGATGTGGTGCTGAATGCACTATTTGAAAATGATATTCCTTCTCTTGATCCCCCCGTTCGTGCGGCTGGAAAGCCCACACACACTTCTATGATCACTACTGATCCAGAGGATGAGAGACGGGCTAGAAAAGGGAGAAACAGAGTTTGAGGTAGCCCAACAATAGTCTATTCTTGATGAAGAGTTGAGGCAGCAGAGAGTTATAGAGTTGGCTGCAGGTGCATCTGGATCGAGGAGCACTACTGATTGTGTTCCCACTACTGTTGCGGGTGTTACTGATGGCGTCACTCTTGCTGATCCAGCGGGTTCTGGGCAACCGAACCCACCTGCTTCTTGATTTGGCTTCGGGCGCCTATGCGCCATAAGTTTGTCTTACCCGATGTATTATATTTTGTTTTTTTTGCATTGAGGACATTGCACTATATTCTTTGAGGGGGTGAGGTGAATTGGATTGTGATTGTTAGGGTGAAATCTGAGTAACCCAACTCAGATGTTAGGGTGAAGTCTACGTAGCCCAACTCACAATCCTTCCTTGGGGTTTTCTTGCATGTGTTCTTTTTTCCCAAGGAACTGCTTTCATTTCTGTTGAACCGGCATGTTTAAGATAGTATAAATGTAGAAGTAGACTAAAAATGAAAGCATGATAGCAAAAGAGCATGAAAAGTGATACCCCTCAAAATTTTAATTATGTGTTATATCTGCGGGATTGATAAGTTGAATGTGTTGGATCTTTATATGGCATGATAAGAACCGATATGACAACATGTTGTAAGCTATAACTTAAACCATATGCATTAATGATTTGATAGTGAAACTATGTGCCATGTGTGTGAGAGAGGTTGTTTGTATATTCATATAGTGCATGCCAATCTAGAACTTGCCCCATTAGTCTTGCTAAGATGATTTAGACTGGAAATTGGGAAATGATCATAGGTCGTTGTTGATATTCATCCACTTAAGCCTAAGAGCAACTCAAAAGAAATAAATGCTCCCTTTGATCGAAATGGTTGAACCTAACAAATAATTTCTTTCAATATACCCAACTCACCTTCCCTAAAAATCTATTTGGCCCTGGTACCTTCTTGGACATTGTGCACCTCAACTCAGGCCAAAAGCCTAAGTTGATGGTGGCTACTTCAGAATTTACCTTAATCTTGGCCCTGGTCCTCCCTAGGATATCATGCATCTCAACTCATGCAAAACACATAAGTTGAGGGTGGCAATGGTAAAGGAAAACTAAAAAAAGGGTATGAAAAGAGTTGTTTGTAGAAAAAACGAAAAAAATTAGCAAAAATGTACTAAATGGTGTGACCGAGTCCAAAAGAAACAAAAAAGTGATAATGCTTGAATAAAGAAAAGATTAGAAAAGCAAGAATGGAAGTTAAAGTCACACCCGCGCTTAAATGAGTCATAAGGAGATTAGCAGAAAACAAGACAATCTAAGAATTGGTTGTGCAAGAGGTAAAATAGCCAATGTAATGTCAATGAGGGCAGAAAAGTCACAAAATATCCAAATGTACCTCACCTGACCCTGAGCCTATGTTACAATCTAATAAAGTCCCATAGTGATATGATGAGTCGGGAATTTTGACTCATTTAGGGATTATTATTCATTGATTCAGTGTCCTCAATGCCTATTTTACGCTCATAACTGATGTTAATATGTTGAAATGCAGAAATAAAGGTTTAAGAGTGAGGCAAGGGCATTATGATGCAAAAAGGAGCGAAAAAATTGAAAAAGTTGAAGAAAAGCAAAGTCGGAGCTCGTCGAGTGAGCTTCCTGCTCGCCTAAACTTCCAGCACAATAGCCCATGGATAAAACCAATTTGGCAAGCAAATGGGAAACTCGACAACACGCCGAATGGATCGGCAACCATGATCCATCACGCCAAAAGTTCCAGAATAAATTGATGAAGAAACCAAGTTAAAAGGCATGAGAGGAGAAACTCGACGGACCGCCGACTAGGTCGGCGATCTCGTCTTACTTCGCGACTTGACTCTATACTGAATTTTTGGGAACATATAAGTACAATTTTAAAGGAATTTCCCAGAGTTCCCACATGGTGTATTCCAGTTTTGGGAGTTTTTTTTCATACATACATTGTTTCAATAATTTGGAGAGAAATTGGAAATTGAGAATTGGAGATTTGAGAATTTTAGCTTAATTTTAGCATTTGGGCATTTGCAAATTGTTAGCAACCTTAGATGGAAAATCTATTTGGTAAAAATTTCTCATTTTCCATTATGTTTTGCTCAAACCCCATACCTTAGGGGTGTGATCTTGTATTCGAATGTCTTAATTAGTTAATAGGTGTTGTTAATTGCTGATTTAGTTGTTGTTTTGAAGTGGGTTCAGTCATTTGTTCATGTTTAATTAATGAATTGAAGTTACAAATTCAATTCTATTTTAGTTCTCTATACTTTCTTGAGAAAAAGGTGTTAGAGTAGAACAATTGATTGATAAATATATTGATTACGTCTTTAAAATCTAGCCTGAGAAAGTAGATTTGGTTGTGTAGACAAACCCAGCTCGAGAGAGTGGGTAAATTAAGGTATTGGGTTGCTTGGTAATGCTAAGCTCATTGAGGTTCGAGAGAACTCACTTGAAACATAATTGTTGATCGAGATATGACTATTGTATCCAAAACCTAGCCTACCCACTGAGATTCAACTCTTTTTAGCAATCAATGATTACCCATTACATGAAATTAGCAGTCGACTGATCATATTCCTAAGGTCCAATCTCAAATTGGTTAATGCTCATGTTAGTGATTTCTTGTTCACAATTGGTTAGCAATCCCCCCATTTTATATTAGTCACTAAAATTTATTGATTTAGTTTATGTCGTGTGATTCCTTATACCTACAAAAGATTAAAACATGTTTGCACTTCATAATTAATTTCTTTATCGTATCACTCTCTGTGGGATCGACCCCAACTCATCATTGAGTTTATACTTGTTAACGACCACCTACACTTCGAATCGGAAGAGGTGTAGTTGAGCATTATAAAAAATGGTGTCGCTTCCAGGGAGTGGTGTTTATAATTCTTTTGTTTACGTGTTCTTGTGGACTAATTTTGTTGTAGTTGAATTATCTTATTTTTGTTCTTTGTGATTGCTCCATAACAGGTGAAGATATGAGTGTCAATGGGAGCAATGCGAGTCAACTTTGGCTTAATGATGACATCGGAGATTTGCATAATGTCAATGTGGATCTAGTAGGAAATGCTGGTGCTATTCGCTTGCCACTAATTGTGGGCAATTCGGTTTTTCATGTAACCAGTACTATGTTGCAGCTGTTGCGAATGAAAGGTCTATTCAGGGGACTTGCTTATGAGGACCCTCATGACCACATTCACAATTTCGTAGATGTATGTGGACCGTTTTCATTCAAAAACATCACTCAAGATTCGGTCCAACTCTGTTTGTTTCCTTTCTCTCTAATGGGGGAGGCATCAAAGTGGCTAAACGAGTTACCAAGGGAATCAATCACTTCTTGGGAAGAGCTCACGAAAGTGTTTTATGAAAGATTTTTCCCTCCCTTGAAGATGGTCAAGTTGAGGGATTGCATTCAAAACTTCAAGACGATTGATGGAGAACCTATTCATCAGACATGGTAGAGGTTTCAAAAACTACTTCTCAAATTCCCCAATCATGAATTGCCGGATGATGTGCTTTTACAATATTTCTACTAGAGTCTTGACACGGTCAACAAAGGTGTCGCCGATCAACTTATTAGAGGTGGTATAATGAGACAACCTTTTGGTATACTAGGGAGGATCAAATGTCTCCACTAAATCTCGAGGTGACCAAAGAACAGTTGACAAAGAAACAATAACATGACGAGAACATGACCAAAATGATGACTCAAATGACGTTGTTGACAAAGCATGTCATGGGAGGTGGCTATAAGGTTGTGAGTTTGGATGATGTGGAATTTGAAACTATGTATGATGAAGAGGTTCATTTCTTGTCAAGGCAAGCGTGGGGTTCTCGTTTGAGCTATTTGAAGCCGGGGGGGGGGGGGAATTAAGGTTGGAACAAAAATCGTGAGGATGAATGGATAGGTCAAGATCGAAATTGGTGTGATCAAGACACATATTGGAAAAACGAAGATGATACTAATGATCGTTATGTACACAATTATAATAACCCAAAGTCAAAGGAACCGTATAATGACACCGAAAGCTTTTGGACCGAGGATATGTTTTCCCTCATCCTAACCAAAGTGGAAGGATTAGATGAAGTTCTCAAGGAAATGAAGGCAAATGTTTCATCTTTAAATAAAATGGTGATGCACTACGCATCCATAAAGCAACTTAAGGCTCAAATGAGTCAACTTTCGGCTCAACTGAATGCAAAACCACAAGAGGGTCTTAACTGATATTTTGGCTAGTTTGGAGGATAATCATGACCAATGCATGGTCATATTGACTCGGAGTGGTAAGGTTGTGGGCAGCGATGTAGCAAATGATGACAAGGCAAGATCAAGTGAAGAGAAAAACATTACTATTGATAGTAAAGGGCTCATCGAAGGGTTAGACAATGGAGGATCCAAAGTAGTTGATTAGGTAGAAACAAATGTGGGGTTGCTCCCCTTCAGTGCCTACAAAATCCTTGCCTAAAGATAATCCACCATTCCCCCAAAGATTGAAAAAAAGGGATAAAGATGCAAAGTTCCAAAAATTTCTCTCTGTTTTCAAAACGTTATCTATCAACCTTCTTTTGGTAGAGGCGTTGTTGGAAATGTCGGTTTATGTGAAGTTTATGAAAGAATGGGTTACCAAAAAGAGGAGCATGGATTTTGAAACGGTTGAGGTGTCCCATAGTTATAGGGCCACTATGACAAGCAATGTGGTTGTTAAGAAAGTTGATCCGGGGACATTTACTATTCCATGTACTATTGGGATATTTCAATTTGCCAAAGCATTGTGTGACTTGGGGGCAAGTATCAACTTGATGCCATATGCCATTTTCAAACAACTTGGGCTAGATGAGCCCAAGTCAACAACGATGCGTCTACTCATGGCCGACCGATCTATCAAGCATTCTATTGGCATTCTTTATGATATTTTGGTAAAAATAAATAGGTTCATATTTCCTACCGATTTTTTTTATTCTTGATTGCAAGATTGACATTGTAACACCTCCACTATTATAAAAACAGCGTTTAGCGACGGATATTAGTGACGAACAATATTCGTCACTATATAACGACGGATTTGCGACGGAATAACCATTTTGTTGCAAAATTAACAAATGATTTTTTGATTTATAATATAGCAACAGATTTGCAACGGAATATTTAATCTGTCGCTATATATTAGCGCGAAATTTTGGCGCCTAATTTTCCCTGCGGATTTAATAAGAAAGTAGTGGTGACAAATTTAATTAATATTGGACGACGGAATTAGTGACGGAAAAATGGTTGCTAAACTATTAAATATATTTTTATAAAAATTATATTATAAAGTGACGAAAATATCCGTCAATATAATTTTTTCTAAATATATATATTTATTTGAAAGCAACGGATGTTAGAATCCGTCACTAATTCCGTTGCAAACTCCAATTTCAGATTTTAATTACTCCCATTTAATCTCATCCGTCCATCAGGATTCATCAAACTCCAAAAGTCAATCTCATCCGCTCATCTGAATTTGATCAATGGTCTTGATTTAAGACCCTTGCTTTCTTATTTTATACAAAAGACCCCAAACCCCTAATTTTTTCCATTCTCCTCCTCTCCTCTCCAAATCCGTCGCCCAGACCCCTTTTTCCCTCCTCTCCGTCCTTCTTTCTGGCCAGTGTTTCCTGGAGAACGAGCAGCGAACAACAATGGAGAGCTCCGGCAGGCACGCAAAGACCACCAGTGAACCTCCATCGCTGCCAACAGCTCTAATCGGCGAGCATCCAGGCGACCAGGCGGTCTTCGTTCGGCAACAATAGCAGCACGGAGATGGTGCCACCAGTTGCCTCCCTCTCCGGCAAAAAATGACAGCAGCATTAGCTCCACGCAGCGAGCAACAATTGTGAGCACTGACAGCAGCCAGCTTCAGCGAACAACATCAGCAAACGCTGGTGACACCCAGGAGAAGATAACGACGCAGTTCCAAATGAACAGCAGTCGCTGCCTTCGCCTTCTCTCTTTTTCGGCCAGCAATAACGACTCCACGCAAGTTCGAGGAGGATAACGGCAAGAGCATTAAAGCTCCGGCCAACAACTATGAATACGAAGAAACAAGCTAAAAGCTCCGATAAATTTTCCGAATTAAGCTAAGGATCCATCCAGGTAGGTCACTTTAATGTCATTCTGTTAACGCTTACTTGTTTATATACTTTTCTGTTAAAGTTTAATTTATTTGTTTAAGACTACTTACTGTTATCTTGTTACTCATATGATTGATTATTGCTATCTATTCATTTATTTTGGTGATGGTCTGTTTTAAATCCCTTTTTGTTGATCAACTTGTTCCTTATTCAAATTAGAAATAATTTGTACGCATAATTTAATCATTGATTTTTTTTGTTAATTGATATGTTTGATTTTTGAAAATAATTGGAGTAACTAGCTGATTATTATTAGAAAATGGCTTAAATATGGTATAATTTGAGTGATTAATGGATTTGTTCAAAATTGGTATATGATTATAAATGGCATATGATATGCATATATTTGTTTTCCCTTCTTTAGTTGGACAATTTGGTCACAAGTTGTATAACAATTAGTTATTTATAGTAGTATGATTGGATTTTAATTTTTCTTACCAGCTTATGGTAAGGTTTTGAGACTTCCATTTTGAGATAAATTCCAGCTTAATTCGATAGAAAATTAGGAGTAATTTGTTAATTGATTGTATTACCTTGTTAGCTTTCCTGCCAACTAATATGTTATGATTTAATGACTTTGTTGATAACATCTTGTATGACAATTATCTCCTTCTACCTAATGTGGTATAAGATGATCAGATAAAGCCTATGAAACAGTAGTAATCTTTCATGACATCAAGTTTGTGAATAATTGTAAGTGGTGCTTTTAGTTATACTTCCTTTGGGAAAGTCTTTTACCAGAAAAATTGACACTTCAATGATAAGTTTTTCACATGTACATATTAATTCCTGTTTTCATTTTTCACCTGTTAATGATCCATTTTTCAAAAGATTGTAGCAAGAGACTTCCAATATAATATTTTTGTAACCATGTTGGAAACACCAATCAATGCCATGAGTAGCTGCTGAGTTTCATAATGTTATAGAATAGTGAATGCATAAATCATCTATTTTACTTCTCTGATGTTGTAGCTATAATGGGGGGTGGTGTTGTTTTTTTTTTGCCTTTTGTCTAGTAAAGCTGATAGATTCCTCCAGATTGTAAGGCATCACTTTCTATAAATTAATGTTCTTTTTTAGCTATGAATCTCGCTTTTTATCTTGTTGTAATTTCCTAAATGCTTGGTGTCATCTCCTCTGCATAGTGAGAATGTTGAATTAGCTGTTATGTTTTTCAAATTTGACATTGATTTTGTACTCACCTAAAAAAACAGAAAAGTTAAATGAACCATGTTCATCAGTTTCACCTTGCACCACACCAGTTTGCCATTCTTTCAACAAATTATCAACTATGTCCCCAGCAGAAAGGTTATGAAAATTGGTATCTGTTAAACACATTTGGTAACATCCATTAGAATGTAATCATGTCCAAAGCATGATTCCATTTACACCTGGATGTGAAAATCCCTCTCTCAAAGCCATCTCTAGATATTTAGCTTGTCATCATATTCACAAAAAACTATTATCATCAGATCATTATTAATACTTCCTCTGTATCAAAGTGTTTGTCTGGTTTTGATTGGACATGTAGTTTAAGAAAGTAAAAAAGACTTTTAAACCGATTTTATTGTTATTGTAGGTGAAGTACCCTGACCTGAATTTATTTATCAAGACTCTTGTTGATATCAACTTCTGTAAGCCATATAGGAAGTTTAAGTATAGCCAATTTGTCTAACACTGCTTTGATAAGTGGAGGATTTGGTACTATAAAATGTCCTTCTACGCCAATTCCATCCATGAATATTCCACATTGTTTTAAATCTCTCAACTTGGAAATGTATGCATCAACTGTTGAATTTATGTCATAGCAAGTTTCTACAACATTATAGTCATTCATAAACAATTTGTCTAAGGGGTCATGCTTGACTTGTTAGTGCCAAAGCCAAGAGGAATAGTGAATGCATAAATCATCACCCCATTTGAATCTCTTAAAATGCCTCCTCCCCCTATGTTGCCTGGATTGTTTAAGGCGCTACCATATGTGTTGAGCTTGAGGATATTGTGTGGAGGTGTCATCCATTTTACTTCTCTGATGTGAACATCCTGCCAGCACCCCTCAACTAGTTTAATCAAATTAGTCCAGTTGTTAGGCCATTGTAAATATGGTAGGCGGAATTGAGAATGAGATTGATGTCTTTGGAAATTAAAAATTGAACTCTTACAATACTTAGACTTCTTATCACCATATTTATCCGAGCATCTATTCTTACACAAGTTTCAACATAATGATAGGGAGGGAGTATGTTTTGTGAACCTCATTTTTAGCTTCCAATCCTCACCACTGCAACAAGTGATTTTTCAGAGGCAATTGCCTGTGCACAGTATCAAACAGAAGTGAAAAAAATTCCCAGATGTGTTTTGCAAAGTTCCCATTGATGATGGTTTTAATCTAAGCTTAAATGTACTGTAAGTCGGCTAAAAATGTATAGCACATTTAATTAAGCTAAAAGGTTATGTATGTTTCTGCCTTTTCCTTCCATTATAATTTTATTCCTAATCTTTAATGTTTTTTCTTTATCTTAATTTATTATAGGAAAAATATGAAGAAATATTACGGAAAAAAAACAACCTCTCAATATGATATTGATCAATGTGAAGCATACTATCAAGCTGTCGGGGGAGAAAAGAGCGAAGAATATACGGTCTTGAATCTGAAGCAAGAACTTACTACGGGCAGAATCTTTGTGCCTCGTCATTTGTAGAACCTTCAGTTTCTCAATCAGCATCGACTAGAAATATGGATGTGTTTGTAAAGCAAATGATTTCTGCCCTTACTAATCATTTTCTTCCGGTTATGAAGGAGCGGGTACAACAAGTGCTTACTCCCATTGATTAGTCTTCGATTTTGATGTTGTCTGTCTTTTTGAAAAGTATAAATTGTGCGATAACAATAGTTGATGAATGTAGGTTCTCTTAAGAATAGTTGATAGATTGTTTTTGATGTTTTCCACCAAAAGTATGTGTTTTAGATTTTGCTATCTACAAATTTTGAACCCTCTAAATATTATTTTATATGAATGTTTGTTATTTTAGAGGTATTTAGTAATTGTTATTTAATTTATTTTACAAGAAAATTATTAGCAACAAATTTAATGACGATTTGGTCATTGCTATAAAAAAATATTGGCGACGAATTAGCAACGGAACATTCTAGTGGAAAATATGATGGCTCAAATAACATAATATTTTATGACAGATTAGTGACATAAATTCCGTCGTGAATTTATTTGAAATGACAAAATTAATTATGAAATTAGCAACGAACTATATAAGTATAACGACGGATCAATCCGTCACTAATACGTCGCTAAACTTGCGACGGAACTCATTTTTCGTCACTAAGAGATTACTAACGAGCGAAATACTAATAGCCAACAATTCGTCGCAATTCCGTCACAAATTCGACTTAGCGACGGAAAATCATAGATTAGTGACGGATTTCGTCAGTCGCTAAATGCTATTTTTTTTGTAGTGCTCGAATTCGAGAGAGAGGGCATATCATGTTAAGAACCTCCAGTTGCCATCCCACAAAGACCAACCGCGACCCGTGGGTAGGACCACGGATCGTAGGTGGGTCCGTGGATGGGAACCAAGAGAAAAGGCCTAGGTAGTAACCACGTAAAACCCACGATCTGTCAATGGGTCCACGTCTTGTGGCTAGGGGTACAGTAGGTTTCCCAAAATCCTCTCAATTTAGTGACGATTGACCTGGACGGACCGTAGGTCCATCCATGGTCCGTCAGTGAGGGCATATATGGGGTTCGACAGGTTTAGGTTTAGGGTTTAAGGGTCTTTTCCGATTTTAATTAGATTAAAGTGAGGTCGTTTTACCTAAGTCTAGGACACCTATATATTTAAGCTTCGAGGATGGAATTTCATTGTTTTAGTTCCTTTTCATGTATTTCTCTTTTGGACATGATGTATGGGCTAGGCCCATTTAATTCTATTGTATTAGATGGCTATGATGAGACACGATGTCTAGACTTCCACTTTTCGTTTATAAAAATGTTTGGACTTGAAATGTTGTTTTTACTTCCATTATTCTATTTCTTATGTTATGAGAGCTAAGTGGCTTGTATGGAGTCCTTCGGGGTTCTATACGCCATGTTACACCTAAAGGGTACCCCTGGGTCGTGACAAACTTGGTAATCAGTGCAGAAGGTTTAGAATGATCCTATGATGTCTCATAAGATTTTTTCAAGTCTTGTAGATTCTTGTTCATGAGTGTGAAGCGTGCCACATTTATGAATGAGAAGCTACAAGATGATTAGGAAACTCCACTTCTTTCATTACTCTATTGTGCGATAGAGTTCAACTCTATAAAGTCTCTCTCCTAATCCTTATCCGATGTTCTTCAGGATATGGCTACCCGAAGAGCTTATGCTAGAAGGAATGTGAGGGAGAATGAGGAACAAAAAGCTCATCCCCAAGCCCTTCAAGTTCCGATCGATCCTTTGGCTGACCAGGTTACAAATGCGGAGTTTAGGGCTGCTTTTCAAGTGTTGGCTCAAGCCATGACGGCCCAAGCCAATAGGGAGGTTGTGGTTCCCATGAACCCAAATGTGGGTATGGCAGCTTGAAGAGTGAGGAACTTCACAAGGATGAATCCTCCAGAGTTTCATGGTTCTAAGGTTGAGGAAGATCCTCAAGAGTTTATTGATGAGGTCTATAAGGTTTTGATGATCATGGGAGTGACGCTAGTGGAAAAGGTAGAGTTGGCCGCTTATCAATTTAAAGGTGTTGCTCAAGTGTGGTATAACCAATGGAAAGAAAGTAGACCGAAAGATGCGGATCCTCTTGATTGGGAGAAGTCTAATGTCATTTTTCTTGATAGGTTCTTTCCCCTTGAGATGAGGAAAGCCAAGGTGTTTGAGTTCATCAACCTTCTTCAAGGAAGTATGAGTGTGAGGGAGTATGCTCTAAAGTTCACGCAATTGTCTAAGTATGCTCCAACAATGGTTACAGACTCAAGGGCTAGGATAAGTAAGTTCGTCTCGGGTGTGCCTGAAATGGTGGTCAAAGAGTGTTGGACCGCCATGCTCATTGGTGACATGGACATCTCTCGTCTTATGGTCCATGCTTAACAATTTGAGGAGAAGAAACTTAAGGGAAAGCCTAGGGAGGCAAAGAGGGCTAAGATCGATGATGACAATTTCTCTCATGCAAGGTCCGGTGGACAAGGTCGCTCTAAATTTCAACAAAGGTTTTCCAATCAAGGATCCTCTAATACTCCTCCTAAGTTCAACAAAGATATGATGTCTAACCCTAAGCCTGAATGAGGTAATGGTAGTGGATCTTCATTGCCTAGGTCTACTTGTACTAAGTGTGGAAGGAAGCACGAGGGTAAGTGTCTAGCCGGCACGGATGGTTGCTTTGGTTGTGGTAAGAGTGGTCATAAGATGAGGGATTGCCCGATGCTTATCGCTGAAGGAAGATAGGGCAAGCAAGCTCCTCCAAGTGGTTCAAGTTTCAATGCTCCCAAGTAAAACCACTTATATGCACTTTATACTCGTGGTGAACAAGAGGGTTCTCCTGATGTGATTACCGGTATATTAAAAGTTTTCCAACTTGATGTATATGCTTTAGTTGATCCCGATGATACCTTGTCTTTTGTGACGCCATATGTGGCTATGAGGTTTGATGTTCTTCCGAATGTGTTGTTAGAACCTTTTTTGTCTCTACTCCTGTTGGTGATTTTATTGTGGCTAAGAGGGTCTATAGAAAGTGTCCCATTTCCTTATCCCACAGAGTTACTCTTATTGACTTGGTAGAGCTTGACATGTTAGATTTCAATATTATCCTCGGTATGGATTGGCTGCACTCTTGTTATGCTTCTATAGATTGTAGAACTCTTGTAGTCAGATTTCAGCTCCCGAATGAGCCTATCCTAGAGTGGGAGGGGGGAAATTCTGTGCCTAGAGCTCAGTTTGTCTCTTATCTTAAAGCTAAAAAGATGATTTCTAAGGGTTTATTTTACCATCTTGTTTGGGTGAGAGATGTAGATTCTAAAACCCCTACTCTTGAGTCAGTCCCTATTGTTAATGAGTTTCTAGAAGTGTTCCCCGATGATTTACCAGGTATTCCTCTCGAGCGGGAAATAGACTTCGGTATTGACCTTCTCCCAAATACGCAACCTATTTCTATTCCTCCTTACTGTATGGCTCCGGCAAAATTTAAGGAGTTGAAAGAGCAACTGAAAGATTTCTTGGATAAGGGTTTCATCCGACCAAGTATCTCTCCATGATGTGCTTTAGTTTTGTTTGTTAGAAAGAAGGATGGTTCTCTTTGTATGTCTATTAGCTATCGTCAGTTGAACAAGGTGACTATTAAGAATAAGTATCTTATTCCAAGGATAGATGATTTGTTTAACCAACTTCAGGGGCAAGTTGGTTCTCTAAGATTGATCTTAGGTCGGGTTATCACCAATTGAGGGTGAGAGAAGATGACATTTCAAAGATGGCTTTTCCAACCCGGTATGGTCATTATGAGTTTTTGGTAACGTCGTTTGGGTTGACTAATGCTCCGGTGGCATTTATGGATTTATGAATAGGGTGTTTAAATAATACCTTGATATATTCGTAATTGTGTTCATTGATGATATTTTGATCTATTCGAGAAGTGAGAATGAGCATATTGATCATTTGAGGATTGTGTTGCAAGTTCTCAAGGAACAACAACTTTTTGCAAAGTTTAGCAAATGTCAATTTTGGTTAAGGTTAGTAGCTTTTATTGGTCTTATTGTTTCTAGTAAGGGTATTGAGGTTGATCCTAAGAACACAGACGCGGTCAAGAGTTGGCCTAGACTTATAACCCTTTCGGACATTAGAAGCTTTTTGGGTTTGGACGGTTACTATAGAAGGTTTGTTGAGGGGTTTTCTTCCATTGCTTCTCCATTGACGGCTTTGACTCAAAACGAGGCTGAGTTTGTATGGCTGAAGCTTGTGAGAAGAACTTTCAAGAGTTGAAAGATAGACTTACTTCGCTTCGGTGTTGGCCTTACGAAAGGGATGAATGGTTTCGTGGTTTATTATGATGCCTCTAGAATTGGGTTGGGATGTGTGCTTATGCAAATTAGGGAAGTTATTGCCTATGCCTCAAGGCAACTTAAGATCCATGAGAAGAATTATCTTACCAACCTTGAATTAGCGGCGATTGTGTTTTCCTTAAAAATTTGGAGACATTATTTGTATGGGGTTCATGTTGATGTTTTCACAAATCATAAGAGTTTGCAATATGTGTTTAACCAAATGGATTTGAATCTCCGCCAAAGAAGGTGGCTTGAGTTATTCAAGGATTATGACATAAGTGTTCTCTATCACCCCGATAAGGAAAATGTGGTGGCAGATGCTCTTAGTCGGTTATCTATGGGTAGTGTTGCTCATATTGAGGAAGAAAAGAAAGAGTTGGTTAGAGATGTGCATAGATTGGCCCGAGTGGGTGTTCACTAGTGGATTCCACCAAGGGTAGTGTTATGGTTCATAATGGTTCCGAATCGTCTTTTGTGGTAGATGTGAAAGGTAAGCAAGGTCTTGATCCAATATTGGTTGAATTGAAAGAGGCGGTGCTTAGGAAATCTGTTGAGGCTTTCTCCCAAAGGGGAGATGGTGTTGTTAGATATCAAGGTCGTTTATGTGTTCCTAATGTTGATAACTTGAGGGAACAGATCTTTTCAGAAGCCCATAGTTTTCGGATTCTATTCACTCGGGAGCCACTAAGATGTACCGTGATTTGCGGGAGATCTATTGGTGGAATGGGATAAAGAAGGATATTGCGGGATTTGTGCTTAAGTGTCATAATTTTCAACAAGTGAAAGTTGAGCTTTAGAAACCGGGAGGTTTATCCCAAGACATTAGCATTCCTACTTGGAGTGGGAGGACTTGAATATGGACTTTATAGTTGGTTTGCCTCGCACCCGGCAACAACATGATTCAATTTGGGTAATAGTAGATCGAATGACGAAATTGGCTTATTTCCTTCCCGTCAAGGTTTCTTATTTGGTGGAGGACTATGCTAAAATGTACTTGAGAGAAATGGTAAAGTTGCATGGAGTGCCTTTGTCCATTATTTCCGATCGTGGTATCCAATTCACTTCTCAGTTTTGGAAGACATTCCAAAAGGGTCTTGGTACTAAAGTTAAGCTTAGTACGACTTTTCATTCCAAATCGATGGGCAAGCGTAACGTACTATCCAAACTTTGGAAGATATGTTGAGAGCTTGTGTGATTGATTTTAAGGGTAATTGGGATGACCATTTGCCATTGATTGAATTTGCTTATAACAATAGTTATCACTCAAGTATTGGTATGGTTCCATTTGAGGCTCTTTATGGTAGGAGGTGTAGATATCCTATAGGATGGTTTGATGTGGGTGAAGTTGCCCTAATAGGTCCTGAATTGGTTCATGAGGCTATAGAGAAGGTTCAACTCATTAGAAAGAGGTTCAGAATGGCTCAAAGTTGAAAAAAGTCTTATGTCGATGTGAGAAAAAAAGATCTTGAGTTTGATGTTCACGATTGGGCTTACTTGAAAATATCACCCATGAAGGGTGTAATAAGGTTTGGTAAGAAAGGGAAGCTTAGTCCCCGTTTTGTAGGCCCATATGAGATTTTGAGACGTGTTGGTAAGGTTTCTTATGAGCTTGATTTGCCAAATGAATTGGCATCAGTGCATCCGGTTTTCCATGTCTCTATGTTGAAAAAGTGTGTTGGAGATCCAACATCTATAGTTCCCTTAGAAGGGTTGGGAGTTGATGAGAGTCTTTCATATGAGGTAGTTCCGGTTGAGATTTTAGACCGGCAAGTTAAGAAGTTGAGAAACAAGGAGGTTGCTTCCATGAAAGTGTTATGGAGGAATCACTTAGTTGAGGGTGCTACTTGGGAGGTCGAGGCCTATATGAAGTCCCGATATCCTCATCGTTTCCTTCTACTCCTACTTTAGCTTTGAGGTAATGAGTTCCTCTTGGTTTGTCCTATGTTTTGGAGTCATGTGTTTTTAGGTATTTCCATGATTTCCTTATGTTATGCATGTTTATGAAAAACTTGTGTTTTGAAAGAAAAATGAATTTATATGATTAATTTTCATCATGTTGTTGTGCATTGAGTATGAGTTGCCTATAGACTTCATGAGATGAATTGATGAACATGCTTTAGCTATGCTTTTGAGAAAGAATTGTATATATGTGATTTCACGTATCAGGACGCTTCATCCAATTCTAAGTGTCAACGATCACTAGTCAGTATAATAACCCAACTAAATGAGTTGGGTCGAATTCCACATGGAGTGGTACGTGCTTAAGATTTAATAGTAAAGTGTGAATATGTTGAAGTCAATCATAGGAGTAGACAGTATTGAATAAAAACATAATTCAAATTTAGGGTGACACGAGTGTCAAATAAGGGGGTTTTGGTTTTAACTATCAGCTACAACAACAACAAATAACACAAATTAACAAGTAATGAGACGGGTTCTTGGGATATGATTCGATTATAGGCTAATATAGACAAATGGGTGATTGCAATTGATAGTAAATAGTTGTAAATCAGTGAATAAGCTAGACTTTAGTGGGGATAAACTTTCTCTCGAACAATGTACCCCGAATCAAGTTGGTTTCTCTAGAACACCGACAATCAATCAATTAAGAATAGCCTACGCTTTAGTCCATTCACTCTCTCGAGCTGAATGTGTGGAAAAGGATTTTTTATTCACTCTCTCGAGCTGAACCCATGACAACCCAATATCCACAGACCATCAATTCAGTAATCTTGGTTTTAAAACCTCTCTCTTGAGCAAGCCAAAAACAATAAGGTAGAATTGCATTTGCAACTACAATCCTTAAATTAAACCACAATTACTGAATGAAGTCACTTCTAAACAACATTTAAACTATCAATTAGCAATACCTATAAGCTAAATCATCCCATAATCACATAATCACACCCCAAGAATTGGGGTTTTAGCTAGACATCATAAAAAAATATAAATTGTTACCAAATTGTGTTTCCATCAACTGGGTAATATTAATTTCGTCTTTACAAAGGTCCAAATTGAAGAATTTGAAAGACCCACTTCCAATTTCTCAAAAATGAAAAACTTCAATTCTTCAAAGCTAAGGAAAAGTTTGTCTCAAAACTCAGAGTTCCAACTCTAAAACTGAAAAATTCTATATTATGAAAACTAATTAAATGGTCACTGATACTAAATTAAAATGTTCAAAAATGTATTTATAGTCGCCAAAAATATGCTGCAAAGGACCATTCGGCGCAATAAGTCGGGATCGCCGATCAGCTCGGCGATCCGCCCTTTGGTCAATTCCATCGCCTTTTTGCTTTGGCCTTCAGCATCCTCAAGTTCTGTAACTTTGGGCCATCCAATCACTGTATCATAGAACCGTTCGGCAACATGCCGACTGCTCCTTTCTCTCGCCGACTTAATTTTCTCCTTCAAGGCTTGGCACACTGGAACTTTAGGCGAGGTAATAACCACTCGACGACTTGCCCAATGGATTAGGCGATCAACATGCCTTCTTTTCTTCGTTCTTTCAACTACCTTGTTCCTTTTTGCCCATTAGTGTCCATGCTTTGTTCCTAAATCCAAATACCTGGAAATCAAGGATTTTACATCAGTTATTGGCATAAAATAAGCAATTGAGGACACTAACACTTTGTTTGGATCATTGTTACCAATTGTTTCATAATGTATTGTATTGTACTCTATTGTACTCTATTGTACTGTACTATATGGTAGATACAATGTTTGGCTAGACTGTATTGTTTGTTGTTGTTTAATAACAATTTAATTGTTTGGTTTGATTGTATCATACTGTATTGTAATTTATAAATTTACTAAAGTATCCTTAATTATTCTAGGGTAGGAGGTTTGACTAGAATTAAGTAATATAAGGTAAAGGGTAAAATATTATTTTGAAATATTATGTAAAGATATAATTGGAAAAAGAAATTAAGTAACAATGGAAACACACCAAATCGGTTATTCCATAAAAAAAGGGTTTTCATTGTTACGTAACAACGAAATTTAACAATAAAATATAATACATTTTATGTATCAATCAAAACAAACATTGTATGTATAGTAACGATACAATACAATACAATGGGTAACAATGATCCAAACAGAGTGTAAATCTATCCAAATAAAGCCCTAAATGAGTCCACATCGTAGACTCATCAATAGGATCCATGAGATTGTGTTGAGCATGCTTTTAGCTTGGAGAAGGTAGTTCCTCCTTGAAGATGAGAAATCTTGAAAGCTCATGCATATTGGGTTGTTAGGTGGAGTTCCTACCTTCCATATGATGCAATTGATTATGTTTAGCTTGGGGTTGATGCTTCCTTCTTGATTTTGTGCATTTATGTGATTACATGCATGATGGGTTGTTAGGATAGGTTCCTACTTTCCTTAAGATGCCTAGAATTTCATTCGAGGATGAATGTTCCCAATGGGGAGATAATGTAACACCTCGAATTTCTCGAGAGAGAGGGCATAACATGTTAAGAACCTCCAAGTGCCATCCCACAAAGGCCAACCACGGACCGTGGGTGGGACTACGGACCGTAGGTGGGTCCGTGGATGGGAACCATGAGGAAAGGCCTAGGTAGTAACCACGGCAGGACCCACGATCCATCGATGGGTCCACGGCTCGTGGCTAGGGGAATCGTAGGTCACCTAAAATCCTCTGAATTTAGTAACGATTGACCAGGACGTATTGTAGGTCCATCCATGATCCGTCAGTAAGGGCGTAGGTGGGATTCAATAGGTTTAAGTTTAGGGGCTTAAGGGTCTTTTTCGATTTTAATTAGATCAAAATAAGGTCGTTTTACCTAAGTCTAGTTCACCTATATAAATGATTTTAACCCCCAAATTTCCCCATTCAAGTCATTATTTCCAAAACCCAAAAGAAATCCCAAAGTTCTTCTCTCAAATAATTCTCTCTCTAGAAACTTGAAGAAGAAGAAGGAGATTAAAGCTAGGGTTCAAGATCAAGCTTCCATACTTCAATTTCCTTGAGCTTTGATAGTAAGGTATGATAGTTTTCATCCATGGATTTCTTTCATCCATGGAGCTCCCAAATTCTCCTATTTCAAAAGATTGAAATTCCCCAATTAAGTTAAGGTTTTCTTCAATTACTATGGGTGCTCTTGATTATTGATTTAAATGATGGAATTATGATTTTTTATGCATAAATTGTTGAATACCATGATTTTATAATGATTTCTCCATGAACCCATGTAACCCACATGTTTTCAAGTTATGAATCATGTGATGTGGGATTTTGAATGTAAAAGGAGAGTTTTATGAAATTAAGTATGTATTGCTAGCTCTACTTGAATTTTTGATGAAATCCATATCTAACATATGTTTTCTAAATATTGATGATATATAGTGGGTTTTGAACTTCAAGAGGTAAATTATGAACTTATGCATTTTCTTAGGAAATCTATGCAATTGTTTTAAGGGTGCTTTGAGAGTAAAGTACCAATGATGATGTTATTGTTGTGTTGTTGAAAGGTTATTCTCATAAACACATACTAGCTTGATGTGAAAGGTTTTTCTCACATAATAAGGGTTCTTAGGTTGAAAGGATTTCTCACCTAATTGAATCAAAAACTAAAAGTGATCATGGATGGTAAAAGGGTTTTTCACGCATGGTCTAAGGAGCTATCTTATAATAAGACAAGAGGTGATTACCCATGTCTCTTAATAAGAAGTTAAGTCAAGACTTAATAACTACTCTGTGGGATTTATGCTTAGCACCGAGTGTATGTTGATATGAGATGGAAGCCCTCACGTTAGTAGAGGTTGGGTTTCTAGAAGCAATCTCTTGAGATGGAAGCCCTCACGTTAGTAGAGGATGGGTTTCTAGAAGCAATCTCTTGAGATGGAAGCCCTCACGTTAATAGAGGTCGGGTTTCTAGTAACAATCTCTGTATCCCTTAACTATATGCCCCCATAATGATTAGCTAGTAGATCCACTTAAGCTAGAAGTTCATGGTTCTACTTGGGCAAGTAGGACAACCCTTTTTTGTGTGGGAGACACTGGGGAATCATGTTATAGCTCACATGGTCTCTATGTCAGCTATGGCTAATTCCCCACATGAATAATGAACTAAGGTTACTTCAAGAAGTATCACATATGAGTTCAAAGGTTTTAAAGATGATGTTAGCTTGCATTGACCATGTTTTTGAAGTATGTTTTCTAATTTCTTTTATATCATGTTTATCCTGGTCAATTGCATGTCATGAAATGAAATGTCTCTTTTTACATGTTTTAAATGTTTTATGCATGGCTATCATACTTGGTACATTGTTTTGTACTAACACATACTCTTGCCTACATTTTCCCCAAATGCAGGGTTCGACAGTCAGAGTTATCAGTTTTGTGGCTAGAGGTTGACTTGAGATATTTTCGAGTTTTGGTGAGTCCTCATGCTTCGAGGACGTACTTTCATTATTTTAGTTCCTTTTCATGTATTTCTCTTTTGGACATAATGTATGGGCTAGGCCCAATTTCATTCTATTGTATTAGATGGCTATGATGAGAAAAGATGTCTAGACTTCCGCTTTTCATTTATAAAAATATTTAGACTTGAAATGTTGGTTTTACTTCCTTTATTCTATTTCTTATGTTATGAGAGCTAAGTGTCTTGTATTGAGTCCTTCGGGGTTCTATGCGTCATGTTAAATCTAGGGTGTACCCCTGGGTTGTGACAAACACCAAGGTACCTATTTGGCCTAAGTTGGCTATTCAAAATGACCAATGCTTTATGAAGATTTTAGGTGGGAGAGAAAGAGGTCCAATGTGTTCAAATTTCATCCAAAGAAAAGGGTAGGCTTAAACGGTGCCAAGCAAAGTTCACACTCTCACAAGGTTGTCACAAAGAGGGATAACATCAATTTTGGTTCACTCACTACAAATTGTTCCTAAGATCATCTTTATCATTCGCCTATGCTATTTGATTGGACAAACGGGGAAAGTTCTAGGTATTATCAAGCACAAATTCCAAGGCAACCTCACCACACACGACATTCAACACAATCATCAAACAAGACTTTACAATTTTTGTCACGACCCAGACCGTCGTGATTGGCACCCATACTAACCCTCCGGTGGGAGAACCATTACTATAACCCGTCTAACAAATTTTATGAAAATTAAGGCATTTAAAGATACGGAAGCAGGTTTAAATGCAGAAATAAACTGGAGTTCCCATAAACTCCGAAAGTTTGACAAACCATTACCTAACATTTGCGGAAACAATGCCTAGAACCTGAAAGTCAATGTACCAAAACTCTAAAGTTCTACAAGTCTACGAAAAGGGGAACAACCACGAAACTAAACAAACGAATATCTAAAGTATTAATCTAAGTTCGAAGAAAATGGACTAATCAGAAGGAGAATTCATAGCAGCCTGGAAGGAACTGGTTCACCCTTGAGTTCGGTCTCGATCACTGATCTCCTAGCTGAGGTCTATCAGTAACCGCCTGATGATGCCCTGTACTCAACAAAGAACGAGCAAGTGCAGTATCAGTACACAACCACAATGTACTAGTAGGTTCACGCGGCTATTCTAGTAAGCGAAACATATGTAAGCAGTGACAACATAGTAAACATGACATGTACAGAACATATATACACATTGGTTATCATTTCAGGAGCAATGTACAATTACACATTCTCAATAACAAGTATATATGACAATTCAACGGTCCTCTCATGGAACTCATACCCAAACTATTAGTGTGCCGAAACATGACTCCCGATCCCAATTAGTGTGTCAAAACGTGAAACCAACTCCAATATAAGTGTTAGTGACACCCGATCCCAGTTAGTGTGTTAGAACGTGACGCCCGATCTATTCAACACAACCACAATCACAATCACACTCATATGTACATACTCAAAATCATACAATCAAGTGTTGAATCATGGCATACATTTATTCGTTCATACTCATTTCATTAGGTTTGATCAACAAGGCTTCATTCACATACATACATGCATGCATTATAATGAAGCAATTACCAACATACATCACGCAAAACATGAAATCAAACCATCACCTATCGCGAAACCAAGCTTGAATCCCCCTAAGGCACTTGAATCCTCCCTTTCCGAATTCTTTCCACTTGTTCTAGGTCTAAAGACAATTAATATACGCAAGGATCAATAATTTAAGGTCTAATTATCCGGATTATAGCAAATCCAATAACCCAAGACCAACCCATGATCCCAATCCCCAATTTAGGGCTTTTTCGACCATAAAATTCAATCAAAAACCCTTCCCCAACAATAATTACCCAAGAATTTAAATTCTACGGATCAAAAAATGGATTAGGGGAGTAAAATCCTTACCTTTAGTGCTAGAACAGGTGGAAACCCTTCAAGAAATATCCGTGGGTCGTCTCTTAGCTCTCAAGAACGAAACTTGCAGAAAATAACGTTTTTGGGGTTTAATCCTGACTTAATTCGCGATTGGGCCGCTACAACGGACCCCATCCTGCCACAGCGGGATAAATCCCACCCTGGCGGCTTACACGGAGACATAGAGTCGAAAATTGAGTCCCAAACCCCCATTTCACAACACACCTTCAACCCATGACGTTCAAAGACTATCCATTCACGCTAAGATCAGTTTCGGGAGTTCTACTCGCCTGAATTCGATTCTGTAAAGTCGTACGGGTTCCTTAACGTCTTAGCTATCCATTCATGTAACCAAATTCATTATTGAATCTCTCATTCATTACCATATTTCCCTAGATTTCGCATGACTCAGATTTCGTCCAAATCTGGACTAGGCTAGGAATTTCCAAGATACTACAAAAAGTTTTTCTGTCCCCAATTCTTTCCATGTTGGCTTTTCTATAACGACGGGAATAGGTTGTTACAAATTTAGCTAGCGTGCAACAATCATCACAAGATTCATTTTCAACAATCGGCTAGTAACAATGAGATGTTAAAAGTTCACATATGACTTATGCAACTCAAATTTGCCTCATTGGAATCGCACACACATATTGGTCAATTAAGAGCACTATTAAAGTCATCGGTATTGATCGCAACCGATACTCAAATTTACAAGAGAACAACCACATTTACAAATATCAAGAGCTGATAAAATTTAATTGGCTTAAAACCAACATTCATATTAAAACAATGGATCAAAACCTAATAGTCACCAACAAAATCAAGCAATCACACAAGCATTCACAAAAACAATTTATCCATAAAAACAGCCCAAAAGAGGTAGGTATGAATATACCTCACTCCGCCAAACTAAACTAGCAATTGTCCTTAAATGCAAATGAAAAAAGAGTCTAAAAATAAAACTAAAAGAGAGTCAAGATCCCCCCCTGTCAGGCTAAGCCTGAGGTGAACTATGCATACTTGTGACTCCCTCAGTCTGGAAATCAATGCCCGACTCAGCTCTATCCATCACTCAACTGGAGCCCACCATAGATGTATCTATGAAAGATGCCTCCACAACACTCTGCACCATTACCCCTTCCAGGTTCTCTAGATTATCATACATTGCTGCATCCCGCATGGCAAACTCCTCATCATCAGTGTTGGGAGCCTCTAACTCGACATCATCATCAGCCATAACAACATCTCCAATTATGGTAGCCAGAGGGATCTCAGAAATGGCCGGTAAATTTGTGCTCAAAACCTTAGGAAGGTCCATCATGCCAAAGAACATGGATTTCAGCTCATCCACATCAAGTCTCAAACCAACAATATCAGTCTTCAAGGCTGTCACATCATCTTGCTGCCTCCGACCCTGCTCACATGCCTCCACTCTCACCGTGAGGGCATCCAGTGTGAATCTATGGGCGGTAATAAGCTCCCGGTGCTCTCTCAACTCAGCTCGGATATGAGTTAAGGCAGCATCAATAGCTCTGATCTTGATCTATCTCGGGAACAATAGCCTCTACCCGGGATGCACACACATCAACAGATTGGGTCATATGGCCCATCTTGATCAACATGGACTAGGTCAATGGGAGTCGGGAAACAGCAACAACAGAATTGAGAGTAGCAGAACGGGCAACCACAGAAGTAGAGGGTGCAGTAGTAGAAGTGTCAGTGGTACCTGAAGGCTTACCGACCTGAGTAGGAAGGGATGCATCTATCGGAAACATCTCCATATCAACCACCTAGGAAGTATCCATCGATGCAACTCTCCTTCTTTTGGCCTCATCTCTAGTGTACTCGACCTCTATCCTCTGGATGTCAGTAGAGGAAATGGGAGTCGCTTCCACATCTGTCTTCTCTATCAATGGCACCCGAGCACGTCTGCACAACTCTGTAATTAATACTGGAAATGGGAGAGAAGTCTAACTCTGCTTGACCCTCATGGTCATCTCTTGCTCAATGATCAAACAAAGATTTAGTCTATCCCGGTCCATGATGGAGCCCAACAATGCAGCTTTCAGATGCTTGAGTATGGACTCATTCCGTGATGACATCAAGGTGTTGCTGATAAACTCGAACCAGTATCTGACAGCCACGTTCAGATCCTTTTTCTCTATCGGGACATCTGCCTCAATCCATGGCGGTGTGATATCAGAGATCAACGGAGAGAGCCAAT
This sequence comes from Solanum okadae, assembly GCA_036553675.1. NCBI lineage: Eukaryota > Viridiplantae > Streptophyta > Magnoliopsida > Solanales > Solanaceae > Solanum > Solanum okadae. Next base: position 35,772,691 of record CM071686.1, read on the forward strand.
CCATCAAGTTGTCAAGGGTCATCTCTTATATCTGATCCACCAAGTAGTGGATCGCATTCAGTGTACACCCAAACACCTCATTTATGTCGGTGATGCTACATTTGACTTTCCTGCCGCGTACCACCACATGGTCAATCGGGGTAAATGAACTGGCCTTCTTCTTCCCCTTTGACACCAACTTCCCATACTCGGTATAGAACTCTCGAATCCACGAAGGAATGTAGGAGACACAGAGCTTGGTGAAAATCTCAAATTTGTGGAACTTGATAGTGTTCCACACCTCAGGATATCTATCTACTACAACATCGGTAGACAATCTCTTCTCCTCCAGAATTGTCCTCAATATCGCGACTTTCAGTCTGTTCAACGACCGGGTTGAGGGTGCCTGAACTGGTGGCCACGGAGGTATCTGCTCGATTGTCTAAGCTAGAGGTGGAGGAGGCGTAGGAGGTACTGTGATCCTTGTTGGATCATGTAATAACTTAGAGCGAAGCTCCGCTCTCCTTGTTTGTAGAGTCTGATCGTCCTCCAGCTCAAACATGGAGACTGGAAAAGACACATGGTTTATATCAACATTGAAGGCATAATCTTTGTTTCACCCAATAAGTAGGTCCTACCTCATTCATAAGTATACCACCGATATGAAATATTAAATTTATGTACTCAGTGTCCACTACTTTGGAACAATTGAAATATGCAAAGTTTAATAAGCCAATTATTGTTCATGAAATCAGTTATTAAAAATCGCCACCAATACGGAAATTAAGTTCACGAGTAAAGAAAGAGTACCATGTGTAGTCAATTTCATCTCCTTTGAACTCTTTTTAGATGGTAAGAATCAAACCCTAGAAATATATACAAAATCGATAATATTTTGAGATAAAAATGAGAACCTTAATACTTTTTGATGAATCAGTAACTAACCTTCAAACCATGATGACTTTGTAAATTAATAGTGAAAATCTTAATTTTACTCAACAATATTTACACATGAAGGAGACTCAACAGAGAAAAATGCTTTACACTTTGAAGGTTAAATTTTAAACCTTTTGCCACGGTAGAATTTGTTTTCATGTGACAATTTATGGCATTGCTATAAAAAAAAAGTGAGAATGTAATATACACACCATCACATATTACTTGATGTATGTTGTTCAAACTAATGAATGATAGTTTAGGTGTGTTTCTCACTCTCTTAATAATTTATGTATGAAACTTAAAAAAATGTATAGTTTAGGTGTGTTTTTTACCCTTATCTCTTTATTTTTTTTGAGTTTTTAGTACAAACACAGACTCTACACAAGAGCTATTGCGTTCGTCCAAATTCCCATGTTACATTGTAGCTCTGCCCCTACTCTTTTTAACTTCAATTTTTTTTTCCATTTTAATCATATACATTAAGAACATAACATTAAGCTCGCCAAGAGATAAAATCAATAATAAAAGATGATTAAAATACTATACGTGAAACACAAAATAACTAGAATATAACTGTTCTTTTTAAAACATCAATTAAATTTCTTTAGATTACCCAGAAGGTTCAATAAAAAGTTAAAAGAGTTTGAAAGCAAAATCGTAATCATATATATAATCACTTTCACTGATCAACTTATATTGCAAGTGATACACACACTTTATAGAATATATCTATCAAAAATATGATTGCGTCATAAGGATCTTCAAACAAGAGATCATGCATTAATAGTGTCACACGAGCTAACCTTTACGATTATATCATATATAGGTCCGAATGTTCTGTTTTATAAACATTTTCATCTTTGCTTTAGATTTTAATTGATGTGAGTAATTCAAATACTTTTTGTAAAAATAATAATTTAATTCTTAATATTAAAATTCAATAATCCTTAGAAATTTAAAATTATGGCATCAATTTATATTATTTTAGAAAAGGAAAAAACAGAAAAGACATGGGTTTGTTTTTCCTCCTTTCCTAGATAAGTGTCATTTGAAATGACGGAAAGCACCCTCGAGGATAGAGCCAGATGAGGGACAATTAACGTCAGTACAATAAATAAAATAATAAAATCAGAACATCAATTTCGTTTTCCAATCGCCAATCGGAATTAGGGTTTATTTCAGTTCAACCAAATACTAATTCGAAGACGAAGCCTTTGGTCAATTGCTAAACCCTAATTCCTAAGTTTGAATTCCTGACGACTTTGGTGCTTTCACGGATTCCAAAATTAACTCGATCTTTCTGTTTCAGCGAGTAAGCTCCTTTTACCTATTTCCTAATTTTGTTCAAATACTCAGATCAACATGTTTCATTCATGAGGGAAATGACTAGAGGTTTGATTCTGCTTTTAAAGTATTGATTTTGAGGGTAGCGCCTACTCTCGGCGGTACTCGGAGTTCGACTCTTCTGGTAACTTGGGCACTACTGTGATTGCTATGCTCAAAACTTGGTCTTGTTGCATTTCTCAACTAACTTTCTAAAAATGTTGAGCTTGGCCTCATAGTCTGCTATTTCTTGACAGACACAATGAATCTCTAAAAATGTAATAATGGGACTGTAGCTAATTGAAGTTTCTGAGTATGAGATTTTGCTGAATGAGTAATCATACAATTGCTGTTAGCTGTAAAAAAGGAAAGCAGAAAGAACAGAGTATAAAGGAAAATCAATTTCTTGCATTGCATGGTGAAAGAAGCCTACTGTTGTTAGTTGTTTAGTGGGGTCTCCATTTTTGCATGTTTAGATAAGATGCATATTTCAAGCTTAGGATAAATTATTTTATCATGTACTTCTGCTGCTTAGGGGATGTGGTATCTACTTGTTAAAAATGAAAAAAAAAGACTTACTAGACTTTTCCTATCGGAAACTATGTTATCGTTAGTTTTGTATAAAAGTTTGATGTCTTGGTGTTTGCAATTCCTGTTGTCATTGTCTACTAAAGACAAGTAGTTTTTTCTCTTATTTTCTCCTCTTTTTGGGATCCCCATTAACAATCTGATTAAACATTATGTATCACTTCCTGTTTTCATCTATTTCTTCTGCCTTGTCATCACAGATGTGGACATCATTGCTTAAGTACGACTTGCCTCCTTACTTACCTAAAAGTGAAAGAACTTTCTACACCTTGTGAAAGCATAGTGCTGAACATTGAGTAACTTTTTGCCTACTTCATTTCTTAATCGATTTTGTTTTCTTAGTTTTATTTCGTTCCACGTCCTTTTGGAAGTATCTGTGCATGTCCACTCTAAGACTTGCCAACCCTCCTGGAAGGTGGAGCTTTAGAAATTGAAAATATGAGTGTATCTCTGTGTGAACCCACATTCTGAATTTTCTATTAAGTTCACCCAAAAATGTTGTAATTTTGTTCTGGATATAGCTTTGTTTTGGCACATTCTTTTTTCCGATGCTTCATATTTTGGTTTTGTTAGACCAGGAGAGCTTATGCAAAATGAGGGCATCAGGTAGCTTATTTTTGGACAAGGTAAAAAAAAGGTTGATGAGCTCTTTTTTTTTGAGAAGGTAACATGTATATATTAGACAAAAAACAATACATGAGTTGTACTGGAACAATATATACAAGTGAGCAAAAGAGAGCAAAACCATTCTACTGTTTTGACAGGAACGTAATGTCTGTATCCTCAGGGTGTTTCTAGTTTCACCAAAAACATAAGAGCTTAATGCAGTTAAGTTTAATTTTCTGCACTCTGTGGCTGCTGTTCTCAAAGCATCTAGAGTTCCTTCCTTTCCAAACTGTCCACCAAATGTGTAAGCAGTGACCATCCTCCATCTTTTAATACTTCCTTGTTCTTTGTGGTGGTCTCAATATTACTCTTACATCTTTTAGTTTCTGCTTATACTATCCATTCTGTTTTAGTTCCAGTGCTGTACTCTGACCGTTGCCTAGAAAGATATGGACCTATTCTAACCTATTGATATTTTCCAGGAGATAATGCTGTACTCACATACTTGTTACTAATTAATGGATCCTGATAACAAGAGATTTGGAAGAGGTAAGACCCTTATAATGTTTTGCTTTTCCCTTTGAAACAGAACTAGTAAACTACAGTCCTTTTGCATGGTTCCCTATATTGACTACTGCAGATATTTGATAATGCGAGGATCTTTATATGCATAACTAGCTTCTGTTTTACAGTAAAATGAATTTCATTTCATCAGGTTTTTTCTCAAATGTGCAGCTGGCTGATTTATTTTCCCTTGCAATCCTTGTTTTGTGGCAGTTATCTCTTTCAGGATGTAAAAGTCATCTTTTACTGCCTTCTCATTTTTGTGTGGTTTCTGCATCCAAAGGATTCATGGTTCAGTTTGGAGAAAAGAAAAGGACTATTGATGCTATGTTATATCTCTGGGGCCTTACATGTGGCATAATTGTTTATTATAGAATGGGTTTTTGTAAAAGTTTGTCATCACAAAACAATGTATTCTCAAGCATTTTCCTTCATCACCTGGATGGTGTTAGCTGTCAGATTATAATTCTTTGACTTTTGATCGTTGCGACTATTATAAGCCAAAATTGATTAAATCTTGACAAAGGGAATTGATATTTTGTTCACGTGTGAGGTGTTGTAAAGATTACTGGACTACTAAAGAATATGGGATTTCTTTTACTTGTCTAAAAACAAAAGCTTATGGGTTTTCTTGAAGTGCTTGGATTTATCTCTTGATGTCTCAGATGATGGATTGAAATTCATACTCTGATATGGTGATCTTTTTGATAACCATATCAGAGTCTGAGTTTTAATCCATCATCAGACTCTGATATGGTTATCTTTAGAATGCCTGCTATTTTTAATTAAGAGATCTTTAGTTTATAACTGTTTTGGTTTGGTCAAAATGCACAACCAGGGCCCAGAGAACTTACAGGTGCTGTGGATCTTATTAGCCACTTCAAATTGTTGCCTCATCAGGAGTTCTTCTGCAAGAAGTCACTTCCATTGTCTATTTCAGATACCCACTATCTTCACAATGTGGTCGGGGACACAGAAATTAGGAAAGGGGAAGGGATGCAGTTGGATCAGCTTATACAGGATACTTCCTTGTCAAGAGAGACGAGTTCCCGCATCCATCCATTTGACCTAGATGTTCTTGGTGAAGCTTTTCGACTACGTGAAGCGGCTCCAGTGGATCTGCCTCCTGTAAGAAATCTACTGATTGAAACTTAAGTGACAACAATCCATTTTAGTTAAGTGTTTTTTAGGTAATGCCTATAACTACTTCTGTTTTATAGTCTGAGAAAGGCATCCCTACTGTAGCTGGAAAATCCAAAAGTGAGTCGAAAGACAAGGAGAAGAAGCATAAAAAGCACAAAGATAAGGACAAGGAGAAGGACAAAGAGCATAAGAAGCACAAACATCGTCATAAAGATCGAAGTAAAGACAAGGATAAAGACAAAAAGAGAGATAAAAGTGTTCATCATGATTCTGGTGCTGATCTTTCGAAGAAACATCACGAGAAGGTCTGCTACTAGCAAAACCTTGAGACAATTGGTGCAGTATGTTGATTCTTACTAAATATTCATCTGCTTTTTTGGTATGAAGAAGTTCAGATGACTGGTTTAAAGAACAGCTCTTTCAAATTAATTTGCTAATATTGTCTTTTCTTAATAGAACTGTCCAAAGCTGCTGAAATATTTGTCATGTGATAGTAGAACTTTGCTGAACGTTACCCTTCCTTAAATTTCACTGGATCATACAATTCTATCGAGTTTGTTATTCTTTCCTGTTGTCAGTTGCCTTTATTGGATTGCAGGGAGAAAAAGTCAAGGAAATAAAAGTTTACCTTTCTTGAAAAATGCAACCTGGACCCTTTGAAATGCTCTGTTGCTTGACTTTTTAGTTAATAAGGCAAAAGGTTTAGTTTGCTCTATGTTTAGCTTATTAAGGTACTTCGACATCAGCATAAATCTCTTTCTTGCTGCTGTAGCTTTGATACAGCTCAAGCTATCTCTCTCTTCTGACCCATTTGCAGTAACCTGAACTTTGAATTTGTTAATCTCAGTTTTTGAGAAGGTAAGGTAAAATTTTACAAATGATACAGCACAACAACTGTGTTAGCTGTTTAATATCAGTAGGGGAATTTCAAAAACAAAAGACAGCCTTAGCTAGCCCCAAACTGATTCTAAAACCTATAGCACTATTTCCACCTCATTTACATATCCCAGTCTACACCTAAAACAAAACAAAAATCTTGTGAATAGAGTTGGCACCATTGTCAAAGCATCTGCCAGCATGTATTAGTACTGAATTAGATGAGACTAGGTTGACGTTGTAAACTTCTATTTGCAAACCTTGGTTTTTTTTCCCTTTCCAATGTAAGTTCTTGTTCTATTGATGCTTATCTACCGTCTACTTGAGATGTTTTTTGAAAATCACCAATTTTTGCTGGAGTTTAGGACTTCAGCCAGAAGCAACAATGGTACTTCACAGTATTGAAAGTGTTGACTGATTATGATATTTTCATTGTTCCCAGAAAAGGAAGCATGATGGAGAGGAGGAACTTAATGATGTTCACAAACACAAGAGAAGCAAGGTAGAACTGAATAATTTTGAATTCATATGTTCCTTTATCTTTGGTATGTTTGCAAACTTTAAAGTGGTGTTTGAACAACTTCCTTTTAGTGTTTTCCTTGGAGAAATATTTTTGAGGAAACATTTTTGCGAGAAAGATGTCTGGATAAATGTAGTACCTTTTTTTTTTTCAAGTTGAAGTTGCGTGTCTTTTGATTTGAATATTTCTATTTTTGTCAAAAAGTAACCCAAAACTTTCTTGTCGGAAACTTTTATGAAGAACTTAACCAAGCAAGTATCCAGAAAGTTTCAAGTTTATTGTTCTGAACAAGTTACATAGGTGATCTTACATTGGTACTTTTATCTTCCATCTTTTTCTAACTCTGCCGTATTCACATGCTGAAATATTGCAGCACAAGAGCTCAAAGATTGATGAGATTGGTGCAATAAAGGTAGCAGGCTGAAATATGTGTGTGGTTCTATCATTTGTTTTATCCTCAGACTTTGCAATTGAGAATTTGGAGGGATCCTTTACTTAGTATTGTGAAAAATCAGAGGTACAGAAGTTAATGTCATGCTATATCCCATTAATTGAAGAACTTAGTGGCTTGCCCTGTTGCTTTAATCTTATATTTTCCACACTGGTAAGATTGTTCCATTGAGTTCACAGTTTAGTCAGATTGCACCACGCTTTGTGCATATGTGATTTTGCTTTTTATAGTGGTAATTTGTTTTCGTTTTCTGAAATTACCAAGTCAACTAACAAACACATTAACTATCTTTACTGTGTTAAGGGAGCAGCATATGAAGAATCAGGTATACTTTCTGTGCTTCCGTTAGGCATCTAAATTAGTATTTCTCCTCCTTAAAAGCCAGATAAATTTATCTTTAGTATTTATATCTAGATACTTGTTTCTTCTTTAAAATGCTAAGTAGTATATCATCTCAATAGATTAAATCTTAAAAACATCAATCGGTCAAAATATGGTTGTGGTAAGAGAAATATTTGACAAGTTGTGGCAGAACTCAACATGCATATTATCCCAATGCCTGACTCTATACTAAGCTGAGGTGTAAAATAATCATATTTGTCTACCTTGCCGTACATGTAAACTAGAGGATAAAAGGTTAAAGTTGGCAAAGGTTAGTTGGAAAGGATTGAAACTTCTTAGCCATATTGGCAATACAAGCAATCAATTCTGTGTGATTCCTTAGCTCTTGGTTTCCAATTATTATAGAATATTCTCTCATATAAGGGTTAAATATATATACATAAGATTCTTAGTTGTGTCACTAAAAACTTCGAACCACAGAGGATGTTCTTGACCGTGTAAAATGGAGTATATCAACTGACCAAGCATCTGGGTATTTGTATTTTATCCAACTTAAATAATGCTTAGGCAGAATGGCTCTGTGAATTTGCAGTATGATAGTTGTTCCTTTTGGACATATTTGTAGGTGAGAGAGTGGAAACTGGATGCTCTGTGAAGGAATTGCATGAGCAGATTGTCTAACTTTTTGCTCAAGCACCCTTTTCTTAATTTGTTTTTAATTATATAGAGGGAAAGGGGATTACAAGGTGGGGAATCGAACCCCCACCAACAAGGTGGAAGTTTAAGTAGCCAACCAACAGGGGCGATGATGGGCTCAAGTACCTGGGTGCATAAAAACATCAATTTGAATATGTCCAAATTTATTGGTAAATCTGTTCACTTTTTCGTTGGTAGAGTTGCCATTTAAAATAAATACTGATGTAAGCCTTGATTAAAAAAAAACTGATGTAAACAGATTCAGCTTTATTACGAAGTTTCTAGTGTCACTTAATTGAAGTCTGACGGTTTGACCTATTTTTCCTTATTTTTGTATTATTCCTCCCTACTTTTGTTCTCTAGACAAGAAAAGAGAAGAACAGTATCAGAAGGAAAAAGAGAAGAAGGGACAAAAGGGAAAAAGGAAAATAAGGATATCTGAAAATCCATGTTCCCTTATCGAGTATTAGAAACAGGAACTTGACTTCACAGTATAAACTTGCATTGCATCTCAATGTTAAGAAAACCCTGTATATATTTTACTAATTGTTAAGACTGGTTATGTGTAACCAGTTGGCAAGTATTTTGCTCCTTCCGAAAAATTGTGTGAGGAGGGATCCCAAAAGGAAAAGAATTTACCTGGCAGTCTGCAGAGGTTTATAAATTATAATCGCATGGACCGTTTCTTATTTATATGGTCCATGTACTTGCATATGTTTTAGAATTCCTTTTTTGGGATAAAAGAGGAGCGCACTACTTATACTTTATTTCTCCACAAGAATGTTAATGTTGCATCAAAAGTGTTTGTAGCAGCCTAGTATGCACTCCCTTGAGTGCAAATGTAGGTAGTCCTTTGACTGCTAATCTGAAAATCAAATGCCAGCAACTACCATCACATATTTTTCTCTCTTTCTCTCCTCTCCCTGATTGTGTATTTATTTTTAGAACTGGAGCTGTGATAAGAAAAAAACGAAGATGGTAATGTATAATTTGTTTTCAGTTATTGTAGAAAGGCTAAACAAGACACAATTAGAAGAGTACTTCAGCATATGATATTGAACAATGCACTTCCAACAAAAGATGCACTTATGCTTTCAGATGTCCCTGAAGGGACTCCAAAACTGTACATTTTGGCTTAAGAAAAGCAGCTACCTGTTCAGTTTCTGGATTTTTGTATTTAAGGTGTTGTAGAAAGGTTAAACAAGACACAGTTTGGACAGTGCTTCGACATGTAAATAAATGGTTGGATTTGATAAAGCAGCTTTCTGTTCAGTCTCTGCACCATTCTGAATTTTCACTTTTAACAGGTATCCATAGTGAACATCTGTGTATCTAATCCTAGTGATATTAAAACTTATTTCTCTATATCTGCAACATATGTCATTTGTTGTTGAATGCTTGTTTCGCTTCCTTTTGAAGCCAGTCTCGGCACCAATCTGAATTTTCACCTTTGAACGGGTATTATTTCCATTTAGAATATATGCCATTTAATGCTGAATGCATGTTTCTATTTGGAAGCATCTATAAATAAATTATCTTTTTGCATGCTACCTAATGACTTTACAGTTGTTATAAGGGGAACCAAGTCTTTGAATAGTAACCACACTTGTACATTCAGGTAAACACATCTAGAGTCATCTTATAACTTGTCAGAGTATAGGATGAACTAACTAATGGATCCAATATCTGAGTCCATACCAAGGGCTTAATGAGTAGTTGCCTCAATCAACGACAAAAGCATATACTACGGGTGGCACAATTATGATGTTTGGATGGTCTGAATCCTTTCCTGATTCGGTGTTGAATACTACTCCCAAACTAATCTAATAATGCTCAATAAGTTTATGATATCTCATTTAGGGAAAAGGTCCCACTTTAGTGGAAAACTGATAGTCTTTGTGTTGAGTTAATACTAAAAATGCTTTTTTATAAATGTACTAAACTTGCTTTCAAAGACTATGCTTTATGAAAAAATGATTGAATTTTCTCAAAACTAAGATATATTTTCTTTAAACTAACAATGCTTGTCATTCTCAAAATAATGCTATTGAAGAAATTCATGTTTTCCTAAATCTCTATCTAAGATATAACTTTAATACTTGGAATTTACTTTACTCATGAAAATCATGCATATGAGATGGTATATGTAACACCTCAGAATCTAGTAGGCTACACAAGGAACCAACTGAGAGGTCACAAGCTAAAGACTGAGCCTAGATACCCTTCACTAAGGCCCAGACGAGCCGTGAAATGCACCACGAGGCATGGTGTGGATCGTGAAGGCTCAGTGTGACTAGCCAAAGAAGGCTCCCCCTCCCTCGAGAACTTAGACGACTCATGGTGAGCACCATGACACGTGGTGAAGCCTGTGAAAGGGGAGGCAGTATCTGCCTTAAGGGTGACCCTTTACACGAGCCACTTGACGGCTCGTGGAGTGGGTCGTGAAGGAAAGGGGGTCTTGGGGTGTTTTCCAAGTCACTAGTCAAGGACAATGGCTGCCAGCTTGGCCCGTGTGATCCTTGACAGCTCGTGAGAGGTGGCGTGTGGGGGTTTAGTCCGCTGTAAGTTCAGGGGCAGTTGGGTCTTTTCCTAATTATTTTATATTGATAATATTTCGTTTTACCTATGCCTAGGACCCCTAATAAGTGATTTTAACCCCAAATTAAACTCATTCATGTCATTCTTCAAAAAATTCCAAAAGAAGAAAAAGTTCTTCCTCTCCCAAATATTTCTCTTTCTAGAAACTTGAAGAAGAAGAAGGGTTCAAGCTAGGATTTCAAGGCAAGCCTCCATTTCCATCATTGAAGGCAAGCCTCCATTTCCACCATTTCAATTCATGGAGTTCCCAAATTCTCCTATTTTCAAAGTTAGAATTCCTCAATTGAGTTAGGGTTTTCTTCAATTGACATAGGTTCTCTTCAATGTTTATTTAAATGATTGAATTTTCATCTCTCATGGATGAATTGATGAAATACTATGGTTTTTATGATGATCCCACATGAACCCGTGTAAATTCCATGTTTTCCAATTATGATGATATAATGTGGGTTTGGATTATGAAAGAAGATTTTTATGAAATCAAGCATGAATTTATAGAATTATATGATTTTAGGATGAATTTCTATGTGCCCATATCTAACCCATGATTTCTAGATGTTGATGTATGAAAATGGATTTTGGAACCATGAAAGGTGAATTATGAAAGTTAGCATGTTCTTATGAAAATTATGTATATGTTTTAGGGAATGGTTTGAGAGTGAAGTACCAATGATGATGTTGTTGTTGTTGTGTTGTTGAAAGAATTTTTTTTCATACACACATCTACACATGATTGTGAAACGTATTCTCACATAATAAAGGTTCCTAAGGTTGAAAGGCTATTCTCACCAAAAATGAACCAATGATTAAGGAATTATGTTAATGTTGAGGCAAGAGGCGACTACCCATGCTCTCCATTGAATGACAAGAGGCGATTACCCACGTCATGTGATGTAAGGACAAAAGGTGATTACCCATGTTCCTTTAAGGACAAGAGGCGATTACCCATGTTCCATTATGAGAAATGGTTAATAGGATTAAGAACTATTCCGTGGGAGTTAAGCTTAGCACCGAGTGGACAAGTAGCGATTACTCAAGTCCCGTACCTATGTGCCCTCATAGAATTGTCTAGAAATACATTAGCTAGTACATCCATAATAGCTAGAAGTTCATGGTCCTTTTATTGGCAAGTAGGACACCCCTTTTCGGTGTGGGGTAGACACTATATTCCATGTTGATAACTCACATGGTCTTTTATGTCGGTTTAGGTTTCTTCCCACAATTAAGAAAAGTTATGATGAATCAAGGTTATTTCAATAAAGTATCGTAAGTATGTTTTAAGGTGATGTTCACTTGCATTGATCATGGTTTTTATGAGTTATGGTTTCTAACCTCTCAAGATACATGTTTTAGCTTGATCATTGCTTATTATGAAAATGTCCGATTTTAGCATTTTTTAAATGTTTTCTGCATGGCTATCATACTTGGTACATTGTTTTGTATTAACACATACTTTTGCCTACATTTCCCCAAATGTAGGGTAATGTAGGGTCCGACTGCCAAGGTTCTCAGTTTTTTTGCTAGAGGTTGATTGGCGAGATTTCCGAGCTTTGGTGAGTCCTCATGCTTCGAGGACAAACTTTCATTTTCTTTAGTTTCCTTTATCACTTTCCATTTTTGGACATGATGTATGGCTAGGCCCAATTTCATTCTTATGTACTAGATGGCTAATGAGACATGTGTTTAGACTTCCGTTTTTCTTTTATAAACCTTTTCAGACTTGAAATGTTGTCTTTATCTCTTTTGCTTCTATTTCTTATGTTATGAATTCTAAGTTGCTTGTATGGGCCTTTTAGAGTCCTATACGCCATGTTACATCTAGGGTGTACCCCATAGGTTGTGACAAACTTGGTAATTAGAGCACAAGGTTTAGAATGGTCCTAGGATGTCTCATAAGCCATATCGAGTAGAGTCTTGTTCATGAGTGTGAAATGTGCCATATTTATGAATGAGAGGCTATAAGATGATTAGGAAACTCCACTTCTTTCATTACTCTAAAGTCGTGTGATAGAATTTAACTCTATAAGATATCTCTCTTAATCCTTAAAAGATGCTCTACAGTATATGGCTACTCGAAGAGCTTATGCTAGAAGGAATGCGGGAGAGAATGCAAATCAAGAAGCTCCTCCTCAAGTTCCTCAAGCTTCGATTGACCCTTTGGCCGAGCAAGTGACTAATGCGGTGTTTAGGGCTGCGTTTCAAGTATTGGCACAAGCCGCGACAACCCAAGACAATAGGGAGGTTGTGGTTCCCGTTAACCCAAATGTGGGTACGGCGGCATCTAAAGTGAGGGACTTCACTAGAATGAATACTACGGAGTTCCATGGTTCTAAGGTTGAGGAAGATCCTCAAGAGTTCATTGATGAGGTTTACAAGGTATTGATGATTATAGGAGTGACGACGGTAGAAAATGCGGAGTTGGTCACTTATCAACTCAAGGGTGTTGCTCAAATTTGGTTCAATCAATGGAAAGAAGGGAGACCAGAAGATGCGGGTCCTCTTGATTGGGAAAAGTTCAAAGTTTCTTTCCTTGATAGGTTCTTTCCCCTTGAGATGACGGAGGCAAAGGTGCTTGAAATCATTAACCTTCGTTAAGGAAGCATGAGTGTGAAACAATTGTCTAGATATGCTCCTACAATGGTTGTCGATCCCATGGCAAAGATGAGCAAGTTCATTTTGGGTGTGTCCGAAATGGTGGTTAAAGAATGTCGTACCGCCATGCTTGTTAATGACATGGACATTTATCGTCTCATGGTCCATGCTCAATAGATCGAATGGGAGAAACTTAAAGAAAAGTCTATGAAGACAAAAAAGGCATAAATCGGTGATGGTAATTTCTCTCATGCAAGGTCCAATGGACATGGTCATTCTAGGTTCCGATAAAGGTTTTTCGATCAAGGTTCCGCCAATGCTCCTTTTAAGTTCAACAAAGATAGGGTGTCTAATCCTAAGCCTCAACGAGGAAATATTAGTGGGTTCTTGTTGCCTAATTGTGCTAAGTGTGGAAGGAAGCATGAGGGTAAATGTCTAGCGGGTTCCAATGCTTGTTTTGGTTGTAGTAAGATGTCAGTTGCTAAGAATGAAAAGGATAATCATCGAAGGGCTCAACCTAATCCTTCATCCGGTCCTAGTGGTGGTCAGAAGCAAATTAGGATTTATGCACTTCAAAGTCGTGGTGAGCAAGAGGGTTCTCCCAATGTGGTTTTTGGTATATTGAAAGTCTTCCAACTTGATGTTTATGCTTTACCTGATCTCGGTTCTACCTTGTCTTTTGTGACACCATATGTGGCTATGAGGTTTGATGTCCTTCTAGATGTGTTGTTAGATCCCTCTTTTGTCTCTACCCCTGTTGGTGATTCTTTTGTGGCTAAGAGGGTCTATAGAAAATATCCCATTTTCTTGTTCCATAGAAAATATCCCATTTTCTTTTAGTAGGTTATCTATGGGTAATGTTGCTCACATTGAAGGTGATAAATATGAGTTGGTTCGAGATGTTCATAGATTGGCCCGGTTGGGTGTTCAGTTAGTAGACTCTACCAAGGGTTGTGTTATGGTTCACAATGGGTCAGAATCATCTTTTGTGGCGGATGTGAAGTCCAAGCAAGGTCTTGATCCCACTTTGGTTGAATTGAAGGAAGCGGTACTTAAGAAGTCCGTTGAGGCTTTCTCCCAAGGGGGAGATGAAGTACTTAGATATCAAAGTCGTTTCTATGTTCCTAATATTGATGACTTGAGGGAACATATCTTGTGAGAAGCCCATAGTTCTCGGTATTCCATTCACCTGGGAGACACCAAGATGTACCATGATTTTTGGGAGATCTATTGGTGGAATGGGATGAAGAAGAATATTGCGGAGTTTGTGGCCAAATGTCCTAATTTTCAACAAGTGAAATTTGAGCATCATAGACCGGGAGGTTTATACCAAGATATTAACATTCCTACTTCGAAGTGGGAAGATGTGAATATGACCTTCATAGTTGGTTTTCCCCACACCCAACAACAACATGACTATATTTGGGTTATAGTAGATTGAATGACGAAATCGGCTCATTTCATCGCCGTCAAGATTTCTTATTCGGTGGAGGATTATGCTAAGTTGTATTTGAGGGAAATGGTAAAGTTGCCTTGAGTGCCTTTATCCATTATCTTTGATCAGGGTTCTCAATTCACTTCTTAGTTTTGGAAATCTTTTCAAAAGGGTCTCGATACTCGTATTAAGCTTAGTACAGCCTTTCATCCCTAAACTGATGGGCAAGTGGAGCCTACTATCCAAACTTTAGAATATGTGTAGAGCTTGTGTGATTGACTTCACGGGTAATTGGGATGATCATTTGCCTTTGATAAGTTTGCCTATAATAATAGTTATAATTAAAGTATTAGTATGGCTCCATTTGAGGCATTGTATGGTAGGAGGTGTATATCTCCTATATGTAGGGTTGAGGTGGGTGATGTGGCCCTAATAGGTCTCGAGTTGGTACATGAAGCTATGAAGAAGGTTCGACTTATTAGACAAAGGTTGAAAACAACTCAAAGTCGACAAAAGTGATATGCCAATGTTAGAAGAAGAGATCTTGAGTTTGATGTTCTTGATTGGGTTTACTTGAAAATTTCACCCAAGAAGGGTATAATGAGATTTAGTAAGAAAGGGAATCTTAGTCCATGTTATGTAAGCCCATATCAGATTTTGAGGCATGCTGGTAAGGTTGCTAATGAACTAGATTTGCCTAATGAGTTGGCATCGGTGCATCCAGTTTTCCACGTCTCTATATTGAAGAAACGTTTATGAGATCCAACATCTATAGTTCTCTTAGAAGGGTTGGGAGTTAAGGAGAATCTTTCTTATGAAGAAGTTCTAGTTGAGATTTTTGACCGACAAGTCAAGAAGTTGAGAAACAAAGAAGTTGCATCCGTGAAAGTGTTCTTGAGGAATTTGTTAGTTGAGGGTGCTACTTGGGAGGCCGAGGCCGAGGCCGATATGATGTCCCGATATCCTCATCTTTTTCCTTCTACTCGTACTCTTGCTTGAGGTATTGAGTTCCTCATGGTTTACTCTTTTGGTGTCATGTGCTTTAGATATTTCCATGATTTTCGTATTTATGCATGATCATGAAAATCTTAAGTTTAGAGAAAATGAGTCAACTTGATTGATTTTTACATCTTTATGTGCATTTGAGTATGAATTGCATATAAACTATATGACATTATGTTTTGAGCATGCTTTAGCTTGGAGTTGATGTTTCCTCCTCTGATATGTACATTTTGGTGATTGCATACATGATTGGCCGCTAGTTTTGAGTTCTTTTCCTTCATGTGATGTCTAGAATCCCATTCGAGGATGAATGTTCCCAAGAGGGAGATAATGTAACACCTCAAAATCTAGTAGGCTATGAAAGGGACCAAGTGAGTGGTCAGAAGCAAAAGACTCAGCATGGGAACCCTTCACAAAGGCCCAGACGAGCCGTGAAGGGCACCACGAGGCATGGTGTGGCTCATTAAGGCTCAGTGTACCTAGACAAAGAGGGCTCCCCTCCCACGATCACCTAGACAGCTCGTGGTGAAGCCCATGAAAGGGGAGGCAGTAGCTGCCTTAAGGGTGCCTTAACCCCTACCTAATTACTAATTAACCCCTAAGTCCCCTAACTAAACCACTTAACTCAAAAACTGCCCTTACTTACGAAACCCCCACCCACAGACCGTGGGTGGGTTCACGGATCGTGCTGCACACTCGTAGGTGCTCGACTGTGGCTAAATGTTGCAGGCCAACTCAGGCCTTGACCCACAAGCAAGATCTACGGAGCGTGGCTGGACCTACGCCTCGTAGGTGCAATCCGTAGCTCACTCAAAATTGCAGATTTAGGGACTATTTTGCGGTCCTCCTCAAGGATCCCTTTGATTGGTCCTTGGGGAGTCGTGCCTTGACGTTCAACCCCTAAAACCTTCATTCTAAGTATGGGAATAATTTTTACGATTTTAACCCTCATACCAAACTCTAAAACTCTCATGCAAGACTCTAGAATTCTCTAGTTTAGTTCACTAGTTTTCGGGGCATTACAATACCTCCCTCTTGGGATCACTCGTCCTCGAATGACGATTCTAAATACTTCTTAAGGTCACAACTCTACACTAGCAGCCCATCATGCATGCAATACATCTAAATGCACACAACCAAGGAAGAAAACTTCAATTCCAAGCTAAACACATTCAATGCAACACAAGGGAGTAGGAACTACTTCTACCAACCCAAAATGCATGAAGTTCTATATTTACTCATTTTCAAGGAAGAACTAACATCTCCTAGCTAAAACATGCTCAACACACACCCAGGGAGCCTAAATGCAAATTACTCTGAAAAGTGTTTATTCAAGGAGGAATCTTTCAACTCTAAACTAAGGCATGCTCATTAACTCATCTCACAAAGTCTATATGCAACTCTACTCAAATGCACTACAACATGAGGCAAAAGAATGCATATATGTCATTTCTAACAAGACCTAAGCATTTTCATGAACATGCATATTAGAAAATCATGGAAACACATAATCACACAATAACCTTACTAGATAGGCACAATATCTCCCCCTTGGGAGTAAGCCTATACAAACTCTTTCAAACATCATTCATTCTAAGGACAATTTCACAGTCCAACATAACAAGTCACAAAAGACAGGAAATACGGAAATTTACTAAAGCATAAACACATACCGGAAGTGACATGAGGAGACCACTCTTGATCTTTTCTAGATTATATTGGAGAGCATAAAACATATTCCTCTTTTGAGGCTCCACATCCCCACTACTAGAGGCAACTTTCTTACCCTCTCTTCTTGTAACCTTAGCCTTTGGGCAATCTTTCATCTTGTGGCCACTCTCACCACAACTAAAGCAACCCTCTCTACCGGGCAAACACCTGCCCTCATGTCTCTTACCACACCTAGCACAAGGGGGCCATACAGACTCATTACTTATCCCTTGTGGTCTAAGGGTAGACACCCTCTCATCCTTATGCTTGGGAGCATTAGAAAAGCCTTGTCTGGAAAACTTTTGTCGATTCGTAGAATTACCATGTCCATCGGACCCATCATGAAAGGACTTATCATTATCCATCCTAGACCTCTTTTTCTCCCTATATTTTTCCTCTTCAATCTTATCCTCCTCCATTTGTTGAGCATACACCATAAGACGTGAGATATCCATATCATCAAGGAGCATTGTCATACGACATTCTTTTGCTACCACTTTGGACACACCCATCAAGTACTTACTCATCATATCCCTTGGACTTGCTGCCATAGATGGAGCATACTTAGACAATATGGTGAATTTCAAGGAGTACTCTTTAACACTCATACTACCTTGCTTAAGGTGGATGAATTCCTCCTTCTTTGCCTCCATAAACTCCTGGGGAAAGAACCTATCTAGAAGCGCCTTCTTAAACACTTCCCACTATATGGGACCCACTTCTACTGGCCTAGCATCCTTCTATTGTTCATACCATATTTGGGGAACATCTTTCAAATGGTAAGCGGCTACCTCCACTTTCTCTATCAAAGTTTCCCCCATGATAGCAAGTGTCTTATAAACCTCCTCTATGAACCCATTTGGATCCTCTTCCACCTTGGAGCCACTAAACTCCGGAGGGTTCATCCTCAAAAACTCTCTCACTCTAGAAGCAGCCATCCACCTTATTGGGTTTTCCAAAGCCACAACATCTCTATTGGCTTACACCCTCAAGGCTTGAGCCAACAATTCCATAGAAGCCCTAAACTCTGCAAGAGTGACATTCTCAACTGGAGGGTCATTTGGAGCTTGAGGAGGATCTTGGTGTGGAACTTGGAAAGGAACCTCTTGCTCCTCATTGGCTTCCTCACCTCTCCTAGCATTTGCCCTTGTATTAGCCATACCCTGAAAAACCATAGGGCACGAATTAGAAGAAGGACCTACTAGAGCCAAACTCTATGGCACGACTTAGAGAATGAAGAAGTGAGATGTTCTAAGCATTCAATAGTCTCCTATTCATAAATGTGGCACGCTTAAGATTTATGAACAAGACCCTACTAGACGTGGTTTGAGACAATCCTAGAACCATTCTAAACCTTGTGCTCTGATTACCAAGTTTATCACGACCCAGGGAAACACCCTAGATGTAACATGCGTACTTGACCCCGAAGAGGTCTCATACAAGCCCTTAGCATATCATAACATACGATAATATAAAAGTACGAAAAATTGAAGAACTTTTATCCATACAATCGAAGTCATTTTCATAAAAGCAAGCGGAAGTCTTTACTACACTTTGTCTCAAACCATCTAATACAACTTTAGAATAAAAATCTTGGGACATAGCCCATACAATAGTCTCAACATGAAAATAAAAGACATAAAGGAACTAGTGGATTTTGTCCTCGAAGCTATGAGGACTCACCAAGATCTTCAACTCCTTGCAACTTCTAGAAACTTATCTCCAAGAGTAGAACTCAATCTCCAAAACCTACATTTGATGAGAATGTAGGCAAAGCATGTGTTAGTACAAAATGTACTATGTTAGCTAGCATAATCATAAAAGCATAAGACAAGGATTAGTCAATATAAGACATAATCCATAATCATATGAAATACTTCATGAAACATAAACTATAAGCATACGAGACAATATCATAATAATAAGCAAAGTCTCCAACATAAGCATCATATAAGCCTTACTCAACTCTTAGCCATTCATATCATAAAAGGACTATTCTCAAGTAACCTCAAGGCATATTTGTGCAATGCATGGATAGCATCCCATAATACCACCCAAGCTAAGCATCCCTATTTGTTCATCTTAATCATAGTCTACATGCATAAAAGAGTCTTAGGCTTTGATATCATAAGAGTACTATACTCCTAAGTAACCTCAAAGCACACTTGTGCAATGCATGAAAGGCATTCCATACTACCCTTCACACCAAGCATAACCCTGAAGTCATCACAGTCATACTTACCCTCTTTTGGTCTCATTCTAAGCTTATCTTATATGGACAAGGGAACTATCACCTTTAGCCAATCATATCTTGGAAGGCAACTATAGCAACAACCCAAGCTAAGTCTATACTATATAAGAGAACACTTCATAAGTAACTTCAAGTTATACTTATGCAATGTATGAATAGCTTCCCATACTACTATCCACACTAAGTACAACTTTAGGCTATCATACATACTCACTAGTTGGGGACTTGTCCCTCATTACTATTTGCCATTAGTCATTTAAGTACTTCTCTACTTAGTACAAGGCAAGTCAATACATATGAATGAGTTCTATTTATCAATTCAAGGCTACAAGGAATATCACCCTACTAGGCTAGACCAAACAACCATAGAGAGCATACTATCATGCAAGTCCAAGCTATAAAAGGAAATGTACAATATTCGATCCTAGCTACCATGAAAACACTCTATGATGCTAGTGCAAGCTACCCTTAGGAGAGTGTGATTCCTCAATCCCAAGCTACCACGAAATTGTCTTTGCCTAACCAAGTCATTCTACTATGAAGGCATTCTACAATGCAAGTACAAGCTACCCTTAGGAGAGTATAAGTCATCAATCCTAGGCTACCATGACTACTACTAACTCAAGCTACCATGAAAGCATCACACAATGCTAATTCAAGCTAATCTTAGGAGAGTATGGATCCTCAATCCTAAGCTACCAAACTTGGTCTTGTCTTAGCAAGTCAAGCTATTCATTAAGGAATACTATTACTCAACTTCAAGCTAGTCTAGTCTAATATGAATGATTCATTTTAGGTTAATAAGTCTTCCAACCTATAATCATTCTTTCTAAGAGATCATTTCATCTCCTAGCATATTCGTGCATAATATTATATCTAGAATTCTACATTAGACATGGATATCATCATAACTCAAGTGATTCTATCACTTTAATCATTCTATCATTCATAATGTAGGTTAGGTGAGTATAATCCTTTCACCACAATTCTACCTATTAGACTTCTATTCTCATATAGACTTTACTCTCAAAGCCTCAACATACATAATTCATCACATTGGCTTTACTCTCAAAACCCTAGTGATCAAAATTTATGACTACAAGCCTTACTCTCAAATCTATACTTCATACAATCATTATTATACCTAGATTTCAAGGTATTCTGTTCATATTCTTCATGATTTGGTGATTCTAGTTATAATTGATCATAAAGGTTCAAGTTCAACATTACTAGTTATGATCCTTCATATTCAATATAGTCTATTTCAATTCATGATTATATGTTCCTAACCTTGAACAATTACTACACATGACATTGATTTGAGAAGATTTATTCTAATTCTTCAACTTCACCTTTCATGGCATAAACCCACACATTATCAAATTCATCAATTAGGCTAGGGTTTACCATAGAAATCACATAAAGTCATCATAATATCATAATTCAATGCTAATTCATTCATAATTAGGTATTATCCTCTAGATTGGAATCATACCTAAACACTACCCACAATGTAGGAAGATACCCTAGCTAGAGTTGGGTTTTGACTTCACAATTGGAGGAAAACCTAGGGGGCTTTATGGGTGGAAGAATCCATAGATGATTAAGCTAACATAACTCAATTCAAAGCCCTAACCAAGCTTGAAAAAATGGAGGAAAATCTGCCCCTCTTCCTTCTCTTTTTATTCTTCTTCTTCACTTCTTGAGAGAGAATTATTTTGAGGGAATTTGGGTTCTTTCAAGAATGAATTAATTGACTTAGTTTAGGGGTCTATTAGGCTTATATAGGTGGTTTAATCACTAACTAACCGACCTCCCTTAACCCCTAACTAATTACTAATTAACCCCTAAGTCCCCTAACTAAAACACTTAACTCAAAAACTGCCCTTACCTACGAAACCCCCACCCATGGACCGTGGGTGGGTTCACGGATTGTGCTTCACACTCGTAGGTGCTTGACTGTGGCTAAATGTTGCAGGCCAACTCAGGCCTTGACCCACGAGCAAGAGCTATGGAGTGTGGGTGGACATTACGCCCCGTAGGTGCCATCCGTAGTTCACTCAAAATTGCAGATTTAGTGACTGTTTTGGGGTCCTCCTGAAGGACCCCTTTGGTTGGTCCTTGGGGAGTCGTGCCTTGACGTTCAACCCCTACAACCTTCATTCTAAGTCCGGGAATCATTTTTACAATTTTAACTCTCATACCAAACTCTAAAACTCTCATGCAAGACTCTAGAACTCTCTAGTTTAGCTCACTAGTATCCGGGGCATTATATGACCAAACTTGAAGCAACCAGTGGAGCCATCACGACCCACCCCTGAGTGGCTCCTACCACACTTAGCACATGCAGGAGGTTTACTACCCCCTTTTGCCATACTACCTTGAGAATGTGAAGGTCTAGCTCTGAAATTCTGGGAATTCTGATTCTGGAACTCACCTCTGTTTCGTGGTGCAGGTGCACTAACAGATGATGGATCATGTCCCTTTTGTTTCTGTTGTAAGGAAAACCGGTTCGCATTACCCTTTTGCTGCCAGACTCATTCCCTGATGTCTTAGCCCTATTATTCTTAAACTATTCTCTATCCCTCAACCTATCCTTCTTAACTTGTTGCACATTGATCATTAGCCTTTCTATGTCCATATCCCCTATCAACATACTTGCCTTGCCTTCCTTGCTTAATAGACGAGACAACCCAGCAACAAATAAACTCATCCTGCTCATCATGTCAACATCATCTTTTGAGCATAGTGGGAAAGTTGTGTGAACTTCAGATTGTACTCATGAACACTCATAGACTCCTGCTTAAGGGTGAGAAACTCTCTTATCTTTTCCTCTTGCAGCTCACGGGGAAAGAAACGCCCCATAAAAGCACTCTCAAACACAGCCCAACTCACTATCGGCGCATCTTTAGCCCTATTCTTTTTCCATTGGCTGAACCATATCCTAGAAACTCTCACGACCTAGGGGTACACCCTAGATGTAACATTGCACATAGAACCCCGAAGGACTCAATGTAAGCCACTTAGCAAATCATAACATAAGATAACAGAAAAGTGTGGAAATTTAAAACATTTTTCATAACAATTGAAGTCTCATAAAACTAAACGAAAGTCTTTAACATTGTCTCAAACCATATAAACAACTTTCAATAACACATGAGACCAGCCCATACAATAGTTCTAAACATAAAGAAAGACATAAAGGAAAGGTGATCGAATCCTCATTGCTATGAGGACTTACTAAGTCTTCAACTCCTTGCTTTTACTAAGAACCTAGCCACGAGAATGGAACTCAATATCACCGGACCCTACATTTTATAAGAATGTAGGCAAGAGTATGTGTTAGTACAAAATGTACTAAATATGATAGCTAGCATAACATAATGGTTAGTCAACATAAGACATGTACCACAATCATAAGAGATATCAACATAAGGCATAGGCTATAGACATAAGAATTACATCATGTTCATAAGCATAGTAAATCCTTACATCTTCATACCATAAGAGAACTACTTCTCAAGTAACCTCAAAGCATACTTGTGCAATGCATGGATGAGACCCCATAATCCCACCCACACTAAGTACCACTTTTAGGTCATCATAATCATACTTACCATCTTTGGATCTCATCCTTAGCTTGATTCTCATAGACAAGGGATTTTCACCTTTACTCCAACATATCATGGAAGGCAACTATTGCAACAATCCAAGCGAAACATACAACATATAAGAGAACACTTCATAAGTAGCTTCAAGTCATACTTGTGCAATGCATGTATAAGACCTCATAATCCTACCCATACTAAGTACCACTTTAGTCTATCATACTTCAATGATTACTATTTATCATTTCTAGACTACCAAGGAATAGCACCCTATTAGGCTAGACCAAGCTACCAAGGAATAGTCACCATATTGGGCTAGACCAAGCTACCAAGGAATAGTCACCATATTGGGTTAGGCCAAGCTACCATGGAAGGCATACTATTATGCAAGTACAAGCTATACAAGGAAGGGTACTATTGCTCCATCTTAGATAACAATGAAATAGTTTGGCCTAACCAAGTCATGCTACCATGCAAGCATTCTATGATGCTTGTACAAGCTACCCTTAGGAAGAGTATGACTTCTCAATCCAAGGCTACAATGAGACCTCCTACTCAAGCTACAATGAAATTGTCTTATATTACCAAGTCAAGCTATATATGAAGGGATTTCATAACACAACTTTAAGCTCGCATGACTAAACATTCTTTGATTCATTTTAGGTGAGCAAGCCTTTCAACCTAGAATCATTCTATGTGAGAGAACCTTTCCTCACCTATAATATTCATGCATAGGTGTGTGTGAGAATATCCTTTCAACAAAACCACAACTACATCATAATCATAGGCACTTCACTCTCAAAGTGTTCCTCAGGCATATACATAGGTTCTATAAGAACATGAACAATCTCATACTTTACCTCCTTGAGGTTTCTAAACTTTTCTTTAATCATCATATCTAGAATTATAACGTTAGACATGGATATCATCATAACTCAAGTGATTATATCACTTCATACATTCAAATATTCATAAGGTAGATTAGGTGGGTCAAGTCCTTCCACAACAATTCTATCTAGTAGTCTACCATTACCATATAAGCTTCACTCTTAAAGCCTTAACATACATAATTCGTCATATTGGCTTTACTTTCAAAACCTTAGTAATCAACATTCATGACTACAAGTCTTACTCTCACAGCTATACTTCTTACAATAATCATACATACCTAGATCACAAGGCATTCTAGTCATATGCTTTATTCTTAAGCAATTCTAGTCATATATCATCATAAAGGTTCCATCTCAAGCCTTACTAGTCATGATCCATCACATATAAATTATTCTAATTCAATTCATGTTTACATGCTTTTATTCTTGAACAATTACTATACATATCACCAATTCTAGAAGATCATCTATGAATCCTCATTTTCCCTTCACAAGGCATAAACCCAAATTACTTCAATTTCATCAATTAGACTAGGGTTAACCATGGAAAACATGTAATATCATCTAAACAATATGATTCACTACTAATTCAATCATAAACAATCAATATCCACTCAATTGGATCCATATTCAACTCAACCCACAATATTGGAAGGAACCCTAACTTGAATTGGGGATTGAATCTTCATAATTGTGGAATAACTAGGGGACTCAATGAAAGGAAGAATCCATGGATGAATAAGCAATCATACCTTGATTATAAAGCCTTACAAAGCTTGCAACAATGGAGTATTGACTTGACCTAGCTTGATTCTCTTCTTCTTCATCTTCACTTTCTAGAGAGAGAATTTCTTAGAGAGAATTGGGTTCTTTTTTTGGAGTTGAAATAATTACTAGGATCATTGAATTTAGGGGTCCAAAAGCTTTATATAGGTGGTCTAAGTAAGGTTAAAATGACACCACGTAACCCCTTATTAATTATGGAAAGTTCCATTAATCCATCACTTAACCGCCTAAGTCAATATTCTGCCTCACCCACGAGACCACGCCCACGGGCCGTGAGTGGACCCACGGGGTGTGCTGGTCAATCGTGGGTGGTGGTCTGAGGAAGTGTCTTTTGGACCTTGACCCACGAAGCCATCCACATGGCGTGGACCCCCGTACTGGGTGTGGGTCCCTTCGTCGGTGCAGTGCCTTAGGCAGCTTTCTTGGGCAGTTTGCTAGGGTCCTCCTCAAGGACCCTTGGTTGGTCCATAGGGAGTCGTACCTTGACGTTCTAGCCCGAAACTCTTCATTCTAAGTATAGGAAGCTAAATTCATGACTCTAACCCTCACGACAAGCTCTAGTTTAGCCTATTAGTTTCTAGGGTGTTACAATATCTCCCTCTTGGGAACATTCGTCCTTGAATGACGATTCTAAACACCTCTTAAAGGAAATGACTCTAGACTAGCAGCCTATCATGCATGCAACATATCTAAATGCGCACAACCAAGGAGGAAAACTTCAACTCCAAGCTAAACATACTCAATGCAACACAAAGTAGAAGGAACTACATCTAACAACCCAAAATGCATGAAATTCTATATCTACTCATAATCAAGGAGGAACTACCATCTCCAAGCTAAAAGCATGCTCAACACACCCTCATGGAGCCTATATGCAATATATACTCATAACATTCTTCCAAGGAGGAATCTCTCAACTCCAAGTTAGGACATGTTCATCTATTCATCTTATGAAGTTCTATAGGCAACTTATACTCAATGCACTACAACACGAGGAAAACAATTATGCAAACTCATTTTCTTTCTAAACACAAGTTTTCATGAACATGCACAACATAAGAAAATCACTGAAACATTTAAAACACACATGAATTCACATAAGGAAAAATCATGAGGAACTCATCATCTTAATGCTAAAGGAGGAATACAAGGAAAAGGGATGAGGATATCGGGACTTATTATTGGCCCTTGGCATCCCAAGTAGCACCCTCACCAAAAACCCTCACTCAAAGAATACTCCTTAACACTTTCATGGAAGCAACTTCCTTACTCTTCTATTTCTTAACTTGCCGGTCCAAGATCCCTACCGGTATTTCTAAATTAGAGAAATTCTCATTAACTCCCAACTCTTCTTAAGGAATTTATGAATGTCGGATCTCCAACACCCTTCTATATCCTAGAGACATGGAAAATCGGATACACCGGTGCCACTCATTAAGCAACTCTAGTTCACAAGCAACCTTACCAACACCATTCAAGATTTCATAGGAGCCTACAAAATCGGGACTAAACTTCCCAAACTCACTACACCTCTCAAGGTGAGAATTTTAAGCCAACCTAAATCATGAACATCAAAAACACTCAACGACCTTGCTATCTAAGCACATCATCTCCCCCTTGGGAGTAAGCCTATACAGACTCTTCTAAGCCTCATTTCTTTCAATTCTAAGGTCGGAACAAGTTATCACTAAACTTTCACATTCTTCACACAAGAGGATTCTAAACCAGGGTGAATTAAACTACTACTCTTTAGACAAGTCTACTCACCCAACACATCTAGGCATTACTTAAACACTCTATTCCTCAAGTCTACACCAACATACTTAAAGCTCAAAAATGGCCAAGTAGGGTTCTACTATCAACAACACATAACAATAATGCAACCAATCCATCCTAAGGATGTCATCTAATTCTAGCATATCAAGTCCTATCTAGTCACATAGCCATAATTTGTATCACAACCAACATTTTCTTCGTCGATTCTTGTAGCATGAGCCCTTCGAGTGGTCATATTCTCAAGACCATCGGATAAAGAGTAGGAGAGAGATCTTATAAAGTTAAACTCTATGTCACGACTTAGAAAATGAAGCTGTGAGATTTCCTAAACATCTAATAGCCTCCTATTCATAAATGTGGCACGCTTCACATTTATTAACAAGACTCTACTAGACGTGGTTTTGGACATCCTAGAACCATTCTAAACCATGTGCTCTGATTACCAAGTTTGTCACGACCCAAGGTTACATCCTAGATGTAACATGGCACATAGAACCCCGAAGGACTCAATGTAAGCCACTTAGCATATCATAACATAAGATAATAGAAAAGTGCAGAAATTTAAAACATTTTTCATAACAATTGAAGTCTCATAAAACTAAACTAAAGTCTTTAACATTGTCTCAAACCATATAAACAACTTTCAATAACACATGAGACCAGCCCATACAATAGTTCTAAACATAAAGAAAGACATAAAGGAAAGGTAATCAAACCCTTGATACAATGAGGACTAACCAAGTCTTCAACTCCTTTCTTTTACTAAAAACCTAGCCACGAGAATGGAACTCAATATAGTCGGACCCTACATTTCATAAGAATTTAGGCAAGCGTATGTGTTAGTACAAAATGTACTAAATATGATAGCTAGCATAACATAGGAGTTAGTCAACATAAGATACATATACCACAATCATAAGAGATATCAACATAAGGCATAGGCTATAGACATAAGAATTACATCATGTTCATAAGCATAGTAAAAACTTAGATCTTCATTCCATAAGAGAACTACTTCTCAAGTAACCTCAAAGCATACTTGTGCAATGCATGGATAAAACCCCATAATCCCACTCACACTAAGTACCACTTTTAGGTCATCATAATTATACTTACCATCTTTGGATCTCATCCTTAGCTTAATTCTCAAAGACAAGGAAACCTTCACCTTTACTCCAACATATCATGGAAGGAAACTATGGCAACAATCCAAGCTAAGCATACAACATATAAGAGAACACTTCATAAGTAGCTTCAAGTAATACTTATGCAATGCATGGATAAGACACCATAATCCTACCCATACTAAGTACCACTTAAGGCTGTCATACTTAAATGATTACTATTTATCATTTCTAGACTACCAAGGAATAGCACCCTATTAGGCTAGACCAAGCTACCAAGGAATAGTCACCATCATGGGCTATACCAAGCTACCAAGGAATAGTCACCATATTGGGATAGACCAAGCTACATAGGAATAGTCACCAAATTGGGCTAGACCAAGCTATATAGGAATAGTCAGTATATTGGGCTAGACCAAGCTACCATGGATACATACTATTATGCAAGTCCAAACTATACAAGAAAGGGTACTATTGCTCTATCCTAGCTTCCAATGAAATGGTTTGGCCGAACCCGGTCATGCTACCATGCAAGCATTCTATGATGCTAGTACAAGCTACCCTTAAGAAGAGTATGATTTCTCAATCCAAGGCTACCATGACATCTCCTACTCAAGCTACCATGAAATGGTCTTATATTACCTAGTCAAGCTATACATGAAGGGATTTCATAACACAACTTCAAGCTAACATGACTAAACATGCTTTGATTCATTTTAGGTGAGCAAGCCTTTCAACCTAAAATCATTCTATGTGAGAGAACCTTTCATCTCCTATCATATTCATACATAGGTGTGTGTGAGAATATCTTTTTAACAACACCACAACTACATCATAATCATAGACACTTCACTCTCAAAGTGTTCCGTAAGCATATACATAGGTTCTATAAGAACATGCAGAATCTCATACTTTACCTCCTTGAGGTTTTTAAACTTTTCTTTAATCATTATATTTAGAATTCTAACGTTAGACATGGATATTATCATAACTCAAGTGATTCTATCACTTCATACATTCAAACATGCATAAGGTAGATTAGGTGGGTAAAGTCCTTCCACAACAATTCTATCTAGTAGTCTACCATTATCATATAAGTTTCACTCTTAAAGCCTTAACATACATAATTCATCATGTTGGCTTTACTTTCAAAACCCGAGTAATCAATATTCATTACTACAAGCCTTACTCTAAAAGATCTACTTCATACAATCATCATACATACCTAGATCACAAGGCATCTAGTCACATGTTTCATTCTTAAGCAATTCTAGTCATATATCATCATAAAAGTTCAATCTCAAGCCTTACTACTCATGATCCATCACATATACATTATTCTAATTAAATTCATGTCTACATGCTTTTATTCTTGAAAAATTACTGTACATATCACAAATTCTAGAAGATCATCTACGAATCCTCAATTTCCCTTCATAAGGCATAAACCCTCATTACTTCATTTTCATCAATTAGACTAGGGTTAACCATGGAAAACATGTAATATAATAATAACAACATGATTCACTACTAATTCAATCATATACAATCAATATCTACTCAATTGGATCCATATTCAACTTAACCCATAATATTGGAAGGAACCCTAACTTGAATTGGGGATTTCATCTTCACAATTGTGGAATAACTAGGGGACTCCATGGATGGAAGAACCCATGAATGAATAAGCTATCATACCTTGATTATAAAGTCTTACAAAGCTTGCAACAATGGAGTCTTGATTTGACCTAGCTTGATTCTCTTCTTCTTTTTCTTCTTCACTTTCTAGAGAGAGAATTTTTTGGATAGAATTGGGTTCTTTTTGGTGAGATGAAATAATGACTAGGATCAATGAATTTAGGGGTCTAAAACTTTATATAAGTGGTCTAAGTAAGGTTAAAACTACACCACTTAAACCCTAATTAATTCTGGAAAGTTCCATTAATCCATCACTTAACGACCTAAGTCAACATTCTGCCTCACCCACGAGACCATGCCCTTGGGCCATGAGTCAACCCACGGGGCATGCTGGTCAATCGTGGGTGGTGGTTTGAGTAAGTGTCTTTGGGACCCTGACCCAGGAAGCCATCCACGTGGTGTGGACTCCCCTTCGGGGAGTGCGTCCCTTTGTGAGTGCATTACCTTGGGTAGCTTTGTTGGGTAGTTTGCTAGGATCCTCCTCAAGGACCCTTAGTTTGTCCTTGGGGAGTCGTACCTTGATCTTCTAACCCTAAACCCTTCATTCTAAGTATGAGAAGCTAAATTCATGACTCTAACCCTCACGACAAGCTCTAGTTTAGCCTACTAGTTTCTGGGGTGTTACAACATCACTCTTCAGTTGATATGCAACTAGTTCCACTCGTCCAGCATCGGCAATATGCATGATCACAAAAATCTTCTGAAGCTCCTCAATAAAGTTTTCCGGGTCCTCAATGACACTTGAACCTGTGAAACTTGGAGGATTCATCCTTAAGAACTCACGGACTCTAGAAGTATGAGCCACTTCCCGATGATTCTCTCTTTGTTGCCCAGCTTGGTTGGTCACAATTTGGCTCAACATCCAGATGGCCTCACAGAACTTAGCATTAATGACCTCTCCTTGGGGTTGCACTTCTGGTGCATCATTAGGTACCCCTTGTTTTCGTGGTTCAACATTCCTTCTAGCCGGACGACCTATGACAGCTCTTTGTGTAGGCATGATCTAAAAGACACGCGCAAGCACGATTTAGAAAGAGACTTTTATAGAGATACAATTTATCGCACGAAATGAGTATGAAAGAAGTGACATAGTTCGTATGTGTCGCAACCTCATAATTATAGTTGTGGTGCGCTTCACATCGATAACTAGAACTCTACAGACACGGCTTCATAGACTCCCTAGGACTCTTGAACTATGTGCTCTGATATCAAGTTTGTCACGCCCCGAGCCTACACCCTAGGTGGGACTGGCACTCGAGAACCATTATTGTCCCCAAGCGAACCCTTGGCATGGCTTAAATTTTAGCGAAAGACTTTACTCAACTTAAATGTACTCTAAAAAGTAAACTAAAAGCTCAAAGATAACTGGGAATGTATTATAATTAATCATTTGTTGGCCAAAGTGGCAACTCAAGTCTCAAGCATAACTGAAATGGAAGGACTCGAGGACTAACATCAACTAACTGTCTATGAAGCCTCTAACAACTGAGATGGACATCAGGACAAGACCCACGACATCCTAATGAACTAACTATAAAGTAGTAAAAAAGGGTCCTCCAAAAGCAAGGAGGCTCACCAACAACTCTGAAGCTCAACTAGAATCAACGAAGTGATGGATGTTGATCCTGCTTACCTATACCTTCATCATAACAATGATGCAGGTCAAATGGCGTCAGTACATTGAATGTACAAGCATCCGAGGGGAATTCTAAAACAAGACATAAGCTTGAAAGGAACTAAAAGAACATACGTGGGATCAACTCAACTCAACTTAACTCATTTCAATATAAAGCAATAATATAAATGCAATATAAAGAAAAGCATTTAAACATGGATAGCAACTTTGTGTATTTATAAATACAATAGTAACTATGTATGTATGCAAAGATACAATATAAACTCTGGAATGTATATAAAAATACAATTTAATTTTGTGTATATAATAATACAAAATACTTCTGTGGGAATTTCTCTAACCGACAACCATCACTTAAGAGCTATGTGATGATACATCATTTTGCCTCACGCTGCCAGGGCCGTTTTATAGCTTGCCAAAGGCATAGAACCTAACTCACTAAGTGGATCCACTAGTCTATGCTAAAAAGCACTAAAGAATCATCTAAAAAGTATGACATTTTTCAACCCATGATGGCTACATGGTTTATGAGGCTAGGAGTTGTGTGAACTCTCCCCCATATCGGTGCTCAATACTACTCCCAAAAGATATGAGCTATTATGTTTAAAAACATAACTTCTTTCTATGGTTTAAGATAATTGCTCAAAACTTAGCTGAAAGGCTCTCTTGGAAATCAAAGTTTCCTCTCTTGCTTAATTGTGAAAGCATTTGTTCTTTACTACAAACTAGCTCATAGGCTCTACTGGAAATCGGTGTTTCCTTTCTTTTTTAAATGTGAAAACATTTACTCTTTGGGAATACACAGTCCCGATATACTTTTTTTGAAGAAATGAACTTCAATCTTTACTCTTTACTCAACTCAAAACTCAAGTCTTAAAACTAAGTTAAAACATTTGTAAAACACTTTTGGAAGACTCTATGAACTTCTCTTGACTTGACTCTTAACTTTCCTTGAATTGAATTATGGATTCAAGGCTCATGATCTCATGTTATGGATGATTTCATGTTGTTTGGACGTACCTTAGAGTGTAGAAATCAACTAGAAAATATAGGTAGGTTTCAAGGGAACTCAAACGGAAAGAAGTGGGAAAGGGTAGAAGACCTGGCGTCCCTGGCGCTCTGAGTGGCGCAGGGCGCTAGACCCAAAACTTTAGAGCATGGGTTGGGGCGCACTGGCTGGCGCGGCGCCCTAGAGCCCAAACTAAAGACCCCAAAGGGGGCGCTCTGGCTAGCGCGGTGCCCCAGACCCCTGCCCAGAAATCCCCAAATTTTCTTGCTCATTTTTCAACTCTAAACCCTCTAGATTCAATTGGTTCTTTCCCCAAACACTTAGATTCGAATACATAATCACAATATGCAAGAATCTACTCAAAATGACATCTAGTTTCATGAATTAAAATAAAGAACTCCTCAACAACTTCAACAATCAAGAACCCAACATAAACTTCAACAAAATCCATCAAGAACTCAATTTCTATACTTGCAAAACATAATTTTCGCTGAAACAATCATGATTGGCGCGTGGGTGAACGAACCCAACGGTATGTGATCTCACTTACCTCGTAGGGATCAACCCTTGGCAAAATCCACAAGCAAATCTTCAAGAACGCGACGATTCTAAGCTTTTTCTCCTCTTTTCTCCCTTCTTTTCTCTTCTGTCAAAACCCTAACTTATTTTTATAAAGCGTAAAATGAATCCAATTAGTTTAGACCCCAACTTAATTACCAAAAACAAATTTAATTAATTGGGTAGCGAAAATACCATAATACCCTTCTAAAATCCAATTTTGACTTTCCTTATCTAGACAGCCCAACTTCAAATGGACATATCTCCCACATATGAACTCAAAATTGAGCAATCAGTGGCATTGGAAAGATAATTCAAAGATATCTCCTAAGGTATCTTGTAGCACACCTAACTCATCCTCAGCTAGGATTTATAGTCGTTTGAAGTTGACGCAATACTCTTACTAAGCTTAACTTTGTCAAACTTTCCAACTTTGATTATTTCCAAAAATGGTTTCTTTCTAATTTTAAGTATTTCTAGTAATGGGGTGTTACATCGATTTCTTATATTATGCGGTGGGTATTGGAATGACCGATGATGACTACCAATACGTTTGGTTGTACTGATACTACTCTTTCTATGCCTTTTTGGCTAAGTCATTGTTGCAGGGTCACTGATGTTTCATAGGTGAAGACAAAGATAATCTCCAGCAACTTCTACTCTTCCTTCCGCATGGTGGGAGCTGTATCATTTACAGTTTTGTTATACCATGTACTCTTAGTGGCTCTTGTACCTGTTTAGAATAGATCCTTGGGGAAGTTAATTACTTTACAAGTTAACTTTGAGTCGTTAAAACTCTTATTTTATAAAACATTAGATGAATTTCTTTGGTTCTTCAGGTTTTTTAATATTCCGCATGGCTTAAATGGTTTAGGGAATTGAGGGTTCTCCTACTTAGGTGTTAGATTATGTGTCCGCACGGCCCGATGGGTTTGGTCATGACATCACCTCTATCTAATTCTTCTCTGATCTGCCTCTACATCTCCTTAAAGCATTCATATATAGTCAGTCTCTCATACCTCCACATTAGGATATCCGGACCTTTCCTATTCACATGCCCGAACTATCTAAATCTCGTTTCTTGCATCATGTCCTCCACCAAAGTCACTCCCACATTGTCCCAAATATCCTCATTTTCAATCATATATCTCCTAATATACACATGCATGCATCGAACATCCTTCTTTCTACAACTTCAAACTTCTCAGTGTGAGAGTTCTTGACTAGAAAACTCTCCGCCCTATACAACATAGTTAGTCTAAATATTGCTTTGTAAACTTACCTTCAAGCTTTGGTAGCACCTTCTTATCACAGAAGATTCTGGATGCAGACCTCCATTTCATCCACATGTGCCAATTTGATAATTATACCAAATTGGGAGATTTTAATATTCATTCTCAAATTAGGACATTAATAGATTGGATATGTAAACGGTAAAAATAATCAAACGCTGTAATTTCTCAAGAAAATAAAAAATCCGAAGAATTTAACTAATTTTTTTTAAAATCTATATAAATTGTGTTCTATTAAATCTTTAACTTAGGTTATATTATATCTTGACTCATTTATTGTCTTGATTCATTAATTATGCCCTCGTTTAAATTTTAGTCAACCTGTCAATTGTCACCCTACCTAATATGTTTGTTTATATATAATGGGGGATGGGGTAGGGCTATTTCAATAAAGAAGTGTGTAGAAAAGCAAATCAAGAGATAAAAAATGAGAGCAAAGTTATATAGCTTAGCTCTCATTTTTCATCTCTTGATTTGCTTTTCTACACATTTCTTTATTGAAATAGCCCTACCCCTACCCCCTTTTTAAAAAAAATTCTCCAACATGAAATCCCAAAAAATAACATCAAACAAAAAATCTGCTAGATTGTATCCTGTTGATGTTCGAAAGCAAAAAGGTGGTAATTTGGTGTTGAAATCAGACACCCAATCGAAAATAAAAATCTTTGGCTGGGTACTTTTACCACTGTTGAAGACGCTTACGCAAGATAAAAGTCTAAGAAGCTTGAATTTGAAGAGCTGATCATAGCTAAAAAAAAAAAGCAAAAAAGGATCAGATTTCTGAAAAAATTGGCAAAAAAACTTGTTCGGGTGATGGATCTAAACAAAAGTCATTAATGGGTGTTACTGGAAATTCGAATCCATCAAATGGAGTTGAGAAAATAATCAAAGAAGAAGTTGATAATGAAACAGATGAAGAACTATTTAAGGGGACCTGGGTAAATATTTCAGAGGGCAACGAAGTGAAAATTTCACATAAGTTAGGGGTTCCAGTTGTTGATAAGTATGGACATTTGGTTGGTGAATTTAGTGCAATGGGTGATCTTAGCATATATAAGTAATTTTATGGTCTAAAAAAAGAGGGAAAAGGAGTCTAGAATAGCAATTTTAAAACTATTGGGCATACAAATTTTAATTTTATAAACTTTCAGGGGCTTTAGGTCTTTGTGATTAGATTTTCGATATAATCTATGTTGTTATGTTACAATACTTGTTAAATCAAATATTTACTTTTTAATGAATGAAATTAAATTTCTTTTTCTAAAAAAAAATTAGTATGGTGATAGTGAAATGAAATTTTGTTTCTCCATTATTATTTTTATATATTGTCTTTTTGTTTCGGTGAATAGAATGTCTTTGATTCTAAGATATTTTTGTTGTCATATTCTAAAAATAATTTGGGAACCCTAATCCACAAGATTACCTTCTTTATTTTTTATTTTATCATTTTCACTTGCAAAATATTGCTTTGAAATATTTTTCTTGAAGTAATAAATTTATCAAAAATATTGCTTTTCTACTCTCTTCTTTATCGAAATACCCCTCCCCCACCCACCCACTGTAATGACCCGAACCGTCGTTATTTAGGAAAAACAAAACTTCGGGAAGATGTTGGGGCCATTGTTTCGCTAGGGCGGGCCAGATGCCTCTTGGGCGGCAGCGCCACATCGGGGTAAGTAGCCGCCAGAGCGGGTTAGGCGAGGAAAAATGTAATAACGCGAAGTCTTATTTACTTCTTCTTCTGAAAACACCTAAATTAGACGTAAATCACCCCAGAAATCCTCCAAAAGCTGCTCTAGGCTAGGGAAAGAAGGAGGAAAAGAATTCTAGCATAAGGAGATCGATGACTTGCGGATTCTTGGCCAATTTCACCGTCTTGTCACCCAGAAACCCGAATTGGAGCTATAATTTCGTTCAATAGTTTGGCGTCCAGGTAGGCTAGGTTTATTTAATTGAGTAGTTTCAAATTCGTTATTCACCGCGTAGTATGTTGAAATTGACGGTAGCATTCATGCTAGGATTTTTGTGCATCGAACCAGGGTTGATTATGCGTATATCCTTAAGTGGTACATTAGATATATACCGTAGGAGGAAGCGCTAGTTTGTGGAATAGGGTTGAGGTGATGGTTGTGATTTCATGTTGTGTGATACATGTTTGTTCTTGCTTCATTATGATACATGGATGTATGTGAATGTTACATTATTCATCACCCTAATCGTAAATGAAGATAGACGGATAACTGAATGCCATGAATCATGACTTGATTGTATGATTATGAGAATATACTTGTGATTGTGATTGTGCTTGTGATTGTGGCTTGTGACCTGTTGAATGGATCGGGTGTTACGTTCCAACACAATAACTGGGATTGGTGCCATGTACCAGCATAAACATTGGAACATGTGTCATGATCCGACACACTAACTTGGAACGGGTACCACATACCGGTATGCTAACAGTTTGGGTGTGGGTTCCATGAGAGGTCTATTGACTTGTATTATCCATGCAATTGCTTGTATTATTGATAATGTGGAATTGGGCATGTTTCCTTAAATGATTGGTGGATTGTACATTATGTTCTTATATGTGGGGGTTATGACGTTGCAAGTTAATTGGAGATATTTGGTTGTGTAATAAATTATGAATGGTAGAGTCCCAATTCGTTTGTAGTATGGTAAGGGGGAACTAAGGGTCCCGGTGCTATCCTTGTTATTTCGAATGAGGTCATGGGTATAATTGTTGAGGTTAGGGGATGTCAATATAAATGGATAGTAAGCCTCGATAAGCATAATGTGGGGTCATAAATTGAGTATATATGAGGAAAATGTAAGGGTGTATCGTGAGTGGTTGGTCGGGTTGGTAGAGGGGTATCAGGAACTTCCTTAAGGGATTGATTGATTGATTGGTTGTAACCACGAACGAAGTAAGTAAGGGGTTTGAGGCAAGTGAACTTGTTTGATGTTAATAATCCGGAAAGGTAAGGGTAGTCAAAACAGAAGGGTGGAGGAGCGATTAGTCTTATTGCATCTTTCGTCAGTTGATTTCTTATATTATGCGGTGGGTATTCGGATTGACCGATGATGCCTACCAGTACGTGTGGTTGTACTGATACTACTCTAGCTATGCCTTTTTGGCATAGTTTGATTGCAGGATCAGTGATGTTTCATAGGTGAAGGCGAAGGAAATCTCCAGCAGCTTGTATCTTTCCTTCCATATGGTGGAAGCTGTGTCTTTATGTTATCATGTTTTACGTTGTACTCTTAGCAGCTCTTGTACCTGTTTAGACTAGATCCCTGGGTTGTTAGTTACTCTACAAGTCTTAACCTTGAGTCGGTTTAAACTCTTGTTTTTATAACAACATTATATGAACTTCCTTATCTCGACAGTTTTCTTAATTTTTTGCATGATTTTAACTATTGGGAATCGAGGGTTCTCCTATCTAGGTGTTAAAGTAGGCGCCCATACAGCCTGACGGGTTGGGTCGTGATAAAATAGTATCAGACCCCAGGTTACAGGAATCCCCGTACAAGAGCAAATATGTAGTAGAATCTTACGGATGGGTGTGTTGAAGTGCACATCTAATCCTCAGGAAGCTATGAAGCATTCTAGGAAGTTGTCCCATATTTTGCACTCCTTTCGTGCGTGTGTCGCTTGTGGTATGAGTTGAGTCCAATTGGTATCTCCCAATTCCAACTGGTATCTCAACGAAGTGAACTAGATGTCGTAGTTACGGCTGAAGGAACACAAGCAAGGTAAATTGGAACTGAGAAGGTTCTAATTGGTATCGGACCCTAGGGGTTATATAAATACATAGATGACCATTACTGGTCATCTATGGAACGAACTAATTAAGAATTTGGACTTGTCTGTGAGTTGTAACTTGAAACTGTGAATGTGTGCTTCTTGTTGTCTGAATTAACTGTGAATGTGAAAGTTGTATTTGCTTGGATGTGATGATATGATTATCTACATAGTAAATGCGTGTCTGAACTTTGATATGTGCAATATGTTGTTCGGATTGTTGAAATTATGCAAGTTGTAACTGCTTGAGTATCGACAAACTCGTTGTGAAAAGAAAGTCATGACTAAGTTTGGTACGAGGGTCTAGATAATCTACGAGGTGATTCGTAAATGCAATTTGGACATATGTTGTGACCAACTAATAACCATGTGAATGTCTGGGTGTATTCTGGGATGAGTGTGTTGTAGTATTGAAGTAATGTGAACGGATTTTGGAGCGTGTATCGTTGGGTTGACTCGGGGTAGGCGATGATTATCCTAGTAAAGGGGATTATCCTAAATGCCTAGTTGTAGCCGGGGAATCCAGGGGAAAGTTAGAAAAGAGAAGAACCCCTGAAAATTGTTGGCAGGATTCTAATTCCGTTTGAGCTGTTGGTGTGGGATCATTCTCGCCAGGGCGGTGCCACTAGGGTGAGAATTCTCCCGCCAGAGTGGGACAGGGCGAGCCAAAATCTCAGCCCTGTCTCCCCTGCTTTTCCTAGTCACATACATAGGCCTCAAATAGTATCCGGGCTAACCCCTGCAATTCAACCAAGTACTTAGCGATACATCAGTAAGTCATAAACCTTAGCCATCAATTATTAGCTATGGAAAACAACAGAAGAATCAACATCCGTGTGCTACCAAAAACATAAGGAAAAACTAAAGGGAATCTAGTATTGTTCATTACAAGCCCATAAAGGGGCGAAAAGCCAAATCATGGTCCTTGGAAATGGGAAGTGTCGCTCTGGGACCCCATGTCTTCAGGGGCTGTCTCGCCGGCCCAGGCGTCACTCAACCAGGGGAACTCCCGAAAGTCCTTCGGCTTAAGTGTGGGGAGATCTTGCTGGGGGAAACACAGGAGAAGATAACCTTTAAAGTCTTCCACATCTGGCCCAATAGACGATCTCTCTCTAAGTTCTTTTTCCTCTCCCATCGCAGCTGGTGGTGGAGCATCTCCAACTCAAGGGCGGTGGAAGGTGGAATCGGTATCGAGGTACTAGTGTGGAAGCATCCAAGTTTCCTCTGGATATGTGCCAAATCCTCTTCCTCTTGTGCACCTGATAGTGGGGACTGGGACTGGGTAGGAAGAGTGTCATCAGCTGCACCATCATCTCCTCCCTTATCATCTGCCTGACTGCTGCTGGCTAGATCTGTCCTCCTCCTCTTGCTCCTAGAGGTAGAACCCTGCCTAATTAAAAAAGGGTGAAAAGGGGGATCCATGGAAAGTACCTCGTTAGCATCTAAGAGTGGCACCCCATCTCTCTTGCACATCGATGTTACCAGCCTAGGCAAAAAAATGCCTTCTTGTCTCCCCGATAGAACACCTTCCACTTCAAGATGATCTGTGCCCAAATTGAGTCTGATACCCTGAATAGAACACACCAACACAAAGGCCCAAGGGAAGGTCACGTCGGTCTGGTTGCCTGACGGGCGGATCCTCTTAGTAACCAAGTGCAGCCACCTTGTGGCATCCGGTGACCAGTCCATACTAGTGAGGCCCTCTGTAGTAGGCCAATACACCCTGTCCCGGTGCGTAGGCTCGATCAGAGCATCCCTCAGCCAACCCAAATCCATCTCTCTCAATTTAGCCTCGTACTCAACATTCGGAGCGTCCAGCACCTCAAGCACATCGTTTATGTAGGAAGCATTTAAGGGGATGTCCACTCCCCAGATGCGGTTGGTAGGGCTAGGATCATCCCAGCGAATAGTAGGAAGAACAACATAGAATTCCCGAACCCATGTGGAACGCGCCGTGGGGGAAGCCTCGGTCAATGGAGCCCAGCCAAAATCCATAAGACGAGTATAGAAGTCAGGCGCTTTCTGATCTAGGTCCAGCAAATGGAAACCCCGCTCGCAGCAGAAGTTCGTGTTCCGGTGATCATGGTACCGTTCTCAACTAGCAACATCTGGAAACCGAGAAAAAGAAAGATTTTCTTCGTTAATTTCAACAATTTAAATATGCCTGCAAAAGCCAAGAAGGATACGTTAGAACATCATGGGACTAGACAATACATGGTTCAATGAAAAAGAAAATTCTATCCAAAAAGGTGACCCGAGCCACTATTTTCCCAGGCCCCGCTACAGCGGCTAAACTCCCGCCAGAGCGGGATAATGGAGGCCGCCAGAGCAGCCTTCATCTAGGACAAACACTAGGCGTGATCATGGAGCCTCTTCGTACCAAAACCCCCGTTTTCAACAGAATTTTAGCAGATAAGAACCTATAAAGTACCCTAGTACCTAAATTTACTATCATTTTAGCTAAATAACCCCTAAACGATATCCAAAACTGAGTTTTATACCAAGAGGACCTTTCAATTTCCCCCACCATTTTGGTCCGATTCGACCTTATTTTTGCTAAATCCTCATGCCCAAGACGATGTGGAGACGTTGGGGACGTGAGGGAAGTGCCCATGCTACATTTTTCTATCAAACTAGCAAACTATGTTCATTTTCGAAAAACTACCCAAAAACCGTTTCTAATCAATTAAGTAGCAGCATGCAATCGTTGTTAATCAAGTATTTGTAAAGAACATAAATAACAAGAAATTTACTTTAGAAATGACGTTCGAAATAGGTGAATAGAGAGGATTTTGGGAGAGTTTGAGTGAAAAAAGGGAGAAATGAGGGAACCATTCCCCATTCCCCCTTTATTGTTTACGATCTCCCGCTACAGCAGGAGATGTCTCGCCACAGCGGCCCCGCCCTAGCAGGAGGCCTTTCGCTCTTGTGGGATCAGGTTATGTAAATGGGACGCATTTTTTTCTTTGTGTGTTGCCTCAAATTCCTAACCGACCCTTTGAGTATAGCACATTTCATGTTTCAAATTTTGAAAAGTCACCATCCGTCATGGTTCCGTAACACACCAGTTCATTAGTTTAAAAGTACTCCGAGATAGGACGTGTGATGATCCGTTCACTAGTTGTTTGGGAATGAACGAGGGGTAAGTAGCCGCCACTGTAACGATCCGAACCGTCGTCGTTAGTTAGAAAAAACAAAACTTTGGGAAAATGCTGGGGCTACTGTTCCGCCAAGGTGGGCCAAATGCCGCTAGGGCGGCAGCGACATATCGGGGTAAGTAGCCGCCAAAGCGGGTTAGGCGAGGCAGAGTGTAATAATGCGAAGTCTTGTTTTCTCCTTCTTCCAAAAACACTAAATTAGACGTAAATCACC
This sequence comes from Solanum okadae, assembly GCA_036553675.1. NCBI lineage: Eukaryota > Viridiplantae > Streptophyta > Magnoliopsida > Solanales > Solanaceae > Solanum > Solanum okadae. Next base: position 35,813,857 of record CM071686.1, read on the forward strand.
CCAGAAAGCCTCCAAAAGTTGCTCAAGGCTTGGGAAAGAAGGAGGAAGAGAATTCTAGCGTAAGGAGATCCATGACTTGTGGATTCTTGGCCAATTTCACCATCTTGTCACCGAGAAACCCTATTTGGATTTATAATTCCGTGTAGCAGCTTGGCGCCCAAGTAGGCTAGATTTATTTGATGAGTAGTTTCAAATTCGTTATTCATTGCGTAGTATGTTGAAATTGATGGTAGAATTCATGCTTAGGCTTTTTGTGCATCGAACCAGGGTTAATTATGTGTATATCCTTAAGTGGTACATTAGACATATACTGTAGAAGGAAGCCCTAGTTTGTGGAATAGGGTTAAGGTGATGGTTGTGATTTCATGTTGTGTGATATATGTTTGTTCTTGCTTCATTGTGATACATAGATGTATGCGACTGTTAAATTATTGATCACCCTAATCGTAAATTAAGATAGATGGATAATTGAATGCCATGAATCATGACTTGATTGTATGATTATGAGAATATACTTGTGATTGTGATTGTGGTTTGTTGAATGGATCGGGTGTTGCATTCCGACACACTAACTGGGATCGATTGCCACGTACCAGCAAAAACATTGGAACAAGTGTCACAATCTGACACACTAACTTGGAACGGGTACCATGTACCGGTACGCTAACAGTTTGGGTGTGGGTTCCATGAGAGGGCCATTGACTTGTATTATCCGTGTAATTGCTTGTATTATTGATACTGTGGAATCGGGCATATTTCTTGAAATGATTGGTGGATTGTACATTCTATTCTAATAGGTGGGGGGATTACGATGTTGTAAGTTAATTGGAGATATCTAGTTGTGTAATAAAATGTGAATGGTAGAGTCCCAATTCGATTGTACTATGGTAAGGGAGAACTAAGGGTCCCGGTGCTATCCTTGTTATTTAGAATGAGGTCACGGGTATTATTGTTGAGGTTAGGGAATGGTAATATAAATGGATAGTAAGCCTCAATAGGCGTAATGTGGGGTCATAAGTTTAGTAGAGATGAGGAAAACGTAAGGGTGTATCGTGAGTGGTTGGTCGGGTCGGTAGAGGGGTATGAGGAACTTCCTTAGGGTATTGATTGATTGATTGATTGATTGATTGGGTGTAATCACGAACGAAGTAAGTAAGGGGTTAGAGGCAAGTGAACTAGTTTGATGTTGATAATCCGAAAAGGTAAGGATAGTCAAAACAGAAGGGTGGAGGAGCGATTAGTCTTATTGTATGTTTCGCCAGTTGATTTCTTATATTATGCGGTGGGTATTCGGGTTGACCGATGATGCCTATCAGTACGTGTGGTTGTACTGATACTACTCTCGCTATGCCTTTTTGGCATAGTCTGGTTGCAGGATTAGTGATGTTTCATAGGTGAAGGCAAAAGAAATCTCCAGCAGCTTCTATCTTTCCTTTCGCATGGTGGAAGATGTGTCTTTTTGTTATCATGTTTTACGTTGTACTCTTAGTAGCTCCTGCACCTATTTAGACTAGATCCCTGGGGTGTTAGTTACTTTACAAGTCTTAACCTTGAGTCGTTTTAAACTCTTGTTTTTATAATAACATTATATGAACTTTCTTGATTTTAACTATTGGGAATCGAGGGTTCTCCTATCTAGGTGTTAGAGTATGCGCCCGCACGGTCCGGTGGGTTGGGTCGTGACACCCACCCACCCCCACCCCTTTTTTTTTTAAAAACTCTCTAATCATGAAATTCCAAAAAATAACATTAAAAAAGTTGTGTGAGATTGTACTCTTTTGGTGTTTGAAAGAACAAAAATGATAACTTGGTGCTGAAATCGGACACCCGATCTACGAAGATTTGGTTGGATACTTTTACCACTGTTGATGAAGATTCTGAAAGTGATAAGTCTAAGAAGCTTGAATTTGCAGAACTAGTCATAACAAAAATGCAAAATCAATTCAGATTTCTGAAAAATCTGACAAAAGAACTTGTTCGGGTGATGAATTTGAAAAATATCATCAATGGGTGTTACTAGAAATTTGAATCCATCAAATGGAGTTGAGGAAAAAATCAAAGAAGAAATTGGGAATGAAACGGATGAAGAACTATTTAAGGAAACCTGAATGAATATTTCAGAAGGTACGAGGTGAAAATATCACATAAATTAGGGATTTCAATTGTTGATAATTATGGATACTTGTTGAGTGAATTTAGTATCTTGAATGATCTTTAGCATATATATGTAATACTATGGTCCAAAAAAAAGGGGGAAATGGATCTGAAATAACAATTCTGAAACTTTTGGGGGTACAAGTTTTGATTTTAAAAACTTTTAGGGGCTTTAGGTCTTTGTGATTAGTTTTTCGACATAATCTATGTTGTTATGTTACAACGATTGTCAAATTAATGTTTTACTTCTAAATGAATGAATGTAAGTTTCATTTTTTTAAATTAGTATGGTGTTAGTGAAATGAAATTTTGTTTCTCCAATAATAAAAATAATTGTGTTTTTGTTTTGGTGATTAGAATTTCTTTGATTTTAAGATATTTTTATGATAATCAATAAATAATTTGGGTACCCCTAAATCCGATAGATTACCTTTTTCAGTTTTATTTTTTGTCATTTTCATTTGTAAAATATTGCTTTGAAACTTTTTTCTTGAAGTCAAAAATTTATTGAATACAATTTATTTTTTATGAGTAAGAGTAAAATCTGTGTATATTCGTTTTCTTTCCTTTGCATTTCAGCAATAAAATTACAAGGAATATGCTATTTTTTTCTTCTTTTTTTCACCCTTAGTTTCTTTCTTATCTCTATTTGTACATAAAGTAAAAATGATTCATTCACAATTTAAATTTGACACTTCAACCTTAATAGTTCTTGTCAGTAAACTTATTTTCACTTGCATTCAATTAAATTCGTTAAAAAAAATATGGACAAAATCTAAATAAAAAATTCAAAAAAAAAGAAGAAGAAGAGATTTTTGTTTAAATGAATCAACTTGCCTTAGGCCCATGAATACTGATTAGCCCAACAAGCATTTTTATTTGTTTCCTTTGCCCCTACATAATCTTCTATTGCAACTTGTTTTTATGTATATCGATAAGGTAGAAGATTATCAGGTAGCAGTGTTTTATTTTATTATCCTTCTATTTTAGTAGTCACCGTTGGAGTTTTACTTTTGTAGTTTCTTATCCTTTGATTTCTATTATTGTCTATTGTTTTTTTTTTACTTTGATTATCGTATTATTTTATTGTAGTTACTGGTTTGTTACTATATACCTATTGTTTTTGTTACTATCAGTCTAATTCTTATGCTTTCGTACTTTCCTTTTTGGATTGCTTTGAAATATTTTTTTCTTGAATCGAGAATCTATTGAAAACTACATCTTAAATAAGAGTAAAGTCTGCATATCTACTTTGGACATGTTGTTGTTACCTCATATTATGTTTGATACAAAAACTCAAATGGATTATAACAGTATGTTACAATGGATTCAAATTAAAGGTAAATACAACTAAAATACCCATATCATAAAGAGTACACTAATAATCTTCACGAAAGAGTACAACTAAACTCACACTTTCAATAGTTTAGGTATGAAACTAAAAAGAAAAAGGGATAGTTTATGTGTGTTTTTGACACTTATCTCTATATATAATAACATATATTGTATAAATATAATAACACACACATGTATATATATATACTAGTAAAGTAAGCCTGGGCGCTGCCCAGGCCCAACATTAATAAAGTTATATTGTTACTCTCTCCGTCCCATATTAGATGAGAATCTTACTAAAAATATTTTTTTCATATTATTTGAGCACTTATTAAATTAGGATAGAATTAATTAATTCTTTTCCATTTTACCCCTACAATTAATATGACCATTCCTATATTGTATGTGTATTTTTTGTAACTCATTTCAATGTGCATTGATATAAACAAAGGGCAAAATGGTGAAGTCTTCCAATGTATTAATGATTTCTTAATCACCGTGTAAAGTTGGAAGTGCCCATCTAATATGGGACGGAGGGAGTATAGTTTATGTATTGTTATAAAATTAGTAAAGATTGTTATAATATATTTTGCTCATAAGTGAGCTAATATAGAAACTTATTTGTCATTTGTCTTTTTAATTTCAATTTTAAATAGCAAATAAATGTAGCGATAAGATTGAGGGTATAAATGAAGCATATCCTTCTAAATTGAAGTAAAAATAAACAGAGTAGAAGTAACATTAGGGTTATCGATAGGACGATTCATTTGGTTATTTTTTTAAAAATTATATCATTCAATTTTTCGGCTATTTTATAATGTATAACCAAAATTAAAATTTTAAAATCATCCCAATCCTAATTTATGTGACACGAGCAGTACAAAAATTAGTCTTTTTTTTGTTGTCTTGTAGATATTTTAAGTTATTATTTATTGTAAATTATAGTACTTTTTATTAAAGTTTTTAATAACATATGTTACTTTTTATGTTTGAGAGTCAAACCAACTTTTTTTTATATGTCTTTTAATTTTATATGTGTTTTGTCCTTTTCCATTTTCAAAAACTAATACTGTCTCCATTTTATTTTATATGTCATTTCTTTTTATAAACATATTGGTTATTCCCTCTTCTTATTGGAACACATGTTGACTTGTGGTGCTTGGTTATTCCCTCTTCTTATATAAGTAGCTCATAAGTGAGTTAATATAGAAACTTATTTGTCATTTGTCTTTTTAATTTCAATTTTAAATAGCAAATAAATGTAGCGATAAGATTGAGGGTAGAAATAAAGCATATCCTTCTAAATTGAAGTAAAAATAAACAGAGTAGAAGTAACATTAGGGTTATCGATAGGACGATTCATTCGATTATTTTTAAAAAAATTATATCATTCAATTTTTCGGCTATTTTATAATGTATAACCAAAATTAAAATTTTAAAATCATCTCAATCCTAATTTATGTGACACAAGAAGTACAAAAATTAGTCTTTTTTTTGTTGTCTTGTAGATATTTTAAGTTATTATTTATTGTAAATTATAGTACTTTTTATTAAAGTTTTTAATAACATATGTTACTTTTTATGTTTGAGAGTTAAATCAACTTTTTTTTATATGTCTTTTAATTTTATATATGTTTTGTCCTTTTCCATTTTCAAAAACTAATACTCTCTATTTAATTTTATATGTCATTTCTTTTTATAAATATATTGATTATTCCCTATTCTTATTAGAACACATGTTGACTTATGGTGCTTGGTTATTCCCTCTTCTTATATAGTAATATAAAGCTTTTTTGTTGTACAAGTTATAGAATTTCATATAAATTTCTGACTTCGTTACTATGTTGATAGAAAATGTAGCATGTAGATGTGTTGTTGTATAGGACAATAAGATACTCCATTTGTCTCCTTCATTTTTTATTTTTGGTCCGTTAAAAAAAATGTAAATTCTTATATTCAAAATAACTTAACATATTTTAATTATTTTATTTTATAATGAATGATAATGTAATTATATTTGTCTCCTTCATTTTTATTTTTGGTCCGTTAAAAAAATGTAAATATTTATATTCAAAATAATTTAACATATTTTAATTATTTTATTTCATAATGAATGATATGATTTTATAATTACATAAAAATTTATAATCTTAAAAAACAATTCTTGTCCAACTTTATATATAATGAATTTTTTTTTAGATATTTACATAATTAAACCAACTAGATATTTACATAAACCAACTTTATGGGTATTATTAATTACTAATTAAAAGTAGAAGTTATAAAGATAAAGAAATACGGGTTATGAAGCTATTTTTTAAAAAATAATTAAGAAAAATAAAAACTAATATCATTAATCAAAAGAAAGAATGTCACATCACTCCTCTTTTGCCTATATATATATATATATAGGAGAGGTGATAGAATCTACGTGTCAGCCACAAAAAACAGGCTTTTTAATTAATTAATTTTTTAAATTTAAATGTAATAGGATTAATTAATAAATTAATAATTATTTTTTTAAAAGTGTGATTATTAATTTTAAAATGTAAAATTAAAAAGAAAAAACAAAGAAATGCACCACGTTAGTAGTGCAGAATTTGAAGGACAATTTCAATTAAAATTATTAATTACATGTAATACAATTAAATAATAAATTACTAAAATTTAAAATAAAATAAAATTTTAAAAATTGAGGGTAATTTATTAATTTTAAAATTCAACCAAAAAAAAAAATTCACCACTATAGACATTTGAGAATTCTAAGGAATAAGTTGGCATCATAAAAAAACAGAATTTGCAAAATTAATATAAAATCTGAATTTGTAATCTATATATATCTATCCATATATAAAAGGAGAAGAAAAAATGACACATGTCAGCACCACAAATTTTCAGAATTTTAAATAATTAATAATCAATAACTAAATAATTAAAAATCTATCAATTTTTAATTTAAAACAGTTCTAACATCACGTTTTTACACTATACACAAAAAAAATGCTCCTTATTTATAGCAACTAAAAAATAAATATAAATTGTTATATCCTTTTTTTCTCTATTTTATTAATATTATACTTATCCAAAATCCAAATCAACATCAAATCTTCATTTTTATGTATAACTAAAATTAATTATTTGTAATTATATATAGATAGATAAATAACAATTTAAAAAACAAAACAGTTATTTTGAAAATCAAAATAACAAACTCCATATGATTTTAAAAACACTATTTTTTAAAAGTAAAAATTACAAAAAATAGATTTGCAAAAAATTTAAAAAAAAAAACAAAGACACGTTAATGTTTTAACTTTTTAAATTTTGATTTACGGAAATAGTATTAGTGATGCCTAAAATATAGATAACAGATTAAAATAGGATAATTCTTTAACAGATTAAAATAGGGTAATTTTTTAAAAAACAATGACAATTGACTAAACTAACTAAGAAAAATCAGTTTTTTCTTTCAAAATATAAAATAAATAAATAAAATAAAATAAAATAAAAAATACTCCTAATAGAAAGAACTACCCACGTTCTTTAGAGTGTCTTATTCCCTTTTTTGGGGGAAGTTTTCATTAATAAATAACAATAACATCAGTAATAATTTATTTATTATTTTCTGTAAAAAAATTATTATTAATATTATTATTATCTATATATATATAATCTATATATATCTAATAATATGAGAGGTGATAGCGCCTATATGTCAACACCACAATTATTCTCTAATTTTAACTTTTAAATTATCAATTAATTAAATAAAATTAATTCAATATTTTAATCAAAGAAAAAAAGTTACTGTTTTAAAAGAACAGTTAAAGTTTTTTTACCCCAATTGAAATTGTTAGTTTTTCTAAATTAAAAAAAACGTTTCAGTTTCTTTAAAAGACATGTTATAGTCTTTCATTTTCAGTTTTAAAAAAAAAACAATTAAATATATAATTATATTATAATATTAATAAAAATAATAATATCTATATATATATAATAGGAGAGGTGATAGCGCCTACATGTCAACACCACAATTAATCTCTAATTTTAACTTTTAAATTATCAATTAATTAAATAAAATTAATTCAATATTTTAATCAAAGAAAAAAAGTTACTGTTTTAAAAGAACAGTTAAAGTTTTTTTACCCCAATTGAAATGGTTAGTTTTTCTAAATTAAAAAAACGTTTCAGTTTCTTTAAAAGACATGTTATAGTCTTTCATTTTCAGTTTTAAAAAAAAAAACAATTAAATATATAATTATATTTTAATATTAATCTATATCTATCTATCTATATATATATATATATATATATATATATATATAATAGGAGAGGTGATAGCGCCTACGTGTCAACACCACAATTAATCTCTAATTTTAACTTTTAAATTATCAATTAATTAAATAAAATTAATTCAATATTTTAATAAAAAAAAAAAGTTACTGTTTTAAAAGAACAGTTAAAGTTTTTTTACCCCAATTGAAATGGTTAGTTTTTCTAAATTAAAAAAACGTTTCAGTTTCTTTAAAAGACATGTTATAGTCTTTCATTTTCAGTTTTAAAAAAAACAATTAAAGATATAATTATATTATAATATTAATAATACTAAAAATAATAATAATAATAATAATCTATATCTATATCTTCTATATATAAAAGGAGAAGAAAAAGTGCCACGTGTCAGCACCACAAAAATAATTTTTAAATTAATTAAAATTAATGATGTGTAATTAGTTTGAATAATAATCTACTATTTTATTTTTAAAAATTATTTTAAATCAATTCTTACATTTAAATGAGATAAAAATTTAAAATAATTTTTAAAATTAACGTAATGTAACTGTAAATTATAATTTTTAAATCTGTTTCTAAAATTAACCAAAAAGCAAAAAGAAAAGTAACGGACCAAACTATCAGTTTTGTGGGTAGTTATAAGTTTCTTTATATCAAATATTTAAAGTAACTATTTACCGTTACTCCTTCTTTATACTAATAAAAAGACAATGTAAATTGTTAAATAATAATAATATTATTAATAATAATAATAAAATAATAATTTATCAATATCTATATATTTATATTTATATTTTTTTTAATCTATATCTAAAATTAACCAAAAAGAAGAAAAAGTAACGAAATAAATAATTCCATGAACAATTTTTTTATATTAAATATTTGAAGTAACTTTCATCGTTACTCCTTCTTTATAACAAAAATAAAATGTAAATTTTTAAATTAATAATAATAATAATAAAATTAATAATAATAATAATATATATATATATATATATATATATATCAGGAAAAAAAATATGCACCTTAAACTTAAAAACAAATATTTCATTAAAAAAAATTATTCAAGATTAACGTAAGTTGTAAGAAAAATAACCAATTTATAAATTTATAAAGTTTTAACATTCAGTTATCAAAAAAAATTTATGAATTATTAAATTAAAAATAAAAATTGCAATCACTAAAAAAAAATTGTGTTTTAACGTGTTTATTGGCTGGCATTTTAATAAAAAAAAAAACAAATTTGAAAGTTGAATTTGAGTTTATTCTTATTTGTTGAGATAAATTTAATTATTTAAAAATTCTATAACTGAAAGTTACTGAGTGGTAAAGTTAGTAATAGCAAACATTTATCTATCTTCTATCTATCTATACTACCTTAAAAGTATGAACTCCCTAACTTGAATGTTAAATTACTATAATACCCAAACTTAAAACACCCAATTTATTATATATTCTATATTTAATATTATATTTATATACACTGTATTATATTAATTGCAGACACCTTTTCACATTGATGGGTAGTGACTTTTCCGAAAGGTTGTGACTTTTTTTATAGAGTTGTTAGTTTTTCGATGAGTTATGATATTTCCGAAAAGTTGTAATTTTTCTGAAGCGTTGTGACTTATCTGAAAAGACATGATAAGCACCTTTTCATACTATCCTTCGTTGTCTATAAATAGAAGGGGTTTCTCACACTTTTAAACTACGAATTTTGTAAATTTTCTATTCTTCTACTTAAAACAAGGAAGATTATGAGAGTTTTTCGATTTTGCAATTATAATTTTTTTGGGTAAATTAGATAGATTAACAAAAATTGATGGAAAAAGGAGAATAAAATAACTCAACTTCAAACGAGAAGAGTATCGTGATAATTAATATGCACTCATTTTCATAGCCATAAAATATACTTTTGCAGCAACTCTTCCTTGACAAGATTGCACAAACTACAACTTGGTGTTCAGAATCTGAAAAGTCTCGAACTGTTGGAGAAAAAGTATTTGATCAAAAACTTGTTTGAAAAAAAAGTACTCTTCGTTTTTAATTTATTTGTTGTACTTTTATTTTTATTCAGTTCAATATAGAATGTTCTTTTTTTCTTAGGGGTGAGGACGCATCTTTAAGACCAAAATATTAAAAGACATTTTTTATATATTCTACATATGATCCTTAAATTTAAAGTCTTCTTTATTTTTTAAAATTTCATATCAAATTAAAATTAGACCAATCTATATCTATCTTTTTTTAGTCTATACTACTTTAAAAGAATGAATTAATAACTTAAATGTTAAATTCTTATAATTTCCCCAACTTAAAACACCAAATGTAGTATATCCTCTATATTTTATATTGTATTATATTTATTAATGTGTATTATATTATATTATATTAAAGGCAGACAACTTGTCACATTGAAGGGTTGTGACATTTTCGAAGAGTTATAACTTTTCTAATGAGTTGTGTCCTTATTGAAGGGTTGTGACTTTTCTATAGGGTTGTGACTTTTTCGAAGAGTTGTGACTTTTCCAAAAGGTTGCGACTCCGAAGGGTTGCGACTTTTCTAAAGAGTTATGACTTTTCTGATGAGTTTTGACCTTTCTGAAGGATTGTGACTTTTCTAAAGGGTTGTGACTTCTTTTGGATAAGGCACCGCGGGCAATTTTTCATACATTACCCTTTGTTTGCTGTAAAAAGAGGGGCTTCATCAAATTTTAAACTACATTTTAAAAAGATATTATTATTCTTCTTCTTAAAACACACAATTTTGTATATCTTCTATATTTTTATTAAGAAACAATACTCACATACTAATACTACACATTTTTAACTATGAATGGAGGGGTTTCCTCACATTTTTAAACTACGGTTTTTTATGTTTTCTATTCTTTTCTTCTTAAAACCTCAAGTTTGATTTACAAACGTTTACAATCTCAGAGTTTAGTGAAATTAGAACACTCCATAACATGAATGTTAAATTAATCTAATACTCCAGCTAAAGCATCCAATTTAGTATATCTTCTATATTTGATATCAATATTTATTTATATTATATTATATTACAAGAACACCTAAAAACAATAATAACAAAGTAATGCACCATGGGGAAGGGATTAGAAAGTTTATTTAAGAGGTGTAACTAAGGGATTTTAAGATTGACTAATTTTTTATTTAACAATATTTATATTATTTTTAAAAATAGTGTGGTACATGGTTTGATTTAACGTGCTACGCACGTGCGTCAAAACTAGTAAAATAGTAAAAGCATGAACAACTTTTTGATTCATCCGGATACATACTTTTTGTCAACCACTTCAGTAAAATAATTTCAAATTGAGACAACTACTAATGTCATTTTTATAGTAACTTCTTCAATAAAATTTCAATGGAAAAGCCAAAAAAATAGTTTATCCTATTGCCAAAGTTTTTCACTATATACATCAATCTCAAAAACAAATATTACAATTATACATGGAATTTGTTGGATTTTTAATAGTGGCTATAAAGGTATGAAGAAGGAGATGCAAGAAAAGGGTTGTAAGAGGTTGGGAGTTTATGACCTTTATTCGGTAAATTAGATTTACATTTTGCATTTGAAACTCTTCTAATGGCAATTATGAGGGAACAAACATGGATGGTGATAATGAACTTCTGGATGACTCTGAATTCTACGAGCAATTGTTGGATGTGTTCTTAATTTGAGGCAGTAGATCATGCATTAACTGGTAAGATTTTCAACCCCCTCCATTTTCTTTACATGAGTTTTGCCTGCATGCTATCTTCACATGACATGAGTGTCAAATCTATTGTTTTCAAGTTTCTAAAGATTACAATTATAGATGAGCTTTTCTCAGAATAGTATTAGTATGATTATAGTTTCTCTTTTGGGCTGAGAATGCACTTAAAATAAGTCAATTAAAAAAATCACTTACTCGGTCCTTTTGTAAAGATGAACAAAAAAAACACATATATGAACATATTAAATGTCGAGATAAATATATCAATGTTATTTTTGATATGTATAAAGAAAAACATACATATAGGGATAATCAGAAGCAAAACTTTTTATGAATTTAGTGATTAACTTTTGAATTTAGGCTATTGAGAATTTTAAAATTTGCTAATGAAATAACTTGATTGCTGAATTTATGAAATATCTTAAACTATTTGAAATTTTGATATAAATGATCTATTAAAGTTTACTGATATTTTTTTTGACATAAAGCTATCGCTACTAATTATCATGTAATCTATGTGATAATTTATACATCTTAATACATAATTTACATAAACTTTCTTTTCTTAGTAAAATAAAGGGATAATAATTTTTTTTTATTCGAATAGGAGATAAGGAGTACTTTTTAATTAAAATTACAAAAGCTCTATGTAGATTGTGACCATATAAGTTTTCTTGGGCCTTTTTTTTTCTACCGTTAGTTTGTTTAAAATGGATAGGAGTTGTTATAGAGGTCTAAAACTTTACAATAGGTTCAGAAAATCATTTCATTTTGGCAATGAAAGAGAATAGTAAAACAAAAAAAATGCATATTTTTGATAAAATTCAGACAATAAAAAATATTTGCATTTTTTTAAAAAAAAACATTTGAAAATTTGAATTCTTGGAGACAAGTATAACATTGAAAGATATCAATGAAGCTAAAGGCGATAACTCCAAAGTATTTTGCACTTCTCGACTGATTAATTTTGAATATTAATTAAATTAGTATCAATTGAACAATTTTTCTTTGTATTTTTATTAGAACAATTTTATTGGTTACATATGTTGAGCATTCTGATAGTTATTTAGTATGACTATATATCAATTAAATTTAAATTTTGGCTTATTTAATTGTTTGTTCTATTTTATATTTTATTATATTTATTTGATGGCTGCATTTTACACGTTGTGTTCGGTTTGTGATAAAAGTTCACATAATTACGTAAATAAAAAATTAATTAAAGGAATTGAAAGATACTAAATATCAAATTTCTACAATTACTTTAACTTTTTATAGTTTTTAAAACTCGAATTTTAATAGTTGTTAACTACGTGAGATTTGTGTATGAATTAAATATATATTGATTAATAAATATAGTAAACTGTTAGTTTGTGTTGATTTTTTAATTTTTTTTTTAGTGATTTTAAGTTTGTTTGTTTGTTTTTGCAGGCTTTGTGTATGAATTCGCTGGATTTTAATTTTAATTTTTTAGATATTGTTAAAGTTGTTATTACTACACATATTTAAAGTGTAGCATTTGTTTAATAATAATGATATCTTATAAAATTATTGATAAAGTTATAACTACACATATTTAAAATTTACCATTTGTTTGGTAACAATGATATCCAAGTGATTATAATTTTTTTGTTGTATGCTTAGCATTATGATATGACTTTTCTTAGTTATATTTTGTTTTAATCTAACTATTAATTTTTTTTTATATCATTATTATTCTAACAAGAAGATAATATGGTATCTATTTATAATAGGAGAAGTGAAATAATCTATCTATATAAGGTAGCTATATATAATAAAGCTAATTAAAAAAAATTGTAAACACTAAAATAAGCTGCGGTTTTGAAAATAAAATAAAATAAATATAACATAACTACTTCTAAGGTCTCCCTTTTTGAATTTATTTCTAAAAATGATAGTTATCCAAATTAATATCCAAACGTATAAGTTTTGAAATTTGAATAATTAATTTAAAATTTAAATTTTAAAAGATAAGAAACTAATCTTACATTTCTTATCCATAGAAAAAAACTAATCGTATAACACAATATTTTATATCTATATTATGAGAAGTAAAAAGTGCCACATATCAGCACCACAAAATTTCTCCATTTTTTAGTTTTAAAAATTAAAATATAAAAATAATTTAATCTATATTAGTTAGTAATTTTCAATTTAAATTTAAAATTTAAAATTAAAAAATCATCAATATATATACTAAACGAATTCTTTTTAAAATTGGAAAGTTACCATAGTTAATATAAATCTTCCATATTCTTTTCATTTTTCAAAAAAGTAACTGATTTTATATATGGCTAATATTTATTTTTTTGGACTCATATTTTTATTCTAATTAGAATATTTATTTTTATTCCATGTATTTATGAGTAAGTGGGGTAATGGGGGTAAGTATCGTCTATTTAGTTTTCTTTAACTTATTATTTTTTTTCATCTTTTTATTACTGAATAGTATTTGTGAATAAGTGGGGGGGGGGGGGGGTTAATGGGGTCATACCGTGTAGTTTACTTTTCTTTAACTTATTATTTTTTCTTTTTTACTACTGAATATATGAAACTTTGAATATTTAGTATTAATTATATTTTATTTTCAAAAACATAAAATCAAATCAAACAAATTAACATAAATTAAAACACGAGGAATATATGTTGTTTTAAAAATTGAGGACATGAATTATGTTGCACTTTGCTTTAAAGGATATATATATATGCGCTAAAAGTATCATGTGTCAACATCATAATTTTTTTCAATTTTCTGAACAATCAAAATCAATTATTTGTAATTATAAAATAATAGATTACAATCATAAAAGCAGATTTTTTTTTAATTACCGTGAAAGCAGTTTTAAAAATTATCCATTTATAATTTAAAGCAATTTTAACCGTACGTTTTTACACTATACACAACAAAATGTTCCTTATTTACAGTAACTAAAAATAAATATAAATTTTAATCTCATTTTTCTCTCTATTTTATTACTATTATACTTCTCCAAAATCAAAATCAACATCAAATTTTCAATTTTTTGTATAACTAAAATTTATTTGTAATTATATTATATAAATAAATAAATAAATTACAATTTAAAAAACAAAACAGTTATTTTGAAACTGTTTTAATATTAACGTGGAAACAGTTTTAAAATTTATCTATTTATAATTTAAAGCATTTTAAAACAAATTTTCCTTATTTGTAAAAACTAAATACAAGTTCTTATTTTCTTGTTCACTCTATTTTTAAATATTTAAATATTGTATTTATCCAAATCTACATCCTAAATAATTGAAGTTTTTGAATTTTGTTGATAACGGTTCCACAAATTTAAAATTTGATAATTATCTTAATTGTTCATTTTAAGTGTTCGCTTTGTGTTTGCTTCATGATTTATTTGTCTCTTTTATGTTTGTTTTCTATTTTATTTAACTGTTTTATGTTTGATTCTTTTAGTGTTTTTATGCCAAAAGATTCAGAAAGGAACAATTATTCAGATGAATGAGTTTGTATGTTAGTTCAAAATTGAATGGAACGAATCCTAATTTTCCTTTACTTCTTCTCAAAATTTTCATTTATATGCCTAATTATAAACTGTGGTGATCTTAAGTGGTTAATTAATGATAGAAAATTCATTGAATTTTTGGACTGCCAATCTTATGGTCATGAAATATATTTCTTCCTTTTAGTTTTGATTTACACAAACTTTTTACTAACAATATTTTTGAGATATCCAGAGAGTTGCTTATACACATCTATAGATTTAGTTTTGTTCTTTTATTGTTAGTTTTTTATTTTTCTTATATATCAAAGTTCATATGCAAGAAACTTTACCACATTAAAATGCAAAGAAATTGTTATTCTATTGGTAATGGAACTTTTTTTCTAATTTGTTCAGAAAGCTTTTTCGATAAAAATATCTTTTACTATTCATTCAGAATTGTGATACAACATATGTGGCGTTGTTGCCGACAAAATTACACTTATCTACTATTCCAATTTATTCTATGCTTATTTTTTGAGCTTTTACTCTTGAAGAACCTTCTTTTAGTTCTTAATAGTGTATCATAGTAGACAACACATAAGACATGTATAATGAGTGTTTGTTGCATTGTATTTTGTTGAGAGGCTCAATTGCTCTTTCTATTTCTTAATATGACAAACATATTTAAGCGAATTATACATTTGTATTGGTTACCGTATTTAAATAATCAAATATGTTATCTTTCAACTTTTTTTTATTTATAAAATCAATCTGAAATACTCATATTTGGGTATGCCCCCATCTTTTTTGTCATATATTACATGAATGTGTCAATATATGTTCTCAATGAAAAAAATACTTCAACAATTATTCATCAAATGTTGGAATTATAACTTTTTTTGACCTTTCGAATTTGATTAAATTGTCTGTATGCGTACTTATATCAAATAATAGAGGACTCGAATAAATTTTATTAAATCTTGAAAATAGTGTAAAATAATATCTGTAATTCTCTAAGGAATATCTATTATATTGTATTTTAATGGAATGTTATATTTGAATTCTGTGAAGTCTCTCTACTAAATCTCAAAAGATGAAATCTTTTAGTTTGTTTTGTTAGATTTTCTGTTGTAGTGTTGTTCATTATGAGATACATTCACTCATTTTTTGAGAGATTTTTTTATTGTTATTTATGTGTAGATGAGAAAACTCTTTAATTTCCACGCAACGCGCAGGTACGCATACTAGTATATATATCAGGAGAGGTGATAGGGCCTATGTGTTAGCACCACAAAAAAACAAGCTTTTTAATTAATTAAAAATTATTATTTAAATGTAATAGGATTAAATAATAAATTACAATTTTTTTTTAAAAGTGTGATAATTAATTTTAAAATGTAAAATTAAAAATAAAAAAAACTCTAAATAGCAAGTAACTAGGAGTTTTGATTGAAAATAAGAAGCAAGGAAATTACAAACAAGAGACTACTGCAAAATTATAAGAAAGGAGATGAGGACAGGGATACAGAGAGATAGTGGAGAGGAGAGAGTGTTGCAACATAACAATTCTGATATCCGTACTCCGCCTAGACTTGTCTATTATAATAAAAATAATATTCCTCTTAGAACCTATCAACTATTGACACTTGTGTTTCCTATAGGTTGCCAAACATATTCTTCAAAAAGCCTATGTAACACCTCAGATTAGAGAAGGCTAGAAATTAAATGTTTCATTCTCACTGCATTTACTAAGTAATCTCCCTCCCCACAAAGGAATTTTAATGAGAAATGATAATAGTTTATACAGTGCACACATTACAATTGCTGACACTAAATAAGTATAGGTTAATCAGTTTCATTAACTCGTTAACCTTGTAAAATAATTTCTTAATTTTGCTTGAAGCATCAGGGAAAAAACAACAATGTACCTGAGCAAGTGTTACAATTCAAAAAGATGGTGGATAGCTATTTTGTGTTCCTACTTGTGTGTTGATACTTCAACACCCTGCAATCAAAAGTGACATACTGTGTTAAGGATATTCAGATCAATTTGGTCCATGCAAAACGTATAACTTCTTCATGAGTAACTTCAAACATATAAGATGCACCTTTTTGTCTTCTTTTTACAAATTTTAGGAAATAGCAAAATCATAAAAGTGACCGTAGTATTTGTCACATATGTAACTGATCATTTACTAATAGATTAGGATCAATATTTTGTTCATAAACAAGATATCATCCAAGTAATAAGGACTCCGTTTAGATGATTTTGGTCAAATCAAAATAGATATTTCGTAGGTGTGACCATTGGAATTCATTTTCTTCTCCGGGCTTTCTCGCTGTCAACGCATGTCCGCGATTTAGACTTTGCAAGTTCAATCAACAGTATCTGTTATTAGTTCATCAATGTTGAATCTTAGTCCATGTGTCTATGAAATATATGTTGAGTTGTTGACAATAACATGGGCAGAAAGAGTTGAAAAACCATAACAATTCGAGTTCTCTCCAATTTATTGTATCTTAAACTCCGATGCATCTATTCTTTTGTTAATGTCCAAGGTCTTACAATGAGAAATAAAGGAAGATAAAAGAAGAGTTCAGTCTGAGCAATGATGAAAGCCATTGAAATCAGAGCACACCAAGAACGACTTTGCACAAAAGATTACTTGAAAAGTCAGTAGAAGTTGAGAGATCGATTAAAAATTCCAAAAGATTTACATGTAAATATAGAGTATATTATACATGCAAATTGAGTTTTGCCAGATTCAAAATCATTCCTTAATTGCCTTTGTAAGAGGTCTTCTATACTATTGATGTTATTATACGAATCTTGTATGACATTTGTATTATAGGAATATATGAAATTCTTAAGTAGGTTATGAATGCAAGATGCTGCAAGAAAAATAACATATCCTAAACTTCAGTAACTTTGGAACCAAGTAACAATGCTCTCAATCTCTTATTTGTTTTTTTGTGAAACTAAGAAACATCCTAGGTCTAGCTTTTATTTCACTTTTTAAAAAATTCTTGTTTTACAAGTGACTACTAAAGGTATATATGCCCATAGAAATGCTTAAAAGTCTACATACAAGTCCATCAATCTAAAGACACAAATAAGCATCTTCAATCATGGTAAGTCAACCAATCTCTCTCTTCTTTGATTACTAATCTGTGAGGACCTCAAGAGAACAGTCTTGAGGCCCCAACCCAAAATTGAGAAAAAACAAAAATAAATAAATAAAAGTAATATACACTGATAGTGTAAATATTTTCCACAACTACTATACTTTAATCTATAATAGTACGTGAGTTACTATATTTACCAATATTATCAATTGGTACTTACAATAACAACAATAACGATATATCCAATATAATCCCACAAAGTAGAGTCTAGGTAGGGTAACATGTCTACATATTTTATCTACTTCATAAGTATTGGAGGTAGAAAGATTGTTTCCGATAGACTCTCAAATCAAGAAAAAATTAGTTCAAAACAATCTACAAAAAAAGTATAGGAAATAGAAGATAGCAGAAAAAACAACAGAAGGTAACAAGACGATAACTAAAAATAAATCTGATAGTCGAAGTACAGGAAATAAATAATAACCTAAATAGAAGAAATAAAAACTATGGGAGCAATAAACTACAAATACTAGTATGGACATATGACAAGACAAGGCCCTTAGCTTCTAGCTATTAACCCTCTACCCTAATTTGTGTTATTCACAACCTCCTATTGAAGTTCATATTTTACGTAAGTTGAAATTGTGACATGACTAACCTAATGACCTGTAATGACCCAAAACATGGTTAATTAGGAAAGGAAAAATGTCGGGGAAATTGGGTCTCCCAGCCCGCCAGAGCGGGCTTGACGCCGCTAGGGCATTGACGCTCTAGTGGGATAAGTTGCCGCTAGAGCGGGATGGGCGAGGCAGAATGTAAATAACTGATTAATAACGTTTCAAAGACACTTCATCCAATTCTAAGCGTCAACGATCATTAATCAGTATAAAACCCAACTAAATGAGTTGGGATCGAATCCCACAGGGAGCGGTACGTGTTTAAGATTCAATTGGAAAGTATGAACATGGTCAAATCATTCATAGGAATAAAAGTTATCTAATAAACACATCATTCAAATTAAGGGGTAACACGAATGTCAAATGGGGATTTTGGTTTTGATTATCAACTACAAACAACAGTCACAAACAATACGAATTAACAATAATATGAGACGGATTCTTGGGATGTGATCGATTATAGGCTAATGTAGACATATGGGTAATTGCAACTATTAGAAAATAGCTAGATATTAGTGAGTAGGCTAGGCTATAGTGGAGGTAAATTTTCTCTCTAACAATTTACCCCAAATCAAGTGATTTCTCTCGAACATCAACAAGCATGCAAAATAAGACCAACCCACACCTTAATCCATTCACTCTCTGGAGCTGAATGTGTGGGATTGGGTTTAGGATTCACTCTCTCGAGCTGAACCCATGTCAACTCAATACCCACAAATCATCAATTAATAATTTTAGTTCTAAAACCTCTCTCTCGAGCAAGTCAAGAACACAAACATAGAATTGCATTTGCAACTACAATGCTTAAATTAAACCACAATTAATGATTAAACTCACTTCTAAATAGCATTTAAACTAACAATTAGTAATACCCATAAGCAATTATCCCATTATCACATAATCACACCCCAAGAATTGGGGTTTTATCTAGACATCATAAAAAGGTAAAAACCGTTACCAAATTGATTATCCATCAACTGGGTAAGAGTGATTTCATCCTTACAATGCTCCAATTTGAAGATTCTCAAAGGCCCACTTCCAATTTCTCAAAAGTGAATTTCTTCAATTCTTCAAAGCTAAGGAAACTAGAGAAAACTGTCTCCAAGTGCTCAAAACTTCAAAATAATATATGAAGAATGATAGAAGCTCTAAACTAAATGTTCAAAAATGTATTTATGTCACCGAACCACTCGGCTAGCCGCCCTTTGGTCTCTTCCATCGCCTTTCTGCCTTAGCATTCAACATCCTTAAGGTCTGTAACTTTGGGCGATCTTTCACCGCATCGCAAAACTAGTCGGCGATCTGCCGACTGCACCTTTCTATCGCCGACTTGGTTTCTTCCCTTATGGCTTGGCACACTGGAACTTTAGGCGGTCAGATAGCCATTCGGCGATTCACCAAGTGAACTTGGCGATCACCAGACTTGCCTTTCTTCATTCTTTCAGCCTATTTTGTTCCTTTTTGCATATTAGTGTCCTTGCTTTGTTCCTCAACTCATATTCCTGAAAATAAAAGATTTATCATCAGTTATTGGCACAAAATAAGCATTTGAGGACACTAAATCTATATAAACAAAACCCTAAATGAGTCCAAATCTCGGACTCATCAACACCCCCAACTTAAACTTTTGTTTGTCGTCAAGTAAAACTCAAGTTCAGCAGTTTAAAAAGGATGTCTCAAATAGTGCTACAAAAGACTCAATTATGAATGCACACAACAAGACTCAACTTACTGATGCAAGGATCAATTTTGCACTCAAAGATTCAAGTTGTGACTCACCATTATCAAAGGTACTCAAGTTCACAATACTTGCTTCAAATTCAAGTTCAAGCTCAACAAAGGTACTCAAATGCCCACACAATAAAGATGATTCCATATTCACACACAATTCTTCAACAGTTTATTGCTTCAGAATCATATACAACTCTCACACTCACAATGATGAACACATGCATGACTCCACCCTTAGGTTTGCCTTTATTTTCCAATCAACATTCGTTTAAGCTCACTCAAGATCAAAAAGCTCTTTTCAAGGATTTTAACGGGGCTGAGTGTAAATGTATGGTCATTTAGACTCAGTGGCTGCTATCCCCATGAAATGTGGTATGAACATCACTTTCCTTCCTTTTCTTCAGCATTTTCACTCATGCTCAAAATTTCACCCCATTATTTACTTCCAATGGAATACCGGACACCCCATTTCTTTTGCAACTTTCACAACTTTTTCATTCTTTTTTTTGCTTTCTTCTTTTCTTTCTCTCTTTTTTTATATGGATGGGTTCCATCTTTTTCACGTCCATGGATAAAGGGGGACTTCTTCACACATCTTGATTTACCTCTTTTCACCATACCCCCAAGTTAGGCTTTTGGCCTAAGTTAGCTATTCAAACAAACAACACTTCATGAGGATTATGAGTGAATGGATAAAGAGGGGTCTCGATTGCTCAAGTTTCTTCCAAGAAAAGGATAAGGCTCAAAGGGGGTTCAACCAAGGTTCACATATCTCACAAGATTGGCCACAAAAGAGGTATATTGTCAAATTGTTTCACTCTTCAAAATTGTTTCCTAAGATCATTTCAAGAGCTTGCATCACTTAGTCAACCAGACCAACGGGGCAAATTCTTGGTGTCATCACACAAGGTTCACGGTAAGCTCATCACACAAGGCATTGGCACCAATATCAAATGAAACTCCACACTTTTGCTAGTGTGCAATGTTCATCATAAGAGACTCCATTCGATAACCAACTAGTCAAACCGAGATGCAAAAAGTCCACATATTGTCTATGAAACTTCATTTGGCCTCATCGTAGCCGCACATTCATTTTTGTTCGATTAAGAGCGCTCTTCAAGTCATCGGTATTGATCATAGCCGATACTCAAATGTGCACAAGAACAACCACATTCAAACACAACAAAAGGTGGAATTTTTTTTTAGAAGAAGGGTTAAAACTATTTCTATTCAAAACAAGAAGACATAAGCTCCAACATCCACAAAACAGTATCAAGACGCAAGTCAAAACACAAAAACACAAAAACACAAAAACACAAAAACACAATATATACAAAATATAGTCACAAGAGGTATGGAAATACCTCACCCCACCACATATAAAAAGGTAGTTGTCCTCAAATTCAACACAAAAAAACAAAAGTCAATAAAAATGATAGAGAGGGAGCTAAAAAAAGATCCTGTCTACACAGGCGCTCTATCTGTCAGGGCATCAATGCCCAGTGGAGCACTCTGATCCTGGGCATTAATGCCCGGTGTAACATCAACACTGGCACTCCATCTATCAGGGAATCAATGCCCAGTGCAGCACTCTGATCCTGGGCATCAATGCCCGATGTAACATCAACACTGGCTCCATTAGAGCCTGCCATGGACGTCTTTGTCAGCGATGTCTGAATGACCGACTGTACAATTGTCTCCTCTAAATCCGCTAGGTCTCCATAGATGGTCACCTCTTGATGATCTAGCTGCTTCTCATCCGTCTCCTCCTCTGGCTCGTCAGCTGCCACATCATCCATATGCACATCTCCGGTGGTGGTCGGAGGTATCTCAAAAATAGTCGGAGCATCCTGATCATCAGCTGCCTCCAAGAGAGAAGTGAAGTCTGTGGACTTTAAATAGTCCACATCCTTTCTTAATTTTGAAACCTTAGATTTCAAAGTCGTCACCTCTGAAGTAACCCCCTGTTGACTAGAATCAACATCAACCTCTGGGGATGCATCCACCAGAGCTGCTCTCCTCCTATCAGCCTGATCCCGAGTGTACTCGACCTCTATGCGCTAGATATCTGTGGAAGATGTGGGGGTGACCTCTATGTCCCTCTTCTCGCCACAAGGAACTCCAGCACGCCGACATAGCTCTGTAATTAGGACCGGGAAGGGAAGGGACGTCTGGCACTATTTGTCCCTCATGGCCATCTCCTGCTCAATAACAAGTTCCAAGTTTAGCCACTTCTTTGCAATGATGGATCCTAGACAGGCCGCCTTTGGGTGGCGGAGGATGGACTCATTCTGTGAGGGCAGGATGGAGCTGCTAATGAATCCAAACTAGTACCGCACAGCTACATTCAAATCCTTCTTCTCAATTGAAGCTCCTGCCTCGATCTACCTCGAGGTGGTATCAGAAATCAGGGGAGCAAGCCATCCCTTTAGATAATCCAGGGCATGTGTTGTAGCTAGTCCCTCGTACTCATGCTCAAACCTAGTAGCTCTGTCAAGTACGGCATTTATGTGATCACTGTTGCACCCTACTTCATTCCCCCGGACCATGACAGACTTCACCGGTCTGAAGGCATTAGCCTTCTTCTTCCCCTGGGGCTTTAGGTCACTATACGCAATATAAAACTCACGAACTCAGGTGGGGATATAGGAACCCTGGGGTTTTGTAAAAATGTCAAACTTTTGAGCCTCTATGGTACGCCATATTCTGGGTACCGGTTTATCACTCCATCCATCGCCAGCTTCTTCTCCTCTATGATGGTCCTCAATCCCTCATTCTTTAATATGTTCATAGACCGAGGAGGAGGACCCTGTGTAGGTGGTGCTGGGACTACAGCCTGGTCTGGGTTAGGAGGAGGAGTAGTGGCCTGTGGTACCCGGATCCTGGACGGATCATGCATCCTCTTGGAGCACATTTCAGCTCTCCGGGCCAATAGTAGTTGATCATCCTTAGGCTCATAAATGTCAGCCTGAGGGTCCTGGTGCTCACCCTCACTCTCAGAAAAGTGGCGTACACTCATTCCCTGTAGGAGTTGACATGCGGTGACTCAGGAGCAGGTGCCTTTCCTTTTCCTTTACCCTTCCCACCTGTGGTTGGAAGTTTTGTCTCTTTTGTCCTGGATGCACCTGCATCCTAATTTATAGTGATTCCCTTTGCCCTCTTGTGGTGCGACATGTCTCGGCCTACTACTTTTGGTCTAGCCATATCTGTAAAACACATCGAAAATAGTTAGAATCAGTTTAAGAAAAATGCAAAAACTAGGTTGCAGAAAGACTCGCCAAACTGATCGGCGAGTCGACAAATCACTTTGGCGAGCCAGATCGGGCTCGCCGAAAGGATTGGCCTGAAAATTTCTCAGAAAAATAGTATTTCGGTGATATGAAGGGCCTTTCGGCGAATCACCGACACCACTCGGCAAGCTCAGACTAGCCAGCTAAAAGTTACAGTATGTTTTAGGGGTTAGGGGCGAAGAAAGGGCGATCAAGGGAGACTTTCGGTGAGTTATCGAGTGAATTCGGCGAGCTCCGGCTTCTCACTGAAAGTTAGATAACCAAACTCAATCCAAGCAAGAAATTAAGGGCGATCTAAGAGGACTTTGGCGAACCACCGAGTGGTTCGGCGAGCACAACCCAGCTCGCTAAATTGCCCAACGTGCCAATTTTCAACCTCGATTCCCAAAATCAAGTTCGCAGCCTCCGAAAACAAAATCAAACAACATACATACTCAATTAAGACAAGACCCATATGACCCATGCTATCGGGGTACTCAGACTTCCCCCAATTTTGCCAAAATTGGCCATTTGATGACTTTTGCCCTTAAGAATGACGTCAAACGCTCCATCATTGGCCAAAGCACGTCATTTAGCACAATTTGGGTTACTCAAACCTCACCTGACTAAACCCAATAACAAAATAACGTAACCCACAAGTTTATGATCAATTTTAAAGCACGAAATTCAGGAAATTATCAATACAAGCATTTTAGGCACGATTTCAAAACTAAAATTGGCAAACTAGCATACAATACGATTTTAGAGAAGCCCAGAACACATCAATGACATTTAAACAATCACATTTGAATTTAACAGCTACTTAACAATTTGGGGTTCGAAAAAACCAACCTTTAATGCCGAAATACGATTTTGTAATGCTAGGCAGTAAGGAATTCCAACTCCGAACATAAGATCAATGAGCAAAAAGCAATAAAATGCAAAAATATCAAAAGATTAAAGTGCGGGTGTGATTGTATGAGGCTTAAAGTGAGGGCATATGAAAGAGTTTGAAATTTTAAACCTTTGGCCTTTAAAAATCGTCCATTTCATGGCCCTTTCGACGATTTTAGCCGTCCTCACAGAACCACTTGGCGACACGCCGAGTGGGTACTTACCTTGCCGAGTTTTACAAGACCTCCAATTAATTTGGGGGTCCAAATGGCAGTTAAAGTCAGGCTCGCCGACCTGTACGGGGAGTCACCAACTTGTCCATGGGAACACCAAGTTTTACAGACTCTAACCTGATATTTTCTTGAGTCCAACGGCGGTCCAAGTCGGGCTCGCCCACCTCTTCGGCGAGTCATCGATTGGACTTTTTGGCTCGCCAACCTGCACTTTTTCAAACGCATTCCACTTTATCACCTGCACAATCAATACCCATTATTCCAAATCAAAACAAAAAGCAATAAAAGCTTGGGTTGCCTCCCAAGAAATGCCTTAGTTAACGTTGTGGCACGACGCAAGTCCCCACTCAACCTTCATTCTTGGGGTTTGCCATAGTATCACCAGGCAACCCCCCTTGTTGTCTGGGATTAACATAAGAAGAAATCTGATCCATTTGGGTCTCCAACTACTTAATAATGATGGAATGAGAGGTCACCGTCTTGTTGAGAGTCGATACATCTTCCTTTATTTCCTTCAAAACTTTATTGGACTCTTCAACCTTGTTTAGAATACGTGAGAGTATATCCTCAGTTTGCACACCCTCAGAATCTTTGGGTTTTTTATGCTTATCGGGAGGAATATACCTATCCTTCTCCCCGTCTCTTTCCTTCTGAGTGGCATTCCTATCACACCACTCTCTATCACGGTCTCTCCAGCCCTCATCTATATTCCAACCTTGGTTACCACCCGGTCTTGGGTAGTTTGCACGGTAATCTCCTCCTTGGTTGGCTAGAAAGTTCACTTTCTCATTGTACAACGCTTCAAACTTGGGCTCATGGGGGTTTACATACCCAACACCCACAACATTTACACTCCTAGCACCAGCATCTATGACATTTTTTGCTAAAATGTCAAGTTAGGTCATCATCTTTGCCATGTTTGGGTCTCTCTTTTGATATTTCTCAAGCTGCTCCTTTGTCAATTTAAAAGTTAGAGGGTAAACCCGATCTTCACGGGTGTACCATGCCCAGTTTATCCTGGTCATGCCATCAAGGAGTTGGGCTGCTATCACATAAGGTTGTTGCATTAAACCTCCTGGAGAAAGTTGATCAGCCACTCCCTTGTTCACCGAAGGCTTCTGTAAAGGTAATGCAGCAAGACATTATCGGGCAATCCATGAGTTGGGCATTGCATCACCAACTTCTTAAATCTTAGCCAAGTCTCATAGATTGGCTCACCCTCCAAACACTTGAATCTTTGGATACTGTCCGTAAGTGTCATCATCTTCGAAGGAGGGAAAAATCTCACTTGGAATGTGGTGACAAGCTCTTCCCATGAAGTGATAGAATATCTTGGCTACTCAACCAACCATTTACATGCTTCTCCCATTATAGAAAATCGGAACAACCTCAACAGGACCAATTCTTGAGATATGTTCTTAAAGGAGAATGGTCCGCAAACATCAACAAAGTTCCTTATATGCTCATGGGGATTCTCATGAGCTAACCCACCAAACAACCCTTTCAATTGTAAGAATTGCAACATGGTGCTTGTAATATGGAACACAACGTTCCCTTTAGTTGGAGGCAAGCGAATGGCACCAACTCCACCCACTAGATTTGGGTAATTGATATTCGGTTCATTGACATCATGGAAGTTTTCGATGTCATCTTGGTCGCCCACTTGGCTACCATTGCTTCCGTTGATACTCATTTCCTCTGTTTAACAAACAACACGAAAACCAAAACTAAAAATAAGTAGATTTAACTATGACTAAAAAGAACACAATTTAACTTCACCAAAAGAATTTCAGGCAACACCACTCCCCGGCAGCGACGCCATTTTGATTAATAATGTTTCAAAGACACTTCATCCAATTCTAAGCATCAACGATCGTTAGTCAGTATAAAACCCAACTAAATGAGTTGGGGTCAAATCTCACAGCGAGCGGTATGTGTTTAACATTCATTGGAAAGTATGAACATGGTCAAATCAGTCATATGAATAAAAGTTATCGAATAAAGACATCATTCAAATTAAGGGGTGACAAGAATGTCAAATGGAGGTTTTGGTTTTGGTTATCAACTACAAACAACAGTCACAAACAATACGAATTAACAATAATATGAGACGGCTTCTTGGGATGTGATCGATTATAGGCTAATGTAGACATATGGGTAATTGCAACTATTAGAAAATAGCTAGATATTAGTGAGTAGACTAGGCTATAAAGGAGGTAAATCAAGTGATTTCTCTCGAACATCAACAAGCATGCAAAATAAGACCGGCCCACACCTTAATCCATTACTCTCTCGAGCTGAATGTGAGGGATTGAGTTTAGGATTCACTCTCTCAAGCTGAACCCATGTCAACTCAATACCCACAAATCATCAATCAATAATTTTAGTTCTAAAACCTCTCTCTCGAGCAAGTCAAGAACACAAACATAGAACTGCATTTGCAACTACAATTCTTATATTAAACCACAATTAATGATTAAACTCATTTCTAAATAGCATTTATACTAACACTTAGCAATACCCATAAGCTAAATCAGCCCATAGTCACATAATCACACCCCAAGAATTGGGGTTTTAGCTAGACATCATAAAAAGGTAAAAACCGTTACCAAATTGATTATCCATCAAATGGGTAAGAGTGATTTCATCCTTAGAATGCTCCAATTTGAAGATTCTTAAAGACCTACTTCCAATTTCTTAAAAGTGAATTTCTTCAATTCCTCAAAGCTAAGAAAAACTAGAGAAAATTATCTCCAGGTGCTCAAAACTTCAAAATAATGTCTGAAGAGATAAAAGCTCTAAACTAAATGTTCAAAAATGTATTTATAGTCACCAAAAATAAGCTATGAAAGCTCATTCAGCGAAGTAAGTCAGGCTCGCCAAAACACTCGGTTAGCCGCCCTTTAGTCTCTTCCATCGCCCTTCTGCCTTGGTATTTAGCATCCTTAAGGTCTGTAAATTTGGGCGATCTTTCACTGCATTGTGGAACTACTCTGTGATCCGCCGACTGATCCTTTCTATCACCGACTTGGTTTTGTTCCCTCAGGGCTTGGCTCACTAGAACTTTAGGCAGTCAGATAGCCATTTGGCGATTCGCCAAGTGAACTTGGCGATCACCAAGCTTGCCTTTGTTCATTCTTTCAGCCCATTTTGTTTCTTTTTGCATTTAGTGTCCTTGCTTTGTTCCTCAACTCATATTCCTAAAATTCAAGGATTTATCATTAGTGCAGAAAATAAGTATTTGAGGACACTAAATCTATATAAACAAAGCCCTAAATGAGTCCAAAACTCAGACTCATCGACAACGCGGAGCCTAATTTCATCCTTTTTCCAAAAACACCAAGAAGAGGCAAGGATCACATCAGAAAACCTCAAAATGTTGCTCTAGGCTTGGGACAGAAGGAGGAAGAGATTTCTAGCACACTAACAACAATGACTTGCGGACTCTTGGTCAAATTCACCATCCCGTCGCCCGGAAAACTAAATTTTGAGCTGCAATCCCTCTGTGAATTCTTGGCGCCCAGGTAGGTTATATTTATTTAATTGAGTAGTTTTAAATTTGTGTCCACTGTGTAGTATGTTGATAATTAATGGTAGGATTCATGCTTAGGCCGTCGTGCACCGAAATAGGGATGATTATTTATATACTGTCAATTGTTGAATAATATGGGAATCATAGAAGGAAACCTTGTCCTAGGAATAAGTCGGAGGGTGTATGTTTGTTGTTATAGGTTCCATGTTGTGTACATGAATGGGATTAGAGAACATGACTCGAATGATAATGAAAAGACTATGTATAAATAACTACATGTCATGAACCTATTACTTGATTGTATGATAATGAGTATTGTTTCTTATGGATGTGATTGTGACTGTGGTTGTGTTGATTCGATCGGGTGTCACGTTTTGGCACACTAACTTGGATCGGGTGTCAGGTCCAGCACACTAATTGGGATCGGGTACCACGTTTTGGTACACTAACATATTGGGTATGGGTTCCATGAGAGGTTCATTGACTTGTCATATATGCATATTATTGATAATGTAGAACTAGACATGTTTCCTGAAAAGATAATTGGCTTGTACATCATGTTCTTATATGTTAATTCGTGGTGTCGTAAGGTAATCAGGTATATCTGGTAACAAATGAACTATGAAGGGTAGAGCCTAAATCGAGATGTGGTAGGGTGAGTGGGGACCAAGGGTTCCGATGTTATCATTGTTATTTAGAAAGGTGGTCATGCGTGTTGTCTTTGAGGAAGGGGGTGGTGTCATGTGGTAGTGTTAATAGTTTGGGTTTTACTCCCGGAAGGAGGTAGTATTTAAATGGTTAATAAGCCTTGATAGGGTGAATTATGAAGTCAAGGGTTGAGTGGGTTGGTGGAATGAGTGAGGGCATGTCGTGAGTGTTGACTGGATTGGTAATAGTTATTTCTGGAATTTCTTCTAAGGGATAGAATGATTAAGTATGCTAAAGAACGAAACGAGTAAGGGTTACGCACTGTAAAACACATGGGAATTATGATGGTGGAGGAATGAACAGTCTTATTACATATTTCTTACTAGCCGATTTCCTATATTATGCGGTGGGTATTGGGTTGACTGATGATGTCTACTAGTACGTGTGTTGTACTAATACTACTCTTGCTATGCTTTTTTGGCATAGTCATGGTAGTAGGGTCATTGATGTTTCATAGGTGAAGACGAAGATAATCTCCAGCAGCTTCTACTCTTTCTTCCGCATGGTGAGAGCTACGTCATTTATAGTTTTGTTATACCGTATTCTCTTAATGGCTCTTGTACCTGTTTAGACTAGATCCTTGGGGAAGTTAATTACTTTACAAGTTAACTTTGAGTCGTTAAAACTCTTATTTTATAAAACATTACATGAATTTCTTTGGTTCTTCAGTTTTCTTAATCTTCTGCATGTCTTAAATAGTTTTGGGAATCGAGCGTTCTCCTACTTAGGTGTTGGATCGTGACAACTTTGTCATCAAAGCCCAAGTTATCGGTCTCCCGGTACAAGAGCAAAATGTGGAATAGACTCATGCGGATTGGTGTGTTGATGTCCACATCTAATCTTCTGAAGCTATGAAGCATTCTAGGAAGTGTTCTCTCTCTTCTCTCTTTTCATGTGAGTTGTCGCTTGTGGTATGAGTTGAGTCCAATTGGTATCTCAACACAATGAACTGGACGTCGTGGTTACGGCTGAAGGGGGCCCAAGCAAGGTAAATTGGAACTGAGAAAGTTCCAATTGGTATCTGGCCCTAGGGGTTCTGCAAATGCATGGATGATCAGTAATGATCATCCATAGAGAGAAGTAACTAATATATTTAGTACATTTTGTACTAATACATACTTTTGCCTACATTCTCATCAAATGTAGGGCTCAGAGATTTGAGTTCCAATCTTGAAGATAGGTTTCTAAAAGGGCAAGGAGTTGAAGACTTGGTTAATCCACATAGCTTCTAGGATGAAGCCACCATTTCCTTTATGTCTTTGTTATGTTTTGAGGCTATTGTATGGGCTTTGTACCAAGAGATTCAAGATAACTTGAACTTTTCTGTGTGTTGTATCTTAAAAATGTGAATGTGTGCTTATTATTGTCTGAATTAACTGTTGGTGTGAAAGGTGTGTTTGCTTGGAGGCGATGACATGACTATGGGTACTGTATCTCGTGTCTGGATTTTGATATGTGCAATAGGCTAGCCTAAATGTTTGAACTGTGCGAGTCGTAATTGTCTGCATTAGGTGCAAGGGTTTAGATAAACTGTGATGTAATGCGTAAAACAAAATCTGGACGTGTGCTGCGACCAACTGTAACCATGTGAGGTTCTGGGCATATCCAAGGAATGTGTGTGGTGGTGGTATAGAATTAATGAGAGTAGGTTTGGGAGTGTGAACCGTGAGAATTACTCGGGATAGACATTGACCATCCTAGTGAAGGGAGTTATCCTAGATGCCTAGTTATAGCCTGGGGATCAGTGGAATATTTTAGAAACAAGTAAAGCACCAGAAAAATTTGTGACTTGGGTTCTGTTTCTGTCAGGGCCGCTGGGGCGGGATTTATCCCGCCAGGGCAGAATTCCTCTCGCTAGAGCAGGACAGGGAGAGGTTGAATCCCATCCATGTCTCCTCAGTTTTTCCTAAGTCACCCAAATAGACTCGAATCGTGTATGGGTTAATCCCGGCAATCTTAATCAGTGCTTAGCAATCGAATATAGGTTATAATCACCTAGCATTAAAATATTGGTGGTAAACAGCAGCAAAAACCAACACCCGTGTGCTTACAAAAGTAAGGAAAGCGAAAAGATAAAATAAACTATTGTTCTTTACATGCCCAAAGAGGGGCGAAAAACCAAATAAGGATCCCTAAGACTGGGAGGTATCATCATCAGAGTGTAGATCCTTCGAGGGTACTAGACCCTTCACGGTTTCATCCATAAAAATGAAATGCTATAAGTCTCCTCTCTCAACCCGGGGTACCTCCCGTCTGGGGGCAACACAAGTAAAGATGATCCTCATGGCCTTCCATAGCTGAAACATCAAACGATCCCTTTCCAGACCCTTCCTCCTTTCCTAGCGTAATTTGCGACAGATCATCTCGACCTTAAGAGCAGTGCTGGGTGGAACTGGGGTGGTGCTAGCAAAGGAACGTCCCAATCTCCTATGAACGGCCGCCAAGTCCTCTTCTACCTGTGCACCTGAGAGCGGGGGATGGGACCGGGTGGGAAGAGTGTCGTCGCTTGAACCATCGTCCCCTCCCTTATTGTCCACCTCTGCAGCTGCTTGACTGCTGCTAGCCCTGTTTGTCCTCCTCCTCTTGCTCCTGGAAGTGGAACCCTGCCTAATCAAAAGGGGATGGAAAAGGGGATCCATGAGAAGTTCCTCATCAGTGTCCCGAAGCGGCACCCCCGCCTGCTTGCACAGAGCAATCACCATCCCAGGTAAGAAGAACACCTTTTTGTTGCAGCGATAGAACACCTTCCACTCTGAGATGATCTAGGCGCCCACATTTAGTCCAATCCCTTGTATAACACACGCCACCACTAGAGCCCGGGGGAAAGTCATGTCAGTGCGATTGACCGATGGGTGGATCCTCCTAGTAACCAAGTGAAACCACCTCTTAGTATCCGATGACAAGTCAGTGCTAGTGATGCCCTCTGTAGTAGCCCAGTAGACCCGGTCTTGGTGTGTAGGCTCCACTAGCGTATCCCTCAACCAGCCCAAGTCCATCTCCCTCAGCTTGGCCTAGTACTCTGTGTTGGGAACCTCAGGCACCTCCAGTACCTCGTTAATGGATGGATCATTCAAGGGAATGTCAACTCCCCAAATGCTGATGGTAGGGTGGGGATCATCCCAGCGAACGGTCGGTAGGATGGCATAGAACTCCCTCACCCATGTGGAGCGGGCAGCAGGAGCCTCTGTCGGTAGAACCCATCTGAACTCCATCAGCCGAGCATAAAAGACAGGCGCCTTCTCCTCTAAGTTCAGTAAATGGAAACCTCGCTCGCAGCAGAACTTGGTGTTCCAGTCGTAGTCTAACTTTTCCTGACTTGCAACATCGAGAAACCTGACGAACGGTAGATTTTCTTCATTAATGCCGACCATTTTAGATAATCCTACAAAAATCATGAGATGTACATGTTAGAACTCCATGGGATTAGACAATATATGGTTAAGGGGGGCACAAGCCACTGTTTCCCTACATCCTGCCACAGCGGTCCAAGTCCCGCTAGATCGGGATGATAGAGGCCGCCACAGCGGGATGAAGGTCGCCAGAGCAGCTTTCATCAGGGATGAACTCCAGGCGCGATCATGGCACCTCTTCAACCCAAAGCCCTCATTTTCCTGAGAATTCTAGTAGACCAGAGTCTATAAAGTATTCTAGTACCTAAATATACTATCATTCTACCAAAATAACCCCTAAAATGTATCTGAGTTCGAGTTTTACACCAAGAAAATCTTTCAACTTCCCCACCCATTTCGGTATAGTTTCAACTGTATTTTTGTGAAATCCTTACTTTCAGAACGTTGTACGGACGTTGTGAACGTAAGGGGAGTGTCCATGCTACATTTTTCTAGCAAATCAAACAACTTATTTTTTTCACCATTTTGAACCTACCCTAAGGCTATTATATCAATCATTTAATCTCATGCAATCCTAGTTAAGTAAGTAATTCAGTAAAGAGAATATGGAGCAATAACGTTACCTTAAATTTGATGTTCGGAGTAAGGTGTTTGAGAGGATTTTGAGAGTATTGAGTGAGAAACGGGAGAAAATGAGGAAACCATTCCCCATTTCCCCCTTTACTATTTACGATCTCCTACTACAATGGGAGGTTCATCGCCATAGTGGCCTCGCCTTTGTGGGAAGCCTAGTGCTCTGGCAGGCCAGGCTGTGTAGTGGGACGCGAATCTTTCCTTCATGTGTTGGCTCATCTCCCTGACCGGTCCCATGAGTATATAACCTTTCGTGCTTAAATTGAAGAGCCACCCCCCTTTGTGGTCCCGTGATGGCCCAATTTGTTAGTTTAGAAGTACTCTGAGAAGAGCATAAGTTTATCCCTTCGCTAGTCCTTCACGGGAGAACGAGCGGTAAATTGGTATCTATTGTAATGACCCAAACCATCGTTAATTAGGAAAGGAAAAATGTCGGGGAAATTGGGTCACCCATCCTGCCAGAGTGGCCTTCATGCCGCTGGAGTGGCGGCGCTCTAGCGGAATAAGTTGTCGCCAGAGCAGGATGGGTGAGGCAGAATGTAAATAACGTGAAATCTGATTTCCTCCTTTTTCCAAAAACACCAAGAAGAGGTGAGGATCACCCCAGAAACCCTCAAAAGGCTTCTCTAGCCTTGGGAAAGAAGGATGAAGAGATTTCTAGCACAAGGATGACGATAGCTTGCAGATTCTTTTTCAAATTCACCGTCCTGTCACCTAGAAAACCAGATTTTGAGCTGCAATCCCTCTATGAATGCTTGGCTCCTAGGTAGGCTAGGTTTATTTATTTGAGTAGTTTTAAATCTGTGTCCACTGTGTAGTATGTTAATAATTGATGGTAGGAGTCATGCTTAGGCCGTCGTGCACCGAAAAAAGGATGATTGCTTATATCTTGTCAATTGTTGAATAAGATGGGAATCATGAAGGAAACCTTGTCCTAGGAAATAGGTCGAATGGTGTATGCTTGTTGTTGTTTGTTCCATGTTGTGTACATGAATAGGATTAGAAAACATGAATTGAATGATAATGAAAAGACTAAGTATAAATAATTACATGCCATGAACCTATTACTTGATTGTATGATAATGAGTATTGTTTCTTATGGATGTGATTGTGACTGTGGTTGTGTTGATTCGATCGGGTGTCACATTTTGGAACACTAACTTGGATCGGGTGCCACGTTCCGATGTATATATGGGATCGGGTGTCAGGTCCAGCACACTAATTGGGATCGGGTACCACGTTTCGGTACACTAACAGATTGGGTATGGGTTCCATGAGAGGTTCATTGACTTGTCATATATGCATATTATTGATAATGTGGAACTAGACATGTTTCCTGAAAAGATAATTGGCTTGTACATCATGTTCTTATATGTTAATTCGTGGTGTCGTAAGGTAATCAGGTATATCTCGTAACAAATGAACTATGAAGGGTCGAGCCTAAATTGGGATGTGGTAGGGTAAGTGGGGACCAAGGGTTCCGATGTTATCATTGTTATTTAGAAAGGTGGTCATGCATGTTGTCTTTGAGGAAGGGAGTGGTGTCATGTGGTAGTGTTAATAGTTCGGATTTTACTCCCGGAAGGAGGTAGTATTGAAACGTTTAATAAGCCTTGATAGGGTGAATTATGAAGTCAAGGGTTGAGTGGGTTGGTGGAATGAGTGAGGGCGTGTCGTGAGTGTTGACTGGATTGGTAGTAGTTATTTCTGGAATTTCTTCTAAGTGATAGAATGATTATGTCTGATCAAGAATGGAGCGAGTAAGGGTTAGGACCTCTTAAATGAAACGACTTTAGACTAGCAGCCCATCATGCATGCAACACATCTAAATGCACACAACCAAGGAGAAAAACTTCAACTCCTACCTAAACATACTTAATGCAACACAACGGAGTAGGAATTATATCTAACAACCCAAAATGCATGAAATTCTACATCTACTCATATTCAAGGAGGAACTACCATCTCCACGCTAAAAGCATGCTCAACACACCCTCATGGAGCCTATATGCAATCTATACTCATAACATTCTTCCAAGGAGGAATCTCTCAACTCCAAGCTAGGACATGTTCTTCTATTCATCTCATGAAGTTCTATAGGCAACTTATACTCAATGCACTAGAACATGAGGAAAAACATAATGCAAACTCATTTTATTTCTAAACACAAGTTTTCATGAACATGCACATCATAACAAAATCATGGAAACATCAAAAAAACACACGACTTCACATAAAGGACAAATCATGAGGAACTCATCATCTTAATGCTAAAGGAGGAATACAAGGAAAGGGGATGAGGATATCGGGTCTTCTTATTGGCCCTTGGCCTCCCAAGTAGCACCCTCACCTAAACCTCTCACTCAAAGACCACTCTTTAACCCTTTCATTGAAGCAACTTCCTTACTCTTCGATTTCGTAACTTCTCGGTCTAAGATTCCTACCGTTATTTCTAAATTAGAGAAATTCTCATTAAATCCCAACTCTTCTTCAGGAATTTATGAATGTCGAATCTCTTACACCCTTCTACACCCTAGAGACATGGAAAATCGGATACACTGGTGCCACTCATTAAACAACTCTAGTTCACAAGCAAACTTACCAACACCGTTTAAGATCTCTTAGGAGCCTACGAAACCGGGACTAAACTTCCCAAACTCACTACATCTCTCAAGGTGAGAATTTCAAGCATACCTAAATCATGAACATCAAGAACACTCAACGACCTTGCGATCTAACCACATCATCTCTCCCTTGGGAGTAAGCCTATACGGACTCTCCTAAGCCTCATTTCTTTCAATTCTAAGGTTGGAGCAAGTTGTCACTAAACTTTCACATTCTTCACACAAGAGGATTCTAAACTATGGTGAATTACACTACTACTCTTTAGACAAGTCTACTCACCCAACACATCTAGGCATTACTTAAACACCCTATTCCTCAAGTCTTCACTAAATACCCAAAGCTCAAAAATGGCCAAGTAGGGTTCTACTATAAACAACACATAACAATAATGCAACCAATCAATCCTAAGGATGTCATCTAATTCTAGCATATCAAGTCCTATCTAGTCACATAGCCATAAATGGTATCACAACCAACATTTTCTCCCTCGATCCTTGTAGCATGAGTCCTTCGAGTGGTCATATCCTGAAGACCATCGGATAAGGAGTAGGAGAGAGATCTTATAGAGTTAAACTCTATGGCACGAATTAGAGAATGAAGAAGTGAGATTTCCTAAACATCCAATAGCCTCCTATTCATAAATGTGGCGCGCTTCACATTTATGAACAAGACTCTACTTGTCACGACCCAAGCCTAGGGCCTAGACGTGACCGGCGAATGGGGAACCCGAGGAACCCCAAACAAGCCTCATAGCGTATCATTACACATCCTTGGTCGCGGAAGCAATTAAAATGACCATAAGCGATAAGCATAATCAAGGGGGAAATCGGGACTAAGGGAGCAAGAAAAAAAAAGGAATGATACATAAATACCATAGATGAGTCAAGCTCAAGCATAATACACAACTTGTCCAACACCACCTCTAAACATAGGTACTTAGCGGGGGCCAAGACAAACTACCGGGCTCACCCTCATAGTCAAAACATAACTAAAAAGAAAAAGTCTTATACATAGCAAAAAATCATAAGCAACGTCCCCGGAATGGAGGACTCACCAATAACCTCGATAGAGAATCGTATTAGCCACGCGGAGGAGGATGGTCAAGCGGTGCTCCGGTCCCTACATGGTGACATCATGTAGGCATAGAGTATGCATTAGTACGTTTGAATGTACTAAGTATATGGGATGCAATGCAATGCTACAATAGATGGACATCATAGGCAAAATGCATAATCATACCCGATAGATAGCATATTAATGAGATGATATGTATAATGATGATTACATATAAATCATATTTAGTGGGGCGTAGTACATGTGTGGCGAGTGACCATCAATGTAGTATTTCCAAGGCCTACCACCCCCTTGGAGAGGCGAAAGAGGTACAAACCCCTCAATGTGGTTACTCGGGCCTACCACCCCTCGAGCTAGAGACCAAGGTACAAACCCTTCGATATGGTTATACGGGCCTACTACCCCCCGTACTAGGCAACCAAGGTACCAACCCCTCGATACGGTTACCCTGGCCTACAACCCCCCGAGCTAGGCTTGGTCGACTCACAACACTTATATAGAGAAAATCATATACATGTGTCCATTTAATCGTCATTTCAGTAATTATATAACCATCCGACTCATAGGACGTACATTGGACCTTCCATTTCCCAAGAATTATATAAATGGGCATTTTATCAAACACATGGTGGGCTATTGTTCATGTAAATAAAATCATGTATTTCAAGAGTAATAAGTCCAACCAATTCCAAAATCCATATAAATCAGCCCAACAACAACATACATATATATATATATCAACCTTCATAATTTGATCATGGAAGCTTAAAAACCATAAACATCACATAATAATTCCATTTCATGATAATATGCAAAATAGACCATAATAGGGTGTGTAGTAGTAATTCCATACTTCAAGAGTTCATAAATAATCATAATGACCCATAAACTTGAAGTAAAAATAGAGGATAAATGGTTGGACTTGTGGAAAGGAAGGTTTCCACAATCAAACCCACATACCTCAACTTTGGAGAATCCTTGATGAAGATTGGAATGGAGAATTGAAGCTTGAGATTAAGTCTTGAATCCGGAATTAGAGCTTGAGATGTTTGAATTTGGTTGAAGATCTTGGTGGAATTTTGGAGAGGGTTTAGAGAGTGTTTTTGAGTGTTTTGAAGTTATAAAAAAAATATGACTAAGTATGGGACATTTATAAAAAAACGTCCCCAACCCGATAAAAAAAAAAGCTCACTGGAATTTGCCATTCTGAACAGACAGGTTTTACGAAAATGGTCATAACTCCCTCATACTAACTCGGAATGAGGTGAAACCAAGTGCGTTGGAAAGCTAACTCAAAGGGATTTAATTTAATAAGTTGTGGCCCTTCCAGTTCCTTGTGTGCTAAGAGATATTCCCTTTTAAAGTTGACCCTCCAAATTGCATATTTTGCGATTTTCGAATTTTGATATGATTGCTCTAAAATTCAGGTTAGACCCATTTCCCACTCAATTTGACCCCCTGAATAAGAATATGAAGTCGAATTTCCGAAATCATGCACGGATTTTGAGATATATGGAAATTACAATTATAGGTGTTTCCGAAGCACATTTTCGGGCATTTTTGGGGGTCGTTTCAATATCTCCTCCTTGGGAACATTCGTCCTCGAATGTTAAAGAAACGTACATGAGAGACACAAACATGGCAATTTCAGCCCACATAAGGATGCAACAATGCACTTACACCTTATTTCAAAAACCTTAGCATAGTTGTAAAACCACAATGAACTTGTCAATTTAAACATAAATGTATGCAATGACATGGGGGCTGAACTTAAGACCTGAGATTTTATAAAGGGCTTAGATCAATACCTTAGGCTTGAGTGGAGTGGAAAAGATAAGGATATCGCCTTTGCATGTCCGCTTCGGCCTCCCAAGTAGCACTCTCAACTTGTTGATTTCTCCAAAGGACTTTAACGGAAGCCACATCTTTGTTTCTCAACATCTTCACTTGTCTATCTAAAATCTGGACCGGAACCTCTTCATAGCTCAAATTATCTTCAACAACACCCACAACATCAAGAGACACAATGGCATTCGGATCACCCACACACTTCCTCAACATAGACACATGAAATACCGGATGAACCAAATCCATTTCGCTAGGCAATTCCAACTCATAAGCTACCTTGCCAATTCTCCTCATCACCTTATAAGGACCTACGTATCTTGGGCTCAACTTGCCCTTCTTACCAAAACGAACAACACCCTTCATGGGTGACACCTTCAAATAGACCCAATCACCAACTCGGAATTCAAGAGCCCTTCTCCTCACATCGGCATAGGACTTTTGGCGACTTTGGGCCGTCTTCAACCTTTTTCTAATCATCCTAACCTTCTCAAGAGCCTCCATAACTAGATCTGGTCCTAACAAGGCCACCTCACCAACCTCAAACCACCCAACCGGTGATCTACAACGCCTCCCATAGAGAGCCTCAAAAGGAGCCATACCGATGCTACAATGATAGCTATTGTTATAGGCAAACTCAATCAATGGAAGATGATCATCCCAACTACCCTTAAGCTCCAATACACAAGCCCTAAGCATATCTTCAAGTGTTTGGATAGTCTTTTCGGCTTGTCCATCCGTTTGCGGGTGAAAGGCCGTAGTAAGCTTAACTCTCGTACCTAGACCCCTTTGAAGGGACTTCCAAAAGTGTGAAGTAAATTGAGTACCACGGTCCGATATGATGGATAGAGGAATCCCATGCAACCTTACCAAGTCATGAATATATAACCTTGCATAATCTTCCGCCCCATATGTTGTCTTTACCGGTAGAAAATGAGCCGATTTTGTCATCCTATCAACCACCACCCAAATAGAATCAAAACCTTTTCTAGTCTTGGGTAAACCAACTACAAAATCCATATTAATT
This sequence comes from Solanum okadae, assembly GCA_036553675.1. Classification (NCBI taxonomy): domain Eukaryota; kingdom Viridiplantae; phylum Streptophyta; class Magnoliopsida; order Solanales; family Solanaceae; genus Solanum; species Solanum okadae. Next base: position 35,853,594 of record CM071686.1, read on the forward strand.
TCTTCCCACTTCCAAGTAGGAATCTCTATGTCTTGGGTTAGACCACCCGGCCTTTGATGTTCGGCCTTGACTTGTTGACAACTATGACAACCAGAGACGAATTTGGCAATGTCCTTCTTCATGCCTCCCCACCAATACACATCCCTCAAATCTCTATACATTTTGGTGGAACCGAGGTGAATGGAGTAGGAAGAATTTGAGCCTCCTCAAGAATTTTCTCCCTCAAACCATCAACACAAGGCACACACAACCTACCTTGGTACCTAAGGGCACCATCTCCCCTTTGGGAGAAAACTTCCACCTTACCCTCTTTCACCAAGGCCTTCAATTCTAACAAGGAAGAGTCAAGATCTTGTTTTGCTATCACCTCATCAACCAAGGAAGACCTAGCACCATCAACAACGACCACACCACCATTACCAACCTCTTCCAACCTAACCCCCAACCTAGCCAACCGATGCACCTCCCTAGCCATTTCCCTATCACCAATATGAACATGAGCTAGGCTACCCATAGACACCCTACTCAAAGCATCCGCCACCACATTAGCTTTACAGGGATGATAATGCACACTCATATCATAATCTTTAAGAAATTCTAGCCACCTTCTTTGTCTCAAGTTGAGATCTTTTTGGGTGAAGACATATTGGAGGCTCTTATGATCGGTGAACACATCAACATGTACCCCATACAAGTAATGACGCCAAATCTTTAAAGCAAACACCACCGCGGCTAATTCAAGATCATGCGTAGGATAGTTCTTTTCATGCACTTTGAGTTGTCTAGAAGCATAGGCTATCACCTTACCATTTTGCATTAGGACACAACCCAAGCCAGCTCTAGAAGCATCACAATACACAACAAATCCCTCAAGCCCATCCGGTAGTGACAATATAGGAGCGGACACAAGTTTATCTTTCAAGGTTTGAAAACTCCTTTTGCACTCGTCGGTCCACTCAAACTTAGCCTTCTTTTGTGTCAACTTAGTCATGGGAGAAGCAATAGAAGAAAACCCATTCACAAATCTCCGGTAGTAACCCGCTAAGCCTAAGAAACTCCTAATATCCGACGGGGTCAATGGCCTAGGCCAATTTCTAATCACATCGGTCTTCTTAGGGTCTACCTTAATACCATCCCCCGACACCACATGACCTAGAAAGGCAACCTCCCTCAACCAAAATTCACACTTTTCATACTTGGCATACAACTTCTCCTCTCTCAATCTTTGCAACACAACCCTCAAGTGACCCATATGTTCTTCCTCGGTATGCGAATAGATTAAAATATCATCAATAAAGACCACAACAAAGGAATCAAGGTAGGGTTTAAAGACCCTATTTATTAGGTCCATGAAGATAGCCGGTGCATTGGTCAACCCAAAGGACATGACCACAAATTCATAATGCCCATACCTAGTCCGGAAGGCTGTCTTGGGAATGTCACACTCCCTCACCTTCACTTGATGATACCCGGACCGAAGATCAATTTTTGAGAAGTGGCTAGCCCCTTGCAATTGGTCGAACAAGTCATCAATCCTAGGAAGAGGATATTTATTCTTGACGGTGACCCTATTGAGTTGCCGGTAATCAATACACATCCTAAGGGAACCATCTTTCTTCTTCACAAATAACACCGGTGCACCCCATGGTGATTGACTAGGCCTAATAAAACCCTTCTCCAACAAGTCCCTCAATTGTTCCTTCAACTCCTTTAACTCCGCCGGGGCCATATGGTAAGGGGGAATAGAAATGGGTTGAGTATCGGGGAGGAGGTCTATGCCAAAATCTATTTCCCTTTCGGGAGGAACACCGGGAAGGTCATTAGGAAAGACATCAAGGAATTCATTTACGACCGGAACCGACTCTATAAGAAGGGTTTTGGACTCCACATCTCTAACCCTCACAAGGTGATAGAGACACCTCTTAGAGATCAACTTACGGGCTTTAATGCAAGAGATGAACCTACCCTTGACTACCACATTTTGGCTTTCCCACTCAAGAATAGGTTCACTTGGGAATTGGAACTTGACCCTACGGGTTCTACAATCAATGGAAGCATAGTATGCATGCAACCAATCCATCCCAAGAACAACATCAAAATCGACCATGTTCAACTCAACAAGATCACAAGGCAATATTTTATGCAAGATGCAAATAGGACAATTTCTATAGACCTTCCTAGCAATAATATATGCACCAATAGGAGTAGACGCCTTATATGACTCACGCAACAAGTCGGGCTCAACATGAAACTTTTTGGCAACAAAGGGGGTGACAAAAGAAAGAGAGGCACCCGGATCAATTAATGCATATACATCAAAGTCAAAAAATTTCAACATACCGGTAATGACGTCGGGGACTTCATCGACCCCTTGCCTCCCATGCAAAGCATAAAATCGATTGTGCCTTGGGGCACCATCTTGTCGGCCCCCTCTCCCCAAAGGAACCGCATTGGCACCTTGTGGACGGACCTCCTTACCCTTGTTGCGATTTCGAGGACAATCCATTGCCTTGTGCCACATTTCCCCACAACTGTAGCAAGCACCGGTATTTCTCAAGCACGGGCCACCATGGCCCTTACCACACTTCGGACATACATCAATAGGACCCATACCACCAATACCTTGGGCCCTTGGAACATCATTGGCAAACCCCTTATGGGGCGCATGAGAAGACCCTTGGCCTTGATGAAACCGGCCTCCCTTTTGACTTTGGAACTTGCCCTCAAAACGGGCCCTCTTGGCCTCATGACCCCTCCTCTTCCTCAACTTCTCCTCCTCCATTTGTTCGGCATAGACCATCAAGCGGGACAAGTCCATGTCACTAATCAACATTGCGGACCGGCATTCTTCACTCACTAGGTCGGACACACCCATCACGAATTTGTTCATTCTAGATCGTGAGTCGGCAACCAAGTGTGGAGCATATCTTGAAAGTTGATTAAACTTGAGGGCATACTCCCTCACACTCATAGACCCTTGTTTTAAATTTATGAACTCCACCAATTTGGCTTCCCTAAGTTCAAGAGGAAAGAATCGATTAAGGAAAGCCGTTTTGAACTCTTCCCAAGGCACCGCATAGTTTGCCCCCTTCTCTTCCTTCCATTGGTTGTACCATATTTGGGCCACCCCTTTTATTTGGTAGGCCGCCAACTTCGCCTTATCTTTTGACCTCATGCCCATGATAGCTAATATCTTGTGGACTTCATCAATGAACTCTTGAGGGTCTTCATCTAACTTAGACCCATAGAATTCCGGGGGATTCATCCGCACGAAGTCTCTCACCCGAGATGCCGGGGTAGGAGCCTGAGGGGCTTGGGCCCCGTGGTTGGCTTGATTAGCCATAGCTTGTGCAAATAAAGTAAGGGCATCCCGAAGATCCCCATTGGTCGGTTGTTCCTCGGGTGCGCGGGCTCGTCTTCCTCTTGTATTAGGCATGGTCTAGCATAGCAAAGAACAACCGTTAGGGAAAAACTTAATTCAACTCTACAGCACGACTTAGAACATGGAGAAGGGAAACATTTCCTAAAACGTCTCATAGCCTCCTACTCATAGTTGTGGTGCACAACACAACCATGAATCAGACTCTAATCAATGCGGTGTGTTGGACTCCGAGGATCTATCAACCTAGTGCTCTGATACCAAGTTTGTCACGACCCAAGCCTAGGGTCTAGATGTGACCGGCGAATGGGGAACCCGAAGGAACCCCAAACAAGCCTCATAGCATATCATTACACATCCTTGGTCGCGGAAGCAATTAAAATGACCATAAGCGATAAGCATAATCAAGGGGGAAATCGGGACTAAGGGAGCAAGAAAAAAAAGGAATGATACATAAATACCATAGATGAGTCAAGCTCAAGCATAATACACAACTTGTCCAACACCACCTCTAAACATAGGTACTTAGCGGGGGCCAAGACAAACTACCGGGCTCACCCTCATAGTCAAAACATAACTAAAAAGAAAAAGTCTTATACATAGCAAAAGATCATAAGCAACGTCCTCGGAATGGAGGACTCACCAATAACCTCGATAGAGAATCGTATTAGCCACGCGGAGGAGGATGGTCAAGCGGTGCTCCGGTCCCTACATGGTGACATCATGTAGGCATAGAGTATGCATTAGTACGTTTGAATGTACTAAGTATATGGGATGCAATGCAATGCTACAATAGATGGACATCATAGGCAAAATGCATAATCATACCCGATAGATAGCATATTAATGAGATGATATGTATAATGATGATTACATATAAATCATATTTAGTGGGGCGTAGTACATGTGTGGCGAATGACCATCAATGTAGTATTTCCAAGACCTACCACCCCCTTGGAGAGGCGAAAGAGGTACAAACCCCTCAATGTGGTTACTCGGGCCTACCACCCCCCGAGCTAGAGACCAAGGTACAAACCCCTCGATATGGTTATACGGGCCTACTACCCCCCGTACTAGGCAACCAAGGTACCAACCCCTCGATACGGTTACCATGGCCTACAACCCCCCGAGCTAGGCTTGGTCGACTCACAACACTTATATAGAGAAAATCATATACATGTGTCCATTTAATCGTCATTTCAGTAATTATATAACCATCCGACTCATAGGACGTACATTGGACCTTCCATTTCCCAAGAATTATATAAATGGACATTTTATCAAACACATGGTGGGCTATTGTTCATGTAAATAAAATCATGTATTTCAAGAGTAATAAGTCCAACCAATTCCAAAATCCATATAAATCAGCCCAACAACAACATACATATATATATATCAACCTTCATAATTTGATCATGGAAGCTTAAAAACCATAAACATCACATAATAATTCCATTTCATGATAATATGCAAAATAGACCATAATAGGGTGTGTAGTAGTAATTCCATACTTCAAGAGTTCATAAATAATCATAATGACCCATAAACTTGAAGTAAAAATAGAGGATAAATGGTTGGACTTGTGGAAAGGAAGGTTTCCACAATCAAACCCACATACCTCAACTTTGGAGAATCCTTGATGAAGATTGGAATGGAGAATTGAAGCTTGAGATTAAGTCTTGAATCCGGAATTAGAGCTTGAGATGTTTGAATTTGGTTGAAGATCTTGGTGGAATTTTGGAGAGGGTTTAGAGAGTGTTTTTGAGTGTTTTGAAGTTATAAAAAAAATATGACTAAGTATGGGACATTTATAAAAAAACGTCCCCAACCCGATAAAAAAAAAAGCTCACTGGAATTTGCCATTCTGAACAGACAGGTTTTACGAAAATGGTCATAACTCCCTCATACTAACTCGGAATGAGGTGAAACCAAGTGCGTTGGAAAGCTAACTCAAAGGGATTTAATTTAATAAGTTGTGGCCCTTCCAGTTCCTTGTGTGCTAAGAGATATTCCCTTTTAAAGTTGACCCTCCAAATTGCATTTTTTGCGATTTTCAAATTTTGATATGATTGCTCTAAAATTCAGGTTAGACCCATTTCCCACTCAATTTGACCCCTGAATAAGAATATGAAGTCGAATTTCCGAAATCATACACGGATTTTGAGATATATGGAAATTACAATTATAGGTGTTTCTGAAGCACATTTTCGGGCATTTTTGGGGGTCGTTTCACTACTAGATGTGGTTTGAGACATCCTAGAACCATTCTAAACCTTGTGCTTTGATTACCAAGTTTGTCACGACCCAGGGGTACACCGTGCTTTGATTACGAAGTTTGTCACGACCCAGGGGTACACCCTAGATGTAACATGGCACATAGAACTCCGAAGGACTCAATGTGAGCCACTTAGCATATCATAAAATAAGATAATAGAAAACTGTGGAAATTTAAAACATTTTTCATAACAATCGAAGTCTCACAAAATGAAGCGGAAGTCTTTAACATTGTCTCAAACCATCTAAACAACTTTGAATAACTCTTGGGACCAGCCCATACAATAGTTGTAAACATAAAAGAAATACATAAAGGAAAGGTGATCAAATCCTCGATGCTATGAGGACTCACCAAGTCTTCAACTCCTTGCTTATACTAAGAATCTAGCCACGAGAATGGAACTCAATATCGCCAGACCCTACATTTGATAAGAATGTAGGCAAGAGTACGCGTTAGTACAAAATGTACTAAATATGATAGCTAGCATAACATCATAAGAGCATAACATAAGGGTTAGTCATCATAAGACATTACCATAATCATAAGAGATATCAACATAAGGCATAGGCTATAGACATAGGAATTACATCATGTTCATAACCATAGTAAATCCTTACATCTTCATACCATAAGAGAACTACTTCTCAAGTAACCTCAAAGCATACTTGTGCAATGCATAGATGAGACCCCATAATCCCACCCACACTAAGTACCACTTTTAGTTCATCATAATCATACTTACCATCTTTGGATCTCATCCTTAGCTTGATTCTCATAGACAAGGGATTTTCACCTTTACTTCAACATATCATGGAAGGAAACTATTGCAATAATCCAAGCGAAGCATACAACATATAAGAGAACACTTCATAACTAGCTTCAAGTCATACTTGTGCAATTTATGGATAAGACCCCATAATCCTACCCATACTAAGCACTAATTTAGGCTATCATACTTAAATGATTACTATTTATCATTTCTAGACTACCAAGGAATATCACCCTATTAGGCTAGACCAAGCTACCAAGGAATATTCACCATATTTGGATAGACCAAGCTACCAAGGAATAGTCATAATTTGGGCTAGACCAAGCTACCAAGGAATAGTCACCATATTGGGCTAGACCAAGCTACCATGGAAGGCATACCATTATTTAAGTCCAAGCTATACAAGGAAGGGTACTATTGCTCCATCCTAGTTACCAATGAAATAGTTTGGCCTAACCAAGTCATGATACCATGCAAGGATTCTATGATGCTAGTGCAAGCTACCCTTAGGAAGAGTATGATTTCTCAATCCAAGGCCACCATGAGATCTCCTACTCAAACTTCCATGAAATGGTCTTATATTACCAAGTCAAGCTATATATGAAGGGATTTCATAACACAACTTCAAGCTAACATGACTAAACATGCTTTGATTCAATTTAGGTGAGCAAGCCTTTCAACCTAGAATCATTCTATGTGAGAGAACCTTTCATCTCCTATCATATTGATGCATAGGTGTGTGTGAAAATATACTTTCAACAACACCACAACTACATCATAATCATAGACACTTCACTCTCAAAGTTTTCCTAAAGCATATACATAGGTTCTATAAGAACATGTAAAATCTCATACTTTACCTCCTTGAGGTTTCTGAACTTTTCTTTAATCATCATATCTAGAATTCCAATTTTAGACATGGATATCATCATAACTCAAGTGATTCTATCATTTCATACATTCAAACATTCATAAGGTAGATTAGGTGGGTAAAGTCTTTCCACAACAATTCTATCTAGTAGTCTACCATTATCATATAAGCTTCACTCTTAAAGCCTTAACATACATAATTCATCATATTGGCTTTACTTAAAAAACCCTAGTAATCAACATTCATGACTACAAGCCTTACTCTCAAAGCTGTAATTCTTACAATCATTATACATACCTAGATCACAAGGCATTCTAGTCACATGTTTCATTCTTAAGCAATTCTAGTCATATACATCATAAAGGTTCAATCTCAAGCCTTACTAGTCATGATCCTTCACATATACATTATTCTAATTCAATTCATGTCTACATGCTTTTATTATTGAACAATCACTATACATATCCACCAATACTAGAAGATCATCTATGAATCCTCAATTTCCCTTCACAAGGCATAAACCCACATTAATTCAATTTCATCAATTAGACTAGGGTTAACCATGGAAAACATGTAATATAATAATAACAACATGATTCACTACTAATTCAATCATATACAATCAATATCTACTCAATTGGATCCATATTCAACTTAACCCATAATATTGGAAGGAACCCTAACTTGAATTGGGGATTTCATCTTCACAATTGTGGAATAACTAGGGGACTCCATGGATGGAAGAATCCATGGATAAGTAAGCTATCATACCTTGATTATAAAGCCTTAAAAAGTGATACGCTCAAATTACACTTCCTTTCAGAAGCATAAGCGATCGTTATCAAGTAAAGAACCCAACTCGTAGGTTGAGGTCGATCCCACGAGAAAACTGGTTTAGACTTTACTTTTAACCAACAATTATATTCAATTAGTCAAATTATTTCCAGAAACAGGTAATAAAAAGGGGGGTTGTGCTTGTGTGAAACAAATAGTAAGAACTTAATAAGTAATCAATAATTAAACTCAACTTTGGTTGTTATCAAGATAAGAGAAATAACTAGGGTATACGTGTTCCCCATAATCTCATAACGCAGTAATCCTAGTAATAGCAATCCTTTTCTAGTGTATCACATGCAAAGTGATAAGTTAGGTATCTCTAAATCCTTGGTCCGGCATCTAGAGAATTTCACCCCGCACCTTGGTCCAGCTACGTGTGTATAATTTACTAACCCTTACCTTTACCTCATATTAGGCATCATAATCGATGTTTGGCTTAGTTATTACTTCGCACCAATCGACACTAGCCTATTAGATAGTATCACACTAAATCTATGTTGATAATTCTTTTCTTGTTAATTACCTCCTTGGTCCGGCAAGTAGTAACAAGGCGAGTTCTAACGTTGGCCACCGTTAAAAAGACTTCTAAACGAAAGAATTATCAATGCATGCAAAATACTAGTCAAGAATTGCTTATTTACTATTCATACTTTATTAATTGATCATGGTTCCCACAACCCTAGTTGTGGATTTAGTTACTCATATTGGCAAGAACACAATTCATAATTGTAGATGAAGAAATCATGAACTTACTTAACGAGAATAATAAACCCAGAAAATTAACTTGAATTGCAAAGCCAAAATCTTCAAAACGAACTTGGGAAATCAATAATTGCTACGGTTGCAAATTAATCTCCAAAGTTACAAAGCAAAAATATAATAATAGTGTCTAACCTCCAAAAACGAGGTTTACACGTCCTATTTATAGAAAACAAATCCTAAATAAAAAAGGAAACAAATTAAGGAAAGTTTTGTTCAGGTACGCGTCTTCGATCCACGAGACTGACTTACGGACCGTCGATGGATCTACGGTCCGTAAGTCCCTTCCGTCACTCGGGACTTAGAAAAATATTTTAGCATCCAACAATCAGCTTCTCTGAAGCAAACGACGGACCAGCAGCACGGACCGTAGACCGACCTACGGTCCGTCAATCCCTTCCGTAGCTCCATACTTAGCATCTTCAAAAGTCAGGTACTGGAACCCTCGCAGTCTCTCTCTACGGATCAACAATACGGTCCGTAGATAAATCTACGGACCGTCAATGGGCGCCGTGGTTCCACACTTGGTCAGATTTCCCTGATTTGTCCTCAACACATTCCTGCTGATCTACGGTCATCACCTACGGACCGTGAATGGACCTACGGTCCGTAGATGACCTCCGTGGATGCCTTTTTCTGCATTTCCTTCATCTGTCTCTAAACTTCCGCGCCTGAACACCTTTCCTACAAAACATGATAAAACACATAAAAACCAATATAAAAAGGCCCTAGACACACACAACTTGTAAGTGAAATTTATTAGAAATACCGTAAACTCACGGTATATCAAAAAGCGTGCAACAATGGAGTCTTGACTTGACCTAGCTTGATTCTCTTCTTTTTCTTCTTCTTCTTCTTCTTCACTTTCTAGAGAGAGAATTTCTTTGAGAGAATTGAGTTCTTTTTGGTGAGTTGAAATAATGACTAGGATCAATGAATTTAAGGGTCTAAAATCTTTATATAGATGTTCTAAGTAAGGTTAAAATGACACCACTTAACCCCTAATTAATTCTGGAAAGTTCCATTAATCTATCACTTAACTGCCTAAGTCAACATTCTGCCTCACCCACGAGACTACGCCCTCGGGCCATGAGTGGACCCACGGGGCATGCTGGTCAATCGTGGGTGGTGATCTGAGGAAGTATCTTTGGGACCCTGACCCAAGAAGCCATCCACATAGCGTGGACCCCCTACGGGGCGTGGGTCCTTTCATAGGTGTACTGCCTTGGGCAGCTTTCTTGGGCAATTTGCTAGGGTTCTCCTCAAGGACCCTTGGTTGGTCCTTGGTGAGTCGTACTTTGACATTCTAGCCCAAAACCCTTCTTTATAAGTACGGGAAGCCAAATTCAAGACTGTAACCCTCAAGACAAGCTCTAGTTTAGCCTAGTAGTTTCCAGGGTGTTACATCAATACTCTTCAGTTGATATGCAACTAGTTCCACTCGTTCAACATCGACAACATGCATGATCTAAAAAACCTTCTGAAGCTCCTCAACAAAAAAATTTGGCTCCTCAGTGACACTCAAACCTGTGAAGCTTGGAGGATTCATCCTTAAGAACTGAGGGACTCTAGAAGTATCAGCCACTTCCTGACGATTCTCTCTCTATTGCCCAGCTTGGTTGGTCACAACTTGGCTCAACATCTGGATGGCCTTAAAGAACTCAGCATTGGTGACCTCTCCTTGGGGTTGCACTTCTGGTGCATTAGGTACCCCTTGTTCCTGTGGTTCAACATTCCTTCTAGCCGGATGACCTTTGATAGCTCTTTGTGGAGGCATGATCTGAAAGACACTCTCAAGCATGAGTTAGAAAGAAACTTTTATAGAGATACACTCTATCACACGAAATGAGTATGAAAGAAGTGAGATAGTTCCTAAGTGTTGCAGCCTCCTAATTATAGCTCATATGTTTAAAAACATAACTTCTTTCTGTGGTTTGAGATAATTGCTCAAAACTTAGCTCAAAGGCTCTCTTCGAAATCAAAGTTTCCTCTCTTGCTTAATTGTGAAAGCATTTGTTCTTTACTGAAAACTAGCTCATAGGCTCTATTAGAAATCAGTGTTTCCTTTCTTGTTTAAATGTGAAAATATTTACTCTTTAGGAATACATAGTCCCGATATACTTATTTGAAGAAATGAACTTCAATCTTTACTCTTTAATCAACGCAAAATTGAAGTCTTAAAACGAAGTTAAAACATTTGTAAAAGACTTTTGGAAGACTCTATGAACTTTTCTTGATTTGAATCTTAACTTTCCTTGAATCGAATTATGGATTCAGGGCTCATGATCTCATGTTATGGATGATTTCATGTTGTTTGGACATACCTTGGAGTGTTGAAATCAACTAGAAAACATAGGTACGTTTCAAGGGAACTCAAACGGGAAGAAGTGGGAAAGGGTAGAAGACTTGGCGTCCCTGGCGCTCTGAGTGGCGCGGTGCGCCAAACTTAAAACTTCAGATCCTGTGTTGGGTCGCACTGGCTGGCGCGGCGCCCAGAGCCCAAAGTTGGGCGCTCTGGCTAAAGCGTCTCCCCAGACCCCTGCCCAAAAATCCCTGAATTTGCTTGCTCGTTTTTCAACTCTAAACCCTCTAGATTCAATTGGTTCTTTCCCCCAAACACTTAGATTCGAATACATAATCAAAATATGCAAGAGTCTACTCAAAACAACATCTAATTTCATGAATTTAAATCAAGAACTCATCAACAACTTCAACAATCAAGAACCCAATAGAAACTTCAACAAAATCCATCAAGAACTCAATTTCTATACTTGCAAAACATAATTTTCGTTGAATAAAATCATGATTTGCACGTGGGTGAACGAACCCAATGCTATGTGATCTCACATACCTCGTAGGGATCAACCCTTTACAAAATCCACAAGCAAATCTTTAAGAACGCGACGATTCGAAGCTTCTTCTCCTCTTTTCTCCTCTTCTTTTCTCTTCTCTCAAAACCCTAACTTATTTTTATGAAGCGTAAAATGAATCCAATCAGTTTAGACCCCAACTTAATTACCAAAAACAAATTTAATTAATTGGGTAGCGAAAAGACCATAATACCCTTCTAAAATTTGATTTTGACTTTCCTTATCTGGACAGCCCAACTTCAAATGGACATATCTCCCTCATATGAACTTGAAATTGAGTAATCGGTGGCATTGGAAAGATAATTCAAAGATCTTTCCTACGGTATTTTGTAGCACACCTAACTCATCCTAAGCTAGGAGTTATAGTCGTTTGAAGTTGACTCAAGACTCTTACTTAGCTTAACTTTGTCAAACTTTCCAAATTTGATTATTTCCAAAAAAAGGTTTCTTTCTAATTCTAAGTTTTTCTAGTAGTGGGGTGTTACATCAATTTCTTATATTATGTGGTAGGTATCGGGTTGACCGATGATGACTACCAATACGTGTGGTTGTACTGATACTACTCTTTCTATGCCTTTTTGGCATAGTCATTGTTGCAGGGTCACTGATGTTTCATAGGTGAAGACAAAGATAATCTCCAGCAGTTTGTACTCTTCCTTTCGCATGGTGGGAGCTGCGTCATTTATAGTTTTGTTATACCCTGTACTCTTAGTGGCTCTTGTACCTGTTTAGAATAGATCCTTGGGGAAGTTAATTACTTTACAAGTTAACTTTGAGTCGTTAAAACTCTTATTTTAAAAAACATTACATGAATTTCTTTGGTTCTTCAATTTTTTTAATCTTCCGCATGTCTTAAATGGTTTTGGAAATCGAGGGTTCTCCTACTTAGGTGTTAGATTAGGTGCCCGCACGGCCTGGTAGATTGGGTCGTGACATCACCTCTATCCAATTCCTCTCTGATCTGCCTCTACATATCCTTAAAACATTCATATATTGTCAGCCTCTCACACCTTTGCACTAGGATATTCGGGCATCCCCTATTCACATGCCCGAGCTATCTAAATCTCGTTTCTTCCATCATGTCCTCCACCGAAGTCACTCCCACATTATCCCAAAGATCCGCATTTTTAATCATATATCTCCTAATATACACACGCATGCATCCCAACATCCTTATTTCTTCAACTTCAAACTTCTTTGTGAGAGTTCTTGACTGGAAAACTCTCCGCCCTATACAATATAGTTAGTCTAAATATCGCTTTGTAAACTTGCTTTCAAGCTTTGGTAGCACCTTCTTATCACAGAAGATTCTGGATGCAGGCCTCCATTTCATCTACATGCGCCAATTTGATAATTATACCAAATTGGTAGATTTTAATATTCATTGTCAAATTAGGACATTAATAGATTTGATATGTAAACGGTAAAAATAATCAAACGCTGCAATTTCTCAAGAAAATAAAAAATTACCTGGAGAATTTAACTAATTTTTTTAAAAATCAATATAAACTGTGTTTTGTTAAATCTTTAACTTAGGTTAGATTGAATTTTGACTCATTTATTGTCTTGATTCATTAATTATGCCCTCGTTTAAATTTTAGTCACCCTGTCAATTGTCACCTTACCTAATATGTATGTTTATATATAGATATATGGGGGAGGGGGGTTAGGGCTATTTCAATAAAGAAGTGTGTAGAAAATCAAATCAAGAGATGAAAAATGAGAGCTAAATTATGAATATATATATAGAAATAGCCCTACCCCCCCCCCTTTTAATTTTTTTTCTCCAAGCATGAAATCCCAAAAAATAACATCAAACAAAAATCTACTAGATTGTATCCTGTTGGTGTTTGGAAGCGAAAAAGTGGTAATTTGGTGTTGAAATCAGATACCCAATCAAAAAGAAAAATCTTTGGCTGGGTACTTTTACCACTGTTGATGATGCTTATGCAAGATACAAGTCTAAGAAGCTTGAGTTTGAAGAACTAATCATAGCTAAAAAAGTAAAAAAGGATCAGATTTGTGAAAAAATAGGCAAAAAAACTTGTTCAGGTAATGGATCTAAACAAAAGTCATCAATGTGTGTTACTGGAAATTTGAATCCATCAAATGGAGTTGAGGAAAAAATCAAAGAAGAAATTAGGAATGAAACAGATGAAGAACTATTTAAGGGGACCTGGGTCAATATTTCAGAGGGTAGCGAAGTGAAAATTTCACATAAGTTAGAGGTTCCAGTTGTTGATAACTATGAATATTTGGTTGGTGAATTTAGTGCAATGAATTATCTTAGCATAGATAAGTAATTTTATGGTCTAAAAAAGGAGGGAAAAGGGGTCCAGAATAGCAATTTTAAAACTATTGGGTGTACAAATTTTAATTTTATAAACTTTCAGGGGCTTTAGGTCTTCGTGGTTAGATTTTCGATATAATCTATGTTGTTATGTTACAATAATTGTTAAATCAATGATTTACTTTTTAATGAATGAAATTAAATTTCTTTTTCTAAAAAAAAAATTAGCATGGTGATAGTGAAATGAAATTGTGTTTCTCCATTATTATTTATATATATTGTCTTTTTGTTTCGGTGATTAGAATTTCTTTGATTCTAAGATATTTTTGTTATCATATTCTAAAAATAATTTGGGAACCCTAATCCACAAGATTACCTTCTTTATTTTTTATTTTATCAAAAATATTGCTTTTCCACTCTCTTCTTTATCGAAATAGCCCCCCCCCATTGTACCGACCCGAACCTTCGTTATTTAGGAAAAACAAAACTTTAAGAAAATGCTGGGGAACTATTCCGCCAAGGAGGGCCAGATGCCTCTAGGGCGGCAGCGCCACAACGGGGTAAGTAGCCGCCAGAGCGGGTTAGGTGAGGCAGAATGTAATAACGCGAAGTCTTATATTCTCCTTCTTCCGAAAACACCTAAATTAGACGTAAATCACCCCAGCAATCCTCCAAAAGTTGATCTAGGCTAGGGAAAGAAAGAGGAAGAGAATTCTAGCATAAGGATTCTTGGCCAATTTCATCGTCTTGTCGCCCGGAAACCCGAATTGGAGCTATAATTTTGTGCAGTAGTTTGGCGTCCAGGTAGGCTAGGTTTATTTAATTGTGTAGTTTCAAATTCATTTTTCACTGTGTAGTATGTTGAAATTGAATGTAGAATTCATGCTAGGCTTTTTGTGCATCAAACGAGGGTTGATTATGTGTATATCCTTAAGTGGTACATTAGACGTATACCGTAGAAGGAAGCCTTAGTTTGTGGAATAGAGTTGAGGTGATGGTTGTGATTTCATGTTGTGTGATATATGTTTGTTCTTGTTTCATTATGATACATGAATGTATGCGAATGTTACATTATTGATCACCCTAATCGTAAATCAAGATAGACGGATAACTAACTGCCATGAATCATGACTTGATTGTATGATTATGAGAATATACTTGTGATTGTGATTGTGATTGTGATTGTGGCTTGTTGAATGGATCGGGTGTTGCGTTCCGACACACTAACTAGGATCGGTGCCATGTACCAGCATAAACATTGGAACAGGTGTCACGATCCGACACACTAACTTGGAACGGGTACCACATACCAGTACGCTAACATTTTATGTGTGGGTTCCATGAAAGGGCCATTGACTTGTATTATCCATGTAATTGCTTGTATTATTGATAATGTGGAATTGGGCATGTTTCCTAAAATGATTGGTGGATTGTACATTATGTTCTTAGAGGTGGGGGTTACCATGTTGTAAGTTAATTGGAGATATCTGGTTGTGTAATAAATTGTGAATGGTAGAGTCCCAATTCGGTTGTAGTATGGTAAGGGGGAGCTAAGGGTCCCGGTGCTATCATTGTTATTTCGAATGAGGTCATGGGTATTATTGTTGAGGTTAGGGGATGGTAATATAAACGGATAGTAAGCATAGATAGGCGTAATGTGGGGACATAAGTTGAGTAGACATGAGAAAAATGTAAGGGTGTATCGTGAGTGGTTGGTCGGGTTGGTAGAGGGGTATCAGGAACCTCCTTAGGGGATTAATTGATTGATTGGGTGTAATCACGAACGAAGTAAGTAAGGGGTTAGAGGTACCACACGGATGAATCTTACTCTGTTTTTCAGCAGACAGTCATTTGTCTAAAGAGAATAAACGTATAGCAGGGTAGTCAAAACAAAAGGGTGGAGGAGCAATTAGTCTTATTGTGTGTTTGGCTAGTTGATTTGTTATATTATGCGGTGGGTATTCGGGTTGACCGATGATGCTTACCATTACGTGTGGTTGTACTGATACTACTCTAGCTATGCCTTTTTGGCATAGTCTTGTTGCAGGATAGTGATGTTTCATAGGTGAAGGCGAAGGAAATCTCCAGCAGCTTCTATCTTTCCTTTCGCATGGTGGAAGGTGTGTCTTTTTGTTATCATGTTTTACGTTGTACTCTTAGTAGCTCTTGTACCTATTTAGACTAGATCACTGGGGATGTTAGTTACTTTACAAGTCTTAACCTTGAGTCATTTTAAACTCTTGTTTTTATAACAACATTATATGAACTTCCTTATCTCAACAGTTTTCTTAATTTTCTGCATGATTTTAACTATTGGGAATTGAGGGTTCTCCTATCTAGGAGTTAGAGTAGGTGCCCATACAGCCTGACGGGTTGGGTCGTGACAAATTGGTACCAGAGCCCAGGTTACCGGACTCCTCGTACAGGAGCAAATGTCGAGTAGAATCCTATGGATGGGTGTGTTAAGGTCCACATATAATCCTCAGGAAGCTATGAAGCATTCTAGGAAGTTGTCCCATCTTTTCTCTCATTTCGTGCGATTGTCGCTTGTGGTATAAGCTGAGTCCAATTGGTATCTCCCAATTCCAATTGGTATCTCAACAAAGTGAACTAGACGCCGTAGTTACGGCTGAAGGAACACAAGCAAGGTAAATTGGAACTGAGAAGGTTCCAATTGGTATCGGGCCCTAGGGGCTGTATAAACGCATAGATGACCAGTAATAGTCATCTATGGAACGAACTAATTAAGAATTTGGACTTGTCTGTGAGTTGTAACTTAAAACTGTGAATGCGTGCTTCTTGATGTCTGAATTAACTGTGAATGTGAAAGTTGTATTTTCTTGGATGTGATGATATGATTATGTGCACAGTAAATGCGTGTCTGAACTTTGATATGTGCAATATGCTGGCCGAATTGTTGAAATTATGCAAGTTGTAATTGATTGAGTATCAAGAAACTCGTTGTGAAAAGAAAGTCATGACTAAGTTTGGTGCGAGGGTCTAGATAATCTACGAGGTGATTCGTAAACGGAATTTGATGTGCGTTGTGACCAACTAATAACCTTGTGAATGTCTGTGTGTATCTTAGGGATGAGTGTGTTTTAGTATTGAAGTAATGTGAAGGGATTTTGAAGCGTGTATCATTGGGTTGACTCGGGGTAGATGATGATTATCCTAGCAAAGGGGATTATCCTAATTGCCTAGTTGTAGCCGGGGAATCCAAGGGAAGTTAGAAAAGAGAAGAACCCAGAAAATTGTTGGCAGGGATTCTGGTTCCGTCTGAGCCACTGGTGCGGGATCATTGTCGCCAGGGCAAAAATTCTCCCGCTTGAGTGGGACAAGGTGAGCCAGAATCTCAGCCCTATCTCCCCTACTTTTCCTAGTCACATACATAGGCCTCGAATAGTATCCGAGCTAACCCCTGCAATTCAACCAAGTACTCAGCGATAAATCAGTAAGTCATAAACCTTAGCCATCAATTATTAGCTGTGAAAAACAGTAGAAGAACCAACATCCGTGTGCTACAAAAAATATAAGGAAAAACTAAAGGGAATCTAGTATTTTTCATTACAAGCCCAAAAAGGGGCGAAAAACCAAATCAGGGTCCTTGGGAATGGGAAGTGTCGCTCTGGGACCCCATGTCCTCAGGGGCTGTCTAGCCAGCCCAGGCGTCACTCAATCAGGAGAACTCCTGGAAGTCCTCCGGCTTAAGTCTGGAGAGCTCTTGCTGGGGGGCGACATAGGAGAAGATAACCTTTAGAGTTTTTCATATCCTGCCAAATAGGGGATCTCTCTCTAAGTTCTTCTTTCTCTCCCATCGCAGCTAGCGGTGGAGCATCTCCAACTCAAGGGCGGTGGAAGGTGGAACCGGTATTGAGGTACTAGCGTGGAAGCCTCCAAGTTTCCTCCGGATAGGTGCCAAATCCTCTTCCACCCTTACACCTGAAAGTGGGGGCTGGGACTGGGTGGGAAGAGTGTCGTCACATGCACCATCGTCTCCTCCCTTATCATCCGCCTCCGTAGCCGCTTAACTGCTGCTGGCCCGACCTGTCCTCCTCATCTTGCTCCTAGAGGTAGAACCCTGCCTAATTAAAAGAGGGTGAAAAGGGGGATCCATGGGAAGTACCTCGTCAACATCTAAGAGTGGCACCCCCTCTCTCTTGCACATCGCTTTCACTAGCCCAGGAAGGAAAAATTCCTTCTAGTTTCCCCAATAGAACACCTTCCACTTCGAGATGATCTGTGCGACCAAATTCAGTCTGATACCTTGAATAGCGCACGCCGCCACCAAGGCCTGAGGAAAGGTCATGTCGGTCCGGTTGCCTGACGGGCGGATCCTCCTAGGAACCAAGTGCAGCAACCTCTTAGCATCCGGTGACCAGTCGGCACTAGTGAGGCCCTCTGTAGTAGGCTAGTACACCATATCCCGGTGCATAGGCTCGATCAGAGCATCCCTCAGCCAGCCCAAATCCATCTCTCTCAATTTGGCCTCGTACTCAACATCGGAGCGTCTGGCACCTCTAGCACATCGTTTTTGTAGGAAGGATTTATGGGGATGTCCACTCCCCAGATGTGGATGGTAGGGCTAGGATCGTCCTAGTGGACGGTAGGAAGATCAACATAGAATTCCTGAACCCTTGTGGAACGCGCCGCGGGGGAGGGCATTAGTCAATGGAGCGCAGCCAAATTTCATAAGATGAGTATAGAAGTCAGGCACTTTTTGGTCTAGCTCCAGCAAATGGAAACCTCGCTCGCAGCAGAACTTAACGTTTCGGTGATCATTGTACGGTTCCCAACTAGCAGCATTGGGGAACCGAACAAAAGGAAGATTTTCTTCGTTAATTTCAGCAATTTAAATAAGCCTGCAAAAGCCTAAAAGGATACGTTAGAACATCATGGGACTAGACAATACCTGGTTTAATGAAAAAGGAGAATTCTATCGTAAAAGGGGACCCAGGCCACTGTTTTCCCAGGCCCCGCCACAGCGGCTAAACTCCCGCCAGAGCGGGATGATGGAGCCCACCATAGCGGGATGGAGGCCACCAGAGTGGCCTTCATATGCGATGAACATCAGGCGCGATCATGACGCCTGTTCATTCTAAAACCCTCGTTTTCAATAGAATTTTAGCAGATAAGAACCTATAAAGTACCCTAGCACCTAAATTTACTATCATTTTAGCTAAATAACCCCTAAACGATGTGCAAATCCAAGTTTTATACCAAGAGGACCTTTCAACTTCCCCCACCATTTTAATCCGATTCGGCCTTATTTTTGTGAAATCCTCATGCCCAGGACGTTGTGGAGACATTGGGGACGTGAAGGAAGTGCCCATGCTACATTTTTCTATCAAACTAGCAAACTATGTTCATTTTCGAAAAACTACCCAAAAACCATTTCTAATCAATTAAGCAGCAACATGCAATTGTTGTTAATCAAGTATTGAAGTAAATAGCGTAATGAACAAGAAATTTACCTTAGAAATGACGTTCGAAGCAGGTGAATCGAGAGGATTTTGGGAAAGTTTGAGTGAGAAAAAGGGAGAAATGAGGGAACCATTCCCCATTCCCCCTTTACTATTTATGATCTTCCGCTACAGCGGAAGATATCTCGCCACAGCGTCCCCGCCCTAGCAGGAGGCCTGTTGTATTGGCCAGATCAGGCTGTGTAAATGGGACGTATTCTTTTCTTCGTGTGTTGCCTCAAATTCCTAACCGGCCCTTTGAGTATAGTACATTTCATGTTTCAAATTTTGAAAAGTTACCATCCATTGTGGTTCTGTAATGCACCAGTTCATTAGTTTAAAAGTACTCTGAGATAGGACGCGTGATGATTCGTTCACTAGTCATTCGGGAACGAATGAGGGGTAAATTGATATCTATTGTAACGATCCGAATCATCGTTATTTATAAAAAAAACCAAACTTCGAGAAAATGCCGGGACCACTGTTTCGCCAGGGCGGGCCATATGTCGCTAGGGCGACAGTGCCACATCAGGCAAAGTAGCCACCAGAGCAGTTTAAGCGAGGCAAAATGTAATAATGTGAAGTCTTCTTTTCTCCTTCTTCCAAAAACACCTAAATTAGACGTAAATCACCCCCAGAAACCCTCTAAAAGTTGCTCTAGGCTTGGGAAAGAAGGAGGAAGAGAATTCTAAAGTAAGGAGATCAATGACTTGTGGATTCTTGGCCAATTTCACCATTTTGTCACCCAAAAACCCGAATTGGAGCTATAATTCTGTGTAGCAGCTGGGCACCCAAGTAGGCTAGGTTTATTTGATTGAGTAGTTTCAAATTCGTTATTCACTGCGTAGCATGTTGAAATTGATGGTAGAATTCATGCTTAGTCTTTTTGTGCATCGAACCAGGGTTGATTATGTGTATATCCTTAAGTGGTACATTAGACATATACCATAAAAGGAAGACCTAGTTTGTGGAATAGGGTTGAGGTGATGGTTGTGATTTCATGTTGTGTGATATATGTTTGTTCTTGCTTCATTATGATACATGGATGTATGCTAATGTTAAATTATTGATCACCCTAATCGTAAATGAAGATAGACAAATAATTGAATGCCATGAATCATGAATTGATTGTATGATTATGAGAATATACTTGTGATTGTGATTATGGCTTATTGAATGGATCGGGTGTTGCGTTCCGACACACTAACTGGGATCAGTTGCCACGTACCAGCATAAACATTGGAACAAGAGTCACTATCCGACACACTAACTTGAAACTAGTACTACATACCGGTACACTAACAGTTTGGGTGTGGGTTCCATGAGAGGGCCATTGACTTGTATTATCCGTGTAATTTCTTGTATTATTAATACTGTGGAATCGGGCATGTTTCCTAAAATGATTGGTGGATTGTACATTCTATTCTAATAGGTAGGGGTTACGATGTTGTAAGTTAATTGGAGATATCTGGTTGTGTAATAAACTGTGAATGGTAGAGTCCCAATTCGGTTATAGTATGGTAAGGGGGAACTAAGGGTCCTGGTGCTATCCTTGTTATTTAGAATGAGGTCATAGGTATTATTGTTGAGGTTAGGGGATGGTAATATAAACGGATAGTAAGCCTCGATAGGCATAATGTGGGGTCATAAGTTTAGTAGAGATGAGGAAAACGTAAGGGTGTATCGTGAGTGGTTGGCCTGGTCGGTAGAAGGGTATCAAGAACTTCCTCAGGGGATTGATTGATTGACTGGGTGTAATCACGAACGAAGTAAGTAACGGGTTAGAGGCAAGTGAACTAGTTTGATGTTAATAATTCGGAAAGGTAAGGGTAGTCAAAACTGAAGGGTGGAGGAGCGATTGGTCTTATTGCATGTTTCGCTAGTTGATTTCTTATATTATGCAATAGGTATTCGGATTGACCAATAATGCCGAGTCGCTGAGTGAACTTTGCGATCTCAGGTTTCTCGCTGAAAGTTACAGACTCTAACTAAACCAAATAAAGAAATTAAAGGCGATCAAGGGGGATGTTGGCGAACCGCCGAACCGTTCGGCAAGCTCGACCCAGCTCGTCGAATTGCCCAATGTGCCAAATTTCAACCCTATTTCCAAAATCAAGCCCACAGCCCCCCGAAAACAAAATCAAACTACACACGTATGCAATTAGGACAAGACCCATGCCTCTTTGGTACTCAGACTTCCCCCGATTTGGCCAAAATTGGCCATTTGACGACTTTTGCCCCTAAGAATGATGTCAACCGCTCTATCATTGGGAAAATTACATTATATGGCTTAATTTGGAGTTACTCAGACTTCACTCAACAAGACCCAGCATAAATTAATTAAAACCCAATAATTTAAGATCAATTTAAACGCATAAAATTTGGGGAATCATCATTTTAAGCAAATAGGCACAATTTTAAAAACTAAAACAAGCAAACCAACACATCAAATACAATTCCAACACAGGCTCAGCACACAATAACACAATTTTACCAAATACATTTGAGTTCAACTTCTAAACTAGAGTTCAGGGATCAGAAAACCAACCTTTTAGCTGAATGAAGAATTTGATATGCTAGGCGACAATGTAATCCAAATCCAAGCACGAGATCAAGAGCAAAAAGCAACAAAAATAGGTAAATATAAAATATCTAAGGTGCGGATGAGAGAGTACGGGGTTTGAAATGAGGGAATATGAAAGATTTTGAATTTTAAACGGTTTGGCCTTTTAAAACCTTTTAATTCGCAGCCCTTTTGGCGGTGTTAGTCTACCACGCCGAACTACTCGGCGATGCGCCGAGTGGTGACTTATCTCGCCGAGTTTTATAGGACCTCCAGTTAATTTGGGGGTCCAAATGCCAAAAAAAATTGGGCTCGCCGACCTCTTCAGCAAGTCGCCAACTGAACTCTTTGGCTCTCCAACCTGCATTTCTCAAACGCACTCCACTTTTCAACCTGCACAATCAACACTCGTTATTCAAAAATCAAACTTAAAAACAATAAAAACCTGGGTTGCCTCCCATGAAGCGCCTTAGTTGATGTCACGGCATGACGCAAGTACCCATTCAAGCTTCATTCTTGGGGTTTGTCATAGTATCACTAGGCAACCCCTCTTATTGTCTTGGGTTCAGATGAGAAGAAATTTGACCCATTTGGGTCTCCAGCTGCTTGATAGAGACGGAATGAGAGGTCACCGTCTGGTTGAGAGTCGACACATCTTCCTCATTTCCTTCAGCACTTTATCGGATCCTTCAACCTTGTTAAGAATGCGTGAGAGCATGTCTTCCGTACGGACACCCTCAAAATCTTTGGGTTTTTGACACTCATAGGGAGGAAAATACCTATCCATCTTCCCCTCTCTGTCTTTCCAAGTGGCATTTCGATCACGACAATCTCTATCACGATCTCTCCAGCCCTTATCTCTATTCCATCCTTGGTTTCCACCCGGCCTTGGGTAGTTAGCACGATAACGTCCTCCTTGGTTGGTTAGGAAGTTCACTTCCTCATTGTACAACGCTTCAAATTTTGCCTCGGGGTTTACACCACCAACACCGACAGCATTAACACTCTTTGTACCAGCACCCATAACATTTTTGGCCAAGATGTCCAGTTGGGTCATCATCTTTGCCGTGTTTTGGTTTCTTTCTTGATCTTTTTCAATTTGTTCATTTGTCAATTAATAAGTAAGAGGAGAGACTTGGTCTTCGCGGGTGTACCATGCCCGATTAATCTTGGTCATGCCATCCAGGAGTTGGGTTGCTATTGCATAAGGTTGTTGTATTAAACGTCCCGGAGAAAGTTGATCAGCCACTCCCTTGTTCACAGAATCGAGGCTTCTGTAGAAGTACGCAGCAGTATATTATCGAGCAATCCATGAGTTGGGCATTGCAGCACCATCTTCTTAAACCTCAGCCAAGTCTCATGGATTGGCTCACCCTCCAAATGCTTGAAGCTTTGGATATTGTCCTGAAGAGTCATCATCTTCAAATGGGGAAAGAATCGCACTTGGAATGCTGTAATAAGCTCATCCCATGAAGTGATAAAATCTCTTGGCAACTCAGCCAACCACTTGCTTGCCTCGCCCATAAGAGAAAATGGGAACAACCTCAGCCGAACCAATTCTTGAGATATGTTCTTAAAGGAGAACGATCCACAAACATCAAAAAAATCAGTATATGCTCATGGGATCCTCATGAGCCAGCTCACCAAATAAACCCTTCAGTTGTAGGAGCTGGAACATAGTGCTTGTGATGTCAAACATAGTGTTTCCTTCAGCTGGAGGTAAACGAATGGCACCAACCCCACCCATTTGGTTTGGGTCATTGACATTCGGGTCATTGACTTCATTGAGACTCCCGATGTCATCTTGGTGGCTCACTTGGCTACCATTACTTCCGTTGACGCTCATTTCCTCCTCTGTTTTAACAAGCAACACAAAACCAAAAACAAAAATAAGTAGATTCAACCATAACTACAAAGATCACAATTTAACTTCAATAAAAGAATTTTAAACAACATCACTCCCTGGTAGCGGCGCAATTTTTTATTAATGTTTCAAGCACACCTCATCCAATTCTAGGTGCAAACGATCATTAAGCTGTATAAAACCAACAATTAAGTTGGGGTTAAATCCCACAGGGAGCTTAGGAAGTACAAATGTGATCTAACTAGCTATAGGAATAGATATTATCGGAAAAATACATATCAAATAAAAGGGTGACACGAATGTTAAATGGGGGTTTTTAGTTTTCAAACTATCAACTACAATCAGTCAAATAGCAATGAGATAACAACAAAGAGAGAGATTCTCGGGATGTGATCGATTATAGGTGAATTTTGATATATGGGTAATTGAAACTACTAGTAAACAACTAAATATTAGTGGGTAGGCTAGACTATAATTGAAATAGCTTTCTCTCGAACAACTATTCTGCTTCAAGTGATTTCTCTCAAACATCAACAAGCATTGCAATTAAGAACAACCCAAAACCTTAATGCATCTTCTCTCTCGAGCAAGATGGGCAAGACTGAGTTTATGATTCATTGGTAATTTTAGTCCTAAAACCTCTCTCTCGAGCAAGCCAAGAACAGTAGCATATCTTTAAAGGAAAAAAAAAAGAACACTAGCATAGAACTGCATTTGCAACTACAATTCATAAATTAAACCTCAATTAATGATTAAACCCACTTCAAAATAGCATTTAGACTAGTAATTAACAATACCCACACACTAATTCAACCCATAATCACATAATCAAACCCCAAGAATTGGGGTTTTAGCCGGGCATCATAAAAAGATAAAAATTGTTACCGAATCAATTAGCCATCAACTGGGTAAGAGGAATTCAAGCTTTACAATGCTCCAATTCGAATAAAATTAGAAACCCACTTGTAAAATCTCTAAGTTGAGTCTCTAAACCTTCAAGTCTACTAACAAAACGGTTCTAGACTTTCCCAAAGATCAAAATTTTGTTCCAAGGTAAAAATTCGATCAAAAAGCACTTAAACTAAATGTTCAAAATATTATTTATAGTTGCCAAAAATAAGCCACGAAGGGCTCTTAGGCGAAGTAAGTCGGGCTCGATGAACCACTCGGCGAGCCGCCTTTTGATCTCTTTCATCGCTTTTACACCTTGACATTCAGCATCCTCAAGGTCTGTAACTTTGGGCGATCTAACTTTACATCGCAGAACTGCTCGGCGATTCGCTGATTGCTCCTTTTCATCGCCAATTTGGTTTCTTTCTTCAGGGCTTGGCACACTAGAACTTTAGGCGGTCTGATAAGCCACTCGGCGACACGCCGAGTGCTAACACATGACTTATGCAACACAAGTTTGCCTTATTGGAGTCACACACGTATATCCTTCAATCAAGAGCACTATTCAAGTCATCGATATTGATCGCAATCGACACTCAAATTTGCAAGAGAACAGCAACATTCACAATTATCAAGAGGTGACAAAAAATTAATTCGGGTCAATGGACTAAAACCCAATATATATAAACAAAAACCAGCATTTCCATAAACATTCACACAAAACAAAAAAACAACAATGATATCCATAAAAACAGCCCAAAAGATGTAGGTATGAATATACCTCACCCTGCCAAACTAGACTAGCAATTTTCCTCAAATGCAAAGAAATAAAAACAATCTAAACAATAAACTGAAAGATAATCAAAAGCCCCCTTTCAGGATAAGACTGAGGTGAACTCTACATGTCTGTGACTCCCTCAGTCTGGTAATTAGTGCTCGGCTTCACACCATCCTTTGCTCTACTGGAGCCTTATGAGTCTGATATTTCAACTCATTTAGGGCTTTGTTTTCATACTTTTATTGTCCTAAATGCCTAATTTATGCTCTAAACTGATGTTAAAGTGTTGATTTATAGCAATGAATACTATGGAGCAAGGCAAGGACATTACAAGGCAAAAAAGAGCGATAAAGCTCAAGCCTGCCAACCCTGGGGAAGAACCTACTTGGCGATGGAAATGGACAATCGGCGTACCACCGAATGAATCAACGACCTCGATCCTGTTGCCTAAAGTCAAAAAATCTGGAGGATAAAGAGCTATGGAAAACCGGCGATGCAATGGAGCAATGGGCGCATCGCTG
Source organism: Solanum okadae (assembly GCA_036553675.1). NCBI lineage: Eukaryota > Viridiplantae > Streptophyta > Magnoliopsida > Solanales > Solanaceae > Solanum > Solanum okadae. The sequence continues at coordinate 35,879,726 of CM071686.1, forward strand.
AGAGGAGTCTTATCCAGTCTTAAATCCAGTTTTTCCTAAGTTTTCCATTGTAGAACTTAGAGCTCTTGAGACTTGGTTTTGAGGAATTTTCAATTGGGTTTTTGAATTAAGTTGATTTGAAGCATTGTAGAGATTCGGAAAACATTACCCAGTTCATGAACAACATAATTAGTAATTGTTTCTTCCTTTTTATGATGTGTTGCTAAAACCACAATTCTTGGGGTGTGATCATGTGATTATTGGCTTTAATTAGCTTATGGGTATTGTTGTTTACTGATTTAAATACTTATTTGAAGTGAGTTTAATTGATAGTTGTGTATTAATCTATGAATAGTAGTTGCAAATGCATTTCTAACTTATTGTTCTGGGCTTGCTAAAGAAAGAGGTTTAGAACTAAGGTTTTCAACTGATGATTGTAGTTATTGGGTTGTTGTGGGTTTAGCTCGAGAGAGTGAATTCTAAACTTGATTCTACCTATCTAACTCGAGAAAGTAGATAAATTGAGATATTGGGTTGTTTATAGTGTTAAGCTTGTCGAGGTTCGAGAGAACTCCCTTGAATGGTAATAGTTGTTCAAGAGAAAGCTATTGCATCAATAGTCTAGCCTACCCACTAAGATTCAACATTTGTTAGTAAACTCCAATTACCCATACAGTGAAATTAGCCTATAATCGATCACATCCCCAAGAATTCCTCTCTACTTATTGATTCCCCTGTTTTTGTAATTGTTATAGTTGTTAATTGACAATCCAATCCCCTCATCTGACATTCGTGTCACCCCTTCGATTTATCTAAATGTTTTCAATAATTTTTTCCTATAACAGATTAGACCACATTTATAACTTTGTAACTGAATTCCAACTTGTACCTCTCCTTATGGGTTCGACCTTAACTCTTCGTTGGGTTTTATACTAGATTATGATCACCTACACCAAGTATTGGATGAGGTGTAGTTGAGCGTTTATCAAAAATGGTGTTGTTGTCGGGGAATGGTGTTTAGAATTCTATTATTGTAGTTTAAATTGTGATCTTTTTGTGTTGTAGTTGAATCGACTTACTTGTTTTGTGTTTATTATTGGTTGTTTTTTAATAGAAGACGAGATGAGTGTAAACGGAAGTAACGGTAGTCAACTTGGCCACCAAGATGACATTGGAAATCTGAATGATGTCAATGACCCTATTCAATTGGGTGGTATTGGTGCTATACGTTTACCTCAAATTGAGGGGAATGATGTCTTCCACGTGACTAGCATAATGTTGCAACTCTTGCAAATGAAAGGATTATATGGAGGGCTAGCTCATGAGGATCCCCATGATCATATTAGGAACTTTGTGGACGTATGTGGTCCATTCTCGTTCAAAAACATTACACAAAAATCAATCTATCTCCGGTTGTTCCCTCTTTCTTTGATGTGGGAAGCTACCAAATTGTTAGCTGATCTACCAAGGGATTCCATTACCACTTGGGATGAACTCATCAAGGCGTTCTACGTAAGGTTCTTCTCTCCTTCAAATATGATGGCATTAAGACATAATATTCAGGGCTTCAAACTCTTGGAGGGTGAGCCAATCCATGAGACGTGGCTGAGATTTCATAAGTTGTTACTTCAATGTCCGACTCGCGGACTTCCAAACAATGTGTTGTTACAACACTTCTACCTATGTCTAGACTCAGTGAACAAAGGTGTGGCTGATCAACTTGTCCAAGGGGGTATAATGCAACAACCTTTCGAAATAGAATCTAATCTCCTAAACGGGATGACCAACATTAACAGAGCATGGTACACTCGGGAAGACCAGGTGTCTCCTCTAACTTTTAGGATGACAAAAGAGAAGATCGAGAAAGATCAAGAGCGAGACCAAAATATGGCCAAAATGATGACCCAACTGGATATTTTATCTAAAAAATTGATGGGTAGTGGTCCTAGAGTGGTGAATGTTATTGGTATTACTAGTGGAGCAAACCCCGAGGATGCACATTTTGAGGCTTTATGTAATGAAGAAGTGAATTTCCTTGCAAATCACGGAGGAGGTTTCCATCCGAGCTATCCAAGGCAGGTCAGAAATTCAGGTTGGAATAGAGAAAGAGATGATGGATGGAGTGATCGTGATAAATAATGGCGTGACAGTGGGATTAATTGGAAGGAACGAGATGGTGACAAGGAAAGATACGTTCCACCCCATGAGCGTCAAAAGCCAAAGATATAAAGGGCTGGCCCAAAGAACTTTCGCACGGAAGACATGCTTGCACGCATTCTCAATAAAGCGGAAGGGTCGGACAAGGTGCTTAAAGAAATGAAAGAGGACATCTCCACACTCAATCAGATGGTCACCTCTCACTCAATGTCCATTAAAAAATTGGAAACGCAAATGGGTCAAATTTCAGCTCATTTGAACCTAAGGCCAAAAGGGGGTCTACCAAGTGACACCTTAGCCAACCCAAAAAAAGACCCTTGAAAGCGTACCCACGTCGTGCCACGACATTAAATGGCAGCTAGGCGAGCCAAAGGTCCAGTCGGTGACTCACCGAATAGGTCGGCGAGCTCGACTTGGACCGCCGTTGGAACCACCTAGCTTGCTAGGATTTCTATAAAACTCGGCGGGCTAAAGTACCACTCGATTCATCACTGAGTGGGTCGGCGACGTAGGTCGCTGACTTGCACATGAATTAAAGAGTCTTTAAGGGCCAACTGTTTTAAATTCAAAATCTCTTCATTTTCATACTTTTTGACTTCCAAACTTTCACAACTGCTCTTTCTTACTTTCGTACTTTATTTTCTTACTTTTGTGTGGGATTTACGACTCGGGGAGGACTTTTGAATTCTTTGCTTGCCTAGCATTTCAAATATTCGGCATACAAGGTTGGTTTTTCGAACCCCACTTTATATTTGGTTGAAATTGAATGCACCATCGTTTTGTGGTTGTTATTTGTAATTAGTGTTGATTTTTTTATCGTGTGGTGGTTTATTTGCCCAAATTTAGTTTAAATCATGATTAATTGGCCTTAAGTAATGATTTCCCGTGTCTAAGGATGTTTAAATGTTTGGGTTGTGTTGAATTTGTTGTGGGTCTAGTGGGGTGAAGTTTGAGTAACCCCAAATTGTTCTAATTGTCAGAATTTGCCCAATGATAGAGTGGTTCACATCATTCTTAAGGGCAAAAGATGTCAATTGGCCAATTTTGGCCAAATTTATGGAAGTCTAAGTACCTCGTGGGCATGGGTATTATGGGTCTTAGTTAAATTGCATAGAAGGATAGTTTAATTTTGTTTTTGTGTGCTGCGGGTTATATTTTGAAGGTCGGGGTTGAAATCTGGCAGGTTGGACTATACAGTGAGCGTGGTCGAGCTTGCAAACTGGTTAGGCGGTTCGCCTAAAGTCCTCTAGATCGCCTTTTAATTCTCTATTGTGTTGGTTTGAGTTATGTAATTTTCAGCGATATGCCTGAGCTCGCCGAGATCACTCGGTGACTCACCGAAAGTACCTTATGATCGACCTTTGCGCCTCTATTTTCTTATATTGTTTTGTAACATTTGGTGAGCTACTTTTAGTTCACCAAATAGTCCTGGTCATCACTGACCTTTGATTATTTTTGAGTGATTTGAATCTAGAACTTTTAGCAATCCCGACTTGGCTCGGCAAAGGGCTTCAGCGACTCATCGAGCGGTTTAGCGAGCCTTTCTGAGCAGTTTTTCATACTTTTTTTTTTCGAATTGCATCTAACGTGTGTTGTTTTGTGTTACAGAAATGGCTAGACCCAAAGTTCCCAGAAGGAATCATCGCCCCAAAAGCGGGCACAAGAAATCGTCACAAATTAGGAGGTTGTTGCCTCACGGGCCCCAACTACCAAACTTCCTCCAACAGGGGGAAAGGGCAAGGGCAAGGGACCCTGTGCAACCCATACCTCCGAAGGGGAGCTCTGACAGTGAAGTAGTGTACGCTACGCACCTCACTAAGTCTGACGGCGAGGGCCATTCAGGGGAAAGTTCCCCAGCCTCCATATCTAAAACGAAGGATGATTAGCTCCTACATGCTATGAGAGTGGAGCTACGCTCCAAGTCCATGAATGATCCATCTAGGATCATAGTGCCTCTTACGCCTCCTCCTCATCCAGCTCCAGCTCAGGCAATGGTACAAGCCCCACCAGTTCAGGGTCTTCCTCCCCGATCACTCAACAGAATAAAGGTCGAGGGTTCGAAGACCATTTTGGAAGAGAAGCGGTTGTCTACAGATGGTGTGGTGGACAAGTATCCTGAGGTCTAGAACACCCTAACGTTCCACAAATTTGAGGTTTTTACTAAACCCCGAGGCCCTTACATCCCTACTTGGGTCTAGGAGTTTTATGCAGCATACAGTGAGTTGGTGTCAAAGGGTAAGAAGAAGGGCAATGCCTTCAAGCTAGTTGACTTCATGGTTGTTCGGGGGAAGAAGGTAAAGTGTAGCAGAACGGAGATCAATGAGGTACTCGGGTGTTCACGGGACTTCATGCAGGATTACCTTGACTTGATAAAAAAAAAGACCCTCAATGATCTAAAGGATTGGTTGGCACCCCTCATTTCTAATACGACTCTGAGGTGGATTGAGGCAGGTGCATAGATAAGAAGGACCTAAATGTGGCCACTCGATACTTGTTCGGATTCATTAGCAACACCATCATGCCTTCACAGAATGAGTCGATCCTCCGACATCTGAAGACTGCTTGTCTAGGTTATATTATGGATCGACAGAGGCTGAACTTGGGTCTGCTCATTGAGCAAGAGATGGCTATGAGGGCCAAGCAGAGTCAGACCTCCTTTCTATTTCTGGTTCTAATCACTGAGCTGTGTAGATGGGCACGTGTTCCCATGGTTGAGAAGACGGATGTAGAGGTGATACTCACTTCCTCTACTAACATTCGGTGGATTGAGGTCGAGTACTTGAGGGATGAGGCGAAAGGAGGAGGGCTGCACCGGTGGACACATCCTCGATAATTGATGTTGACATGTTGTCGATCGAGGCAATACTAACCATTCAGGACAGTGAGCCTACAGATACCTCTGGTCCTTCTACTTATGTTTCTCCCAGTTTTACTATTGCACCATCTCTCGCTTCTTCTTCTTCTACTGTTGCTGATTCCCGACCCCCTATCACCCAAGCTACGTTGTACAAGATGGGCCATCTGGCTCATTGTGCTGATGTGTGTGCCTCCTGGGTAGAGTTCGTTGTGCCTGAGATGATAGAGCGGGCGATTGTTGCTTTTTTAAATCTTATTAGGGTTGAGATGAAAGAGCATCTGAAGTTAATTAATGGCCACAGGATGGCTCTAGATGCCCATACGGTGCAAGTTGAGGCTTGTGAGCAGGACCGAGGTGATTCTGCTGCTTTGACTACCTTAAAGGCCAATGTTGTTGGGTTATGCAAGGATTTGGGCGAGCTGAAGTCTACAGATTTATCGATGTTGTTTGGTACAGTTGATATTCTCGACATCCTGAGCACAAATATTCCCGTCAGGCTTAGCCTGGCAAGATGATTTTCTTTTTACTCCACTTCTGTCACTTTTTAGACTATTTTATTATTTCTTTGCATTTGAGGACAACTGCTAGATTAGTTTTGCGGGTGAGGTATTTCTATACCTACCTCTTTTGGGTTGTTTTTGTGGATATTTGCTATTATTGTTTTGTGAATGTTAGATTGTATTTTGTGTTTTATATATATAAATATGGCTTTGATCTATTGTATTTGTCCTTTGTTTTGAATTGCAAGTGGTTTTAAACCAATTTTAAAAAATTGCCACCCCTTTTGTGTTTGATTATGGTTATTCTCTTGCATTTTCTAGTGTCAGTTATGGTCAATACCGATGACTTAAATAGTTCTCTCAATTGAACGATATGAATGTGTGGCTGCGATGAGGCAAACTGAGTTACATAGGTCATATGTGAACTCCTAGCACCTCGTTGTGACTAGTTGGTTGATTGAGTCGATCTCTTGTGATGATCATTGCACAGTAGCTGAAGATTGTTAAGTCTTGTTTGATAATTGTGTCAAATGCCATGTGTGGTGAGGTTGTTTTGAATATTGTGCTTGATCATTCCTAGAACATGTCTCATTAGTCTAATTGATTGATTGAAGCAAGCGATTGAAATGAGCTTAGGCAAAATTTGTGAAGAGTGAACCCAAATTGATAGTATACCTCTTTGTGGCCACCTTGTGAGAAGAGTGAACCTTTCTTGGCACCTTTTGAGCCTATCCTTTTCTTTGGAAGAAACTTCAACAACTTTGACCTCTTTGTCCCATCACCTATAAACCTTCATGAAGTATTGGTTCGTTTGAATAGCCAACTTAGGCCAAAAGCCTAAGTTGGGGTGTGGTAAAAAAGAAGGAAAATCAAGGAATGTGAAAATTCCCGTTTGAAAAATCATGATGAAAAAGATGGAACCCCTCCATATAAAAAAAGGTGGAGAGAAAGAAAAGAAAAATATTGAAATAGAGAAGAGTTTGTGAAATAAAGTGAGTGAAAGGAGGAAAAGAGATAGGGTGTCCAATGAGTTGTGCTTAAATGAATAATAGGGTGGATTGTGAACATCATAGAATGTGAAAGAGAAGGAGAAAAAATGATTTGCAGGCCATACTTCATGAAGGTAGAAGTCATTAAGCCAAAATGATCATACATTTGCACTCAACCCCACTACAAGCCTTAAAAGACCTTTGTGATCTGGAGTGAGCTGAAAATAATGTCGATTGGAAAATAAGGGCAAGCATATGGGTAGAGTCATGCATAAGTTCATCTTTGTGAGTGTAAGAGTTGTGTTTGATTTTGAGATTATAAATTGTTGATGAATTGTATGAGCATGGAATCATTCTTGGTGTGAGGCCATTTGAATGCTTTTGTTGAGCTTGAACTTGCATTTGAAGCAAGCATTGTAAGCTTGAGTCTATTTGATGATGGTTAGTCACAATTTGAAACTTAGAGTGCACAATTGAACATTGCATGCGAAATTTGAAACTCTTGTGTGCATTTGTATTGAGTCTTGAGTAGCACTTTTTGTAGACATCCTTATTGAACTGATTGATCTTGAGTTTTACATGAGGACAAGCAAAGTTTAAGTTATGGGTGTTGATGAGTCTGAGATATCGATTCAATTAGGGCTTTGTTTTCATAGTTTTATTGTCCTCAATGCCTAATTTAAGCTCTAAATTGATATTAAGGTGTTGAGTTGCAGCAATGAAGGCTGAGGAGCAAGGCAAGGACATTATCGGGCAAAAGGAGAGAAAAAGCTGAAAAAATTGAAGAAAGTCAATCTTGGTGATCACCAAGACCACTCGGCGAGCCACCGAGTGGCTTTTTAGTTCGCCAAAAGTTCCAGCATGCCAGACATGGGAAGAACCTTCTTGGCGATGGAAATGGACAGTCGGTGTACCGCCGAACGGATCGATGACCTCGATTCTGATCACCTAAACTCAGAGAACCCTGAGGATAAAAAGCCATGGCAAATCGGTGATGGAATAGAACAATGGGTGCGTCGCCGACTTGGTCAGCGATTCTCGACTTACTTCGCCTAATGGTCCTCAAGGCCAAAATTTGGGAAATTATAAATTAAAATTTGAAAAACAGAAAAAGGGAGTTGAGTAGAGAGGAGTCCTATCCAGTCTTAAATCCAATTTTTCCTGAGTTTTCCATTGTAGAACTTAGAGCTCTTGAGACTTGGTTTAGAGGAATTTTCAATTGGTTTTTTGAATTAAGTTGATTTGAAGCATTATAGAGATTTGGGAACCATTACCCAGTTCATGGACAACATAATTGGTAATTGTTTCTTCTTTTTTATGATGTGTGGCTAAAACCCCAATTCTTGGGGTGTGATCATGTGATTATTGGCTTTAATTAGCTTACGGGTATTGTTGTTTACCGATTTAAATGCTTATTTGAAGTGGGTTTAATTGATAGTTGTGTATTAATCTATGAATTGTAGTTGCAATTGCAATTCTAACTTAGTGTTCTAGTCTTGCTTGAGAAAGAGGCTTAGAACTAAGGTTTTCAATTGATGATTGTAGTTATTGGGTTGTTGTGGGTTCAGCTCGAGAGAGCGAATTCTAAACTTGATTATACCTATCTTGCTTGAGAGAGTAGATAAATTGCGGTATTTGGCTGGTTATAGTGTTAAGCTTGTTGAGGTTAGAGAGAACTCGCTAGAATCGTAATAGTTGTTCGAGAGAAAGCTATTGCATCAATAGTTTTGCCTACCCACTGAGATTCAATAATTGTTAGTAAACTCCAATTACCCATATAGAGAAATTAGCCTATAATCAATCACATCCCCGAGAATTCCTCTCTACTTATTAATTCCCCTGTTTTCGTAATTGCTATAGTTGTTAATTGACAAACCAATCCCCCATCTGACATTCGTGTCACCCCTTCGATTTATCTAAATGTTTTCAATAATTTTTATTCCTACAACCGATTAGACCATATTTATAAATTTGTAACTGAATTAGAACTTGTACCGCTCCTTGTGGGTTCGACCCTAACTCTTCGTTGGGTTTTATATGAGATTACGATCGCCTACACCTAGTATTGGATGAGGTGTAGTTAAGCGTTTATCAGAGGTCCCTCAAATATGCCTCTACAGCTGTTTGTACCATCGCCCCATTGAGGTCCTCTAAGTCATCATATACAGTTGCATCGTGAACACGAAGTTCCTCCTCATCAGTCTCAGAGCCTCTGACTCAGCATCCTCATTAGCCCTAGCAATATCTCCGATCGTAGTAGCCAAAGGGATCTCATATATTGCTGGAAAATATGTGCTCAGAACATCATGGAGGTCCACTGTCCCGAATAACATTGAAAGATCTATGGATTTCAGCTCATCCACATCACGTCTCAACCCAACAATATCGGCCTTCAAGGACGTCACATCCTCAGAGACTCTCTCACCCTGCTTACAAGCCTCTACTCTCACAGTGAGGGCATCCAAAGCAAAGCCATGCGCCTCAATCATCTCTCGGTGCTCTCTCAACTCAGCTTGAACAGGCGCTAAGGCGGCAGCTATGGCTCTCTCAATCTACTCCGAGACAACAGCCTCTACCCGGGAGGCACGAACATCAGCAGACTGGGGTGGCCCATCTTAAATAGAATAACCTAGGAAATCGGGTGCCGGGAAGAAGCAGCAGCAGCAGAAGAACCAGGAGTAGCAGAAGGGACAATAGTATAATGAAGAAGTCGAAGTGTCAGGGGTACTTGATGGCTCATCGGCCTGAGTGAGAAAAACTGCATTTGTCCACAACATCTCCACATCAACCACTGGGGAAGTGTCCACCGGTGCAGCTCTCCTCCTCTCGACCTCATTCCTAGTGTACTCGTCCTCTATCCTCCGGATGTCAGTAGAGGAAGTGGGAGTCACTTACACATTCGTCTTCTCAACCAATGGGACCCGAGCACGCCGGCACAACTCTGTGATTAACACTGGGAACGAGAGAGATATCTGATTCTGCTTGGCCCTCATGGCCATCTCCTGCTCAATAATCAGACCGAGATTTAGTCTATCTCAGCCCATGATACATTCCAACAGTGCAGCCTTCTGATGCTTGAAAATAGACTCGTTCTGTGATGGCATCAAGGTGTTGTTGATGAGTCTGAACCAGTAATTGGAAGCTACGTTCAGATCCTTCTTCTTTATAAAGACACCTACCTCAATCCACGACTGTGAGATATCTGAAATCAATGGTGCTATCAACCCTTCAAGTCATCGAGGGTCTTCTTCTGTATCTGATCCACCAAGAAGTGGATTACATTCATTGTGCACCCTAGCACCTCAATGATTTCAGTGTTGCTTCATTTAACCTTCCGACCACGCACCACTACATGATCTATCGACTTGAATGAGCTAGCCTTCTTCTTTCCCTTAGGCACTAGCTTGCCGTACTCCGCATAGAATTCCTGGACCCAAGAAAGAGTGTAGAGCCTCGGGGTTTGGTGAAAATCTCAAACTTGTGGAACTTAATAGTGTTCTACACCTCTGGATACATGTCTACTACTCCGTCAGTAGACAATCGCTTCTCCTCTGGAATAGTCCGCAACCTTTGGCCTTCAGTCTGTTCAGCGACCGGGGTGGAGGTGCGTGAACTAGTGGCACCAGAGGTACCTTCTTGACAATCTAAGCTGGAGGTGGAGGAGGCTTAGGAGGCTCTGGGATCTTGGCTGGATCATGTAATGATTTGGAGCGTAGCTCTTCTCTCCTAGTGTGGAGGGCCTGAACATCCTCTGGCTCATACACTAAAGTTGGTGATCTATCCCCCGAGTTTCCTCTACCATCTCACTTTGATGTAGTGAGGTGGGTGGCATAGAGACACATACTGTCGAAACTCTCCACAACTGGATGTGGTTGTACAGGTCCCTTTCCTTTGCCTTTTCCCCATTGGAGGAAGTTAGGCCTTTGTAGTCCGGGAGGGCACATCACCCCCATTGATTACGATGCCCCTTGCACGCTTTCGTGGTGGTTGATTCATTCCTGGTACTTTTGGTCTAGCCATACCTACAACACAACATCAAATAAATCAATACGTTAGAAACAGTTCGAAAAATGATCAAAGTTTCAGAAAGTGCAGGAAAACTCACCGAGTCGTTCGGTGAGTCGCCAAACCCATTTAGGGAGCCAAGTCGAGCTCGCCGAATGTTACAGACTTAAAATTCTCAGAAATCAGCACAATTCGGCGATGTCCAGGAACTTTCGGTGATTCGGTGACACCATTCGGTGAACTAAAAGTAGCTCGCCAAAAGTTACAGAAGAAATTCTAAAAATTGGAGCGCAAAAGGGCGATCTAAAGGGCATTCGGAGCTCAGGTATATCGCTGAATGTTATAGAATAAATTTAGCAAAATTGGAGGATAAAAAGGAGATCCAAAAGTAATTGGGTGAACCGCCGAACCATTCGGCGGGCTCGACTAAGCTCGTCGAAAGGTCCTTCGTGCAAAATTTTGACCCCGACCTCCAATTTCTAACCCGCAGCACATGAGAATGAAATGCCTATTCTATGCAATTAAGCCCAAACCCATAACATTAATGACTTTGGGGTACTCAAACTTCCCCCAATTTGTCCAAAATTGACCAATCGACGGCTTTTTCCCTTAAGAATGACATCATCCGCTCTATCATTGGGAAAAATCCATTGATCGGTGCAATTGGGGTTACTCAGACTTCACCCACACTAGACCCAACACACAATTAATATACACCCGCAATTTCACTTATTCAACACATGGATTCGATAGTTAAAGGCTAAAATAAGCATAAACAGAGTAGGACAAGGCACGAACAAACAACGATCAATCAAACCATTAATATTATGCAAACAATTCAATAGGGATACGCTCATGCATTTGAAACTACAAAATTTTAAAGGTGAGGTTCGGATAACCAACCTCAAGAGTAGATAAACAAGTGCTAGGCCGACAAGCAAAAGTGCATGAAACCTCCCCCGAGCAGTTGATCCTACGCACAGCAACGAAAATAAAAAAACTAAACTATTGTTGTGAAATTGCTAAAGGTAGAAAATAGGAAATGAATGGAGTTTTTAAATTTTAAAAAAGGTTTAGGAATTTTGACCATTCAGTTTGCGCGCCTTTCAGCGACATCCACTTATGTCGCCGACCATTCGGCGACGTGCCGAATGGCTCTTTTGTCCATCAAGTTTTATAGAACCTACTGCTAATTAGTTGGTCCAAACGATGATCCAGATTGGGCACGCCAACCTGTTCAGCGAGTCACCGACTAGTACCTAGGCTCGCCTAATTGCTCCTCTTCCCAAAACTTCAAATTTTCGACCTGCACATGTAACACCCGTTGTTCAAACAACAATAATAAAAGCTAAGAACTTGGGTTGCCTCCCAAGAAGTGCCTTATTTATGTCATGGCATGACGAGGATACATTTTCACGCTTCATTCTTTGGGTTGGCCATGGTATCACTTGGTAATACTCTTTTTGGCCTTGGGTTCAAATAAGTCGAGATTTGACCCATTTGTGTTTCCAGATGTTTAATGGACACGGAGTGAGAAGTAAGCGCCTGGCTCAGAATCGAGACATCCTCTTTCATTTCCTTGAGCACTTTGTCTGACCCTTCCACTTTATTGAGAATGCGTGCAAGCATATCTTCAGTGCGGAAATTTTCCAGGTCAACCCTTTGCTCTTTTGACTTATGACGTTCATGGGGATGTACAAATCTCTCTTTGCAACTGTCTCACTCCCTCCAGTTTGTACCACGTTCACGTTACTCCCTATCACGGTCCTTCCAACCTTCATCACGCTCTCTATTCCATCATTGGTTCCCGCCTAACCTTGGATAATTTTGGCGGAAACCTCCTCCCTGATTTGCTAGAAAGTGTACTTCTTCATTGTACAAAGCTTCAAAGTGCTTATCATCGAAATTTACTCCGCTAACTCCAACTGCATTCACACCCTTAGAACCACTACCCATGACATGTTTTGACAAAAGATCCATTTGGGTCATCATTTTAGCCATGTTTTCATTCCCCTCTTGGTCATATTCTATTTGTTCCTTTGTCAACCTGAAGGTCAAAGGAGACACTTCATCTTCCCTAGTGTACCAAGAACAATTTATCTTCGTCATCCCATCAAGAAGAGTCAGCGCTATTTAAATAGGTTGCTTCATAATTCCTACTTAGACAAGCTGGTCAGCGACACCCTTGTTGACTGAATCTAGACTCCGGTAGAAATGTTGTAATAACACATTGTTTGGGAGTCCATGAGTTGGACATATGAGTAACAGCTTCTGAAACCTCAGCCATGTCTCATGGATTGGTTCACCATCTAAATGTTTAAAGCCCTCAATATTATCTCTAAATTCCATCATCTTCGAAGGAGGGAAAAATCTTATGTAGAACACCTCGGTAAGCTCATCCCAAGAGGTAATCGAGTCTCTTGGTAGATCAGCTAACCACTTTGTCGCTTCCCTCATCAAAGAAAAAGGGAACAGCCAAAGCCGGACTGACTCTTGTGAGATGTTCTTGAACGAAAATGGACCATACACGTCCACAAAATCTCGGATATGCTCATGAGGATCCTCATGAGCCAGCCCTCTGAATAAACCTTTCATTTGCAATAGTTGCAACATCGTGCTAGTCATATGGACTACAGAATTTCCCACAACCGGAGGTAAGCGAATAGCACCTACACCACCCAATTGAGCTTCATTGGCATTGTTCAAGTTACTGATGTCATCATGATGTCCAAGTTGGCTAGTGTTGCTCCCTTCACGCTCATCTCGTCACTTGTTCAAGAACAACCAACAAAAAGCACAAAACAAAGTAAGTCGATTCAACTACAAACAAGATTAGATCACAACTAAACTTCACTAAAAGAATTCTAAACACCACTCACTGGCAGCGACACCTTTTTTGATAATGCTCAACTACACTTCATCTAATTCTAAGTGTAGGAGATCGCAATCTAGTATAAACCTAACAAAGAGTTGGGGCCGATCCCACAGGGAGTAATACGATAGAGAATTCAATTACGAAGTGAAAGATGTGTTCTAATCGGTTGTAGGAATAGAATTTATCAAAACAATTAAAGTAAGTTGCAGTGGTTGACAACTAGTTTCAAATGGGGGGATTAGATTTGTCACGCCCCGAGGCAACCCCCTTGACATAACACGGGACCTAAGATCACAAGTGACCCTAAGCTAACCATGTGTCTAACGTATATCAAGCATACTGAGAATAACTGAGTAAGACATAAAGTTAAAACAATAGATAACTAAAAAATGGGGAAACCCCAACTAGTCTGAATGTATAAACCATACTAAGAGTTTAATAACAATTGAAAGATAAGCTTAACAATTCAAGCTGATTCTATTACTATGTTTGAAAAGCCTCTAACTGAATTAAGTTGCTGGGACATGCCCCCCAGCTAACTCTAACAAAATTGAAAACTAAATAAAAAGACTAATATGAAAAGCATGTCTATTGTCCTCGAAGTATGAGGACTCACCACTAGTGCTGGCAAGGGGACGAGGACGGGGACTGGGGGACGGGACGGGACGGGGAACAGTTCTAGGGGGATTTGGCCGGGACCGGGATTAGGGAGACAAAAATAAGTCCCATCCCGTCCCACTATATATACGGTATGGGACGGGTTTTGGGGGAACGGGACGGGACGGGACGGGGGATTTTTTATTTTTTATATACTTATTTATTTGTATTGAAATTATATATTATTGAATAACATTTTTAGTTTATTTGATTTTTTTTTCAATAACATTTTTAGCTAATAAATAATGCTTAAGTTTTCAAAATTCAAATTTCAATTTTAAACTTCAAACTTCAAATTTCAAACTTCAAATTTGAAATTTCAAATTCAACTTTTAAATTTCAAACTTCAATTTTCAATTTTCAAATTTCAAATTTGAGAAGTTCAAATTTGTATTTTAAATATTTTAAAGTAATTTAAACTTGAAATTTTGATTTTTAAATTAAGTATTTTAAAGTTAGTTTAGTATATATGTAAATATGTATGAATATATTAAAATTAAAATGCAAGACAATAGTTATATAAAAAAGACTTAATAAAGCCTTCAAATTTATTCAATAAAATCTAATTGCAACTTAGAACTTAGAAGTTACAATTTACAAATATTAGTGGAGTAACTAATCTACGCAGCCACCTTCTAGGAAGGGTTCTGTTTCAATAAGTTCTCATATGTAAAACTAATATTTGTTACAAATATAAGATGAGTAACTAATTTACGCAGCCACCTTCTAGGAAGGGTTCTGTTTCAATTAGTTCTCGGATGTAATCTAATATTTGTATTCTCCTTTAAAATTTAATTCTAATTGTCGCATCATATCAACGGTAACATCCTCCGGTGTTGGCAAACTTGCTAGAAAATCTTGTGACTCTAATTCATCATCACTAGATCCAATTACCGCATTAATCCAAGCTTCTTGTTTGGAACTTAACTTTGGCAAATTATAATTTCTCCTCTCGGCGTTGACCCAATCTCTAAACAAAACTGATATTTCCAAACTGTCTTCCGCCAATGAATGTCTATGATCGCCAAGTTGAAACCTTGCCGCACTAAAAGTTGCCTCTGATGCAACTGACGAAGCTTGAATAGCTAGAACATCACGAACCATTTTGCTCAAAATTGGAAATGCAATGCTCCGCCTCCTCCACCATGCTAATAATTCTTCATTGCCATCTTCGTCTTCCACTATTTCTAAAGATTGATTAAGATATTCTTCAAAATTATCACAGTTAGTAGAATTAAGACCAAGAAAATCTCGCATATAACTTGAAATTTGAGCTTTACTCTAAGGATTAGAAGTTTGACCAACTTCTTGAGTATTTCTTGTAGTTCTATATTTTTCATATAAAATTTTTGCTTCTACTTTTATGCTACACTTACACATTTCACAAGTTGGATTTATTTCCGGTAAAATTTCTAAGGTATTATAAAAAGTGTCAACAAGTCCCTGCACACCTTGTAATTTATAGTCAGGATGAAGTAAAGTAGCAGTTAAAAAAAATTGAGGAATAGGAAAAAAATATTTTTAAAATTTTTCAATCATACCTTCAATTGCAACTCTAAATTTTTCAATTTTTTTGTATTTAGAAAATTGAATTGAAATAGCACAAATATTTATTAATACTGATGAAATAGTAGGATAATAAATTCCAGAAAACATGGTTGTAGCATCATAAAAAAGTCTTAAAAATTCGAATAGTTCATTAGTTTCTTCCCAATCTTCTTCACAAATTTTGTCTAATGGTCAGCATTATGAGCATTAAACACCATTTGTATGGGTCCTCTATATTCGTAAGCAACTGAAAACATTTCGTAAAAAGAATTCCACCTTGTTTTAATATGTCTTGGAATTTTTCTTAGTGGCAAATCACATAGTACACAACGCTCATTAAATTTCCTAATTCTAGCAGCTCTATTAGCATAAAAAATCCAGGCAACAGCATATTCAATTTTCATACAACCACATTCAAATAATGAAATACCATCTTGTACAACTAAATTTAATACATGTGCAACACATCTAACATGAAAAGAATTAACATCAATTGGACATAATCTAGTTTTTAACATACTAGCAGCGTTTACATTATTAGATGCATTATCTAATGCGACAGACATTACTTTATCTATAAGCATGTAATAATCTATAACACTCAAAATATTTGAAGCTAAATATGCACCAGTTTTTTTCTCTACACATTCTTTATAACTTAAGATTCTTTTTTGCAAATTCCAGTTATGATCAATCCAATGTGCTGTAACAGTTAAATAATCACGTCCATTAACACTACGACCCATATCCGAAGTTATAGACACTCTACAATCTAATATGCTAAACATACAACGAAGATATTGACAATGTTTACCTTGATATACAAAAACATCATATTTAACAGTATTTCTTGAAAAACCTCTATAATTAGGATTATAAGTTTGTTGAATATATTCAATAAAACCGGGATGTGAAGGAAAACTATAAGGTAAACCACAAACAGAAACCATTTTAGCTAAATTTTCACGATCTCTTTCCTTATTATATTTACGTTGTGTTAGTGGACCACCGGGGTTAGAAGGATCTAATGTTCCTTGAACCATGTTAGAAGCCCCTACCGATTCATTAACATTAATATCAAAATCATTAACTGGAATTCCTTTTTTTCTATTGGCTAATGATTTAGCTTCTTTATATTGAATCGGCACACAAGATAACAAATGTCTATTTAAGCCCCACGTCCCACCTTGACCTCCACCTTGTTTATGTTTAAAAGGTTGCTTACATTTATTACAAATAGCAATAGAAATTTCCTTATCTAAAGTCATAAATTGCCACACAACAAAAGTTTTAGGGCGTTGATACTTCACCTTCTCCCTTGTAGGAGGTATAAGGGGTGGGCGTCCAGAATTTTGCTCCGTTGAATTTGTAGTTTCATTTGGAACATTTGTCACCAGACTAGTAGGTGTATCTTCTAATTCATCTTCTCTTGAACCAACTTCTACTTCTTCACCTGAATTTTCATCAAGATAAGGATTAATATCACCATAAATTTGTTGTAAAAGTTCACGATCGAGTTGAGCATTTGAATCAATATCATAAGAAGTATCATCAACATAAGTAGAATCATTTGTATTAAATCTAACTCTAGAAGTACCACCACATTTACGCTTATTTTTTTCCTTACTACTTTTTTTAGTAAAATTAAATAATCTACTAATGCCACTTGGTTCTTTCTCTTTTCCTTTACCGGTATCTTTTTTGTTAGAACTCATATTTAATTATATGTAAAGTATAATATAAAAATAGTAATAACACAAAAATTAATGACGAAAAATAAAATATAAATATTATGAAACGAATGTACCAAACATCTGCGTTAATAGCAGACGTTATAACCGATTCTTGAAGCTTGTAGTTTGTTGTAACTTGTAACGTGTAATTTAGAACTCCAATATTTGATAGCAAATATGAGAATTATATATATTATGATATATAATATGAAAACTTAGAATTGAAATATATGTATTATGATATAATATGAGACTTAAATGGAATAAAATATTGAGACTTAAGATTGAGACTTGAAAGGATATAAAAAATAGATGAGAGAATATATGATTTTGTAAGAAATAATAAGGGATAGAGGGGTATTTATAATATTAAAAGTGGGTTAAAGTGTATTTATAATAACTTGAGGGTATAAAGTAAATTATTAAAAGTAGGGGTGGTAGGGGGTGTTGTTAGGGGGAAAAACGGTCAAGAAATCCGTTGGGGGGGGCCACTAGCCGTTGCCCAACAGATAGAATTTTATAAAAAAAAAAAATTTAGGGAATCCCGCGAACCGGCCGGGTCAACCGGGCCCAACGGGTGAACCGGCCCCTGACTGGTCCCCTATCCTGACCCCTCTCAAACCCTCCAAAATGTGCGGGACCGGGTCCTGTGAGCCGGTTCTCGGACCGATCGCGGGCCGGGGCGGGCCGACCCGGTCCCCCTGCCAACCCTACTCACCACTGAAGTTGCTGAAATGCAGACCAATAATCGATCTAAGCGTGATCTGGATGCTGAATACCTGAACCTACATCATGAAAGGATGTAGCACAGAGTATGCGTCAGTACTTGGAATGTACTGAGCATGCAGGATATAGATACTAAGCTGAATAAATATATATATATATATATATATAAGTTGAACAAAACATAACTGAGCAATGACATAAACTGAGCAAGAATTTAAATACTGAAACATAACTAAAAAGCTAAACTGAATGCAATGAACAAGTGCTAATCATGAACATGACATTCTAAACTGAATACTGATCTATATACTGAAAACATGCTCAAATGCACTAGGAGTCTGATTGTGGGAGCTACTAATAACCGACATAAACCACATGAGCTAAACGCGGAATCCGATGTATACGCCCCATTGAAAGGACCCAATATACCTTGCCAGGGGTATAAAGGCATTACTGGTGTGATCACTAAATCTAATGCCCAACAAATGGGACTTATACTCCTACGAGGGCACGTAAATCTAGGAATATGAGGGTACGCTGAACCCTAGTCCAACTCGATGCTAAGTCTACTCCCAACTGAATATGTATATGACACAAATGTAACTAAAATGCTGAATTTTTGAATAGCTCCAAATACTGACATGCAATCTGAGAATGCAACATTTATATACTGATAATGTATCATTCAAAATATGGAGCATGATTATCTGTTCAACTGACCTAGCAAGTGTAATTCATGAATTAGAGAATCTGCACAACTAGGGTTCTGAGTTTCATACAAGGAACTAAACAAACTTTCCAAGAAACCTTCTATTTTGATTTAGGATACTACAATAGCTAAAATATAGTAAATATCCAAGGTTTTAGAAACCCTAGGTCTAAACAAGATATGGAGAATCAAGGAACTGACGTAATTCTAGGGAGCTAGTGGATGAAAGGAACCCACTAGTGAAATCCCACATATTTGGTGATGAAATCTACGGAGAAATCCTTTGGATTTCAGGGGATGAACCTTAAATAACACTGGTGCTTGTTCTTGGGAGGTTTGGTCGACTTTTTCCTCTTCTTTTTTTTCCAAGTTTGGATGATTTTTTGGAGAATGAGGGTTCTAGATAAGTCTGACTAAGTTATTAGGCTTAAACTAAGTAAAACGACGTAGTTTAGGCCTTAAATGACGTAGTTTAAGGGCCCTAATGCATAGGAAAAATACCTAAATGACCCTAAATTTAAAGATGATGAAGGCCATCCACGGAGAGACCTACGGACCATCGTTTGGACTACCAACCATCGATTGTAGTCGTGGTTCGTGGTCTGCTCGACAAGGCTTCACTAAAACAAGCATAAATTATTACTCGGAGCTGAGATTTTAGCAAACTTTGTGGCGTTGGAAAGAGGATTCAATTATCTTTAATTTGATAGGTCATGGGCCACCTAATTCATTTTGTACCAGAAGATAAGACAGTTTGAAGTTGACCCAACAACCAATTCCCTCCAATTGGCTGTTGACCCTCACCTACGGTCAAACCTACGGTCAATATGTCCAACCACGGACCAAACTGGTCGGCTGTGGGTGGGATCAGAGACCATCAACATTTGGGCCTTAACGACATAACCCCACCTACGGTCCGTGGTTCTACCTACGGTCTGTGGGTGGTTCCGTCGATACTAGCACCAGTTTTTTTGAAACTAGGATTTTCTTCATTTTGAGGTCTGAGGTACAAAAATTTTCAATTTACAACAACGAAAATAGGGGAGTATTCAAGTAGAGAGGGATCCTTGGGGATGTGATCGATTAATTACCAATTTTGGTATACGGGTGATTACTATTTACTGAAAACCATTGAATCTTAGTGGGTAGGCTAGACTTTAGATGTAATAGCCATCTCTCGATCAACTATCACGATTCAAGTGAGTTCTCTCGAACCTCGACAAGCATAACAATTATGAACAGCCCAAAACCTCAATTAATCTACTCTCTCGAGCTAGATTGGTAGGATCGAACTTAGACTCACTTTCTCAAGCTGAATCCACAACAACCCAATCACTACAATCATCAATTGATAACCTTAATTCTAAAACCTCTTTCTCAAGCAAGCATAAATACTAGACTAGAACTGCATTTGCAACTACAATTCATGAATTAAGACTCAGTTATCAATCAAACCCACTTCAAAACAATAATTAAATCAGTAATTACTAACACCCATAAGCTAATTGAGACAATTAATCACATAATCACACCCCCAAGAATGGGGGTTTAAGCCACACATTATAAAAAGTAGGAAAATATTGTCAACTATGTTCTCCATCAACTGGGTAACAAAATTCTAGTAGAGACAATGCTTGAAATTAACTTAAAATCAAAACCCAAATTAAAATTCTACTCAAAAACTCCAAACAATGTTTGGATCAAAAACTCAAAGTTAGAACTCTCAAACACTCATAACATCCGCTCAGAATTTTGGAACTCAGAACTCTCCTTTCATCTTTTAAAAATTCGCAATTATACTCTTCCAGATTTTTAGATTTAGGACAGATCGGCGAAATTAGTCGAGCATCGCCAACCAGGTTGGCGATGCGCCAAGTGTCCCTCTCAATCGCCTTCTTGGCTTGCCTCTTCACCATTCAACTCCTGTAACTTTAGGTGATCAAGATCCTTATCGCCGATCCATTCGGCGGTTCACCGAAGTGCCATTTCCATCGTTGAGTTGGCTTTTCCCAGGGCAGGCAGGCTGTAACTTTAGGCGAGCTGAGGTCTTGGTGATTGTCAACTTTTCCTTTTTTCAGCTTTTCCACTCATTTTTGCCTGGTAATGTCCTTGACTTGCTCTTTTGCCCTCATAGCTTCAAATTAGCACATAAACATCAGTTTAGAGAATAAGATAGGCATTTAAGACACTAAAATTGTGAATATTAATCCCTAAATGAGTCGAAATCCCAGACTCATCACTTTTTCATGCCTAGCATGGTAGGAATACATCTATTTCAAAGAATGGATCTATATTTTAGGCATTTATCAAAAGTTTTGATTTTTCATGAATGGAACACAATCATCGATCTAAGCATATTCTTATGATAGCTTAGTACCTCATTCTACATTTATGTGCATTATTCAATCACTTGTCTTCTTTCAGACATATTATACACTGCTACCATATTCACTTTAGGGAATGAAATGGTTTCAATAGGATATGTTTCATGACTAATTTCACCCAAAATACATTACTTTGACTTGGTCATTATTATATCATCAATTTGGTACATTGAGATTCAAACTCAATGTCTTATTCATATAAAGGCTTGTTATACCATATATAAATCGATGGGACTTAAATCCAACATCTTTGATCACGATTTATCAAGACAGAAGTTTGATGTCTTACACTCTTGGTGCGATTGGACATGAATCCATCATCTTACCATTTTGGTGCGATTTGGCATGAATCTATCGTCTTATCATGTTGATGCAATTGAACATGAATCCATCGTTTTATCCTCTTGGTGCAATTGGACATGAATCCATCGTCTTATCCTTTTGATGTGGTTGGACATGAATCCATCATCTTATCCTCAATCAATGACATAATATGTCAAAATTCATTATCAAACATTTAAAATATTATCACTTCTAATGGTCATAGACATAATTATTTAGCCATAACAAGACACGAAAAAAAACTTCTATAATTATATAATAACACCGACGGCTCGTAAAATAAACAAAGCTTTATTGAAATCTAGCATGACACTCAAATTTCACCAATTATTTAATTTGTACTATGCACAACAGTTTTAAATAATTATTCTTTGGCTTTTGAAACTATTGATTTAATAAAGTCACTGTCCGTTAGAGGTTAAGCAAATAATCCCTTTTTTTAATAATTAGCACTAATGCACTTGTGTTTGGAGTTATATATAACACTAGGATTAATAATAATAATAATAATTTACTGGAGATTAAGTGCTGAAAGTGGTTATGAACGATTAAATATGAGTTTCAAATAATTATTTTAGACCGTAAATTATTTTTTTTCGTACCTCAGATGATGACTTTAATACCATTGAAGATCTTCCCAATTCTGTATTTTTTGGATAAGTTAGAGACTTGTGTTGATAACGTGTTATGAAATTATATAAAACAATGAGAAGAAAGTAGGAAGAAGAGAGAAGACTTACTGTTTCTCTTGAGGGATGATTTTACAATGAAGAGAACCCTCTATTTATAGGAAAAAATTGACTTGGTCCCAAAGTTAGGGTTCTTAAATTTTCTCTAATAGATAGACATTCACTATATTTATAACATTTTCGTCCTTTTTTTTGTCCTTTTTTTTAATATCTTTTTTCTAATGTAAAAATTATTCCAGATTCCTAATTTTTGTGGGGCTAATAATCTATAAATAAATAGATTATTATTATTGTTATTATTGTTATACTATTATTACTATTACTATTATTATTATTATTATTATTATTACTATTATTATTATTATTATTATTATCTCCATTTGTTAAAATATTTCAAATTAAAAATATGATAACATTCCAAAAAAAAAGAATCACACACGTAGTTAACTATTACTTCCTCCGTTTCAAAAAGAGTGATCTAGTTTGACTTGGCACAAAGTTTAAGAAAATAAAGAAGATTTGAATTTTATGGTCCTAAATTAAAGTTATGTCAAATGTACAAAATTTGTCTTTAATCTTGTGGCTTTAAACATGACATGTGTAAAGCTGAAATTAAAATGTTACCAAAAAAAAGAAAGAGGTTATTCTTTTTTAAAATGACTAAAAAAAAAAGTATGTCATTTTTTTTTCACACGGGGGGGGGGGGAGTATTAAAATTTGAAATTTAAAAAAACTGTAAAAAGTTATTAGATAAAAGTGCAAAACTCTAAACCATTTATTTGTGTTTAGACTCCCACTAAAACTTCCTTTCGTCATTTTTTTTTCTTTTAATTATATTTTAATATTTTTTTTAATGTAAAAATTGTTTCAGATTCCTAATTTTTGTGGGACTGATAATAATCTATAATTTAAAAACTACCAAATTATAAATTAACAAAATTTTGATTTTTTTTAAATAAATGTGTAAACTAAATGACCACTATCAAAAATAACTTTTTTTAAAAAGCTAAATAATATTAAAGAAAAAGAATAATGTTACAAATCCATTTAATTGTGGATGTTTCTCTTAATCTATTCCTAACGTAATGTATCTATTTATTGTATTAATTAGATATTGTACTAACGTATTTGTCAAAGGTGGTAAAAGGATGACTTGTAAATCCTATAAAAGGGTAGTCTTCACCCTTGTGAAATACAACTTGAAGAGATTAAATAAGATTCTCTACTTTATACTTTCCATCACCATTTTTCTCCCTTTCTTGTTTAAGTATTCTTGTATTTTCCTCTTATTTTACAACATGTTATCAGCACGAATCTCTAACCAATTGAGACCAACTTAATTTGGGATTTTTTTTTTTTCTAAAAATTAATGAATTTTCTTTCTGAGTCAGGTATACATTAATATGATTATAACATCTATAATAAGACTTACATTAGTCTTTTATCTACAATTTAATTACTTCATACATAACTTGCTTTAGGTATTATTATGATATTTTATTAAGCGTAATAATCAATATGTTTCAGATTTATATTTTATGTTGTTATATGCTACTAACTTATAACTCTAAATTAAATACTAGGCAATATGATAACATGCTAGTTAGAATACTTGTAAGTATTTTCTTGTCATAAATTTATGATAAATATTTATGTGTCATAACAAAGAATATTATTGTATTAAATATGACTTGAAATTCTTACAAAACTTTGGATATCTATTGAAACTAGTAATAAATATTGTAGAATAATTAAAAAAAAAGTAATATATATATACTTATTTTTTGACACGTATGTTGCAAGTGATTACCAATTAAAAAATATATGTTATAGTAAATAGTATTACTTATTTAAGCAAAGATTTGAATAATAAGTTTTGCACAAAATAATATTGCAGATTCTTTTGTGAATGTTCAGTGTGGATCGTCACATATATCTCTTATTCACGCGAACCTATGAAGATGGTCAATGAAAAAATCTATTAGTTAAACTCAATAAAGTATGTATATATTTCAATTTGATAAGGTTCAATCATGTTAGTCGTATCTCACTAATATTACCTTAAAGACTATATTTTTTGTGTATTTTTCTTGTCATCTAACCAGATGTGCTTTGCATGTGTATTCCACGTTAAACTCTCTAGATGGCATATGAACATGTGAAGAGAACAACTACATTTTATTTTTTAGAACTATTTTTTGTATATTAATTTTTATTTTATAAGTTATAACATAAAAGATGACATTGTTGTTGTTGGCTCTCATATTTGATTTCTCGATTGACTCTGTACATAAATCAAAGACAGTAATCTGATTGTCCATAGCTAATGAGAAAGGTTTCCTTTTTTTTTTAATCGGAAAACTAAAAATTAAAATTAAAGAATATACTCTATATGTGAAATCATGTATATAATAACATGTTTATCTTACACCCAATAAAGATATAGTTCATATACTTGTAAACGATTTTCAATTTATTCAGCCAAACATGATTCGTCCAAGGAAAAACAACAACTCCGTGTTATGACATATATAGGGGTTGTATAATAATATGAAAAATTATTGGTCAAAATTTAATATAAGGAAAGATGAATGATAGAAATAATTAATGTAATAACTATGGGAATGCATAATATTATAACTAAAGAATGTAAAATAGTGAGAATAATGTTTGCAATAATTAGGGAAAAGGGTCTGAAAAATACTCCAACTTTGGCTGAAATTGTTGTTACGATACCAAACTTTATGGAAGACCTCTTACCCCCTGCACTTTTTAAAAGTGTATTTTAAAGGTATATATGTGCCCACGTGAACACATTACTATTTAAAATGATGCAATATTTATGATGTCCACGTGGGCACATATATACCTTTAAAATACACTATTAAATAGTGTAGGGGGGTAAAAGGTCCTCCATAAAGTTCAGTATCGTAACAACAATTTCGGTCAAAGTTCGGATATATTTCAGACATTTTTCCCCAATAAATAACTAAGAAAATTTACAATGTTATAACTAAAGAATTAATGTGCAATAGCTGAATTTATAATAAATTTTATACATACATAAATAAATAGGTATTTTAATTAATGTTACTATTTCTTTATAGTTATTAGATTTTAATTTAGTGTATGGACAAAATGAAAATGTTTATTTCATATTACTGAATATAAAGTTTATTTTGTAAATGATAAATTTTAAATGATTCATATATATTCACATGTTTTAACATTTGCTGTGAGTTTTTTTAAAATAAAAATAACTCGGAACATTTTAAAATAATATATTTTGAAGTTAGAAAATCTTGTTAACTTGATAATACATTCGTGACATATATAATACATTAATGAAAATGTTTATCTCATAAAAATTAGTTATTAAATAAATAAAAAAATATAAACTTATACAAACCTCAACTGGCATTATTACAAGTCATATGAACTTTTCTTCGTTTAAAATATTGAAATATTAAGTTATAGTAAGTAAGTAAAACAAAAGGGCAATGTTTATATAGTAATAACTATTTTGAAGCAAACTTTCTGACAATCTAAATCACATAAGTAGCATTGATAAATAAAGTCATTCTTTTGTCTTGAGCATCAAAAAAACAAATCGTGACGATTCTCTAACTCTTGAGAAGTTTAATATTTTTTTTAAAAGATATTCAGAAGCATATATCTACATCAAAAGAGAAATTGTTAACAAAAACAAATAAATTTAGACTACATCATGTTAACTTCATATATTGGAACACTACAGGCTAATATATATATATATATATATATATATATATATATATATATATATATATATATTATAAGCAAATCAAAATTATTTTCTTCAAGTACTCGAGGTTATGGAATATACCCTATTAGGATAGAACGATTTACTTCATCAGAATAGTGGTACCTCATATTCCGCTAAACTTCAAACTCATTCAATGACAATAAATCACACCAAATTTTTTAAATTGCAAGAAGAAGAAGAGTAGAAGATTAAAAAATATTGTGGTTCAAAAATGAGAGGAAGTCCCTCTATTTATAGTCAACAAAGGGTAGTATGAACAAATGTTTTTTGTGTCTTCTCTGAAAAGTCATGACCTTTCCGAGAAGTCACAATCCTTTGGAAAAGTCACAACTTATTGAAAAGTCACAACTCTTTGGAAAAGTTGCAACTCATCGAAAAATCACAACCCTTTGAAAAAAGTCACAACTTATCGGAAAAGTCACAACTCATCGAAAAAGTCACAACCTAGGTTAGGGATATTATAGTAATTTAACATTCAAGATAGGAGTTCATGCTTTTAAGGTAATATATATATATATATATATATATATATATATATATATATATATATATATATATATTGAATTTTCCGTTTCGATACTTCATGAGTTCACATGTTTTTATAACATTCATGTTCATGCATATAATATATTTAATACTCATATGATACTTTATTATTTAAAATATTAATTTGCCATTTATTACAAAGAAACAAACATCATGATGTTAACTCAATTATTTTATGATAGTTTTCATCATGTCAAATTTGTCAAAGCTTGAATTTGTGGCACTTGACATTTCTGAAAAAAAATATTGTCATGGATACTTGATGCTGAAATTCACCTTACCGCTAAGGGTCTGTGATAGTATAATCGAATGAAATAAAACATCAAGTCAAGATGAAGTAAAGGCTATGATTTTCCTTCGTCATCATCTTGATGAAAGCCTGAAGGTTGAATACTTGATAGTAAAAGATCCACTTGAATTGTGGATAGGTTTGAAAGGGAGGTATGACCACCTCAAGGCAACGGTATTGCCAAGGGCTCGTTATGAGTGGATGCACTTACGATTTCAAGTTTATAAAATCATAACTGAGTCTAACTCTGTTGTATTTAGAATCACTTTCCAATTGAAATTATGTGGGGAAACTATAAAAGATGAGGACATGTTGAAAAAGACACTAACTACTTTCCATCCCTCTAATATGATATTACAGCAGCAGTACCGTGAAAAGGATTTTTAGAAATTTTTTGAATTGATCCCATGCCTTCTGGTGGCTAAGCATCATAATGACCTCGTAATGAGAAATCATAAAGTTCATCCCATTGGAATGACTCCATTACCGAAAGCAAATGGAGTAGAAGCACACAACTAGTCTGAAATAAGATAAAATAATTGGAGCCATAATAATGTGTGTGGGTGTGGCAAAGGCAAAAGACAATATAATATCATCAAGGTGGTGGTCATAACAAAAGGGAGAACAATATGGGTTCTCAAAATAATTCTTCTAAAGGAAAGAGTGATCAGTGACATCGTTGTGACCTTAAAGGTCACGGGAAAAATGAATGTCGAAAACCTGAGCATTTTGTTAGGTAGTATCGAACTTCCTTCAAAAGAAAAGGAAATAAAGGTGGTGCATCCTCTTCTAATGTCCGGATGGAGTCACATTTGACTCTCAAAGATGATGTTCAGGCAGGGTCTTCTAAAAAATATGATGAGAATGTTGAGGTAAAGTTAGCATTGAAAGATAATGCTTTTGATTGGCTCGATGATATTACTCATCTAGAAGCTAAGAACTTCATTGGGGATCGCAACTGAAGATTGATAATTGAACAGAAAATGAATAATGTTGTTATGTGTTTTTAATGTCTAACTGAAAGTTCATGTTCTTAAATTTTCTTTTATTAAGTTTTGTACTTCTTATTATGTATTTTTATTTTATAAAGATAAATAAAATATCTCAGTCTTCGGTTGGATGCAAGATGAGTAATGGAAATATGTGTCTTCTGGACAATTCCACAACTCATATGATACTAAGAGAAAATAAATATTTCCCTTATTTATTTATGAAAAAGACATATATTAATACAATATCCTATAGTACAAAATTGATTGAGGGCTCTGGAATAGCGGCCTTATTACTACCTAGAGGAACATTATTGGTAATTCATAATGCATTGTATTATAGTAAGTCTCAAAGAAACTTGTTAAGTTTCAAGGTTATTCGTCAAAATGGTTATCATGTTGAGACTGTGAATGAAGAAAAGGTTGAATACCTTGATGTTACTACAATAAATGTGAAGAAGAAAATTGTACACGAAAAATTGTCTGCACTTTCTTTTGATTTGTACCATACAAATATTGGTACGGTTGAATCGCATGCCGTAGTAAACAAAATATTTACTGGTTCTAATGATTTTATCATTTGGCATGATCGGTTGGGCCAGCCCGATTATAATATGATGCGCAGAATAATTGAGAATTCACATGGGCATACTTTGAAGAACCAAAATGTTCTTCAATCAAAGGAATTCTCATGTGCTTCTTGTTCTCAAGGAAGTTGGTTATCAAACCATCAACAATGCAGCTAAGGTTGAGTGGAATATCCTGCATTTCTAGAACGGATATAGAGTGATATATGTGGGCCTATTCACCATAAATGTGGACCATTTAAATATTATATGATTTTGATGAATGCATCTACAAGATGATCACATATGTGCTTATTATCAACTTGCAATATGTCTTTTGCGAGGTTGTTGCCTTAAATAATAAGGTTAAAAGCACAATTTTCATATTATGCAATAAAGACAATTCATCTTGGTAAGTTTACATCTCAGGCATTTAATGATTATTGTTTGTCCACTAAAATAACAATTGAACATCCTAATGCACATGTTCATACTCAAAATGATCTAGTAGAGTCATTGATTAAACATCTCCAATTGATAGCTAGACCATTATTGATGAGGATAAAGTTTTCTGCTTCAATATGGAGGCATGCTATTTTGCATGCAGCAACATTAGTGCGCATAAGGCTAACCAGTTATCATGATATCTCCAGGAGCCAAACATTTCCCATTTTAAAATCTTTGATTGTGCGATATATGTTTCAATTGCTCCACCACAACGCACAAAGAAGGGTCCCCAAAGAAGGTTGGGGATATATGTTGGATAGGAATCTCATTCTATTATAAAATATTTGGAACCTAGAATCAGAGATTTATTTACGAAAAGATTTGTTGATTGTCATTTTGATGAATCAATATATCCAACATTAGGGGGAGAGCAAACGCAGTTGGGAAATGAGATAGATTGAAATTCACTATCACTATCTCATTTAGATCCTCGAACAAATCAATGTGAACAAGAAGTTCGAAAGATGATTCATTTGCAGAATATTGCATATCAACTACCAGATGCATTTACTAATCTTTCACGAGTTACTAAACCATATATCCCAACTACTAATGCTCAAGTTCGAATTGATGTCCCGATAGGATAAAATAATAAGGCAAATGAGTCTGCACCACGCTTAAAATGTGGTAGACCAATTGGTTCCAAGGATGAAAATCTTCGAAAAAAGAAAGGAATAAATGATCATAATATGGAGGCAATTGCTCATGAAGAGCTCCGAGACATAATAAATGATGACAGCACTAAGGAGGTTCATGTACCTGAAAATAATGAGAATGAGGAAATCTCAATAAATTATGTCTCAACGAGAAAAATGTGGAATTGAAATAATATTGTGGAGAATAATATTTTTACCTATAACGTTGCAGTTGAAATAATGCAACAAGATGAGGATTTGAAACAAAAATCTGAATGTAGACAGAGAATGATTGGTCAAAATGGAAGGAAGCAATTCAAATAGAATTAGCTTCACTTGAAAAACATGAAGTTTTCAAACCAATAGTCCGAACACCTGAAGGTGTCAAGCCAATTGGGTATACAAGTGGGTTTTTGTGCAAAAATATAATGAAAATGATAAAGTCGTAAGATATAAAGCACGACTTGTGGCACAAGGATTTTCATAAAGGCTTGGCATTAATTATGAGGAAACATATTCTCTTGTGGTAGATGCAATTACCTTCAGGTATCTAATAAATATGACAGTTCATGAAAAGCTTGAAATGAATCTAATGGACGTTGTCAACCTATCTATATGGCTCACTAGACCACGATATTTTTATGAAAATTCCTGAAGCACTCAAAGTGCCTAAAGCATATAAAAATTCAAAAGAAAGTTGTTCAATAAAGCTTCAGAAATCCTTATATGGGTTGAAACAATCAGGACAAATGTGTTATAATCGTCTTAGCGAATACTTGCTAAAAGAAGGGTATAAGAATGCCCTATATCCTTGTATTTTTATAAGAAGGTCAAAATCTGAATTTGTAATAATATATGTTAATGTTGATGACTTGAACATCATCGGAACTTCTAAAGAAATTTCAAAAGTTGTTGAGTGTTTGAAGAAAAAATTTGAAATGAAAGATCTTGGTAAGACAAAATTTTGTCTCTGTCTTCAGATTGAACATTGGCAAATGGAATATTTATCCATCAATCAACATATACTGAAAAGGTTTTGAAGTGATTTTATATTGATAAATCACACCCATTAAATACCCCGATGATTGTGAGATCTCTTGATATAAATAAAGATCCATTTTGGCCTCAAGAAAAGAATGAAGAGTTTCTTGGTGATGAAACTTCATATCTCATCGCTATTGGAGCACTAATGTACCATGCTAATAATATCCGACCAGATATTTATTTCGCAGTAAGTTTATTGGTGAGATTCAACTTATGTCCAACAAGAAGACATTGGAATGGTGTTAAGCATATATTAAGAAATCTTCAAAGAACAATTGATATGAGATTGTTGTATTCTAATGCATCCAAGTAAGAATTGATCGGTTATGCAGATGCAGGATATTTGTCTGACCCACATAAAGTCTGATCTCTGACATGCTATTTATTCACATATGGAGGTACAACTATATCATGGCGTTCGATTAAGCAAATAATAGTTGACACTTCTTCAAATCGCGCAGAGATAATAGCTATTCGTGAAGCCAGTCGAGAGTGTGTATGATTGAGATCAATAACTCAACACATTTTGCAGTTATGCGGTCTTTATGTGCAAACAAAGATTCCAACAATATTGTATGAAGATAATGTTGCTTGCATAGCTCAATTAAAGGGAAGATATAGCAAAGGAGACCGAACAAAACATATTTCACCTAAGTTATTTTTCACACATGAACTTCAACAAAATGGTGAGATAAATGTTCAACAGATTCGTTCGAGTGATAATATTGTAGATTTATTCACTAAGGCGTTGCCAACATCAACATTTGAGAAGCTAAGATATAATATTGGAATGTGCATCTCCAAGATATCAAATAAATTTTTCATTAGGGGGAGTAAAATACGCGTTGTACTCATTTTTCCTTAACCAAGGTTTTGTTCCATTGGGTTTTCCTGGTAAGATTTTTAATGAGACAGCACTCAAGGCGTATTATAAGATGTGTATACTCTTTTTCCTTCACTAGGATTTTTTCCACTAGATTTTTCCTAGTAAGGTTTTAACGAGGCACATTATCTATAAACATCCAATGGAGAGTGTTATAAATCCATTTAATTGTGGATGTTTCTCTTAATCTATTCCTAACATAATGTATCTATTTATTGTATTAGTTAAATATTGTACTAACGTATTTGTCAAAGGTGGTAAAAGGATGACTTGCAAATCCTATAAAAGGGTAGTCTTCACCCTTGTGAAATACAACTTGAAGAGATTAAATAAGATTCTCTACTTTATATTTTCCATCATCATTTGTCTCCCTTTCTTGTTTAAGTATTCTTGTATTTTCCTCTTGTTTTACAACAAATAAATAATATAACTAAATAACTATTTTGTCATAAAAAAAAATGTGACATGTCGTTATCCTATGTTGTCACTTGGCCTAATCCTAGGCTAGATTTTCTTCCTATTACTTATATATATACTAGTATATGTGCCCGCGCATTGCGCGGTTAATTGATAAATACAATCGTAAATATTGATTTATTGACAATTTTAAATTTTAAATTATTATAAAATGATATTGTAAAGTTTATTTGAGAGAAGGTTAACATTTACCCCTTGATAGTTATAGTAGAATATTTGTGAAAATAAATCAATATATAAGTTTAGTATATGGTCTAATTTGACAATAATAATTATTAACATATTTAATTTATTTGTTTGTTTGTTTTGAAAAAACAAACAAAACTCGCCTTTAAAAAGTATATGAGCATGCAATAAATTAATTTTTTGAAAAGCACAACATAACAACTAAAAATAAATAGAGGAAGTAGTAGCTTTTCATTGAAAAGTTTATCTTTAAGAGGTTAAAAAAAAAGCATCACAAAATTTTAGTATATATCTATAGTATATAAGGTCTTAGACTAAACAACTTATATATAGAAGATCAATAAGCAATTATTTGAAAGAATATTCTTAAGCTTTAAGGAATTGTAAGACATACCAACTAATAAACGTTATGGATAAATTATGATAGAACTCTAAAATCATAATATAATCCAATAGAGAACTTTAAAAACAATAAATGTAAGAAAAACTTTTAAGAAATTATTTGCTAGTATCTTCTTATCTTGAATAATCAATCCAATAAAGAATATGAGGTGTTAATATCTGCAATATGGTACGTTCTATCTTGTATAACTCCAACTTTCAATATTCATTGCTTATTATTGATGAGTTCATTCCAAATAGGCATATTTTATCGAGTGTAGGTAGAAAAAATTACAATTAAAACATGACAAAATTAATAATGATAATAGAGTAATCAAATAATAACAAGTACATATGTCAAAAATCCATATCCATATCCATCATATATATAAAAGCATATTAAGAACTAAAAATACAAAATGTTGAAACTTCATTTATATATTTTTTTCAAACAAAGCATTTATCAAAAACTCATAAATTTCTTGTTTTTTGCGCTCTTCGTGCATGTTGTCCTCCTATACAGTGCAATGTGCATGTATACACAATAATATATATGTGTATATATTTAAGCATATTAAGAACTCTAAAAAACAAAAATGTTGAAACTTCATTTGAATACTTTTTTCAAACAAAGCATTTATCAAAAACTCATAAATTCCTTGTTTTTTGCGCTCTTCGTGCATGTTGTCCTCCTATACAGTGCATGTATACACAAACTTTTCTAATATTTAGAATTAATTAAGAACAAACTTCATTACAATATCCAACTTAATGCCCTTAATAATAATTTATTATTTATAAAAATGTATTTGGAAGAAATAAACAACACATTTTCACAACCTTACTTTTCAACACACTATTTAAAGAATGACTTTTCAGTTAAATATTCATTTCATCATATATATAAAATAATTAAAAATTTGTCATTATGAAAAAGCATGAATATTGAAATTAATGTTCTTAAATATTACATTTAATACATGGATTGAGAAACCTTCTAATAATTGCAAGAATTTGATCTCTCTGTAAATAATAATACAACTATAAAATTTAGAAAAATAGGTAAATAAAGACAAATTGATACTATACATCACAAGTTAGTACTCTCTCTGTCCCTAATTACTTGTCTACCTTTTAATTGGCACACTTATTAAAAAAAAAATTGATATAGTGAGTTTTACCATTTTACCTCTATTTATTATGAAGTGGATGAATTAAAAACTTAAGATTTTCAAGAAGTTCTACATTTTTCACAGTAATAAATTAAGGGTATAATAGAGAAAAAAAATTGTTCTTTCTTGATTTGTCAAAACGGACAAGTAATTAAGGACAACTAAAAAAGGAAAAGTGGACAAGTAATTAGGGACAAAGGGAGTACTACAATTTGAAAAGTAAACCAAAAAAACTCTGCATCAACTCCCTTTTTCATTGGAACGCCTTTTTCCTTTTCTCCTTTCTATTTTTTTGCTTTTTTATTCAATACATATTTTTAAAAATCAAGGAATATCATCCACTAGATTTCTTTCAACTTCCATATAAACAAAAGAAAAATCTGAAAAAATTACCAAAAAAGACACAAAAAAATATATTTAAAAAGAAGTCAAAGCGAAATTTATATATAGAAATTGCATGCTCTATTGAATTTGAAGATGATTACAAACTAAAAAAGAACTGAAAATTAAGTAAAATTTCAATACATACTTTATACTTGTGCATACATTTCAAGTTTAAAATCTCTTCCCTAATATATATCAAATGTGTCAAAGATTTGGTCTTTCATGAATTTCATACCTACAAATCCTCCAAAGGTTCTTTGTTGCGTAAAACAATCTAGAAATTGTATGCTTATTTTCTTTATTGAAAATCTTAAAGATGTCAAAATAACATACAATCCTAAAAAGTATTAATATTAATCACAGTAAAAATCAACAAATATTACAAATGCAAAAAAAAAAAAAAGATGAAGAAAAGTAGAATAGCAATAGTTTAACAAAAAAATTACAAGAAGAATAGATCCATCAATTTTTTAATTGAATTTATTTTTGTATAAATAGAGAATACAGATAATGGGTAGAGTAGTTTTAGGTAACCACTTTAAATTCAAATTCAAAAAATAACTATTTTTCCGTATTTTTTTAAAAATAGTATTAAGTGGATTGGTTACATAATTTGAAAAGGTCACATTTAAAATCTTTTTTTTTTAAAAAAAATATATATTTTTATGTAACCGTTTTTTAAATTAATGGGAAGTTTTAATGAGTACGTTTTTTTATTTTGATTTTTCTTCTGCTTTTTAAGTAATTTTAATTTTATATTACCACTAAGCAAAGGAACGTGTTCTTTTCTTCCTCTTTTTTTTTTATGCTTGTAATTTTATTTTATTTTAATTTGAGATATTTAAGAAGATGGTACTTGGCAGTTTAAAAGTATTTTTTTCTTTTCTTTAACAAAACGTGGGAAGTTAGTAAATATTTTTTCAGTTATTAAAATCTCTATTTATGTTTTGATTTTTTTTTATTCTTTAAAAAATATTATAATAAAATATTAACTAACTATAAAAATCCAAAAAAAAAAAACTTAAAAGCTAGATCAAAATAAAATATGATTTAAGAAAATTAAAATTATTAGCTTATTCATTATATAATTGCATGTTATATAATTCCATTACTTCTTAATTTGTATTTAAAATTAAATTGAATAGATTCATCTATGACTAAAAAACTGTTACAATCTGAATTTGAAAAAGAAAAAAACTGTAAAAATTTAAATGGCCGCAAAAATTCTGTAAATAGAAAATATTTTTTAATTATTTAAAATGTTATTTTCTGTGGTGCTGACACGTATGCACTATCACATTCCTATTATACATAGATAGATTATTATTTTTTATGTTTGTAATTTATTTATTTTTAATTTGAGATATTTAAGAAGATGGTACTCGGCAATTTAAAAGTATTTTTTTTCTTTTCTTTAACAAAACATGGGAAGTTAGTAAATATTTTTTCAGTAATTAAAATCTCTATTTATGTTTTGATTTTTTTTTATTCTTTAAAAAATATAATAATAAAATACTAACTAACTATAAAAATCCAAAAAAAAAAACTGAAAAGCTAGATCAAAATAAAACATGATTTAAGAAAATTAAAATTATTAGCTTATTCATTATATAATTGCATGTTATATAATTCCATTACTTCTTAATTTGTATTTAAAATTAAATTGAATAGATTCATTTATGACTAAAAAACTGTTACAATCTGAATTTGAAAAAGAAAAAAACTGTAAAAATTTAAATGACCGCAAAAATTCTGTAAATAGAAAATATTTTTTAGTTATTTAAAATGATGTTTTTTGTGGTGCTGACACGTATGCACTATCACCTCTCCTATTATATATAGATAGATTATTCTTCTCTATAATTGAAAAGGTGAAGTCTTTAGCCCTCCAAACAATATATATTTTGAATGTACATTTTTTTATTAATTATAATTATATATTTTTTATTTGCTTAATTTTATATTGGATAACAAATAATAGTGTAAAATAATAAAATCATGTATTAGTATTGATATTGCTTAAAGTGCATTAAGCATGTTTTAGACCTAAAATGAAAAGATTCATTTACTTTGAAATTAAAAATTATTTCCTCTTGTTATTACATAAATTTATTATATATTGAAAAATCATAGGATTTTTATTTATTTTTTTACTTTTATCATACCATAAAACTAAATAAAATATTTTCAACATTTTTCATCCAAAAAAGACTAAATAATTTTCTCCTTGTTGAATTCTTAAGTAGAGGACTATTTACTCATAAAAATATGGATAAATATGAGTAAACATGTATTTTACCCAACTCATTTGTTATCCAAACCATTTTTATCCATATCAAATATGAGCAGATTGAATTATTACCCATTTTATGTTGACCCATTTTCAACCCACCTAAACTTGACTCAACCCGCCCATTTGTCACCATTAATCTGAATTAATGTCCAAAACTTACCATGCTTCACATTTATGTTTGCATTGTAAACAAATAATTTCAAGACAATT
This sequence comes from Solanum okadae, assembly GCA_036553675.1. Taxonomy (NCBI): domain Eukaryota; kingdom Viridiplantae; phylum Streptophyta; class Magnoliopsida; order Solanales; family Solanaceae; genus Solanum; species Solanum okadae. Next base: position 35,916,243 of record CM071686.1, read on the forward strand.
ACCTTGTGTACTTGCCTTTTAATTGTGCATTTAAAGTACCAACAAATATTAAGTGAGCAACTATGTCTAGTGACTCAAGAAATGTCTAATACCTTTCACTCGATCAATTAAACCTCCTAACTTAGAATTTTCAGTAACTTGGCATTTTTCTTTCAAAACAAATGATTTTAAAAAAAAAAAATATGGCTATCCAGCACCCTTCAAAAAAAAATGTTAGGTGACAATTCTTTAAAAATACTATATTTATTTAGCTCAAGAACAAACCAAAGTTTAAGTGTTGGAAGAATTTGATAATTTATCTTATTGGGTCTTGAATATGTAAATTATAAATTTCTTCATAAAAGCATACAAATTATGATATTCCTTCCCTATTTTAACCGAATTATGTAAAGAAATAGTGCAAAAAAAAAATCAAGAAAAACACAACAAAAGTACCTTTTAAAAAGGAATAAAGTAATGACAGGGTGAATGAAATTTGTGTCAACAGCAAAATATATTGTAAAGTGAAACTTTATTAAAACAAACCCAACCTTCCACGATCAAATAAATATAAAAATTAATTTCAGCATTTAAAAAAATGTTTTCCAACAGTTGAAAGCTTATAGAGCTAATTAGGATTAGGTAGTCCAAATGAGGAAAAGATAAATTTCAGATGAAGAGCATCATTTCAGTATTTACACATTCCAACAGAACGAACGAGTTTGTAATGATTAAGGTTTTTAATCACAAGTAAAATGGAGATTGATGTAACTTGTAACAATCACATGTCTGCACTAGATAACTAGTTAGCAGGTGAATTTAATCATCCAGCCACTATATAGAAATTTACTAGGTAATAAAGAAACCATTTCCCAATTTAACAAACTCAAGCTTTTCTGAGGATCATATATCCGAAAAACAGAGTAGAAAGGGGTGGCAAATACCAGAGAAATAGATATGAACCCATTAATGTCTAATTACATGGAAAGTTTACAAAAGCTTGTATAGATTGTTCTTCCTATATATCAAAAACTCACCTTCAAGACAACAAAGAAGATTCACTAAAGATTTCTCGGTGGACCCATTGAAGTGCTCCAAGAGATCAGAAAGGGTAACCTGCATATTTATACATTGTCCTCCTATCAACAAGTAATATGAAAACTTAACATTTCAATGTCACTGCAAAGGACAACTACTTACCCCATCATCAAAGTTCTTGAGCCAGCTCAATATGGATTCTTCTGTGGCAACCAGAGCCCTAAAACTTTCTCCTTCTGCTGCTTCGACCCTCTGGCGTTTTTTATGAATGAGAAAATCACCTTCACTGGATGCAGCTTCTTTCCTAATCTCCTCAGTCAGGAGATGAGATTCTGCTCCTTCAGTCTTTCCAGGAGGAGAAGCACCATTTATACCAGTGATGCCAGGTGCTTCAACTATGTCATCATCTCCTTGCATGTCAGATGGAATAATAGAGTTCTGTAGTACTTCTGATATTTCAGTCAAACATTCATCTTCATTGCAACTTTGTTCGGATTTGGATGAAAATACTTCAGCTGATACTCCTGCCTCTTGCATCGTCAAGTATGCCTTTATCTGACCATAACTTACCTGCTTGTTAAGAAGACATTTAGCTTTAACAATATGGTTGGCATGATACCCCACATACGTCACCTATAAAGAATGCACTACAATTACAAACAACTGAACGATCTATCATATGAGTGATTTCAACATAGACCTCACCTCTTCTGGTAACTCGGTTTTTATGGGCTTCAATTTTTCTCTACCAACTTTTGAGACAGCATTCTGGATACTTAAGAATGTCTCTCTTGTCAGCCCAGTCTCCTCACAAAACCTGGTCCAATTCATTTTGCATCCCTCTCGTGCAGCTTCGAGTATATACTCTAGCACAGTTTGTTCCTTTATTGCTACTGCTCTACCGGGAAAATTCTATATGAAAAAGAATATGTAAGAATTGTAACAGACAAGCTGGAGTTTCATCAAATAAATCCTAATAACATGACTCACAGCAATTTCTTTGAACGTAAGACCATCCTCATGCCACATCTTCCATGCTTCAAATTTTGCTGGTGTTAACTTTTTATTGCTTGGAACTGTGACAGTCTTACTGGGAACAGGGGTTTGACTGGTTGGATCCCCATCCAAAGAAAGATTGCAAGCTTCTGATAGACGCTTAATACTTTGAAGAAAAGTATCCCCATACAGTTTTATGAAATGCTGCAATAGAATTGAGAAATCAACTCCAGCAACACCAAGCAGTCACATAAAAGTAACATGCACTAAAAGAAACAAATGTAGAATCCGCTAAACAATCAGGAACCAAAGTAGATCTTAACATAAGATACTCCCTTTCTGCGTGGTTTCAGCAATAAAGATGGCAACAAAAGTAAAGCAGAAAGGTGAATCATGGATCAACCTCCTGATAGGGTGCAAAGGGGGAAGAGAGTAAACACAAAAAGCAGGCATCTAAGCACAGAAAATAAAGATGCATGAAGACATAAAATTATAGAAAGGAGCTTACATAGTTTGACAAGTGAAACATGAATATCACAAGGTACATTCACCTTAAGGTGATTAAATTACCAGGATTATCTCACACTATGCAACACTTCCCATTACACTGAAATTGCATGAGCCTTTGAGAGTTTCCGGTATGTGTCAACTAGCAAGGCAACAGTTACAAGTATTTAGATACCAGTATCCAACTACTAAGTATACCTGGTTTACGCCATCTATATTTGCTAGTCTTGCTTTTGTAGAAGGCCTTGTCAAGCTTATCCTTTTCAATGTTTGGTCACCACAGACTGCATATCTGGAAGTGACAACTAGACATAAATTTGTATCTCACTTTTATGCATCCAGGGAAAATACTGTCATAACATGGATGTAGCATCCTTCGTAATTCAATTATCATACGGATATTTGTCAAACCAAAGTTCCACAAGAATGTGCTAAGTATTGTATTATGTACTTACGGAGCAGTTCCAGTAGCTCTGGCAAGCTTAATTCTCTCTTCTATAAGCATTTTGTACAGTTGAGTTTCAGCCTGAATAATCCACAAAGGAAAAGTATTATTAGTGTGGGAACCACTAAATTCAAATATGGAAGCCAAATTACGCCAAACATTTGAGTAGCCTGTGAAACTATGGAAATGCATTTTTTTAATGTCTGATAACATTGTTTCAAGTTCTAGCGCCAATCTGATTCAAAGGAGTTTCAGGCATTACGAAGGACTGTTAGCAGATGAGATGTATATGAAGCATATCAGAACATCCCAGCAACTAAGGCTAGCTGAGGATGTCTGATAATGAGTTCTACCATTTTGCATTAGCAAGAGAACTTTGAGGCAGAGAACTTAGATTTATAGGGATTTATTAAGGTCTTTGCTGCATACAGTGGCATATGTAGGATTAAGTTCGCAGGTTCAGCCAAGTGATAACTGGCAATGGAGAAGACACAGACTTGAAAGGCAGATCAGCCCGCAAATCTACTTTTTGGTTCATAACGTGGGAGGCCGCAATTCTTCTTAAATAATTGGACAAAACAATATCATATTGCGTTCACTTTTATTGAATTAAATTAGAACAATCAAATTTTAAATCGAACTGATTTTGTCTCTTCAACAAATGCAAAGGTTTTGATTGATTGGCTCTTTTTTCCGAGTTCAGTGCACTGAGAGGTCAAAACTTGATTTTGAAAGTTCAAAAAATATTCTAAGAGAAATATTTCTTCAATAAATTTAAAAGCGAATTATAAACTAAAATTCTAATAGGATAAACTCTAAATACAAAAATGATTAACAACAAATCCATTAACTTAAAGAAAAATATAACTTTAACAACTAAGTCTTATTTAATTCAAACCATTTTTACTGTAACATGTTGCTTTAACAAACTTAACATTTCATTGAATCATAATGGATTTTACTTTCTTTTTTTTATGACTGGGGTTTCCAGGCCAGCTTTCGCGCACCTCGACTAATACCACGGAATACATGTCACCTCCCATCAGCAACAGGTAACTCTGTGCAACACCTCGGAAGTTGGAAGTTGAGATTGGAAAGGAAAAGTTTCATTTTTGGCACTGATGCAGTGATCTACGAGTCCGACGTACGGAACATAGGAAGTCCTACGTGCCGTAGGAAGGAAGTCGTAGGTCTTGGTTTGAGATTTGGAAGATGTCAAGTCCCAGTAAGTTAACCTATGAAAGAATAGGATGGATTATAGGGTGGTCTACGGACCGTAGGCAGAACCCGTAGGGTCATTCAAAGAATTGATTTGAGACCTTAGGTCTACGAGAGGATTTGACAAATCGTGGTCTGGCCTATGCATCGTAGAATGTAGCCACAAAAGTGATCTAGACTTGGTGAAATTTTCGACTTCAATTTGGACTCTACAGAAGGGGTCTACGGACCGTAGAAAGGACTACAACCTGTAGGAAGGTTTCGTTGAAGTTGCCTAGGATTTTGAGTCCCATTAAATGATTCTACTGACCAAGACGGTCCATAGAAGTTCCTATTGACCGTAGGTCGAAGTCATAGGGTCTTCCGACTGTTTTTAATTAAAGGTGCTTTGGTCTTTTCCTACCCAATTAACCCCTAATCTATGTCGTTTTGACCCTATAACTACCCCTATAATCGTTTTTACTCCAAAGACTAAGTCAAAATCCTCTCATTCACTCAATCATCCCAAAATCCCTCAAGTCTTCTTCTCCAAATTCTCTCAAGAGCTCTCAAGGTGGAAGCTAGGGTTTCAAGCTTCAAGGTCTCATTCTCCTTGTATTCTTAGGGTTTTGATTATCAAGGTATGTGGGTATTCACCAATGGACTCCTTTCATCCATTGGGTTCCAAAAGAATCTCAATCTATCAAGTTGATTTCACCCAATTCCATTAGGGTTTCATGCAAATCTCCATGGATCCTATTTATTATGATTCAATTGTTGACATTCAATCTTATTATGCATGATTTGATTCCATTGGGATTTACTTACCACTGAGGACTTTGAGATGGAGGCTCTCCTGTTAGTAGAGGTTGGATCTCTAGAAGCAATCTCCTTGTACCTTAACTACATGCCCCCATTAGATTGTCTTAAATGACCTAAGCTAGTGAATCCACTTTATGTGACGGAATTCTACCTTGGCAAGTAGATTCTCTTTTTCGGTGTGAGGGTCATACCGGATTCCATGTTATAACTCACATGGTCTTATTGTCGATTAATAGAAAATATTCCATAAATGAACTATGTTTTCTTCAAAGGTTTTATGAAAGCTTCTCAAATGGTTTTAAGTATGTATTGACCTCGTATATGATTTATGATTTCTTTATAATGGCTTTTATCACGTTTTACTCGGTCTTGCATATCATGTTTAAGCTCCTCATGTTATCATGCCTATGTTTTTATACATTTCCCCATACTTACTGCATCATCGTACTAATGCATATTTGTACCTATATTGGCTCATAATATAGGGTCTGACGTTCCTCCTCCCGCTCATGGCTAGCTTGGATTGTTCTATTAGCACATTGGATTGGTGAGTCCTTCATGCTCCGAGGATAAGACCATTGATGCTTTATTGCTTTGATTGTCTTTAGTTTCCGACTTGTACATGGTGTATGGGTTACGTCTCAACCACTATTATGATGTTAGAAAGGGTATGTCAGACAAAGTTTAGTATTCCGCACTTTATGTTCATATTTCTTTTATGATATGAGACTTATGTTACCTATTCTCTCTTGTTGTACTTCTTTTACATCATGCTTAAGTCAAGTGGCTTGTTTAGGGTCTCTCGGGATCTTATTCGCCATGTCACGTCTAGGGTGTACTTTGGGTCGTGACACTCTGCCCACCAAGGCTAGGACAGATGGGAAGAATCAGCTAGTGTTTTTTGTCTCTACCGAGTTTTCAATCTATTAAATAAACTCTAAAAGTTAAATAAACTAAATTACTTTTATTGCGTGTGAAAATAAACTTATTATATATAAAGTATAAACGGTCTTTAAAAAAATGAGACTAAGATCTTAGTTTAATCACTTATTCTAAATCAAAAATGTGCCTAAAAGAATAAGAATAAGAACTCTGTTTGGATTACCCATTCAACTAGTAAAACTAATTATAAAGACACCACTATGTCATCAAAGCAAAAAAGCCCCAAAACACTCTAAGGTCCATTGGGCTTTTAAGTGCAAAGCACAAATAAAATGTGTGCTTTAATGAAGAAAAGCAAAAATGGAGTAAAAATACAAATATGTTAGTCCATGACTAGTAATTATAATAAAAAATAACAAATATATATGGACAAAGAAATTGGAAAATAAATTATGATAAAGGGAAATGTCAATTGTTTAGTGTTGCCTATTCATGATACGCTCATTGGCAAGGAATGGCGACACTGAAGCGCCCACGAAGGGAGGCGAAACGAACAACACATTTTGATAACACTGGCCCACCATCACTATTGTTTTACCCAGTTAAATCATATTCATCTTTGATCATCAAAAGCTCTTCAAAAGCTTTTAATCCAAACACATTTAAATTAAATGAGGTATAAGGAGTCCTCCCCAATTAACTGTCTCCAATTCCTATTGTAAAAAAGCATGCACTTCTGGGACAATAAATTCATCATCTATTTTTAAAATGGCCTTAAAAGGAAAAATAGGGAATCTAAACTCTAACTCCCATCTCTCCAAGAGAATGAATCCCCTTAACCAGTAAGCAGATTCAGTTTATGCTACAAAAGTAAAACAAATTAAAAAGTTCTTACACCCATAAACACACATTATGGCAAGGCGGGGTCGGATGAATCCTAACCCTCTTGCATCAAGGAGGTTCTGCTGCAGATTGCATATTGGATAGAAACATAACATAAGTCTTTTCAGGATTTGGAAGACACTAATATGAAGAAAGGAAATAGTTATGACGCAACAATAAGGATAATATGAATCACACAACTGCTGTCTGAAAAAAAGGGAAATATAAAGAGTACATACTTGTGAAAATCCTTCAAATTCCTTAAAAGCCAAACCATTGATCTCACTCGTTTCACTGGGTGTATCTATGTTTTTCTCATCAAGATCCATTTCAGGAGTCTCCGGCAAAAACAGTGGAGGTTGATGATCAGGGTTACTAGATCTCAGAAACTGCAATCCTTTTTCACTGACACTGATGCATGAATTTTAACATTGTTTCATTCATTTGCAGATATACAATAAGATGTCAAGAAGGAGATAAAGAAAAGATCCATGGCTGACAGACGTGTCTATGAAAATGTTAAAACAAATTCTAGAAGTCAAAAGACATTAGTGAAGTATCTACCTCACAGTTTTGTACATATCTTTGAAGGTTTCTACCAAATAATCTGCAACAAGGCAAATTTTCTGTTAAAATTCCTTGTAATTTAAAGTTAATGAAAAACATAAGGCCTTACACTTAGTACTTAGCATTATCTCACAAGGAAAAGAAGAACTGCTTGAGTGAATATACACATTGAAACTTATGATCCTCTATCCAGTATAGAAAAGAGTGACCTTCATGTAGCTAATACCAGAGATAAGTTGGACTGAGATTTATTGATATAAAAGCATGACTGTGTTGCTCATACATACCATGTGAAATCAATTGGTAAGTCAGTCCCTTCCACCAATTTGCAGATAATTCTTTCCCAAGACCATGAAATGGAAGCTTGTCAAACTGAGCATCAACAATTTTCTTGGACTGTCATTTCCGAAGGGGTTAGTACAAGGAGCTTGGTGTTTTAGGCAGTCAACTAAGGATGAACCAATAATTCAACAGAAAACTATTGAACTTTCAACAATATGCAATAAGGATTTATATTTGACAAAATGAACAATGTCGACACAAGTTCAGTACCTGACCCTTAACAAAGGAGTAACGAGCTTCCTTACACACCTTAAAACAAAAAGTCCAACTCGTCTTAATCTAGCCTATACAGATATCAACTGGAAACATTTACACTAAAACGAAAATTACATTTTTTATGAGTTTGTATTATTTGAAATTAGAAGCTTCAAAAACATGCAAGTACATCTCCACATAAAGATAATGATATTGCATCCAATTTTTGTCCAGCCTACTTTCCATTTTAACCGTGTCAATTCTAAAATAGATGGACCCCTTTTGGTTAACTACTTTGTTTGGCAGGTGGGGAAGAGCAGAGTGAGGAAACACTGCAGTTCAAGGATGCAAGCTATAATCTCTACCAGGGGGGCTCTACATTAATTCTCCTGTTTGAAAGAATTCAAATCAATGTTGTTAATACTTGATTATATTATATGTCACTGATTAGGCATCATTTTTTTTAATTGAAAAATCATTATTCTGTGTCTTCCAAATGTTTTTTTTCAAACTTCATTTCACAAACGCCAATACAATTACAAACTTCTCTGACATCATAACCAAATATTAGATTCATAAATGTTTTCCACTCAAAAATAGGCCTTACAAGTGGGAAGACATAGTATTCAAGAATTCATCTCCTAGTTAAACAATAATTCAAACATATTCTCAATTTAAAGATTTCAATGATAGCTTACTCGAGATCCACGAAGAATTCCTATGGGTAGATTCAAGCCCCAACAGCCTCCACATGACTGAATACAAGCCATAAGAAGAAATGCTTCTCTTGACAAGTCCTTTTCCTTCATTGAGCTAGTGCAAATATCACAGTTTCCTGGAAACCATATTGAGATTAGTTTCACTCTCTTTAAGTAATTGTCCGTACCTCATACCCAAGTGTTGAAACCCAGAATGCTTTCAACCAGTATATTCAAAAAGTCCATACCTTTACCCACCAGAACATTTCAAAACACATATCTATTGTATCATTCAGTTCTTGTTCTTCTTTAAAGTATGTCGGGAATTTTTCAATGTTGTAGACACAAAAACTAATTTCATGCAACAATGCTCTTACCCTCAAAAATGTGAATTCAGACAAGTCAAATCTGTTTCCTAGATGCTTTGCAGTCTAAGTTGATACATACATTGAACTCTTTTATAAGATCCCAATTACATAAATAAGACATCCTTTTTTTTCTAAGGTTATAAATTTTATTAATGTTAAGCAGAAACATGCTCATATATAACAAGTATATCAAAAAGAAGAAAACCTATGAAAAGGGATGGTTTTCTACAAACAGAAAAAATGACACCCAATCTTCTATACATAGTCTTGTGGCTGCACCAAAAAGAAATAAGGAATAAGATACTACTTCCTAACAGCTTGCACAAAACTGTCCGATACTCCTTGATTTTTCTCAAATCAACCACTTCATTAGCCACCAAAACTGCATCAAGTATATATTTGCCTCCAAGAAAACATTCTACAAAGTAGATATGGTCTCATCCAAGACCCTCTATAGTCTATTGGAAAGCACCTTAGGAGTAATCTTATATATGATTCCCACTAGACTAATAAAATTCTAGTCTTTGATGCTCGATATTTTTTCTCTATTTAAAATGATGATAATGAATCAATCAAAGTGAATCAATCCAAGCCTGGAGCTTTGTCACATGCACAACACTACGCCAACCCTCACCTCCTCTTCCTCAGTTATCCTCTCCAACCAATCTCTTTTTTCCTCCACTATTTTGTTTAAACCCTATAGCCACCCCCCCCCCCCCCCAAAAAAAAAAAAAATTAGGCCTCTAAACTGCTTCTTCTTTAAATAAAAATAATAAACAGCTATAAAAATCTACAATGGTTCCTTCTACTTCATCCTCCCCCACATTTAAACCTTGTTCAAATCTATGAAAATTTGCAATTGCTACCCTGTGAAAGAAGTTTGTATTTGGATCTCCTTCCTCCAACAACAACCACCTCAACTTCCGTCCCCAACTAGTTTCTTGGGCGAACTCCAAAAGGTTATGTCCCTTTTCAAACCCTTTTTCCTATCTCTCCATATCCTTAACTCCCTCCCCTACTCCACCTCTATAATTTCCCCACCTCATTCATGATTTCCCTCATTTTCACCTCTACCCTTCCAAACACCTTTTCGTTCCACATCTTTAATTGTTTTTAAACATCTTCAACTTTTTAGCTAGCCTGAATGACGTATTCCCCACCACTTTGTAGTTGTTCCACCATCCCACCACGTTTTCATCAAAGTCCATGTTATCAAATCTGATAGGAGTTCTTATGTTTCATCCCTCCTCCTCTGTCCAACAAAATGGGTGAGTGATTCGATGTCAACCTCAGAAGGATAGTTTGGATCACACTTGGAGCCAACTCCTCTCATCAGGTCGACACCAAAAAGCTATCGAGCCTCGATCTAGAAGTTGAGTCTCCAACCTGACCCAAGTGAATCTATAAGACTTGTTAAGGTAAGAGTTAAGACAATAGTTATCAATAAACTCTTATAACTCCTTCATTGCCCTAGATACCACCATACACGCCACCCTCTCCTCCAGGAATCTAATGGTGTTAAGGTTCTTCCTAGTACCCATGGAATATTCCAACTACCATCTTACCAAAAAGCCAACTTGGACCCCTCCCATGCAGGGCCATAAACTCCCCAAAACCCCATTTACTATCTCATTCCCGATATACTTAAGTCTTGTCACTAACATAAACTCATTTTTATTCATCTTCATCCTCTCTTTCTTGCTTTCATCCCAAAGTTACATGACTCCCAAGCATTTCCTCGAGCTGATATTTTACCCACCTACCCCCCACCGCCTTAATGCTTCTCACAATACTACCTGAAACCATCTTTATTTTTGTCTCTTAAAACAAATTAAGTTTGTCCACCATGCTCTAATCTCTTCCTTCATGATGGCCCTTTACTATGGTCATTCAATCTTCTCACATTCCAACTAATGATCTTACTATCCATCAACATTTATTATATCTTCCCCCCTACTCCCCTCTTCCATCGCCTACAACACTGTTGTAGAGGTGTCGGAGACAACATCGACTTTGAAAACTAAGGATCTCTCACTACCCATACCATGGAGGCATTTATCCTAAACTAGAAGGAAAACAATTCGTCATAATCATCGTCGATCTCACTGGAGAAGATCTAACTAAACTTGAAGTCGAACAAACCTTGTCCACAAGCTTTGTGTGGTTCTAACCTTTACTCAGTCTATTCCAACCCCCACCCATCCCACGCTTGAGGATTCAAAGTGTGCTTGGATCACTATTCCAACCAACCAACGCAACAAAAACGTCAGAGAATCAAAAAAGTTTCTTTTTCACTCTCTTTCCCCTATAAAAGTACCATTGCCCTAGTATTGAGCTTGTGAGACGATTCTGAGCAAGGAGATAGCCTTTTCATTGAATTTTGACCAGTTACTAGCATCAAAACAAGAGATTTGCATCGACTATTCCTATTTTGAGTGGCCCCTTTATTCAAGCTTGTTGGTAGTCAGTCCTTCATAATTTAACCTTACTAAACAAAGTGGATTGATGAATTGGTCTATATTCCTCCGCCAAACCGGTCCACTAACCCAAGGGCATATAGATCTTATCATTCTCTCGCTTCTCTTTGTAGTCTTGACAAATTTGGACCCCTCATCATCCAGCATGTTAATTTTACCCATTTACTGCCATTTCACCATTTTTCTCTACCAGGAACTTTAGCCCCCATAATCCCAGGTCTTTTTACCTCCTCCCCCGCTCTCTTCTCCTCCCTCATTCCTTCTCTTACACTTTTCTGCGCCAGACTTTCAAGGTTAAATTTTAGTGTTAACCAAACACTAAAATAAAATCACCCCTCTTCACTACCATAGACACTAAATCTTCTCCCCCCCCCCCCTACCTCCCCACTCTAACATACACCTTTACTCTACCATTATCCGCTTGATTATAGTAAAGATCAATGAAACCTCCACATATATTCCCAGCTTTTTTGAACAATTCATAATAGTAATACCACAACTGTCGGCATTCCGGCAACATTTATGACCATGACATCTTCCTTTCTTTTTGTTCTTCACATCTTTTTATCTCCCATCTTTCCAATCAAATAGTTATCGCCCATCCATCTCACAAACTTACCCAGAACACGCATAACTTCTGCCTCAAAAGCAAATTGATACAAAAATGTGTCATCCTCCATAGGTGACATTTTCAACCCTGATGACCCTTCCAAGCCTCCACTGCTCAGTCAGTAACTAGCTCTAATGATCTCATCTTCTTCTCAAAAGTCCCAATCAAACAGGTTCAGAGATACTCCGTCCTTGCCAGTAACTGATGCTTTGATTGTTTGAAAATGGGTTTAAACTCATTGTCCACTCTCTTGCATCGCCCCTTTAAAGACAGTCATCCAATCCAGAGCCTCCTTGTTTGAATGAATGTTTAGTCTTCTTCCCTCTAGAGAGACCTAGGAGTCTCTCTAGCCATTTTTTTACTTTTCTCGGACCTTCATGTATATGACATGTCACTAACAGATAACTACTCTAGATCTTTTGTTGGTAACAAATAATAATGGAACTAAAAAATGAAATCAAACAGAAACATCTAGAAAAGATAAGACAAATGTTCCCAGGAGAGAAGAGATTCTATAGAGATAATACCACAATCATCATGGGCATACTCATCTGCAAAGTAATCCAACAAATATTTTCTTCTACAAGTTGACAGCATGCAGTAATGTTGTGCAGCAGAAAATGCTTCCATAATAGCTTTTCTTTGAGATGCCTGCCCATAAGTCACAAGTATACCAGGATGTATAATAGAGGTAAAGAGACAAATGCAAGAATACGGTCCTTTTGAACAGGGATGATAGAGTAACATACTGAACGAGCTTCTGCAGAGTAGAAATCAGCTTTTCCAAAGTCACTTCTTGTGTAGTAAAGCCAGCAAGCTGAAGGAACGCCATCTCTGCCGCATCGTCCACTTTCCTGGTAGTAAGACTCCAGACTCTTTGGGCAGCCGTAGTGTATCACATACCTTACGTTTGGTTTATCTATACCCATGCCAAAAGCAACAGTTGCAACCATGACATAGAATTCATCTCTGATAAATGACCTGCAATAAGAATTGTAGCCTATACTTCACCCATGACCAAACACTAATGACTCCAGAAAAACAAATAAGAATAGCTAAAGAAAGCAGATAATTGGTTTCTGTGGTAGACTTAGGAAGGCCAATTAATCGCCCATACTAGCTTCAAAAGCAAAAGAGCTGAATGAAGAATGATGCAACCTATGAGCCTCCTCACGTGCTTTATTAGCCATTTGACCATGGTAGATTCCAGCTTTGATTCCTGCCTCAAGAAGTGATTTGAAGATCTACAAAAACCATGATAATGGTATTATAAGCCAAGTCACTAGGTCATAGCAGCATTGAGTCACTAGTAAAGCATCATGCACTGTTATGATATCATGAGAACAGCAACAGATCCAACGACTTGATACTATATTGCAATAAGAAGGATCAACAGTCTGTTGAAATCGTGAACTCTATCAGAACCTAGCAGGCTAGCAGATGGAGAAACAGAGTAAAGAATAAATGGAACTACTAGGAGGAGAAAAACGTTCAGCATTTTCTCAACTGAAACAAACTGTAAGTGCCAAGCAAGCCAAATTTCATGCATCTAACCACAAACCTTGAAAAAAGGAAGACATTGAAGACTAATACCTTCAACATTTCTACTCATTAAGAGATGTAATCAAAGCACTACACTGGAAACATATCATACTAGAATGCTACGAATGTCCCAAGTTGGCAAAACAGAAATCATAGTTTTATCATGGCAGAGATGAAATGTGACCTCTTCAGTGTCTTTGACAGTTGTACAATATACTATTGTTGAATTCGCATTATCTACATATTTAGAGATCTCCTCCACCAGCTGATCAACAAATTGAGAACTACGACTAAAAGATTTGACTCCGTAAAAAAGATTTTTGCGATCAAATGAGCCAATAGAAACATGATGGTCTTTCATCAGCAAGGAGTTGATAATGTCACTCCGAACTCTGAAAATTAAGAAAAGAAATGATTATTCATCCAAAGCTTCTACGAGCTAAATGAAGAGAAGAAAAACTAAGAAATACAAAGTGGTGTGTCAGCTTATATATACTGGTCCAACAAAGCTATAGTGCAAGTTCAATATTTTTATTACCCGGTAAATGACACCTCATGCTATGAGAGACGCAATAAATACTTGACAGTGATTAGAAGTTGTGAGTAGTTTAACCAAAAGCATAGATAGCATAAACCTGATCCAGCTTAACTCACAACAGAAGCCTACTACAGCAACAATGCTTGAAAATTAGGACTAACAGTCCAGAGACGGCAGAAGTTAACACAATAAAATAGACTGTTAGATACAAGAGAAGCGAGGTAAGGTGGTATAGTTAAGGCTGATTTCAAAGTAAAGCTAGCTGACAGTTGAGCTTGGATATAAATTTTCCTTGTATTACTGGGAAACAGCCAATTCACTTTAGTAAACTTCCCTCAAGTACAGTTGTAGATTACATCAAACACTGCAGACCCAACCAAACAGTAGAAATTAAAATATAAAATAGCGTTTGGTAGAAAGTCTACTGTGTGGTCCAGACACTAAAAAGCAGCAAGGTAAGAAAATTATGAGATGGAATAAGATTGCTGAGAAAGAAACTACATCCAATTAGATATCCTGTCCACCTTGTTTCTGAAGCAGAACATGACCCCAAAATCAAAAGAAAAGAAGAAATTGGGGAAGTTATGGAAAAGAAAAGTCAGAGAAAAAAAGTTACAGAACTTGAAAAAGTATTTACTTTTCTGTAGCAGTTGCTGTCAAGCCAACAAATGGAACATTCAAAAGAACATTACGCAGCTTGTCCAACTGCTTATACTCAACCCTGCAAAGGAGAAAAGCAAGTTTCTTTAGACAATAGGTAAAACCGTAAAAGGGCAAAGAAATATTATTAAGATAGAAGTAGGTTAATACTGCAAGAGACGACTAAATTGTCCAAGCAATATAGAATTCAAAGAGCAAAGGCATAATGAAGAACCATGCCTGACAAGGCAGAAGTAGAATCGTGCTACAAGAAAGAACAAAAATATCTTGATGGAATAATGCTATAGATCCACTATAAATAACATCTTTAGTTTTCATGCTGTAGAAAATAATATTCATCTGAAGAAACTTTCAACCTAGAGCTCCATGAACCAAAGATAAAGATACATTAATTCTAAATCTACTTCAATGCACTTCAAGGAATTTAGGTCCACTGATCAGTGCAAA
This sequence comes from Solanum okadae, assembly GCA_036553675.1. Taxonomy (NCBI): domain Eukaryota; kingdom Viridiplantae; phylum Streptophyta; class Magnoliopsida; order Solanales; family Solanaceae; genus Solanum; species Solanum okadae. Next base: position 35,931,435 of record CM071686.1, read on the forward strand.
TTTATAACCTTAATTACTATGAGTGCCGCTTGCACCCTCAGACAGTTGAATCATTTCAAGTTTTCTGATCTTATACAACCATATATCTGTCTTAACATTCATTTTTCGCAATATTCACAATGTGAACGAGTTGGGTCTTAAAAGGTTCAACATTTACTACCACATAACATTGTTGGTCTCAAAACCATTCTATACTGGGTGTTAGAAGGTTCAACATTTACTGCCACATAACATTGTTGGTCTCAAAACCATTCTATAACCCTTTGGGATGGCCCAGTGGTTTGGGCTTGAGACTTCCATGTTGGAGGTCTCAAGTTCGAAACCCCTTGCCAGCTAAAGCAAGGGGTTTGCCTCCTGGGTCGAGCTCGCCGCACCGGGCTTGCCTAGTGCGGGTTACCTCTCCTATGTGGTTTGCGAGCTATTGCATAAGAGCGGGGGTTTTACCCTGTGCGGACCCGGTAGCGGCTGCGGGTTTCCCTTGTCAAAAAAAAAAAAAAATTCTAGGCCTTGCCTTGCGATTAGGTATCTCTTTCAAACAGTACAGAGAAATTTCATACAACAGCACTAAGATGTGAGAAAACAAAAGTACACCATTAGAATAGTCTTCAGTGAAAGAAACCAATAAAAACTATCAGTTTTCAGCCTACTGTACATATTCCTTTATACAACAAAAAAATACAGTAGGTCCTGATCTTCAGCATGGAGTTAGCACTTCCTTCAGAACACCTCTGTTTCGCTTTTTCCACATTGTCCACCAAAACGCATAGACAAATGGTGTTGCATATTATCTTCCAGACTTTACCCTAACCTTTTTAGCCTTGGCAATCTATCAGTTCTCTTTCTCAAAACAAAAGCAATCTTTCCTCTGGTGTTGTTCCAGGCATAATTCAAGTCATCCCCGGTGCGTTTAGGAAAAAGGACCATAGTTATCTTGCTGTAGAGCAGTGCAAACATACATGGTTACTTCTTTCGATCTCTCCTCCAAATAGATCCCATCGATTTCATAGCTGAACTTATCTCTTCTGGAGGTTCTCTTGAGACAAGCACGCATGATGAGACACCATCCAAGAGAAACAGGTCGCTTTCAAAAGATGTTTCAGATTTCCAGAACTTCCTCCGCTTTGCTGCATTGTACTGTCCATCCCTTTTTGTAAGAGCTAGGCTGCATGTCGTAACAGTAAACATCCACTATCCTTGTGCCTTCCACCCCAGAATCTCGCTCTATTCTAGAGTCTTAAAAGACTGCTACTTTCAAGCACCCAGTAGTTCAAGTTTCTTCTCAAACTCACATCCTATCCCTTTACATTAAACTGAGATAAATTTGTATTACTGTAAAGCTGAGGAAATTGCTTCTTCCTGGGGATCTGCTCTATCCAGTTGTCAAGAAAGAAGGATATTTCTTCTGTCATCTATCCACACAGCAATTGCTTCTTGTTGGTACCTTTATATAAATGTTACTTTTACTGATAAAAAAAGAAAAACATATATTCTTCTATCGTTTCCAATTTTAAAATCCACTCTTTTCTCAAAATCTTGTGACATGACCATATGATTTTTCCAGTAACCCACCCATAAGTTCTTGCCACTGCTTTGGTACAACATTCCCCTAGTGTTCCTTATTTCTTTATCAAACATATCCACAAGGAATTTCCCCTATTTACTGAACCTCCAAAGACACTTCTTTAGGAAGCTTCTATTTTTGGATACTAATTAGTATCCGTCTTTTAACACAGGAGGGACCTTTACTTATGTCAAAACACTCTCATATTCTTTATGCCCAGTCCTCCTTAATCTTTAACCCATTGTAGTAATTCCCTATTTCATCAAATGGTAATTTTTCACTTTGCTAGGTATCATTTCATCGCATAGCACTCCACCAACGCTGCTGCAATTTAAGTAATTAAATTTCAATGCTATGCATTACAACTTCACTCTTCATTTATCATTTGGTTCTCCTGTCAAACAGAGTCTACGTGTTAGCATTGTCTACATTTAGGTACAGCAATTGCATCCTATCTCACTTCACCTTCATTTCTAGGGGACTATACTTCCAATTTTATGAATTATTTCTAGCTCTCATAAAATCATTATACTCTAGAGTGGTTCTCCAGATGGTGAGAAAAAAATGAACATCTAACCAAGAACGAAACTGGGTACCAAGGTATTTAACTACCATTGTTTCCATTTATTAGCTAGGAAAAACTGTACAGCTCAGAAAATATAATCTTCTTGAGCTTTATTTATCTTCAGCCACTGCTATTCATATCTCTAAATTGAGAATTATTTTGAAGCAGCAAACCATAGACAGGCAAGATACTTAAATAATACTTCTACTAAAATCCTTGCCAAATGGACCAGAGAATCCATGAACAATTCAAAATGTCAAAATATTAGGATAACGTGTTAAGAGGGCCTAACCTGAAATCGTGACCCCATTCTGAGATGCAGTGTGCTTCATCAACAGCCAAGAGACACATCCCTGCTTTCAACAATCTTGACCAGAAACTGCAGCACATTTTGCGAAAAGCATATGTATAGTTAAAGATGCTAAACTCATTGGAAAATACATCTTAAAGATTCTTAACTTGAAAAACATCATTATTTCCAAGTGAAAACCTTGATAAGTGATGACAGAAAACAATAAAAGCAACAACAGCAAAAATAGTTCAATAATAGTCAGTGGAAACCTTTACTAACTGTTTACTGAAAAGTTCCAGTAATTTCCCACATGAGCCAAATAGGTACATCTAAACACTGAAGTAAGAATCATGCAATTGATGAAGATGAAATTGAAGGCATCCATCAAAAATATTGGAGCCTAACAAGTTACACAGAAAAATCCACTTGCCCACAACTTGATATGAAAACTCACACCTGGAGTGAAAGTAATCTACTGTGAGGTATACAAAAAACTTGTAGAGAAAAATCATGTATCTTGGTGAATTCTTCAGCAAATATATTATCTGAATCACTGGATATTTGACAAGGCTACAGAAGTAATAAGAATACATAAGTAGGTATTCAAGGAGCTTTTTTACTTAGAGATATGTCTTTCCAGATTACGCACCTGGTAGGAAGAGCACAAGCCTTTTCTGGAGTCATATAGAGAATATCATAGTGACCCAACTCAGCATTGGACTGCACCCCACGATCAGTCTGAGCACTTGAAAGATAGTCAGCTTTAATGCCCCTATGTTTTAATGCCATGACCTACAACAGGACATTATATTTTTCAGAACATATATTTTGTTTATGCTATGAGCAATACAAAGTATTTTACCTGATCTTGCATCAAAGAGATGAGAGGACTTATAACTACGGCAGCCTTTCCAGTTATCAGTGGGGGAACCTGGTAGCTTAAACCAACAATTCAAGCAAAATGTTCAGCGCATGTGAATAGTCGTTAAATATTGACAAAAAAGGTTGAAGCTTACCACAATGATTTGCCACTGCCGGTGGCCATTATAACCAAACAGTCTTTTCCATCTAAAATCTTCTCTATGATTTCCTTTTGATAAGGTCGAAACTCTGTGTACCCAAAATATTTCTAAAACCATAGGAAACGAAAATTCCATCAAAACAAGGCAGAAATACTAATAACAAAACTAAACACATGCAGATGTGCTGTGGGTTGAACAACAAAACATCAAATCAAACTTTAAACTAAAATCAAGAAATCAAAGATAGGTTAATGAAGGGAAAAATTGAAGAAAACCTTAAGAGTAGACTGCATTTCCATTATCGAGAGAAGCGAATCGCCGTGAACTCACTCTGAGTTTTTACTTTACGGGCTAAGAGGTAATTGTGAATGTTTTGGTGTATGTCCCTCCGACTGTTCCAGCTTTGGGCCCTTCTCTTTTCGCGCCATTTTTTTTATTTTTTACGAGAAAAAGACATAAATTACCCCCCTAAACTTGTGCCGAAATATAAGTTACACGCTCATACTATTGTGACGACCTATCACACTTAATCTTGTTCAAAGTGATATTAATACCCCCTTCCGAAGACAATCTCAGTTGTGTGTAAAAAAAGTGTTGTACACGCATTTTCATACATAAATATGATTTATTTTTATTTTTAAAAACTTTTATCTCTTGATATATTCTTAAACTTTTGCAAAAGAATAAAGATTTGGGCATCTTCCTCCTCTCACCATACATTTCTCTTTTTAAAATATACTTCTTCTTCTTCTCCATTGTTCATAAATTGAAGGGAAAAAAAAAATTTAAGAAATAATAGGAGTCAGTAAGTCAATTATGAAGTTAAGAGATATTGGCGGCGGCGATAGGAGATGGGCAACACCATTATTGTCGGTGGAACAAATAAAATTTTCAGATCTATAAAATTCTTTTAAAATCTTGATAACTAGTATGTAAATCAAGTATTTCATTAGTATTCTTTGTGTGTATTGATTAATCAAATATGCTATTGATGATTTGAGATATAAAAATGATATTGTGGTGGTTGTAGGTAGCTCCGGCGAGAATAAAGAAGACAAAGATGGAGAAATCATTTTCTTCGATGAATTGTTGATAAATTTAGGCAATATAATCATAAATTTTATGTCTAAATGTTATAAGATTTTCAATAGAAATCATTATTTTTCTCGTGATTATTTTTTGGTAATCTTCTCCGGTGAATCCTCCGACGAGTTCGAATGGAAAAATCATAAATTTTAAGTTGAAAATTATTAACTTCTCTTTGGAAGTCACCATGTTCTCCATTCCTTTCTATTTCTTTTTAGAGTTCTCTTTAAGGTAGAGTGTTAGATGTACTTCCATCAAACAATCAATGGTGACAAATGTTGTGATTCCTTAAGAAGAAGAAGAACTCAAAATTAAGAAAAATGTAAATGCTTTAAAGAAATTGGGGCCACCAATAAAAAGATTAAAAAAGAAAGAAAATTGAAATAATTAATATATTAAAAATTATAATACATAATTATATAAGAGAAAAGACATAAAAGCACAACTGAAATTGTTTCAAATTTTCAAAAAAATACCTTAACTTTGAGGATGTCCTATAACCCCACAAAAGTATTGAATATTTTTGTAAAAGGACCATTTTGACCCATTTTCTCATTATGTTTGTGAACACGCACATGATGCGTGTGAAGGTCCGTTTTTAATGTCAAAAACCAATTAAAAGCTGTCACATTTAAGTTATTTTCTTTATTAATTATTTACTCCATTCAAATTCATCATCTTTCCCAACAAAAGAGTCATAGGTACTCTATGATGAACTGATGAAATCAACTCAATAAGGTAGGAATTCGTTTTAATTTCCAATCGAAAAAGCCAATTTAAAGTTGTCCGAGGTTTCATTTCTTCTTAATTTCATTTAGTTTTGAGAACCCAAAATCAAACCAAACTCTCAAATCAGTTGTTTTTTCGGGAGGATCAACATCGAAGCTCGGGTTTTATCAATCCATGGTTTGAAAACAAGCCTAATCGCCAGCTGATATACCGTGAGTTTACGGTATTTCTAATACATTTCACTTACAAGTTGTGTGTATCTAGGGCCTTTTTTATATTGGTTTTTATGTGTTTTTATCATGTTTTGCAAGAAAGGTGTTCATGCGCGGAAGTGTAGAGACAGCTGAAAGAAATGCAGAGACAGGGCATTCACGGAAGTGATCTACGGACCGTAGGTCCATTCACGGTCCGTAGGTGATGACCGTAAATCAGCAGGCATGGTATTGAGTACAAATCAGGGAAATCTGACCAAATGTGGAACCACGGTGCCCATTGACGGTCCGTAGATTAATCTACGGACCGTATTGTTGATTCGTAGAGTGATACTGCGAGGGTTCCAGTACCTGATTTTTGAAGTATGGAGCTACGGAGGGGATTGACGGACCGTAGATTGATCTACGGTCCGTACTACTAGTCCGTCGTTTGCTTCAGAGAAGCTGATTTTTGGAGGTGAAAATATTTTCTAAGTCTTGGCTGACGGAAGGGACTTACGGATCATAGATCCATCGACGGTCCGTAAGTTAGTCTCGTGGATTGAAGACGCGTACCTGAACAAACTTTCCTTAATTTGTTTCCCTTTTAATTTAGGATTTGTTTTCTATAAATAGGACATATAAACCTCGTTTTTGGGGGTTAGACACTATTATTCTAGTTTTACTTTGTAACTTTGGAGATTAGTTTGCAACTTTAGCAATTATTGATTTCCCAAGTTCGTTTTGAAGATTTTGGCTTTGCAATTCAAGTTAAATTTCTGGGTTTATAATTCTCTTCACGTAAGTTCATGATTTCTTCATCTACAATTATGAATTGTGTTCTTGCTAATATGAGTAACTAAATCCACAACTAGGGTTGTGGGAACCATGAGCGATTAACAAAGTATGAATAGTAAATAAGCAAATCTTGAATAGTGTGTTGCATGTATTGATAATTCTTTCGTTTAGAAGTCTTTTTTAACGGTGTCCAACATTAGAACTCGCCTTGTTGCTACTTGCCGGACCAAGGGGGTAATCAACAAGAAAAGAATTATCAACATAGATTTAGTGTGATACTATCTAATAGGCTAGTGTCGGTTGGTGCGAAGTAATAACTAAGCCAAACATCGATTATGATGTCTAATATGGGGTAAAGGTAAGGGTTAGTAAATTATACACACGTAGCCATACCAAGGTGCAGGGTGAAATTCTCTAGATGCCGGACCAAGGATTTAGAGATACCTAACTTATCACTTTGCATGTAATACACTAGAAAAGGATTGTTGTTACTAGGATTACTGCGTTATGAGCTTGTGGGGAACACGTATACCCTAGTTATTTCTCTTATCTTGATAACAACCAAAGTTGAGTTTAATTACTGATTACTTATTAAGTTATTACTATTTGTTTCACAAGTACAAACCCCCATTTTAATTACCTGTTTCTGGAAATAATTTGACTAATTGAATATAATTGTTGGTTAAAGTAAAGTCTAAACCATTTTCCTCGTGGGATCGATCCCAACCTACAAGTTGGGTTCTTTACTTGATAACGATCGCTTATACTTCTGTAAGGAGGTGTAATTTGAGCGTATCAAATTTTGGCGCCGCTGTCGGGGAATCTGGGTTTTAGATTTATTTTTAACTACATTATTGAATGTTAGTCAAATATTTCCTAATTTTACTTTTTTTTCCCTTTGTTTTTGTCTCTCTCAGGTTCTGACTCTAGTGTATGCCAAGTACACGGAGCCAATGTGAACCACTTACTCCATACGATCCAGAGTTGAACAGAACTTTGCGAAGAATGAACAATCAAGGACTTCCAGTTAATCCTATCGGAGGAAATTTAGATGAAGCAGTTGAGTTACAACAGCCAAGAGGAGTTGGTGGGGAAAACCGGGGTCTAGTTGAAAATCAATTGGGAGATGCAGTGAGAGTGCATGGTCCACCAGGCCCACAACAACATGAAAACTATCGGGGTAACATAGATATAGCAGACTCTGATGGACCCATTGTCCTACCCCCTCTACCTCCAGGGCACACATTTGTGGTGACTAGTAGTTTGATGCAGATGCTTACAGCGAGAGGCTTATTTTCAGGACTGCCATCGGAGGATCCACATGCTCACTTGGCCAAGCTAAGGGTGGTTTGCAAAAGTTGTGTAGGTAGACCAGACTTGGATATGAATGTCATTGGATTACGAGTGTTCCCTCTGTCACTGACAGGCGATGCTGCAGTATGGTTCACTGAGCTTCCGTATAACTCAATATTCACATGGTACCAACTGGCAGAAGTGTTTAAAGCAAAGTACTATCCGGTGTCTAAGAAGCTCAATCACAAAGATAGGGTCAACAATTTTGTAGCATTACCTGGGGAGTCTGTGAGCAGCTCGTGGGACAGATTCACTGCATTCGTAAGAGGTGTTCCAAATCACCGTATTGATGATGAGTCACTGAAGGAATATTTCTATCGAGGACAGGATGATAACAATAAAGCAGTTCTTGACACTATTGCTGGAGGTTCATATGGTGATTGTACATATGCACAGATTGCTGAAAAATTGGAGAGGATCTCTCGCAACAATAAAGCGTGGAGCACTAGGAGGTCAGATACTGGGAGAAACACATTTGCCGTTCATAGTACAAATAACAACTCTGCAGATGATATTCGTGAAGAGATGGCCCAGATGAGGACCGAGTTGGGGTTGGTATTGAAGCATGTGAGCGGAGGATCAGAAAAGGTAAATGCTGTGAATTATTTAACTAGAACTCCACCACCAGCGGAAGAGTATTACTATGAAGAAGATGCTTATGCTGTGAATGATCAGACGGGGGGTTTCCGACCAAATGCCCAAGGATCCAACACGGAAAATTGGCGCCAAGGTCAAGGGAACCAAGGTCGGAACTATGGAAATTACAACCGAGAGGGTCACTATGTCCGAGATAGAAACTTCAATCGCGACAACAACTACAACAGGAACAACTATGGCAACAGAAACGATCGGGTTGGACCCTATGTTCCCCCTCAAAATCGGGAATCTGGTGCTAGGGAAGCTGGAGGTAATATGACGCGTATTGAAGATATGCTGCAGAAGATGATGAGAAGGTTTGATGCAACTGATGAGAATGTGAAAGAGATGAGAAACGACTTATCTGGTATTGGTCAAAAGGTTGATGCCCATGCAGTGTCAATAAAGCATCTAGAGCAGCAGATGACGCAATTGTCTACTTCAGTGAACCCGCGTCAACCTGACACTCTGCCTAGCAACACCATTCAGAATCCAAAGAATAATGGTCATTGTATGGAAATTACTACTCGAGGGGGTAAGCAAACCATAGATCCACCTATGCCGTCTGTGGTGGACACTGAGATTAGAAAAGAGGATGATGTGGTGGAAGTTAGAGAGGAGTCGGAGGATGTGACAGAACAAGAAGTGGAGATATCTCAGAAAGTGGTTCCCATACCTAGACCTCCACCACCTTTTCCACAGAGGTTAGTGAAGAAGACTGAAGATGGTAAATATCGCAGGTTTATCACCATGTTGAAGCAACTTTCTATCAATGTTCCTTTGATAGAAGCCTTGGAGCAAATGCCTGGGTATGCAAAGTTTATGAAAGATATGGTGACAAAGAAAAGGTCTGTGAGTTTTGAAGATGATGATAGATTGCAGCATTGTAGTGCTATTGCTACAAGATCTCTGGTGCAAAAGAAGAAAGACCCTGGTGCTTTCACGATCCCATGTACTATAGGGTTGTTACACTTTGCTAAGGCATTGTGTGATCTTGGTGCTAGCATCAACCTCATGCCTTTGTCTATTTACAAGAAGTTGGGTCTAGGGGACCCAAAGCCCACTGCAATGCGTTTACTAATGGCTGATCGGACTGTGAAGAGGCCCATAGGTGTGCTCCATAATGTGCTTGTGAAAGTAGAGTCTTTCATCTTTCCGGCTAATTTTGTGATTCTTGACTGTGAGGTTGATTTTGAGGTCCCCATCATCCTTGGGAGACCATTTCCTGCCACAGGGCGTGCAATGGTTGATATGGAAAGGGGACAGATGAAGTTCAGACTGAACAATGAAGAAGCAACTTTCAATATCTGTAGGTCCATGAAGCAGAATGGTGAGCTCCAGACAGTATCTGCTATAACTTACAGAGTGGAGAGTGGGTCAGAAGTGCAAATTGAAGAGCGACTAGGTGTTGAGGCACTAGCAGCAGTTATGATGAATTTCGATAGTGATGGTATTAAAGAGTATGATGAGTTGGTAGCCGCACTTGATAAGTGTGAATACCGGTTCAAACCAAAGAAGTATGAGCTAGACATGAAGAATCGCGAGTCCCCACCCACAAGACCATCTATTGTGGAGCCACCGAAATTGGAGCTTAAAGCTCTACCACCACACTTGAGGTATGAATATTTAGGCGAAGAGAATACTTTGCCGGTCATCATTGCAGCAGATTTGAATGCAAGGCAAGTAGAGTGCTTGGTGACTGTATTAAAGAGGTTCAAGCGAGCGATTGGGTGGACTATTGCAGATATTATTGGGATCCCCCCCGGTATTTGCTCTCACAAAATCCAACTCATGCCAGATCATAAGCCCAGTGTTGAGCACCAGAGAAGATTAAATCCACCTATGCAAAGAGGTAGTTAAAAAGGAGATCATAAAGTGGCTGGATGCAGGAGTCATCTATCCCATCGCAGATAGTAGTTGGGTATGTCATGTGCAGTGTGTGCCTAAAAAAGGGGGTATGACTGTGGTTCCAAATGAAAAAAATGAGCTTGTTCCAATAAGGCCCGTAACTGGATGGAGAGTTTGTATGGATTACCGGAAGTTGAATACGTGGACAGAAAAGGACCACTTTCCTATGCCATTCATGGACTAGATGTTGGATAGACTTGCAGGCAAGGGTTGGTATTGTTTTCTTGATGGGTATTCGGGCTACAATCAAATTTCTATAGCTCCAGAAGACCAAGAGAAGACCACCTTCACTTGCCCATATGGGACTTTTGCTTTCAAACAGATGTCATTCAGATTGTGCAATGCTCCAGCGACCTTCCAGAGATGTATGATGTTGATATTTTCTGATATGGTGGAGGATATTATTGAAGTGTTCATGGATGATTTTTCAGTTGTAGGTGATTCGTTTGATCATTGTCTAGAACATCTGGCCGAGGTGCTTAAAAGATGTGAAGATTGCAACTTGATGCTGAATTGGGAGAAGTGTCATTTCATGGTGAAAGAAGGTATAGTGTTGGGTCATCGAATTTCAGAGAAAGGTATTGAGGTTGATAGAGCTAAAGTTGAGGTAATAGAAAAGCTTCCACCACCCATCTATGTAAAAGGTGTTAGAAGTTTTCTTGGGCATGCAGGTTTTTATAGAAGATTCATCAAAGATTTCTCCAAAATTGCACATCCGTTGTGCAAACTGCTCGAGAAGGAGTGTAAGTTCTATTTTGATGAAGACTGTCATAGAGCATTTGGAGAGTTGAAGAAAAAGTTGGTTACAACACCAATCATTATTTCACCGGATTGGGGATAACCGTTTGAGGTAATGTGTGATGCGAGTGGACTGACACTTGGTGTAGTATTGGGACAAAGGCGAGAGAAAATTCTTCACCCTATTTACTATGCCAGCAAAGCTCTAAATATGGCTTAGAAAAACTATACGGTGACCGAACAAGAACTTCTTGCGGTGGTTTTTGCATTCAAGAAATTTCGATCCTACTTGCTTGGTACTAAGGTCATAGTGCATACTGACCATTCTGCATTGAGGTATTTGATGGCGAAAAAGGATGCAAAACCGAGATTGATTAGATGAGTATTGCTGCTGCAAGAGTTTGATTTTGTAGTAAAAGATAGAAAGGGGACTGAAAATCAAGTTGCCGATCACTTGTCCCGATTAGAGGAAGAGACTATGTTAAAGCTTGGAGATAGGGCTGAAATTAATGATGTTTTTCCAGATGAACATGTATTGGCTGCTTCTCATGATTTGATTCCTTGGTTCGCTGACTTTGCTAATTATTTGGCAAGCGATATTGTGCCCCCCGATTTGTCTTTTCACCAAAGGAGAAAGTTTATGCATGATGTGAAGAGATTCTTTTGGGATGAACCTTACTTGTATCGTGGTTGTGCTGATGGGATTATTCGTCGATGTGTGCCCGAGGTTGAGATGTTGAGTGTACTTGAAGCATGCCATTCATCACCTATTGGTGGGCATCATAGCGGTATTCGGACTGCACATAAGATTTTGCAATGTGGGTATTACTGGCCTACCATTCACCAAGATGCTCATGACTTCGCCAAGTCTTGTGATCGTTGTCAAAGAGAAAGAGGGATTTCAAAGAGGCAAGAGCTCCCAATGAATCCTATATTGGTGATAGAGTTGTTTGATGTATGGGGCATTGATTTTATGGGTCCATTTGTGAGTTCATATGGGATGAAGTATATTCTAGTTCCAGTTGATTATGTATCCAAGTGGGTGGAAGCAGTTGCACTCTCCAACAATGAAGGTAAAAGTGTTACCGCATTCTTGAAAAAGAATATCTTCTCCAGATTTGGTACACCGAGAGCCATTATTAGCGATGGAGGTTTTCACTTTTGTAATAAGTTGTTCAAAGTACTACTTGAGAAATATGGTGTCCGTCACAATGTAGCCACTCTTTACCATCCACAGACTAGCGGTCAAGTTGAAGTATCCTACAGAGAGATCAAACAGATATTGGCAAAGACTGTGAATGCTAATAGAACGGATTGGTCAAGGAAGCTTGATGATGCTCTATGGGCATATCGCACTGCATACAAGACCCCCATAGGTATGTCCCCTTACCAACTTGTATATGGGAAGTCTTGTCATTTACTAGTAGAGCTAGAGCACAAGGCTATATGGGCAATGAAGAAGTTAAATTTGGATTGGGGCACTGCATCTAATCAAAGGGTGAATGACTTGAATATGCTTGATGAGTTTCGCCTAAAAGCTTATGAAAGTTCAGCCTTGTACAAAGAGAAGATGAAGAGGTATTATGATCAAAGAATTGAAAAGCGAGAATTTGTGGTTGGTGATCTTGTGCTGCTATTCAACTCTAGGTTGCGCCTATTTCCAGGCAAACTCAAGTCCAAGTGGACCGGGCCATTCTTGCTCACAAAAGTGCTCTCGCATGGAGCAGTTGAGCTTGAAAATAAGGATGGAACAAGGTTTGTAGTGAACGGGCAAAGGATCAAGATCTATCTGGGAAATGCTGAAACTATGCAAGAAGTGATTGAGACCTGCAATCTTGATGAAGTCTGAGTAATCAAGACACCTGCGTCGTGCCGCGATGTTAAATCAAGCGCCGCTTGGGAGGCAACCCAAGATGTACAATCTGACCAACGATAGGGTTCTGTTTTCCATTTAGTAGTTTAGCTTTCTTTGATTACTTGCGTCTTTGTATCAATGTAGGTAGGTGTTTCAGTGTTTTAGTTCTTAGTGTTGGCTAGAAGTAATATAGGGTCCAGGTCTAAAAAGTGTCCAGAAAATGTAAAAAAATAATAGCCTATTGGTTGCTACATGTGCAGGTACACCACGCAATAAATCTGCAGAAAATGGTCTGGTGCAGAGGTCTACGGATCCCATCGACGGTCCGTCGATTGATCCACGGACCGTCAATGGTATCCGTAGATCCCAGGTAAGTCCCTAAATTTGTTCAAGTATAATAGTGATCTACGGACCGTAGATCGACTCACGGACCGTAGACGGGGTCTCGTGAGTCCAAACCCTAAGTTTGTCTGACCCGACCCGGACCCCCCTTACTTAAAAGCCCCCATGTTTCAAACCATTCCTCTTCCCTCCATTACTCCCAAAACCGTTTCTAACATTCCATAACCTCCATAAATCACTCCATAACTCTCCCATAACATCCTCCCTTCCATAATTCCCCATCTTCCTTTCCATTTCAAATACAATCCAGCCCATAATCTCACACAAAAGGGTCCGGTGTTTGGTCAGTAACGAAGAGGTGACTCATTAGTCTTGCTAAGCATAGTATCATCACGCAATCACCCCACTCTTTGTTGCTTGTAAGGTAATAGACTTTCCCCTCACTTTGAAGTTCGATTCATAGATTGAATATAGAAAGTCGGGAGTTGGGTCTTGACCTTGGGTAATTGTTAGATGAAAGTGCATGATAAACTTGAAAATTACAATGCCCTTAGAACGATAGATAGTGATTGTATAACATTAATGTATGTGATCGAAAAAAAAACTATATGCTAGGTTCGACTTAGGGTTCCACACCTAGTCTAAATTGTTGGGTATAATAATCGGTCGGAATCTTAAGAATGACGAACTAGCATAATTTAAATTTGTAAATGCATGATGAGGTTGTGTTAATGTTGAAAACTAAGGCAAAAAATGTATGATACCTGGCACTGATGGCTTCCACGATACCCCGTCTACGGATCGTAGATCCATCTACGGACCGTAGATGGGGTTCGTAATTGGATGCACCTGAAAAATTTCACCAAGTGTGAAACCACGGAGGTGGACTTTGGTCTGTAGGTCCATCTACGGACCGTTCTGCACTTCCGTGGTTTCCATCTGCGACCTATATGTCAGGCCCCCTATTCCACGAAAGAGATCCACGGACTGTAGATCAGTCTACGGACCGTAGGTCTCCTCTGTGGATGACCACTATATCATCTGTCAAAATTTTTTTGTGGACTTAGTTGAGGGTCGTTACAAATTCTAAAAGTTTCTTTTGCTGCGTATGGTTAGTTTTGGCACTAATATCGTCCCCACAGGTACTATGGCACCCAAGAAGATGGTCACCTACTCAAAATGGGGCAAGTCCAAATCTATTGCCCCTAGTTTCTGATTAATTGATGAGGACACTGACAACGACTCTGACCCAGCATATGTGCCTCTCAACCCTAGGGCTTCTCGCGCTGCACCCAGAAGCACCCCCCGGAAGGTGCTCCCCGATGTAGTCACTGTCTCCCAGTCTGATGAGGAGCACAAACTGATCGGGTCACCAACTGGGGCTGCTTCCAGTTCCGAGGGACCTATGTCCGGGTCCGATTCTGCCCATGCCTCAGGCTCCCAGTCGGCCCACTCTTCACAATCCGAGTCTGCCCATGCTACAGGGTCCAATGCCAAATCATCCACAGGGTCTGGAGAGAATGACCAAGCAGCCTCGTCTGACGAGGCAACTAGCTCAAAGCCCATACCTGCACCACGGAATGATGACCCCACTCCTGTAGTCGGTGAGCTAAATAGGTGGTGTGTAGAAGGTCAATGGCAAATCTATCGGGATGCTAAGATGGTCAGTGACAAACAAAAGATGGCCCGACTAATTACAGAGGAGCGCAGAGTCCTCACGGGGAGCTTGCATACTGTTCCAGATATTCACCGGCTGTTCAACCTTCACAAGTATGACTGGATGGGTCGAGACCCAGGGACGTATAGCGAGGAGATTGTGCGGGAGTTCTATGCTTCATATGCTGCCACTCTCCGCGGTTCCATTTCAAAGCGGTCAAAGCCCCTAGCTTAGGCTCCGCTCACTTCCACCGTGGTTCGAGGGTGTCCGGTGGACATATCACCTGCCACGATCAGACGCTTTCTCTATGGTCCTACTGGGGTCACTCTTGGTCTCTCAACACAGCTGAGTTTGACTATAGATGTGACATCGTTCGGAGTGGCGCTTTTCAGAGGAATGCTGAGCAGCGAGAGACTGTTATACTATGGCTGGCCAGATACATTGCTGCAGATGGCAAGCGTGCGGAATGGGTTGCTGCTCCTTGATTGGGCATCCGGAAAGCCACGTTAAATTTTGTGGCCAAGTTCTTCTGGCTGCTGGTGCGTAACAGAGTGTCGCCGACAAAAGCTGACAATCAAGTCACGTGGGACAGAGCTGTCATGGTTGCAACATTAGTAGCAGGAGTGGAGATCGACTTTGCCCGCATGTTGCTAGCAGAGATTCACGAGAGGGCATTCAGGACCTCCACCACCTACCCCTTCCCCTGTCTAATTTTTCATTTGTGCAGGGACTCTGTAGTGTCGATCTGGCATTGTGACAAGTTAGTCCACCCTACAGGGGCATTGGACATCGGCCTTATTCGGGATGACGCAAATGTGGCAGCACCTCGCAGAAAGCCTCAGGTTGAGGTACTCCTTTGGGTGCCGATCTTGCAGACACAGTGGGGCAGGCACAGGGTGATGACCTTAGCATCCCCGATCACACCGACACTGTCCCGGGCTCCTCATCTCAGGCAGCCAGTATGGCTCATAGCTCTTCCCGATCCACACCGCAGTTAGGAGCTACTGCGGTCCCTTTGGCCAGAGTACAGAAATTAGAAGCTCAGATGGCCACCCTGCTGCATCACATCCAGCCGTTGATGCAAAAGTCCATCGCCGAGTCAGAGGCCAGAATGGAGCGCAGGATGGAGGGGATGATGGATCGTAAGGTCCTAGCTGTTAATAAGCGGCTTGACGCCTTTGAGTTGCGAGTCCTCGAGCGATCAGCTTCGGTCACAGACTTATCTGCTTTGCAGGCTGACGTAGCCAGCCTCCGGACTGACGTTGATGCCATTCTTGCTGCACCTTCAGTTGAGACTCAGGCTGCTCCTACTGCACTGGCTGATGATACAGTGCTAGATGCTCTATTCAGTGGAATCGCCGAGGAGGGGCCTGCACTGACACATGCCAAGGGCAAGCGGCACCGCTCTCATCGCACGGAGAAAGAGAAAGCTCAGAAAAGACAGTGTCGGCAGGAGAAGGAGACTAGGAGGGCTTCGATTGCAGACGAAGAGTTGTGCCAGCAGAGGGTGCATGAGAGAGCTGCAGGGGCATCGAGCTCTGCCCCAGTTGCAGAGGTTCAGCCTATTTTGAGGGACGTTGTGAGCGCCACTGATGGTGCGGTGAGATTAATAGAGAGCACTACTGAGAGTGCTATGATTGCAGATGTGGGTACTACTGAGGGTGCCACCACCACTGTTCCAGCGGGCTCCGGGGAACCGGACCCCCCTGCTTGTTGATGATTCGTCGGTGCTTTGCGCCACAGGTTTGCTTCACCCAAATCCATTTTCTTTTACTGTTTATATATGCATTGTGGACAATTACATCTATTTTTGTTGGGGGTGGGGTAAATGGATTGTGAGTGATAGGGTGAAGTCTGAATAACCCAACTCATGAATCCTCTCTTGGGGTTTTCTTGCATGTGTTCTTTCCCCCCAAGAGACTGTTTAATTTTTATTGAACCGGCATGTCTTAGGATTGTATGTGTAGAAGCATGATACAGAATGATGCATGATGGCTTATGAAAAATGATACCCGTCAGATTCTGGGATGTATGCTAGAAGTAGGCTACGATTAGTTGTTTGTGTTGGCTCTGAGTATGACATAGTAACAATCGACTTGATGGCATGACTAAACCTGAAACTTGAACTGGGTAATCTGATAATCTGATAATGAAACTATGTGCCAAGAGTGGGTGAGCATCATTGACTGTTCAAACGGTTTTGTGCAAAACTAGAACTTTCCCGGTTAGTCATACTAAGACAATTCAATCTAGAGGATAGGAAGTGATCATAGGCCATTGTTCTGAAAAATCCACAAATTGCCTAGAAGGATTCAACCAAATGAAATAACTGTCCCCTTTGATCCAACTTTGAGCCTAAAAATAAACCATTTCTTTCTAAAACCCCGAACTCACTTTCCCATAATCTACTATGTTGGCCCCGGTCCCTCCTTGGACATGTGCACTTTGACTCAGGCTAAAAGCCTAAGTTGAGGGTGGCTAATGTAAAAAGTAACCTCACTATTGGACCTGACCCGACATCGGGTATTGTGCACCTCAACTAACGGAAAAACCCATAAGTTGAGGGTGGCTATGAAAGAGGAAACTGAAAGAAAAACTGGGTATGAAAAGAGTGATAAAAAAATAAAAAAAAATTGGAGGAAAACGGGAGGAAAGGATGTGACTTGTTAAAAGCTAGAGGAAAAATAAAATAAAAGGAAAATGAGCTACAAAGTCTAAAGTCACATCTGTGGTTGAAGAAAATCAAGGGAAAGAAGGCAAAGCGATAGTATGACAAAATAAAATAGGGCAAAAAGAGGTTAAAGGCCTAGCGTAATGTCAAGGAGGGCAGAAAGTCACTAAGCAGTACCCAAATGTACCACACCTGACCCTGAGCCTACGTTGCAAGCCAATAAAGTCCTATAGTGATCCTAGAGTCTAGTTTGGAGAGTCTAAGCAGTGAAAATAAGGGCAAGCTTATGGCATTGAGCACTAACTGTATTTGAAATTACTTCTGAGCGTGAGTGTTGAATGAATCCTTGTACCATGAATGACATTCAGTCTTAAAAAGGGGATTTCGTTTGAAGTAAGGGCACTAGTTACATTGTCGGAAAGTAGGTACTTTGGTGATAGTGAGAAAGTGTATGTTGTGCGTCAGTTGGTCAATCTGTGTCATGGTTTGATCCACATGAATTGGCTTGTCGAGCCTAAGAGAACGAATGTGCACCCGAACAATGAGGAGGTAGAGAGTCATGTGATTGCTTGAGTTTAGAAATGCTTGCTTCTATACAAGTGTCGTTTAGAGTTGTAGTGCGTCGCTTGAGGACAAACAACGAATTTAAGTTGAGGGTGTTGATATACCGTGAGTTTACGGTATTTCTAATACATTTCACTTACAAGTTGTGTGTGTCTAGCGCTTTTTTTATATTGGTTTTTATGTGTTTTTATCATGTTTTGTAGGAAGGGTGTTCAGGCTCGGAAGTGTAGAGACAGCTGAAAGAAATGCAGAGACAGGGCATTCATGGAAGTGATCTACGGACCGTAGGCCCATTCACGGTCCGTAGGTGATGACCGTAAATCAGCAGGCATGGTATTGAGTACAAATCAGGGAAATCTGACCAAGTGTGGAATCACGGTGCCCATTGACGGTCCGTAGATTGATCTACGGACCGTACTGTTGATCCGTAGAGTGATACTGCGAGGGTTCCAGTACCTGATTTTTGAAGATTCTAAGTATGGAGCTACGGAGGGGATTGACGGACCGTAGATTGATCTACGGTCCGTACTACTAGTCCGTCGTTTGCTTCAGAGAAGCTGATTTTTGGAGGTGAAAATAGTTTCTAAGTCTTGGCTGACGGAAGGACTTACGGACCGTAGATCCATCGATGGTCCGTAAGTCAATCTCGTGGATTGAAGACGCGTACCTGAACAAACTTTCCTTAATTTGTTTCCTTTTTAATTTAGGATTTGTTTTCTATAAATAGGACATGTAAACCTCGTTTTTGGGGGTTAGACACTATTATTCTAGTTTTACTTTGTCACTTTGGAGATTAGTTTGCAACTTTAGCAATTATTGATTTCCCAAGTTCGTTTTGAAGATTTTGGCTTTGTAATTCAAGTTAAATTTCTGGGCTTATTATTCTCTTCACGTAAGTTCATGATTTCTTCATCTACAATTATGAATTGTGTTCTTGCTAATATGAGTAACTAAATCCACAACTAGGGTTGTGGGAACCATGAGCGATTAACAAAGTATGAATAGTAAATAAGCAAATCTTGAATAGTGTGTTGCATGTATTGATAATTCTTTCGTTTAGAAGTCTTTTTAACAGTGGCCAACGTTAGAACTCGCCTTGTTGCTACTTGCCGGACCAAGGGGGTAATCAACAAGAAAAGAATTATCAATACAGATTTAGTGTGATACTATCTAATAGGCTAGTGTCAATTGGTGCGAAGTAATAACTAAGTCAAACATCGATTATGATGTCTAATATGGGGTAAAGGTAAGGGTTAGTAAATTATACACACGTAGCCGGACCAAGGTGCGGGATGAAATTCTCTAGATGCCGGACCAAGGATTTAGAGATACCTAACTTATCACTTTGCATGTAATACATTAGAAGAGGATTGTTGTTACTAGGATTCGGTGCGGAACTGGTAGTTGGTGAATTCATGAAAGTGGTAGTGTGGTAGATGGTAGTGTGGTAGGTAAGTATTTTATTTTAAAGATTTTATTGTAATATTCTTTTGCTAAGTGTCTTAATTTTGATATCTCTTTAATATTGTTTTTTGGTAGTGCTAAATTAATGGTAATATGTAATAATATTTATTGTAATATTCTTCCGATAGTTGTTTTAATCTGAATATTTCTTTAATATTATTTATGATATATTCTAGATATAACATATCTTGGGTTTCTTGGTAGATATATAAATTTTTCACCATTAACTGTTCTAACAATTTTATTTCTTCCATAGCTTCTATCCAATATTGTAAATATTCGTAATTCATCTTAATCTGAATTTATTTCTAAATCGTACCATTCTATTCTTTCATTATCTAAATATAGATCTTGTAAATCTATTTCATACCATTCTTGATTTAATATATCTTCTGATTCGTAATCATTAAATATTTTTTCCCATATTATTCTTCTTAATTCAATTATTTCTATACCGTTAAGTATATATAAGATTAAAGTTTCATAGTTTTTTATCATTTCATCATGTACGTATGTAGTCATGTTCTTTATTATGCAGGTTTTTTATTTCAAATTATTCCTTCCTATCATATTCATAATTGATTAAATTCACATTAGATCATTATGAACTAGATTATCTTTATCATGTTTTCCTGTCACTACTAGCATCGTACTTTAGCGGATACTTCCTTCTTATCAGCGCCTCAACTTTGTTTACTCCCCTAAACGGCTTTCCTCGCCTACCGGTTTTAACATTAGGATGTCATAGTATAGAAGTTTTCTCCCTGTTTCCAGTGTGCTAATAAACTAGAAATCATGATTCAAATAATTCTAATACATAATAACTAACATAAATTTATTCAATCATATATATGATATTCAGGAATATATGAAATTAGTTTCGCATATTTTTTGAACAATATACCTTTGCCTCTTGCTTAGCCATGCTATCTGAAATATCTGATTGGATTTCAGATTGTTGCTCCATTTATCTAAATACTAAATTTTTAGTTGAGAGAGTTTTTTGAAAGAAAGTTTTTTATATCAGGCATTGCCTGCTTTCATTTACATATATCCTCACTTATATAGAGAGGAATTCTCACTTACTATACTACTTTTTACAATACTACACGTACACACTACTTAATAATGTCCCTCTATAGTATAATAATGTGCCTAATTAATATAGTATGACACACCATACCTACTACTTATGACACACCATACACTTGTCTACTTACTACACTTATACAATTACTACACTTTACAATAAGTCAAAAACTTTGTCTTTATTCCACTATTTAATTTAAGACTTTTCATGACTATATCTTCTTCCTTATCTCTTTTATTTACGACTTTATCTTCTTTTTCTTCTTATCTTCTCATCCGTCTTTCATCTCCTACTCCAGCTGGACGTCTGGGATTATATTATCTTCTCCGTTGCATTTCGAACATATGTGGTCAGGGTATTTGTGACCAATTAGCTTGCAATATCTTGTTAATAACTCTAACGAAATAAATCCTACTTTTAGTGCTCGTGTTGTAGGTTGTTCTTCTGGCTTAAGTAATGATAAAATCTATCTCTGGACTTCATCCATATCTGATTTCCTTAGCTCCCTTGAATTGGAATAAATCATTAACTGATCTCTTGCGTAGTAGCTCCATATAGCGTTTTCGTTTAAATAATTATTTGCTAGCTCCTGTATGATAGTTGATATACCAATTATTCTTTTGTTAGCATAAAAACTTGGTATCTCTATTTTGCATATCTCTTTTTGTTGTCCGATGTCCTCGGGTATAATCATATCTTTAGTTAGTCCTATCTTGATAACCTGTATTGGAGGTTTTATTTCCTCGTATAATATCTCTGCTGGTGCTGTATAGAATTTTACATAAAATAAATTTTCTTTTGTAACTCTTTTGTATGTAATAAATGATTTATGTAGTTTCGGTATTCCACTTAGTTCCTCTCCGTCATATGTATATACTGTATTTAATAGTCCATAGTTGTAATATGTCCTCACCAAGTTGGCGTTAGTTTTCGATTGTGCAATCAGTTTATTATAACTTTGTAATTTTTGGGTTAAATAATCTTGGTTAGGTTCTTGGGTTGTAGTAGATCTTGGGTTAAGATTTAAAAATGTTTGGATTTTGTATATATTTTCTATATAGGTTCGCGTAATATGGTTGTATGTTCTTTTGTCATGGTGTAGGCTATCCGCATATGTAGAAGTTTGTGGTTCTATAGTTAATATGTTTTTTGGTGTTAGCCTTGGAGTAAATGGTTTTTCGAATAGCTGGTTTAAGTTTGAATTCTTTTGTTTTTCACTAACTCGTTTGCTTGTACCTGTAGCTGTATTTAAACAAATGTTATGGGTTTTAAGGAGTTTCCCATCGTCTCCTTTTAGCTCTGGATTTTTTCCGTCTTCCGATTGACGTAGCTCCGCATTTTTATAGTCATGCTGCTAACTAGCTTTAGACTTCAGATTATCTTCATTAGTCTTTAGCTTTTGTATCTCGTTGTCCATACTATCCACTTTTATACAAAGTGTAGTTATGGCTTTGAGTATCTCTTCCATCGTATTTTCGTTCTCAGTCTGAGTAGCTTTGTCTTGATAAGTAATCTGCAATAACATTCTTATCAGTTTTTATTACTTCAATTGTAAATGTAAAATTTAATATATTTAATACTAATCTCCTTATTTCTTTTGTTGTTACCGAGTCTTGTATTTTTCTTGTTAACCACCATTTTACTTGTGTATTATCTGTTCTTATAATAAATTCGTTATATACAATATATGGTTCAAATGATAATAAACACTTATACACTGAATATAATTCTTTTCTATTTATTTCCCATTTTATTTCTGTATTATTAAATGTCCCTGAATAATACCTACAATGATGTTCTATCGTATTGCCATCATATCTATATTTTAATATTCATCCATAACTTTTTTCACTCGCATCTGATTCTACTATATAAGTAAATTTTTTGTTTTCATCCGGAAAATATAGTTTAGGTAAGTTTTTACATAATAATTTTACCTTTTGTATTTGTATTTGGTCTTTTTTATCAAACTGATATTCTATATCTTTCTTTAATTTTTGTTGTAATGGTTTTAAATTCTCTGCTAATTTTGGTATGTATTCTCTTACTTGATTTACTAGTCCTAAGAATGATTGTAATTTCTTTTTTGTGTCTAGTTGTTCATTTGAGTTAATTATTTTTTGTACTATATGTGTTTGCATTTTTATTCCGTTTTTATCAATTTGTATTCCTAAGAATTCTATTTGATTTTTCATTATATTAGCTTTCTTTTTACTTAGACTTATACCTGAATATTCTATGATGTGTATAAATTTTTCTAATAATCTTATATGTTCATCTTGTGTTTTGGAATATAATAATATATCATCAATGTACACTACACAATTTTCTATTTGTTTAAAGTAATTGTCCATAAAGTGTTGATATCTACCTGGTGCGTTTTTATATCCAAATGGTAATACATTCCATTCATAAAATTCTTGTGGTACAGTGAATGCTGTTAGTTTTTTAGATTCTTCTTCTAGTTTTAAGTGATAAAATCCTGATTTACAATCAAATTTGCTAAAATAATTATATCCTTGTATTTGTCTTATCTTTAGTATTTTATTTGGTATCGGATAATTATATGTTTTAGTTTTTGCATTTAAATTTCTATAATCAATAACCATTCTGCTTTTTCCTCTTTTTTGTTCACTATGTTTATTTACGATAAATGCCGGGCTTGTGTGCTTACTATTGCTTTCTTGTATATATCATTTTCCTAGTAATTCATCTATATGTATCTTAAATTCGGTTAAATCATTAAAATTATACTTTAATGGTTTTTGGGTTATTATACTGTTATTATCAATTAGCTCAATTTTTATTTTTGTTTTATGTTTTTCCCATCCTTGTAAAGGATCCTCACTATATAATAATTTTAACTTATCTTGAATTATTTTTACTTTATCTATAGAGAATATAATTAATTCTATTTTAGGGTCTTCTTCTTTTATATTTTCTAATTTTTGTGTAATTTTTTCACTTCCTTTTATCCATTCTGTTGTTTTTCGTTTTTTATTATTTACTCTTTTTGCTTCTATTTTTTGTTTACACGGTGTCGTGAACCACCAGTGTGTTTTTGTTATTATATGTGGGTATAATTTTTCTAAAAATGGCATTCCTAATAGCATATCTTTTGTAGTTAATTCAAAGTTATATATTTCTTCTATAGTTAATATCTTATCCCATATTTGTACTTTTATATTTTTTGCCTTATATGTGATCATGCTTCCTTCATTATTAAATCCCGTTACTATTATCAGTGTTTTTAATTTTTCCCATTTATCTTCTGGTAAACAATTATATTTACATATATTAGCTTCTGCTCCCGTATCTATCATTGGTGTATAATATCTGTTGTAATATCCTTCTATTATTATCTTTGCAAGTATATATATTTTCATATTTTTATCATACTAAAGTCCTTTTTATTATTACTCTTTTATTTTCATAATTTATTATTAACTGTTTGTCTTCTAGATTATATGGTTTTACTTGTTCTAGCCATTTTATTCCTAAAGTGATATTTTCATCTCCTTGATATATTTTAAACTTTATTATTATTGGTATTCCTCCAATGATTATTTCCTTTTCCGTAGTTTCTTCGGTATATGTTAATACTCTTGGTAGTTCGGGGCATGATTGTTCAATAGTTATTATTTCATCTTCCGTTACTAATTCTCTTGTAATATAATTTTCTTCTAGTCCTGTATTTATTAATATTAAATATTTTCGTTGTTCCATTATTCCCGTTATGTAGTAATGATGTAGTTTTCTTTCTTCTTCCATTGATTTTTGTGGAGATTTATCTATTCTTCTTGAGGTACTCATTTTTGATGATATTTGGGGTATCTCATTGTTTACTCTTTTCGATGTACTTAGTCTTTCTTTTACTATTTCTAAATCTTCTTCTATATCAATTTCATTATAGCTATAATCATTATTATGTATGACTGTAACTATTCTTTCAAAGGGATCTTCTAATTTTATTTTATCTATTTTATTTTTTGCTGTTATTTTATGTTTTGTTGTTAAAACATATAAGTTTTTACATCTAGCTGTAAATATTTTACTTCCCGGGGCTAAATCTATTCCTGACATTTTCCAATATAATACTAATGATTTATCTATATTTCTGTCATTTACTGCTACTGAGTAATTAGCACTTATTATAAATTTAAATTTTTGGTATATGAGGTTACCTTTTACTGCGCTTATTATACTTTTTCTATAGGTTGTATGGTCCTATCATCTACTAAGTATATTTCTATGGGTGTATCTATTCCTTCTCTAAAACATGCTTTTATTAATATTTCCGTTCCTCCTAAATGTACATATTTAATTGGATTTTTAGCCTTAATATCTTGTATTTCTTTATTTATTATTCGTTTATTTATTATTGGTATTTTGGCCTTTCCTTTAGTGTATTTGCAATCTATGATATGTTCTCTTTGACTTACTACATAATATTCTTCTTTTTGTCGTTTAAACCAGTTTCTTATTGTTGGTATTTCGAATATTTTTGTTACACTTAGATCTAATTCTTTTCCTTTTATTTGTTCAAATATATTATTATCAAATATTATTTTTTGTTCTGCCGATTCTTCATCTTGGTATTTTTCTTTAGTTATTGTTTGTATATCTTTTTCAGTCATTGATATCGTATTCATTATCTGATTCTATTACTGGATTATTTTCCATTTCATTTTCCGATAATTAATATATACTATCATTGCTTTCTAATTCATAATCTACGTACTCTATTTGTGTATATTTTTCATCGTCTATTATTATTTCCGATATTTGTTTTTTCTTTGGATTCTTAGGTAATTTACAAACTCTAGCTATATGTCCTAATTTTCCACAATTATAACAAGTACATTCCGTTAGTTTTCTTTTTGGTCTATATGGTCTTTTAGTTTTATAGTTTTTTACATAGTACCTTCTTCTAGGTTTTTTATATTTATATTTTTATCTGTATTTTTTATTATATTTCTTTCTGTTTTTATAATACTTATCCGTACAACCAAATTGAGGTGCTGTTTTATTTTTGCAGCATGCCAAGTTTTTTACTAATATTTTTTCCATTTTTATTTCTTCTTTATGTTTTTCACATAGTTCCATAAACCATCGTTGCAAGAATTTCATTCTAGCTCCTAAGGTGTTCGTTAATTCTGCTTCATTCCAACTTTTTATTATCTTTGAATTAAAAGGTTCTGATAATTTTGTAAAATATAATTTTCTTATTTCTTTACTTTCGTCTGTGCTATATGTTCCTTTATAATAGTATTCTCTAAATGCACATGTATATTCATCTATGTAACACATATTACATATTGTTAATTTTGTCATTAGATTTCGATTTATGATTTTTTTTTATCTTGTTCTTCTACCTCTGTTGTCATACTACTAAATTAATTTCTTATAGCTATTTCGTATTTATATAATATTTCCATGGTTGTAGTGGCTATTCCACCGTCAAATTTTTTATTATTTCTTAAAGTTGTTAAGCTTTCACTTGTTAAATTTTGTAGCCATAATTATACTGTTCCTATAAGTGTTCTTTCTATGTATCCTGGTGCCTCTGCTATTACTATCTTGTTATCTATTAATTGTTTTGATATGTATCCTATCCATAATTGGATTGTTTTATTTATATCTGTTACACAGTCTAAATCTAAAAAATCATGTTGTCCAGTTATTGGTTTAGGCGTCCATTTTCTACTTAATTTTTTATCCCATGTAGTTTTTTTTCTATCGTATTGTTCAAAATTTTCATTATAATATTCTGGATTAAGATTTCTTGGGTTTTTTACTCCTTATGTGCTAGGTTTTTCGTCCATGTCTACGTCTTCTGTATTTACTTCTAAATTCTTTATATTATCTATGTTTGCTAAGAGTTCCGTATATGTTTCGCTTGTTTCCGAATGTTGTTCTAGATCATCATCGTTTATTTCATCAACTCTTATTTCGGGTAGATTATCTTGGTTATTTTCTTCTTTTTCTCCTAATCCATCTTGTAATTGCAATTTTTCTTTAAATTTAATTATATCATTTGCTAATTTTGTTTTTTGTTCTTTTTCTTTCTGTTTAATTTCATACATTTCTTTTAATATTGCTAGCTCTTTTTATAGCTCTATTATTTTAGTATATTTTACTTCTTCTAATTGTTGTACTTCCTTTTTTGCTTGTTGTTTTATTTTTTCAATTTCCGTTCTTCTATCTATTTCTTCATTTTCTTTTGTTATTCTTACCATAGCAGTTAAACTATCTTCTAGTTTTACCGTTTCTTTTTCTAACATTAAACTTATATTGTCACCTATTTTCTTATATCTTCTTCCTAGATTAGAAAATATTATCTTTATTTTTAATCCGTCATAATTTTCTTATGTTTTTTCATCTATTGCGTATTCTTCTTTATTCATTTATAAATTATGTTGTAGTTTATATTCTAAGTTATTTATTTGTATTTCTAGATATAAAATAGTCTTTTTTTGTGCTACTATAGATTTGTGACAAATTCCTGCGAATATATTATTGTTAAGTCTATTTTGCCTATGTTCTAATTCTTGTCGTTTTTCTATAATTATTTCTTTAAGTTTTTGTCTATAGTCGCTATTCTTGTTATTCATTGTATTTTTAAGTATTGAATATATTTATATTCTATTTTAGATATATTATCTATTAATTGATTTAATTTTTCGTTATCAGTTTTTGTGATATTAAGTTGTTTATATTCCGGATATAATTTGTTTAATTTTCTTCTTATTTTTCTTAATTTTCTACCATTATCCCTAGTCATTTCTCTTATCTTGATAACAACCAAAGTTGAGTTTAATTACTGATTACTTATTAAGTTATTACTATTTGTTTCACACAAGTACAAACCCCCCCTTTTAATTACTTGTTTCTGGAAATAATTTGACTAATTGAATATAATTGTTGGTTAAAGTAAAGTCTAAACCATTTTCCTCGTGGGATCGATCCCAACCTACAAGTTGGGTTCTTTACTTGATAACGATCGCTTATACTTCTGTAAGAAGGTGTAATTTGAGCGTATCACCAGCCACTCAAAAGACATGGCTCCAAATACCACTACTATGATTGAAGAAAATGATGAGAGAAACTAAAAAATGAAAAATGGAGAACAAGAGTTTTCTTTTTTGAAACAATTTGGGTCGGGTCGGGTTGGATTTGAAGAAATTAATTTAAATTAAATTAATAAAAAAAGTCAGCACCACACGCCTGTTCACAGTAGAGAAAATGGGTCAAAATGGTCCTTTTACAAAGATATTCAATACTTTTGTGGGGTAATAGGACGCCCTCTAAGTTAACGTGTCTTTATGAAAATTCTAAACAACTTCAGTTGTGCTTTTATGTCTTTTCTCAATTATATAATGATTAATAAAATAGGGTCATGTGTTCAAATTTGTCATTCTAACATATATTTTTTTCTTCTCACGCACCTTAAGGAAGGTGAAGACACTCTCTTTGTCATGTCACGTTCTGGGGGTATTAATATCACTTTGAACGAGATTAGGTGTGTAATAGGACGTCATAGTAATTTAAGCATGTAACTGACTTTTCGATATAAGTTCGGGGAGAAATTTATGTTTTTTCCCTATTTTTTACCAATGCCTTCAAATCTTGGGTGGGAGTACATACATACGCAGTGAATTTCGAAAACCTGTCATTTAAGCTCATTCTAGTGACGAAGAGCCTTGCAGTGCACGGACCCAATAATCATTTCAAAGTTAATTTTTAATTGATGTTTGATTAAATAATTTTAATTTTTAAGTTTGAATAAATTATATTTTTCTCTTATATAATAAGAGAGAGTTACAAATGAAGCAGCCACCACACTGTCAACATGTTGCTTTCTAAGATTAAAAATTGAATTTAAGGGTTATTTTGGTTATTTAATGATTTTCCTTTAAACTTCAAGCTTTAATTGTGTTGTACTACTGGTTCTGTTGTGTGAACATTTCCTATTAAAGACAAAAAAATATCTCATTTGTAGTTCATACTTTTTCATATGTGGGCCCCACATAGAGTTGAAGATACCACATTTGTAGTTTATCTCTTTTTACAAGTGGGCCCCATCTAGATTTGACTAGCTGCAATGTATTTTCAGAGGGCATTTTCGGAACATAAAAAAAAACCATTTTTTGTTCTATTTTAATTTAAATTACTGCATAAGTTTTTTTAAAGGGCAAACCACATAAATTCCACTAGTTTAGATCTTAATTATTAAGATTCCCAATAGTTTCAAATATTACTTCATGTACCATATTTTATGCTTATGATACATGAGTTTGAATCCATGAGATACATATATCTGCCGAATTTTAAAATTGAGATACAAAATTTATTTATTTAAATTAATTGGTTGGAACTAATTTCTTTAATTAGAGGAGTAATAGAGGATTTTCAAAATACATAGATAATTAATTTCATTTTACTATTCTTTGAAATAGTAAATTCATTAATATTATTA
This sequence comes from Solanum okadae, assembly GCA_036553675.1. NCBI lineage: Eukaryota > Viridiplantae > Streptophyta > Magnoliopsida > Solanales > Solanaceae > Solanum > Solanum okadae. Next base: position 35,960,436 of record CM071686.1, read on the forward strand.
ATATAAGATAAAAACATGTATATCTTGGTAATGCAATTTGAATAATTTCAAATTATTACTCTTAAATTAATAAATTCATTAATTTGATGTATCTATTATCAATATATGATATATCCAACAAACTAAACACTTAGATACATGAGTGTCCTGCAAGTAAATTTCATGTATTTGTTATAAGTATCTAGTATTAATTGTATGTGTGTGTATATATATATATATATATATAATATTAATTTCATGTATCTTTTATATGTATCTAGTATTAATTTGATGTATCAAGTATCAATTGGATATGTTATATCCAAAAACATGTATCTCGAATACATAGTAAGCATATACATCTAATTATGTGTATCTAAATATGGAATATACAAAAAGAAGAAGCATATACATCTAATTTTGTGTATTTAAATTTCGTACGTTATATCCAAAAACATGCATCTCGAATACATAATAAGCATATACATTTAATTATGTGTATCTAAATATGAAATGTAGCTGAAACAATACATGAATTTAGGAACAAATCACGACTGTAGAGTATCTGTCGTATCATTAATATCATCACGTTGTTAAAAATCATGTATCCAAAATTTAATGGTGGATACATATACATGGTCAGACACCCCATTACTAAAAATACAACTCAGATCTTAATTAAGATTACTACTTATTGGATACACATGTTTCAAGGGCTATATCAAAGTAATATTGGTACTACCAAATCCATGTCACGGTAACCAAAGAAAGCCTTAGAAGAACACCAGCAAACAAAAACTCTCTACAATACTCTCTTTGATCCTTTTGCGTTGTGGCATAACATAATCAAAATTAAGATCAATTTCTTCCGGAGACAAACAATCAAGACCCACTATGAATTAAAGTTTTCTCTGTAGCATTTACTTTGATTTGATCTAGTTATAAATGAACAATACATAATAATATTTGGGTTCAGGGGAATTTGTCGACCATGGTGATGATATCTTGAGAAGAAGAGAGTAGATTAGCTATTGTTGGAATGAAATTGTACGATGAAATTCTTGAATCATAAAGGAGGAGACATAATTGAGTGATAAATATGGGAGGGGAGAATTAAGCGATAGTGATTGATTTGGAGTGAAAGAGTTAATTAAGCAGATAATTAATCAATCCTAGTTTTGAGGTATGTGGGTATCTAATAATCTAATTGTATCTTCAAATAATATATTAATATATGGTATAAAATATTAAAAGTGGTAATATATGTAATTGTTTGAAAGTAAAGATAATATTAGTATATATAGTAGTGATGTATGTCTAATAAGGTAGTTTATCCTTTTTTAAATGGTGAGACCAACTTTAATTATGTTCTTTAATTTTATGTTCAATGCCTTAACTTGTAGTTTTACTATTTTGAATATCGATAATATTTATGTAAATTTATAATTATTTTGAGTAAAAAATCAATGATTGATAAAAAAAATCTTTAATGATGGATATCCAATAAGTCTCTTCATATTTTATATAAAATCATTCAATTCAATATGATTTAAAATTTATTAATATAAATAATATTTATTGAGTATTTATTTTACATTTGATGAGATAATTTAAAATTGTTTGACTAACACCACTTTAAAAAATAAATTTGTGAATAAATATTTGGTCCGTGCATAAAAAAATAAAAATTACTTGTCCACTTTTTCTTTAATAGGTGTCCCTATTTACTTGTCGACTTTTGACAAATTAAGAAACGACAATTGTTTTAACCTATTATACCCTCAATTAATTACTTTGAAAAAGGTAGAACTTCTTGAAATCTTATATTTTTAATTCATCCACTTTATAATTAATAGGGGTAAAATGGTAATCTCAGTATGTCAATAATTATTTTTTCTTAATATGTGTGTCAATTCAAAAGTGAACAAGTAACTAGGGACAAAGGGAGTAATATTTATCATGTATTCATTTTAGAGTTAATATGAACGTTTACTACCACATAATATACCAATTTGAATCCACCCCCATGACATGTTTGGATAACAAGTCAATTTGAGTCATTGTCTTGACCACGTTATCATCAGGCTCGTGGTTTTTCTCCATTTTCTTCTTGCGCATACCCAATTATAGATAAGATACTTGATCTTACCTAGTGTTCCATGTTCGGTTTATCTTGGTCATAACATCAAGCAACATTGTTGCCACATCAAATGGTTGTCGCATTAGCCCTCATTGAATGAGTTGGTCAGCCAATCCTTTGTTGCCCATATCAAGGAAACGATAAAAATATTGCAACAATAAGTTGTCTGGAACACCATGTGTCGGGCATTGTAGCACTAACTTTTGAAACTTCAACCAGGTTTTATGGAGAGGTTCACCTTCCACTCTTTTGACATTATGGATAATATCTCTACGTTTTACCTTTGTCGAGGAGGGAAAAATCTCTCAAGGAATGTTTTTGTCAGCTCCTCCCAAGAAGTTATAGTATCATTTGGTAGTTCGGCCAGCCACCTGGTTGCTTCTCCCGATAAGGAAAATGACAACAACCTCAAACGTATGGATTTTTGTGAGATGTTCTTAAAGACTAAACGCCCACAAATATCCACAAAATTCTGGAGATGTTCATAAGGGTCTTCATGAGCAAGACCTCCAAACACTCCTCTCATCTGGAGCAATTGCAACATAGTTCCGGTTACATGAAACATAACTCTCCCCATAGTAGGAGGTAACCAGATTTATCCTGTACTTTTGATGACATTAACATGCATGTCATTCATATCTCCCATGTTATTATTCTGCCCATAGTGACTAGCATCATCACTACTATTCTTGCACATGTTTCTACATTCAAGTGATGCACAACGACAATACCAAAAAAGAATGTATTCTACTACAAACAAACAAGATCACAAATTAACTTCACGAAATGAAGTTTTCGCTATCACTCCCCGGCAATGGCACCATTTTATATAACACTCAAATTACTCTCAAAATGAATTAAAGAGTAAGCGATCGCTCACAATATAAATACCCAACAAAAAAGTCGGGGTTGAATCCCACCTGAAGTGATCTAAATAAAAGAATTTAATTAGGAAATTAGAAGTGCTAACCAACTCATTGTAGTAATTAGGACAAATGGATGGATGATTTCACCAAATTTAAAATCAGGGTTCAAAATCAATTATTACAATTTCAACTAAAAATAGGGATTCAAAAAAGTGAGAGATGATCTAGGGGTGTGGGAGTTTGTGTCAACGACAAATAAAGGTGCAAGTATTTGCTCAATAATGCTAAACACACATGGATAAGTTGGATAATCGTCAATGACACAAATCTTCTTTCGATCTCAGAGCATCATATCATAGAAGCTCCTTTTGATATCATCTATGTCAAATACAAATCAACCCAATACCTTACTAAAATATCTCCGTTGAGCAGATTTGACAATTAAAATTGAACTACAAATTCTCTTTCGAGCAAACTACAACAATCAACCAATTTACAAGTATTTAGCTGTTTACCCACTTCAATTAATCTGTTTCTAACATCAATCAAAGATCTAAGCTAGGATTAAGTTTTCAACCTTAACCATTAAATTAACCGCATGCTAAATAGCTCAAATCCATGTATGAACAACAGAAAAATAGAGCAAGACACTAGATCCACAAAATTAAATTAACACTTAACTCCATATTCACACCTCTAGAATCGGGGTTTTAGTCAATCATCATAAATGGAAAAAACACTATACCAATGATGTTTCAGCCATTAAGGAGTTGATAATCAACAATAATCTTCAACACCACTTTGAATTGAACCCTCAAATGTCAATTATAAGATTGTTCAAAATCCCCAAAACTAAGAGAAAAGCTTGAAACTCTATTTCTCAATATGAAAAAGTATGAAGGGCCGAAAAACTAGATTCACAATTTGATACATTTTCTCTCTCCTTTGCGCTATTTATTATTTCTCCAAAAACTAATATGAAATTCCATGTTTGATCTGATCAGCGATGTTAGTCAGGCTCACCTTTCACATTCGGTGGATCACCGTTTGTTCTTTAGCTCTCCTTTACTTTGCTTCAGGCCTCAGGTGTTTGAATCTCAGTTGGTGAACTCGATTGAGCCAGCTTTTCATATTTGGCGAATCACTGCTTACTCATCACTAGCACAGGTGGACATCAAAATATAGCAGAGAACGCAGAACGAGCTAGAATGGAAGAAGAGATTAAGAACTAAAATCTCCCCATGGAGAAGATGCACCAGGAAATAACTGAAACAACCAACCAATAATGGGAGATCAACCTCCACCCAAACATAAGGTGGTGTGCAGAATAACTACAGGGTTGATCATAATGTTATTGGGACGTCATGTACCATTGTGTTACCTTCATTGCTAGTTGGATCAAAGTTTGTTGTCACTAGAAGCTTAATGCAAATGATTACAACTAGAGGATTGTTCATTGGTCTGCCATTTGAAGACCCATATGCCCATCTTAGTAAAGTTGTAAGTGTTTGTCATAGCAGTGTGAATGGGCTAGACTTAGATATGGATGTCATCACATTGTGTGAGTTCCCATTATCACTAACTTACGATGCAACTTTGTGGATATCTAAGCGTCCATACAACTCAATCACAACTTGGACTGAGATGCACCATAAATTCATAGATAAGTACTTCCCATTATCAAAGAAGTTGAGACTGAAGGATAAAATTAACAACTTCAAGCTTACATGGGAATGATTTACAGGCTACCTAAGAAGTTCACCTAACCACAAAATAAATGATGAGTCACTTATGGAGATCTTATATAGAGCATTAGATGACAATGGCAAAGCAATGGTGGACACTATCACTGGAGGATCACTCATGAGAAACTCATTCGAGCAAGTTGTGGAGAAACTTAAAGAGGTTGCCAAAACAAATAAAGCATGGTCTACTAGAGGTATAGAAACTTCATACTTTTATAGTGAAGGCTAACCAACACTCAAACCAACCAACTGAGGATATGCGTCAAGAGGTGGCATAACTAAGAATAGAGGTTGTCTTGGTGTTAAAACATTTAGGGCACAATGTAGACAAGGTCAATGCAGTACTATGTGAATGATCATCATACGGGTGGTTTCCGAACCAATACCCAAGCTTTCAACAAAGATTCTTGGCGCCAAGTTCAAGGGAATCAAGGTTGGAACTACAATCAAGAGAACAATTTTAATCAAGAAGGACAATACATCCGCAACAACAACTACAATCGGGATGGTAACTACAATCAAGACAACAACTACAACTACAACTGGAATAGGTACAATGACCAAAATAGGGGTCAAGATAGAAAAAATGATTGGGCAAGGGAAGATAATAACATAACTGATAGGAGGGTGCATATGTTACACCTACGAGTAGAGATAGAGGATCGGGTTTGTAAGGCTTGAAGACATGATGTCCAAAATTATAAAAAGGTTTGCCTCATCTAAGGCTGGCAATTGGACAGGATTTTCCTGATCCGGTTCAGTTTCGGTCCCGGTATATCTGGTACCAGTTGAACCGGTAAGAGTCCGGTCTGATAGGGTATCAGAACATGTAACGAAATGGAACCTGGGTTTTTACTCGGTTGATCTGATTTGGTTAGACCCGGTTCCGGTTCGATTCCGATCCAGTATGAACTTGTTCAACGGTTAGTTCCATTTTTTTTTATTTTAATGTGTAACGGCCATAATAGTCGTTGGGCTGGGGCCAAAACGGCTCAAATTTACCCCCACCCCTCTCTAATCCCTTAACACTATAAATATACCCATATTCTTTCATTTAACTCACAAATTCATAACTTATTCCATTAACATCTTACAAAATCTCTCAATTTTGAATCTCTCATAAATTCATAATTATTATTTTGTGATATTGTCTTAGAGTTCGGAGATTTATTTGAAGTAAATCAGAAGCTTCAATTGACATTTCTCAATTCCGACTTTGATTATACGTCCACTTTTACGTAGACGTTCGGTACATTCGTTGCAACTTTAATTTTTTATTTGTTTATTAATTAAGCTAATTTATTTTTTTGTTATAATATCTTGGTTATTTTTCATAATATTTAATTATTTTAGGGGAGGAGGAACTAGTAGTTCTAGTTCTAAATATTTGCCACCTAGATTTAGAATTAATACTGATGATTATACTCATGTTGATGAAACTTTTTTTATGTCATGACCAAATATTATTGAATTTAATTCCGAAAATGAAATAGATCATGAGACATTAAACCGATGTTTTACTAATTTTGAGGAAGAATTAGACGAGGAAGTAGAAATAAATGACGAAGATGATGAGACCCCTAACCCTACTAGTCCGGCTACCGAATTACCGGAACAAAATGATATCCCCCATTTACCTACTTTTTTCACATACCGCTGTATGTGTTAAAAGATCTTAAGTATGAAAATTTTTGGTACAAAATGAGAAAAAAAACTACTGATACTTGCTCGAAATGTAAATTGACCATGAAACATAGGACTACGGGAGCGCAAGGGGGGACAGGACGACTAAGAGCGCATTTGAGAAAGTGTAATATAGAATTTGCTCGCCTAGATGTTATAGAAAGGGCTAATAGAAATGGAATACCCATACCTGAAAATTCTATAGGAGTTGGAGGTTCTAATATGGTTCAAAGTGTGTTACATATGACTAACCCGGCTGGCCCAAGCACACACCACACATATAGTAAAGAAAAAGATCGTAGGGAATTAGCTAAAATGGTTGTTGTTTGTGGTTTGCCTTTTTCATTCCCTTCACATCCTGGTTTTTATTCATTATATTCAGGAATTGTATAACCCAAATTATGAAGGTATTCCAAGAAGTACAATTAAAAGAGATCTTTTTAAATATCAAAAAGAATATTGTCATTTTCTTCATTGTTTATTTGTCTATTATGATGGTAGATTATCTATTACTTCTGATATGGGACGTAGTTCTAATGGTAATGGTTATTTTACTGTTACTGTCCATTGGATTGACCATGAATGGAACATGCAAAAATGAATATTAGGATATAAATATGTTGAAGAAACTAAAACCGGTTCTTATATAGCATCAAAAATAGGCGTTATTTTACAATTTTATGGAATATGTGATAAAATAACGAGTGTCACTCTAGATAATGCTTCTAATAATTTAAAATCAATATATTATTTAAAATGTAGACTTTGTCTAATTGATAATGATTCTTTTTATATTAAGTGTGCTGCACATGTTTATAATTTGTAGTAAAAGATGGTATTTCTCAAGTTGGAATTTCTTGTGAAAAAAAATAGAATTGCTTATAATTGGATTTTTAAAGCTAAAATAAAAGCTAGAATTACAGAATTTAAAAATTGTTGTAAAGAATGTGGACTTACATATAGAAAAGTTCCAAAAGAAGTATGCACTAGATGAAATTCTTTATTTGAAATACTTGAAGTTGCTTATGTTTATCAAGAGCCGATACAATTAGTTTTTAATGCTCATAATGCGGACCTAAATTTAAGAATTGGTTATGATGATTGGGAAAATACAAAAGAACTTATTGAATTTTTAAGTGTTTTTTATAAAACAACAAATGTTGTTTCTGGTCAATATTATCCAACTATTTCTTTTGTTTTAGTAAATATTTGTTCTATTTCATCTGAATTTACAAAATATAAAGGAAAATATCGGTTTAAAGAATTACTTGTTTTTATGATTGAAAAATTCAAAAAATATTTTTTTCCTATTCCTCAAATCTATTTGACTGCTACTTTATTCAACCCAAATTACAAATTAAAAGGTGTTGAAAGAATGGTTGAAAAAATTTATGCAAATTTAGAAATTGAAGTTGATGAAACTCCTAGTGTTGATGATTGTAAAAAAAAATACAATAACAAAAGCTAGAGAGTTATATCATACATATAAAGCTATATATAAAAAATATTCCAATAGTTGAACCTCCATCTTCTACCAATAATGATTTTGATTTATATTTCAATCAGGCACAGGAAAAGATTAGGAATGAAGAAGGAAAACCTCAAGCTCAACTATTAGTATGGTGAAAGAATCGTGATTTTTTTTTTGAACCTTGGTAGGGTTGTTCGAGATGTGCTAGCGATTCAAGCATCATCGGTCGCTTCAGAGCAAGCCTTCAGTGCAATGAGATTTATGATTGGAGATCATCGATACTCATTAGCAGAGCAGAGTTTGAAAATATCAGTGTTGTTTAGAGATTGGGTCAATGCCGAAAGAAGAAATATCGGACTACCACAATTAAGTAAGCCAAATAGAAGACGAAATAGATGAAATATTTGGTGATAATAGTGATGATGACATGGAAGCAATGGAGGAAGAGTGACAAATACAAGTTCCAAATAATGTTTCTTTTGAAATGACACAAAAGTTATGAAAAGATTTTCAAAAAAAATTCAATTATTAGTAGAATAATAATTATTCAATACATAGATTAGGTACTCTTTCTAGTATTTGTATTTGTACATTTTATTTGAATAAATATACGGCTATTCGCCTTGATTTTCTTTTAAAATAGTCTCTTATATTTAATGCAAGTCATTTTATAAATTTAATTTTCAACTATTTTTATATTATCCTAATATAAAATTAAATTTTAAGGTTTAAAGTTTAAAGTTTAAACTTTAAAGTTTAAATTGAGTTTTAAAGTTTAAACTTTAAGCTTTAAAGTTTAAAATTGAATTTAAAGTTTTAACTTTAAATTGAATTTAAAATTTAAAGTTTAAACTTTGAATTGAATTTAAAATTTAAAGTTAGTTTACAAAATGTTTAATGTTTAACGTTTAGACTTTAGAGTTTTAACTTTGAAGTTTCAAATTTATAAAACTTCAATTTGAAACTTAAATCTTCATTAGTGATTCATAATTGTACGGAGGAATTTGAGTTGAAAATAATGGAATTCTTGGAGAAAGACTTACCTTGAAGAAGAATCATGAAAAAGATTGAAAGAATCTTGAATTTAGTCTTCTACTTTGATTTTTCTTTAGGGTTTTGCCCTAGGGTTTGAGAGAGAAAAGAAGGATGGATTAAAAGATGAAAATGTGATTGTTTTGAGCCTTTATTAGTCAAGAAATTCGTTAGGGTTTTCTTGGAGGTAAAAAGACAAAAACGACCCTTTTTAATGTTTTCCCATCGGCTAATTCGTAGCACTGTATCAGGTTACTAAAATGGTCATAACGTTTTACTCAAAAATTGGATTGACGTGAAATTGGTGGCGTTGGAAAGTAGATTAAAATACCTTTAATTTTATAGGTTATGGACCATGTAACTCTTCATATTATAGGATATATGGTCGTTTGAACTTGACTCAAGTAGAATCTTACATCAAAACTTAATCGATAAGGAAACTTCAAAACACTTATCAAGAACTCATCAAGAAATTAAATTGCTCAATATTTATGGATATATTTGCAAAATAAACTCATGATTGGTGTGTGGGTGAACAAACCCAACACTATGGAAGCTTACATACCTCTAAGAACTAGGTTCTTGGTGAAATTTTGAATTTCTTAAACGAACGCTTGAAACTTTGAACTTTTCCTCCTCTTGAATCTTCTCTCTAAAACCCTAAACGCTTTTGGGGGTGAATGAAACTGATTCTAACCAGTTTAGACCCTTAATTAGGTGTAATTCACGTTTAGAATAAGTGGGGGGTAAGGAAAAGACTAAAATACCCCTCCTATTTTCGGGTAACTTTCCTTAAATTGATAACCTGACTTAAAAAGGGCATATTGTCACGACCCGAGAGCACCCCCTAGTCATAACACGGCGTACTCAACCCCGAAGGGGACTAATACAAGCCTCATAGCTCATTCATTGCATAGGTAATAGAAATAGTACGAAATTAAAAGTTTTTATTCAAAATCATACGATTCAAAACATTCAAATACTCATTAAAATATTTCAAAAGACACAGCGAAAGACTAAGTCTCACATGGCCATCTTAGTTAAAACTTTAACAAGATAGGGCCACTGCCCTTTACAATCGACAAACTACTAAATGTCTATTACATGGAGAAATGAAACATAAGAGTTCTTGTCCTCGAATCAATGAGGACATACCGAGTCTTGGAGGAAACTCTATCCAAACACTTTAAATTCTAGATAGAATCAATCACTTGCCGGAACCTACACTTGTAGTAAAAATAAGAGAGATATGGGTTAGCACACAAAAATATACTAAGTATGATGACCATGCAAAAACATGCTTAAAAAGGGACTTTTTGTTTGAAAGTCATGCTCTCATGCCATTTAGTAAAATTTCATGAACATTTATAAAAGAGGCATAATATAAGTCACAACCAACATACAAGTCACATTTTCACATTTGAACACAATCACATATAACCCTTTACCTTCACCTTGAGCCTCCACCTCAAGTAACCCTCAAGCTATACCTTGTGCAATGTATGGATAGCGTCCCATACCACCACCCACACTAAGGTACCACCTTAAGGTCACCAAAAGTGAACTTACCATTCATCCTTTCCACCTTTACATCATAAAGCATTTAAGAGACATAAACATTACATGAATCACATCATCACATTAAGACAAACATCTAAGACAACTCTAAGTCATACTTGTGCAATGTGCAAGTAGCATCCCATACTACTCACACTAAGTACTACTTTGAAGTCACCCTAGACATGGCACATTCATATACAATAAGTCATGACAAAAAAGTAACTCTTAATACAATCCAAGTATAGCATGCATCTTTACACTAAGCATTTAAGCCAACATTATTCATTAGGTTCATTTAGGACACATTTATGCATTTAAAGGACTTTCATACATTTAGTCATTAAAACTTAGAGAACTCACTATAGCCCCTTCAAAGCCTACTCGTGCAATGTATAAATATCATCCCGTACTACTACCTACACTTTGTAGTACCTATCAAGCAACTAGAGTGCACATCTCACATGATAGGAATAAGCGTTTAACCGACATAGACCATGCAAGCTAGACATAGAATCTGGTGTCATGTAACCCTACACCATAAGAGGTGTTCCACTTGCCTAAGGTAGAATGATAACATTAGCTTGGATGGAATCCGTTGGCTAATATCCTATGTGGGCACATAGTTATGGGATAAGAAGATGTTCATTGGAACTCTAACCTAACATTGGGAAAGTTTCCATCTAACCATATCCACTCGGTGCTTAGCCTACATTCCCATATATTATTTCATTCACATTACATTAGTGTATTAGGGAGGAGTGCCATAGGCCTATCGACCCATGATACATCATTACATAAGGAAGGAATGCTATAAGCCTATCGATCCATGGAACATTCAAGGATAGCTCTAGAGTCCCCATGAAAAGAATGCCATAAGCCTATCGATTCATGGTCCCTCATTACATTCTTATAAAGGAATGCCACTAGCCTATCGATTCATGGTACATTGACTCATTAAGAAAGGAATGCCACTAGCCTATCGATTCTAGAGTCTTCATTACATTAGATCATTTATGAAAAGAATGCCTAAAGCCTATCAATTCATAACCATTAAGTCAAGACACATTCATCACTCATATATGAAAGGAATGCCATAGCATATCGATTCATATTCATCAAGTCAAGACACATTCATTATATAAGAAAAGGATGCATAAGCTTACCAATTCTACGTTCAACATTCCCATTATAGAAACTCTTCACATTCTATCATCATCATTCAATTATTGAAATCACATGTATATCCTTCACATTATACATTCATATATACAACATCATGATAATACTTCAATTCCTCACACTATGCCTTCAAGGCCATGATCACAATGTACATAGTAAGTAAACACCTCCACCTTTCAAGTGGATCAACAATTCAAGCACAATTCTACTTTAACATGAAATTAGGTCAAACATGCCCTCTCAAGGCTATGACCACAAATCCTCCATTCACCAACAATTCACCATAATTAGGCATAGATGATGATACAATTCAACAATCTAAATCAATCTAGGCATAAATCCATCAATATTCATTCATAATCAACAAACCCACTTCATAAGGCACGATTTAGGAATTGAGAGAAATCATGGGTTCATAGAGTATTTTAATATTAAATCATCAATTAAACATCACTATAATCATAATTTATCACTTGAAAACATTTGATGCAAGAACCCATGAGATTGAGTAAAACCTAGGGTTTTTGTGAAACTTGAAAACTTTGAAACTTCTTTGAAATTTACTCTAGGGTGAAAGCTAACCCTAGATGAAGAATCACCATACCTTTATATTGAAGAATCCCACTAAAATCTACCCAATAGCCTTCCTCTTCAAGACCTAAGTCTTCTTCTTCTCTTGGTCTTCAATGGAGTTCTAGAGAGAAGATACTTTGAGATGGAGGGGTTTTGATTTGGGAAAAATTTGAAGAATGAAATCTAAAATAGTATTTTATTCTTTTAATACTCTTAAAATACCTAAATAAACACAAAATAACCGTCCAGGCACTTACCTAGGCAAATGATGAATTTACCACTTCACCTTTCACTTGGCCGTGTCACTTGACAGCACACAGGTGCCATCTACGAACCCTTGACTCACGGATCGTGAGTCCATTCACGGACCATCCTGTTGGTCCATGGTCTAAGGATGTGGCTTGGTTTGGGGCCCCTTGACCTATGGAGGCCATCCACGGGGCGTGGATGGACCTACGGAGCGTGGACCCCTTCCGTAGGTCACCAAACTTTGGCTAACTCTCATCAATTGGGGCAGCCTTGGGGGTTAAGCTTAGGGTCCTCCTCAAGGACCCCTAGGGTGGTCCATGGGGAGTCGTACCTTGACGTTTAACCCCTAAACCCCTCAACCATGACTCGGGACAACATGAAGCACCATCAAACCTCACACACTCACTAGTTAGGCTCTAGTTTCACTAGTTCGTTTTTAGGGTCGTTACACATATCTCCCTCACGAGCTCAAAAATTAGCAAACTAAATGGAGTTGGAAAGAGGACTCAGAGACCTTTCATTTGATATCTTATGGGTCTCCTAACTTATCCTGTACCGAAAGTTATGGTCGTTTGACAATGACCCAAAACTTAAAAGAACTAAAGAATGACTTGAATGAATTCTGTTTAATTCTTTTTGGAACTTAAGATGCTATAACTAGTACCTGACCTTAATACTTAGGAAATTTTAAATTCCTTGGTAAAATCCTACTCACAACGAAGAAGGGTTCGAGTCTTAGTTCAAAAGTTTTTCGGGGTGTTACATTATCTCTCCATTGGGATCATTTGTCCTTGAATGACGACTGGACTAGTTATGAAATGGGGTTACTCTCACTATCTCTTCTGACTCACGAACTTGCCTACTAAAATAGGTTGTACTGATTCGTACCAAGAGTTGGGACTCTTATAGCACCTAAATCAAGAACGATGATGTTGTGAACGTAGTCACACTCTCTCTGAAGTTACCTTATCTGAAACAAAGGAAATCTGGGCATGAAGTAAGAATAGGAATACCATGCCTGGGGTAATATGACTGCTAAATATTAAGCTTAGCGACACTCCTCAACTATGCTCTTCTTTCCTTATACCATACCTCATTGGCTGCAACTCCACTTCTCTTACTAAGTCCCGAGTCTAGCGACATGCTCTTACTATATTCAAGCTTAACCCAAATCCTAAGGTTCGGGTTCTATACCTCTCTATAATGAGTCTCATCCCAAGAACATTACTCTTTACCACCTCATTTAATCAACATTGGGCTCATATAAAGAATTACCTCATGTTTAACGACACCACATTCAAGCTTAGTATTCTAACATCTCCATGGACTCTTACTAACCAACTCCCTAAGAAGTTTTCATTCTCTCATCATCCCTGCCATACCAATTAGAATTTCCCGCATTACTACTCGAAAGTAACAAAGGGCTCTTATTTAACTATTTCTCATAGTAAAACCTCAACCTCCTCATTTATAACCTCAGATGGAATTATCACACCACCATTATCATGGTAAGATCATTAACTTTCTCCTTCTAACATCACTCCACTACAAAAAGGACCTCTGAAAAGATATCTCATATACTCTTTTGAGCTCATTACTATCTTATTCTCAACACTTGACTTGATTTCAAATCTTATCATCTCCCCCTTAGGTCTAAAGCTGACACTTGAAAGCTATGGACCTATTCCATCATTTCTAAACTGGTCTACATCCCCTTTTCACATCTTAAGTACTATTTGTCCACTTATTATACCTCATTACTTAACCAGTTCTATAACCTCTTGAACATCATAACCCTCTCAAAAAAATCATAAGCCTAGATTAGATCTATCACTTCATGAATACTCTGTTCTCTTATTTAACAGATGTATTTAGTCTCCTCTAACATGATGGCACATCGACATCAACTCTATTTTGGTTAAAATATACTCTATCTCATGCAGACTAGTAACTATTCCTCATCCTTCTATCATGAACTCTCTACAACATTATTATTCCTTATTTCACTCATAAAGGAACTCATCACTGATAACTGACTGGGTACATGATTGCAATAATATAATCTTCCCCATCATTATCTCCCTTTCATAGATTACTAAACCTCTGCATACTTTCCTCTAACACTGGGCACTTTCACTACTACTGCTCATAATTTCGTAACTCATGCTACCTTTTTGGGATGCAAAATACTACCCGAGCTCTAAACATACTTCCTCATAAGGATCTCGGCTGAAACAGGGCTTAAAGAAGAGAGTACAACTCGCTTTTAGCTCGAACACACGATTCATATGAACATGAGCACATTCCTCTGAAACTCAACATTTAACTCACTCCCAGGCTTCTCTCAAGCCCCTCTGTAGTCTCATGACTTCCTCAAGACTTTTTCTAAGAGAAACTCATCGATAAAGGACTGACTTTAGTTTTTAACCACTACTAGTATGGGGGGTAGTTGAATGGATATGTGAATGCACGAGTTAGAATAAGTCTTCATGACATAGTTCTATTGCATGATTTAGAGAATGAAAAAAGGGAAACTTTTATTAAATGTCTATAGTCCCTCATTTATAGAAGTGGGGCACTCACAACCATAAATAAGATCCTACTGACATGACTTCATAGAAACCCTAGGACACTTGAACTCTGTGCTCTGATATTAAGTTTGTCACGACCCATGCCTACATCCTGGACGTGAAAGGTACTCTAGAACCATTGATGATCCCCAAGTGAACCCTCATCCCGGATGGCTACAAGCGGAAGACTAATTGAAGCATACATAAACTTAAACTTGAATTAAATTCACTGAACTCCAATAGTGAACTTTAAGAAAGTTTGAACAATGCTCAAAAGAAAGTAAATACATAAAACTCTTCAACTCTTTCTATATATGAAGCCACTACTATTAAAGAAAGATATCGGGACAAGACCCACAACATCTCAAAACTGCTAACGGTAAGGTAAAGGTAAAGTCCTCTGGAATATAAGAAGGCTTACCAAAGCTGACTAGAATATCACATGACCTTAACGAAATGCCTGTTGATGATCTTGAATACCTGTATTTGCATCATGAAATGATGCAGGTCAAATGGCTTAGTACATGGAATGTATGAGCATGTAAGGGGAATTCTAAAGTATAAACAGAAGCTTGAACTTGATAAAAAGGAAACATACTTACCTCTTCTCAACTCACTCAACTAAACTCAACTCAAGAATAAGATACTCAACTCAAAGATATGATACTCAACTCAAGATACTCAAGGATAAAACAATAATAAAAGATGCAATATATGGAAAACTTTTAAAACAGTAGATAATAACTCAATTGTATTGAAGAATACAATAATAACTCAATTTGTAAATAAAAATACAATATAACTTTGTGGGAGATTCTCTAACCGACAATCATCAATATAAGCTATGTGATGATATATCATCTAGACCACACTGCCAGAACTATTCTATACTTTGCTGGGGTATAGAATCTACTACTAAGTGGATCCACTAGTCTATGCTAAAAATCATTAAGGAATCATCTAAAAAGTATGACCATTGCTACTCACGCTGGCTACATGGTTTATGGGGGCTATGAGTTGTATGAACTCTCCCCCATATCGGTACTCAATACTACTCCCAAACTATACTAGCTCATATGTTTATAAACATAACTCTTTCTGTGTTTTGAGATTATTACTCAAAAATCTTTCTCTTAAAAGAGATAGTACTCAAATTGCTCAAAACTCTTTTGGAAATCTCAGTTTCCTATCATCTTAAATGTAAAAACATTTACTCTTGGGAATACTTAGTTCCCCTATATCATTTTGAAGAAAATGAACTCAGCTCTACTCTTCCTCAACTCAGTGCTCAAGTCTTTAAAACAAGTTTTAAAACAATTTTTAAAAAGACTTCTTAAAATAGGGTTCATGTCGAATAATACGTGAACGACTCAATTCAAGGTTTTTGATAACCATTCATAGAAATCAATACTTGGAACTGAAAAACTCCAGAACTCAAGGAATCAATGATACTATTCATCTCAAGAATGCTCGACTCGGAGGGTTCATGCTGAATTATGGGCATGAACTACTCAACTCAAGGACTCAATGATACCTCTTATCTCAAGACTGCTCGACTCATAGGGTTCATGCAGAATTATGGGCATGAATTACTCAACTCAAGGACCTTCATGAGTACCATGTACTATTCCCATGATTAGGAATATAATCACAAAATGATTAGGAACTCAATACTCAAGACTTAGAACTTGAAGATACTACTCCTCTCAAAGATACTCAACAGATGGAGTCCATGCAAAAATGGGCATGAATGACTCGACTAAGGGTCTAAATAACAATATGGAACTCACGTATACGACTCTTCTCATTCTCATACTTACTTTCTCAAAACTTAGTTTAAGACTCAAGTGTTGGCTTTGAAAAAATTCTCAAGATTTATAACTCAAAATAGGGTTCATGCTGAATTATAGACATGAACAAATCAACTCAAGGATATCAATAAAAATATAGAAACTCAATAATTAGGAATATAAATTTTAAAAGAACCATGAACTCAAGAACTCAAATCAACTTATCTCAAGAATACTCGAATCTAGGGGTAGAATCCTAGATTTCTCTTTTACTGATTTGAAAGAAGATGTAGGGCGTGAGGACGAACTAGTGCAATACTATGATAGCCTTACATACCTGGAAGAACAAGGTTCTTGAAGAATCTTGAAGAAGAACTTGATTCGAAGCCTTGAAACCCTAGCTTGAAGGTAAACCATCAAGAAAACCTTTCTTGAGATTCTTGAATTAGTTTCTTGAAATCTCTATGGCCAAGAATTATGATTTTCATTACTGATTCATAATTTTATGGAGGAATTTTAGTTGAAAAGAATGGAATTCTTGGAGAAAGACTTACCTTGAAGAAGAATCTTGAAAAAGATTGAAAGAATCTTGAATAGAGTCTTCTACTTTGATTTTTCCTTAGGGTTTCACCCTAGGGTTTGAGTGAGAAGAGAATTATGGATTAAAAGATTAAAATATGATAGTTTTGAGCCTTTATTAGTCAAAAAATTCGTTTTGGGTTTTCTTGGAAGTAAAAAGATAAAACAATCCTTTTAATGTTTTCCCGTCGGCTAATTCGTAACAACATTGTATCATGTTACTAAAATGGTCATAACTTTTTACTCAAAAATTGGAGTGACGCGAAATTGGTGGCATTGGAAAGTAGATTCAAATAAATTTAATTTGATAGGTTATGGGCCACCTAACTCTTTATATTCTAGGAGGTATGGTCGTTTAAAGTTGACCCAAGTAGAATCTTACATCAAAACTTAATCGATAAGGAAACTTCAAGAACACTTACCAAGAACTCATCAAGAAATTAAATTGCTCAACATTTATGGATAGATTCATAAAATAAACTCATGATTGGTGTGTCGGTGAACAACCCAACACTATGGAAGCTTACATACCTCAAAGAACTAGGTTCTTGGCGAAATTTTGAATTTCTTGAACGAACGCTTGAAACTTTGAACTTTTTCTTCTCTTGAATCTTCTCTCTAAAACCCTAAACACTTTTGGGGGTGAATGAAACTGATTCTAACCAGTTTAGACCCTTAATTGGGTGTAATTCGAGTTTAGAATAAGTAGGGGTACGGAAAAGACTAAAATACCCCTCCTATTTTTGGGTAACTTTCCTTAAATAGACAACCTGACTTAAAAAAGGCACATCTCCATCATACGAGCTAAAAAATTAGCAAACTTAGTGGCGTTGGAAAGAGGACTCAGAGATATTTCATTTGATATCTTATGGGTCTTCTAACTCATTCTGTACTGAAAGTTATCGTCTTTTAAAGTTGACCCAAAACTTAAAAGAACTAAGGAATGACTTGGATGAATTCACTTTAATTCTTTTGGAACTCAAGGTGCTATATCTAGTGACTTGACCTTAATACTTAAGAAATTTTAAATTCCTTGGTAAAATCCTACTCACAACGAAGAAGAGTTCGAGTCTTAGTTCAAAAAATTTCTGGGGTGTTACATTAGCTGAATTAGAGAACGAAGATGAAACGAGGTTCAAAGCGAAAAGACCAAGGGATAGATAATTTGGGGTCAATGGTAAGAGTTAGTAAAGTATACACATGTAGACTAACCAAGTTGCTTGGTAAAATTCACTTATTTAGGGGATCAACCACTTATGAGATATCTAACTTATCGATCTTGCATGCTAAAAACTAGACAAGGTTAGTAGTACAAGGTTTACTGAATTAAGGACTTGTGGGGAATAGAAATACCATAGTTTCGTCTTTAATTGATTCTTGCAAACATAAATCCTGCTTACTTTGATACTTCTTACTTATAATCTTTCAATCAATATTTTGTTACACAAAACCCCCCTTTAAGGAAATAACTCAACTAAAAGTATAATTAACAAACAATTAAGCTAAGGCTAGACCTGATTCTTCATGGGATCGACCCTAACCGTTGTTAGGTTCTTTATTTGAACAACAACCGCTTTATACTTCTTTTGGAGGTGCAATTTGCGCGTATCACTAGTGCACCCCAAGGTGATACACTAGGGCAGATAAACCCCTTACTCAACATATCCTGCAACTGCTCCTTCAATTCCTTCAACTCCGCCGGGGCATCCAATAAGGAGGAACATAAATGTTCTTAGTGCCCGGTTCTAATTCTACAGCAAAATCAATGTCCCTATCTAGAGGAACACTTGGAAGATTAGTAGGGAATACATGTGCGAACTCCTGAACCATATGAATGGACTCGATAGAATGTAGGTCAATAGTAGTATCTAGATAAAGGCCAAGTGCGATAAGCATTCTTTATCAACCAACCACTGGACACGGAGGAAGGAAATAACTTTTCTAGGAGAAGAACCACTAGCACCCTTCCACTCAATTTTCAGAACATCAATTATCGCTAAGGTCACAATTTTAGCATTACACTCAATAATAGCATGATAAGGATAGTTCCACTCCATACCCAATATGACATCTAAATCCACCCTCCATAATATAATCAAGTCTAGCCAAGTGTCATACCCTACCACAGTAACAAGACATGATGGATACACTCAATCGACAATTAAGGGCTAACCCACAAGTGTATAAACACTAATCTACATAGGCATACACTCATATAAAAAATCAAATCGAGTAGTAAAATGGGTAGAAACATAAGAGAATGTAGATACTGGATCAAACAATATAGATGCATATCGATGGCAGACCAGGGCAATACCTGTGATAACAACTTCTGAAGCCTAAACCTTAGGTCTCATTAGGAAGAATTACCAAGGGATGTATGAAAAACTAGTAGAAATGAGTTTCATACTTTGTAACAGATAAACTATCCTACCTCAATCCATCAAACCTCAACCGACTCTCCTCTGTCACGTTCTAAGGGATGAAATGGTCATAAAAGGCATGAGCAAAAACCTCTTAGGTCATTAGCGGAGATCTAGTTGGCAAAGATCCCAGATATACTCTACACCACTCCCTAGCCGGCCCACACAACTAGGGTGTAGAATAACAAAACCAATAAGACTCACCAACCCAACATTCACTAGAAACTCTCTACATGTAGTCAGAAACTCGTAAGCATCCTCGCTCTTTCAATCCTAAAACTGAGGTGGATCCATCTTTTTGAACTTCTCATACTTGTGTTGCTCATCCTCATTCAACATAATCACAGGTGCACCATGAACCCTAAATCTCGGTCCAAGATCACCCTCAGCGATAGGACCCATTGACAGTTGCCCTATAGGACCCTAAACAACTAGAGCATGTCGCTGATTTGGGGTCTGTGCCCCCTCTATGGTCTTAGAGCCCTCTGGTGTGCCTGTCACACCACCACTCTATGTAAAACTCTTAATTACATTCAACACCCTCAATAAAGTATCATGAAGCTATGGTGCAACGACATTCTTGGGAGGAATCTTGTCCTCTCTAACAATAATCTCTGGTTCATGAGAGACACCTCTACCACGACCACTCACCTGTGCCACTCCACAAGCATGACTTATGCCCCTATCTCGGGCTCTATCCCGTCCCCTAGATGGGATCTCAATAACTGACTTTGGGATAACCTTTCCTCTTTTACCATCAATAATAGATCATTCTTGGGAGGAATCTAGTCCTCTCTAACAATAATCTTTGGTTCAGGAGAGACACTTCTGCCACGGCCACTCACCGTGCCACTCCACAAGCATGAATTATGCCCCTATCTCGGGCTCTATCCCGTCCCCTAGATGGGATCTCAATAACTGACTTTGGGACAACCTTTCCTCTTCTACCATCAATAGTAGTTCTTGTTCTTACCTTGTGCCAAAAGAATACGTGATGACTCAGTACTAGCGAAGGTAACCATGCACGATAAGAATGAAAGAACAAAAGGATTTTTTCTAATAGTTTTCATAGCCTCTTGAAAATAAGCACAGACGTCTTTCTGCTAATCCTTAAGACTGTACTAGACTTGGCTTGTACACATGTGAGACCTATGAAACCTGGGCTCTGATACCATTTTTCATGACCCACAACCAGATGTGATGGAACCATCTTATCCTACCAAGACTGGTTAGCCTAACCCTAAAAAATATGATAAATGCATAAATAAGATAGAATAGATGAATAACAAAAAAGAAACATAGCAGATAAACATAACATAACTCATAAAAAACCCCAAGACTGGTATCATGTGTACAAGCCTCTAAGTATTACATCAGATTCAAAAGAAATACAAATCTAAATGTCTTTGTGTCTTGAATAGGAGAAATACATAATGAAAGAGTACGAAGTATCCACCGAGATGACAAGAAGCTACCTCACAAACTCTAGTATAAACCTCGGACGAAGATGAGAAGAGATGATCAAGACGATCCAGATTCATAACTTACACAAGTGTGAAAATCAAGGAAGTGAGTACCAAACAACACGGTACTCAATAAGCAAACCTCACTAACCCTAAGTAAAGTAATATCGAACACAAGTACTCCAAATATCCCATCCAAACCTCCATAACTACAACCTCCATAGCATCAATCAACCCATCCTAATAGTACTGATTCAATAAACACAAAGCACATATTGAACTTCTCAATGTGCACCTCAACACATACAGTTATTTCATCACAACCTTTCATAATTCAACAACCACATCAATGTGTTATCACTTATGAATAACAAGAAATAGAGATGGAGTGCAATACAATATAGTGCAATGTCATGTAGAGGGATGAATGTCTATCCTAATGATACACACCCACTGAATCAAAGTCCAGCACCCATGGGGACATATCTGTCCATTCACTTGCCATGACTCGTGTGCAACGACCCCTCAATATAGAATCTGTATCATATTGCATGTCCCCTATTTCTCATGAATCTGACATGGATCGTGTGACCCATCCTCCAACACAAATTGTATGGTCCATCCCCTATTTATCATTATTGTAACAAAGCATTACCATAACAGTGTTATAACATTAATGCAAATATATATATGCAAATGTTCGATGAGAGGATACCGTTCTTCACAACAACAACTTCAACAGAATTAAACTTGGAATAATATCAAGAATGAATCAATAAAACCTTCCAACCATTCATGGTACATCATTTATCACCATATCAACAACATTCTTCTTTTACCCTATTTCATCATTACTTGCACTTACATATCAATTATAATACACAATAATAGAAAATTGTTCACAATTTCCCATTACTCCCAATCACGTAATGTCATACAAGGTTCAATACACTTAACAAGTGGTCAAAAGTTCCACTTGCCTTAATAATGCAAATAATCAACCAAGTACTAGAGTTTTCCCTCTCTGATGGGTCTCTAATTTAACACAATCTAAACAAATATGGAATCACAATAAGATTTCAAAATTAACAACACTCATATCAATAATTTTTAAAACCAGGGCCAAAATGATCCAAAAATCCCTTTCTGAGGGTTAAAGTTAAATTTAGAAATTTATATCAAAATCATGTTACCCAAAGGTTTTGGGACTCAATAGTGAAACCACATTGAATAAAGAGTTAAACCAATCTTAAATCACCATTTTTCATAAACCTTAAGTTCTTGCAAAACCATCAAAGTTTGGAATAAAAATCAATGATTAACCATCAAAATTATAAAATAATTAGTGGGTAATAGAGATGGGGAGTTCAAATCATTACCCAATCAAAGAGTCTAGAAAAATCACTTTGAAATCACCTCTACTGAGCTCTCAATGTTAAAAAATTATGAAATGGGGATGAAACCCCAACTTTTGGAAAAAATTCCGCCCAGGTCTCATTTACTCTTTGCGATCATGGCCCCACATCTCGAGATCGTGATGAGTAATCTAGGTCAACTCATTAATCTTATATTTTTCTTGAATGTTGTATGTATTTTTTTGGGTGAGAGGTTTCAAAATTGGGAGTATTAACTTGTTTGATCTATCAAAATGTGTTTGCTAGACTAAGAATACATGAGTTTGGGTATTAGTATGAAAAATGGGGAAGTCTTGAAAACCCATTTCATGTTAAAATGATGTGAAATTAGTATGCCCACCAAGTATTTGATGAATTGTTTATGAGAACTCTAAATTGATTGGTGGATTTTTGTGATGAAATGATAGAGTCTTTGATTGTGATTGAACTCGCGTAGATTGAATTATGTGAAATTGGGTGCTAAAATTGAATGTGCAAGCTAGGGATGACAAGCCACAAAAGTGGGCCTTGAGGCGCTAAGGAGGTTCTCACTAAAGCGACCTCTTCTTGCTATTGCGATTCCCACTAACACGACACTTTGCCGCTAAAGAGATATTTTATTAAGCGACCTCTTATTTCTTTTGCAATATCATATGACAATTCATGCCAGTTTTTGCAGGTTTTTAGTAGTGCTAAAATGTGATAGATTTGTTCTGAATTGATTTGTAACACATTTCTTTGGATTTTATTAGTAGAATTGCATTGTTTAACACGTGTTTCTTATGTTTTCATGTTATTGTGATATTTTTAGGTTTTCAAAAGTCGAGAATGGTGCACCAACTTATTAATGAAATAGATGTCAATGGTGACTATGACAGGACTCAATTCATTTATCTTCAGAGTTAGAACACCTATTACCAAGATTTTGTCAAAAAGAAGTTGTTCCTCAAGAGAGGGATTGCAATTGAAAAGGTCCTTGAGACTCTTCCCATATTCTATCAAAGATTAGAGGCTACTAGATGGTTATGCTTTGCAGCTGAGCTCTGCAAGGCTAATGAGCAATGGATGAGGGAATTCTATGCAATCCTCATGGTTATAAAACTAGCCAACCCGATAATGATTATTCGGGGAAAAGCTATTAGCTTTGGACCGGAAGCAATAAATGCAGTCTATGGGTTACCAAATCATGGCACTAAAGAGTACGTAGCAAACGATTATGCTCTAAGTAGCTAATTGGTCTCAAAGTTATGCTCGATCAAGATTTTACCTTGGGCCACCAAAAAATCTGGGATCACCTCAACAGAATTCACGACTAATGCAAGGTATTGGATATTGATTATTTGTAGCCAAGTCTCTCCATGTGGTATCACTAGATGCATCGCAGTGTTGAGGGCACAAATGATAGGTTGAATTCTTAACGACATCTCATTGAATGTTGGTCATTTGATCGTCAATGAGTTCAAACTCTATGACAACCCCACTATCATGTTTAATTCATTGATAACTGAATTGTGAGAACGGTCTGAAGCTGAAGAGTATTCATGTTACAATTGGGTTGGACCAAGGAACAATCTTTATTTTGAAAAAGGGAGGTGAAGGGACTCCTACAAAGATCAAGAAAAGGAAGATGGAGTTAGGGAAAATGTTGTGTATTGAGGTTGGTTCTGCTAGACCATTGACTGCGGGACTATTTGAGATATTGGCTGAAGAGTTGAGGGTAGTCCAAGAGTTGGTGACCAAGACGCCTCAAGGTCCAGGTGAGACATTTGTGGGACATAATTCTTCAGTACCACAACAGGAATTTGATATTTTCTTGGAGGATCAAAGGAAGCAAAAAGCTCATCTATCGATGTCGAAGAAGGCATACATTGATATTGATAAATAACATGGTGAGTTAAGTCATTCCCACGACTAGATGAAGAAGAGGGAGAAGAAGATATAAATTTTTCACCTAGATGTGGAAGGGGGTGAAAAGGTTGTGGAGGGTACTTAAGGCCAATGATCCACTTCCCTCATCGAGGCCGGATGCAAGTAATGATATTTGTTACATTGGTCTAAAGATGATGATGTTGATGACAATGATGACAATGAGTGATGTAGTCCAGGGAGCTCTTCGTATTCTCTTCATGCTTTCATGTTTATTCTATGAGGACACAATACCATTCTTAGTTGGGGGTGCTCCCTTTATGGTTCTTTTGATGTTATTGTTTATGCTAGGATTGCTATGTTGAATTTGGATTGTTTTTGTTTATCTTTTTATTCTAATGGTTTGTCTGCCCGTGTCGAACCTTGACTATTATGGAGAAGCGCCCTTTTTGGGCTTTTGTTGAATTGTGTTGGATTAGTCATTTTTTGTTTTCATTTAATATTATTTATTTCATTTAATAGCTTTTTTATTTTCTATTTATTTTGTGATGGTGTTGTTGAGTGGTGATATCCAATGATAGATAGAGTGACGACTTTCTTAAGGAAAAATCATCATTGTTCAGTGAATGGTTTCTTGTGTGAATGGTGAAGAGAAAGTTTGAGTACCCATAGCTATTTCGAATTGGGGTTGTCCTCGGTGAAGTCTAAGTAGCCAATTGTTGTTGCACGTGGTGAAGTCAGAGTAGCCGATCGTTGTTGCACGTGGTGAAGCCAGAGTAGCCAATTGTTGTTACATATGGTGAAGTTAGAGTAGCCAATTGTTGTCATGGTGAAGTCTGAGTAACCGTGACATTGTTGGCCTTGTTTGAATTATAATGTGAGATTGTGGCTTGTTTTATACTAGTAGATTTAGTCGAGCATTGTGAACCGTTGAAATGAGCATACCCCTCCTAATTTTTTTTAATGAAAAGTAGTTTTTGCAATTGAATGATTTCATGACAACGATTTGACTCTTTTGATGACTCTATACTCATTAGTTGTTGAGAGTGTAAAAAAGGAACCCTTTGTTCTTGGCTAGGAAGTGAATTGACCCGTCTAGAATAGTTTGCATGTCACATGTGGTGAGTTTGTTGAATAATTCCTTGTGTTCACTTGTCCTAGCTAGAACTTGCCCGGTTAGTTTTTCAATATTGGTCTTAATTTTTTTTGGTTGGAGAAATGATCTTAGGCTTTAATTGTAATTTTGAGAAGTCCACTTGACCTAAATACCCTACCCTTGCACTAAATGTATCCCTTATAGACCACTTTGATCTTAATATCATTTCCTTGGCAACCTCATTACAATCTATCCCATTTTGAAAACGTAATCATCTTTTGAACCCTTCCCACCTTAAACTTTAAAATTGTGAAAGTTGAGGCTAAAAGCCTAAGTTGGGGGGGTGTTGTTGGAAATCCATAGGGGAGATGCCAATCACATGAGGGCTAGAAATTGAGAAATGAGAAAATGAAGCAAAGAAAGGAGGAAAAAGTGATAAATAAAGAAAACCTTGAAAAAAGAAAACAAAAGAAAATGAATCCTCCAAAGTAGGAAATTGTTGTATGTGGGGCATCGTGTGTGAAATGGGAAAAAGTGTGCAATGGATTGAAAAATGAAGAAAAGTGGTGAAGAGAAAAATGGAAAATTGTTGTTGTTTACATCTCTACTTTATTCAAATAGGGTGAAACGTTGCGGTGACTAAAAAAATGAACAATTAATTCAATTTTTAAAAAAAATCAAGAAAAAAGTGTTTTAAAAGAGTCACCACCTAATTTTAAGAAAAAACTAGGAAATCAATTAAAAAATGTCTACGAAACCAATAGATTCTAGGTAAGGGGTTCAGGTTATTTTGAAGGGAAGGTGTTAGGCATCCTTCGAAATCCACAATTGTGGGTCCCGACTGAATTCATTTTTTCAAATTGAGGAGGAGATAAAAACAAATATACAAGTATAATAAACATGCAATATACACAAGTAATAAAATAAAAACAATAATATAAGACATGACCTAAAGTTTGCCTAACATCGATTTATACAAAATAATGAATAACAATATAATTCGAACTTCGTTCAAATAGCTCTAATGAGAAGCAGCTCCGTGTACCTGTAAAAACACTTAGTAAAAGTGTTAGTACCAAATAAATATGAATAAAAATAAATGAATTAAATAATATCTTAAAAATAAAAATCCGCCTTATTAATATGGGAGGCCTTGGAAATCGACGATAATTTCTTCATCGGCCAATTTTAACAAATAAAATATATGAATTTAAACTAAATTTTCGTCTTTTAAAATGGGTTGGCCTCCAAAACCGACGGAGAGATTTTTTCATTGGCCATTCTAACATCAGATTATTACTAACAACCATAACAACTAAATTATAAAAAATAGAAACAAACTGTGAATAAACTATAAGAGTAGAGTTCCATGGCATCACCAACAGTTGAATTTGAAATATTAAAATAACATCATATATCATAAAAAAAATAAATTATTGGAGAATTTTACCACTTTGCAAAAATAAATGCATAAACAACAAAACAAACAAAAATAAAAATAAAAATAAACACAAGTCATGCGAAATTAATATAGAGCACCCTACATAACGGTAATTATAACTATACTAGATATGATATGCCCGTGCTAAGCACGGGCCCAACGAATTTAGCTTCCATGTATTAGTGCAACATTTATTTTTACACCTACTAAATATAGATTAAAGGGAACAAGGATAAATATACCCAAAATTATTGTAAATGGTATGTGTATGACTGTATGCCCTTGTTATACTTTCAGTACATGAATGACCTTACCGTCCAAATTTTAGAGTGTATATACCCTTTATATTAACGGTGATACACATGTCTTAATTTTATCCGCCAACCCAATTTTTTTTTTAAATTTCTACCAAAAATTTAAAAAACTCACCCAAATAAATAATACCCACATCCAATTTATTTCAATTTCTCCACTATCCCCAAAAGTACATCCACTACATTGGTATCCATCAATGTTGATTTCCCCTCTTGACCCACCGCCAAATTGCACATCACTACATTGAAGGTATTCACTCATGTTTCGCATGTGACAGATAACATCTACCTGCACGAAAATGAAGTTCGAGGAAGCAGACAATGGGATTTCGTCGGTGATAATCTTCGACGAAATTGATTGCAGATGGAGGGACAAGGAGTAAAGGAAGCAGTGGCGAGCTGTTGGCGATGACAGATTCTTGAGAGCTCGAAAAAGAGTAAAAACAATGATTATTCCTTGATTTCATTTTCGATGCAGCTTGAGAGAGAAGCACAGGTGGATTCTCTGCTACCCGTTGAACAATTTGGGTTATATTTTTGAGTGTTGGCATCATGTATTTGGGTGGGCTTTAAAATTAATTTGGGTGGAGATTTTAATTTTTGGTAGAAATATTTAATGAATTTTGAATTGACGGATAGGATTAAGACATGTGTATCACCGATAGTAAAAGTATAACGAAGGGTATACACATACCATTTACGATAGTTTGAGATATATTTGTCTCTTTTCCCTAGATTGAATGTTATTTCATAAGTTTAAATTGGGATTCTGAAATATTGAGACAACACCTAATAAACAATACCTTATAAGAAAACTGAACTTTTAGCCAAACTCAATTTTGAAAGATAGCTCATGTAGAAGGAATTATTCACAATCATAAGGAAATCAAGTATCTCATCCACAACCAACATGAAAACACAACATGACACAATATGCTTCTTTGTTATATTATAAAATAACATTACATTACTGAATCTGATACTTTCCATTCAAATTGGTAATCTACTATTCTACAGGTGCTAACAATTGGATCTTACATAAACTATTTATAAATTGTTTGGTGAGTAACCAAATATAAAACCGTACAAATACTATTGGGAGTAATATATTGCCACAGGAATAATCATATAATTTGAGGGGAATATACTCTACATTGTATGCAATGAAAGATGGCAAGTCAAGCTTATGCTCCATCTAGGTGCATAAACCGAGTTTGCTAACCTTGGAGTATTATTTACTGCATTAAAACTACCAAGATTTTTTTCGAGGATGTATTGATGACATTCACAACATCATTGTTGAGCTGAACATTAAGGTGAACGAGTGACTTAACATCTCATAGTAAAAGTTTTTCTTTTATCCAGAAAAATACTTACCCGGTGGAATCTAGAAACAACTTCCAAATCAAAATAAAGGATAGGTCTTCCGAAAAATTGAATAAAAGTGACAAGGAAAAGTTGAAGACATAAAATATACTTAATAGTATTGTATCTGTCTTTCAGCACAGGTAGATAGAGTTATAGATATAGTCCATGTTTCCGCAGCTAATTGAGCCAAAATAAAATAAAGAAAAAAAATACTCTGAATGGATAAAACCATAAAAATCATCCTGCCTTGGGTTGCTCAGCCCTAAACATTTATCTCACAACATTTAACAAAGACATGATTACACAAGTTAATAAACTATACACGTTGTGAACCAAGGTAAAACAAAGAAACCAAAGAGCACACATGAAGTCTGGCTTTCACGTACTATTTATGAGTTTCATTTTTGCCATATTAGTCTAGATAATATTGCTCTATTGAGGAGAGATTTATCAGAATTGTTTCTCAACTATAAATTAACATGAATATTTAAACAAGTCTTCATTTGCAGCTCAAATAATATTGTCCACCTTCAAGTGATCAAGTTAATGATCTTTCTTGTGTCTCGAGGATATTCTCTACATTGTAAGCAATAAAACGTGGTAATTCAAATTCAGGCTCAAATTAAGTGCATAAACTGAGTTTGTTAACTTTGGAGTACTATTCGTTGCATAAGGATGATCAAGATATTTTCTGAGAATATGTTGATGATGTTCACAACATCAGCATTGAGCTGAATATTCAGGGACACAAAAAGGTGAGCGAGTTACCAACATCTCAGAGTAAACTTTAGACCTTTATTTGGAAAAATACTTACCTGATGAAATCTTTCTTTCTCTTGAAGTGAAGCACTTGTCAGACTTTTTTGAATTTTGCTCTATCAATTCTGTCACTCTTATCTACAATAGCAATAAATTCCACTTTTTCTCCAAGTAAGCTATCTGAACGACTATTAGTGATGTAACAACACCAGGTACATATACCAGAATAAAGGTCTTCACATATAAAAAAAAGTAGAGATAAAAATGCATACCCAGTAACAGAAATCTTAGAACCTTATGTAATAACTTCAACTTTTAAGGTCCTTATCTTGTGATCGGGATGCAGGGAACGAAATTATTAATGTATAATGTGTAGAAGACACCACTATGAGAAATTCGACAAGTTAAAAACTGAGTCAGCTAACATTACCTAAGACCATTAGTTAGTTAGTATGTTATAAGATGCAGCAGTCAAGAATTGATATAACCTTTCAAATTTTGTAAAATCAAAAAGAATTACATGCTCAAATAATTATGTCATATTGTTTCTCTCGAACCAATCCCAACAGATATATACTGGTAAGAAAACATTGTTACATAAAGTAGGGTAGGGTGATAAAAATTGTTACATAGGGTAGGGTGATCCCCAAATGAAAAAATAGTTCTTTTTAAAATGCTCGTCTCTCAGTTAATAATGTTTTTGAAGCAAAGAATTCTATTGGATAAAATTTATGACATTTCACCATTCAAAGGCTGGAAAGAAAAGTAACAAAGGATGACACTATATTACATTATCACAATAGAGACTTCTATTCCAATATACTCATTTTGTCTTTCGTGATAAAGGCAAATAGAAAAGGAAAAAAAATGGCATAAGGATATTAAAAAATTCAATAGTTTGTTAGACTCCATATTCACGTATGACTACCTATGAAATCTAATTACTAAACTTCATAACTATTTGAAACTCAAAACCAAATTAACTGGCAGAACATAAATACATCACTGACCCTTGATAATTTTATTCATTATCCCCGTTCCTCTATTCTCATTGAGTTCCTTTTAGTATCACAGATTGCTACCAAAATAACAAAAAATAGTTGATGAAAACAAGTACGTGCAGAAATCACTTTAAGGAGGAGCCAAAAGCTCAAGAAATTCTATAAGTGTTTTTTTTATTGAAGTCAGCGGTGATGGATGAAGAAAAGGCAAAATCTTTAGAACATTTTCTCGTTGAGATCTCTAAAATGTCGCCATCTTACAAATAATGTCATCTGCACAGATTCAAGAAATTTGGCACCATATGTTCAAATCAAAACATGCATAAACAAAATCAGTTAATAAAAAAGATAAATGCACAAGCAATTCTAGAATAGCCATTAGACAATTCTATAGCTTTTACAGTCACCAAACAAATTAAACAGTGTATGAAATCAATGGAAGGGGAGGAAAAATTTCCAAACCAGAAAAATTTACCTATTAGTCACAAATATATACATCAAGCTAGAGCAAACTCAAAAGCAAAATTGATATTTTCATAAAAGAATAATAAAAAAAAAGGAGTTAAGAGGGCGAGAGAGCGAGAGGAAGCTGGTATGCATTGTGGAAATACGAATACGAAGGAAGAAGATAAGTAAATTATTGTTATGGTCCATCTTGGTATGGAAAATACGGATACAAAGGAAGAACAGAAGTAATATTCGTATTTGCACTGGGAAGTCCTCACAGGAGCTTAAAGAGCTTCCTTATTAATAAAAAAAATTGAATCTTTAAAACAAAACACATTATGTTCAACACATAGTTACAGACCCACAAAAAAAATGAACCAGTAAAATATGAAAAGGCATATGCATCAAGTAATTAGAAAAAACATAAGTACACATTAAGCAAAAAGGCATAAGTTAAAGTAGAAGAACAAAATAGAACTGGAGTCTAAGAAATCTAGAGGTGTAAAACACAGAGAGTTCACCATTAAGACAATGAATTTAGTTATTTATGCAAAGGTTGCGAAAATTGAATCTTTAAGACAAGAAATGAATTTAAAACATCAGGAAATGAAATAAAATACCTAAGGATTAGCAAATGGATCAATACATGTTATTGTTAACATAAGAAGTGGTAACATTCACCAATAAGGGAATAAGATAAATGCCAAGTTTATGGTACAATTCTAAATGTTCAGGGAATTTAAAAGAATTACAAAAAATCCAAATTTTACTTGACAATGTAAACTAAGTATAATTTTTTCTAGCAAAGACATTTCCTTCAAATACCTGGTGAACGTCAAAAATCTTTTGAAAGATAAACCACATATGCATACACCATTAAATCTCGCTACAAATTAAAAATAAAATTAGAAGAATGATCATACCAATGAAGTGTCTAGCAATGGATATGTTGGAACAAGTGATTATGCCCTTAGTCTTCTAGTGTTTCTTTATTTTCCGGTTTGGAAGAAAAATATTGTAAGGAAGGTTCAGTACTTTCAAAATACCAATAAAACAAGATAATAGCATAAGAGAATATAAATAGAACATTCAGTATTCACATGGTGAATTTGGCAATCACCAGAGACGAAGAAGTCCAACTATTATTTATTTTGGCAGGTCTTACCCACAACTATGAAAGTCAATAAGTCAGCACAACTATAAAGCAAAGATTTTCATCGATTAAGAACTCAAAGATAATTTTTCTTTCATCTTACTTTCTATAAGGCACAAAATTTACTAAATCTCAAGGACTTATTTTGTCTTTTACATAAGTAGAAGGCCAGTTGACCTGGAAATATTGAGGTTTACAGGTTATCTATCATTCTTGAATCTATAAGATGACTACTTCTCATAAGCATTATGTTTCAAATATAAGGGAGAAGAAGAATTTTTTTTATGGCAAAAGGAAAGAACCTATCAACAAATCATTTCTTTTTAACAAATTAATGTTTCATTAAACTATGTCCACTTGAACGAAGGGTAAATCATAACCTAAGTAGTTTTTGAAATCTAAAAACTTAGGAAGAAATAAGGATCCTCCAAGAAGAATGATTCATGTCCTCTTCGATTGAGACTAAGATATAAGTTCTACGTATTTAAAGTGAAAAGTTAACATTAACTCAGAAATACATAAACCAGGTAGCATGACATCGTTGTTATTCCAGGTTGCTATCATCAGAAAAATGAAGCATAAATAATGATAATGAAGTGAAACTCTGCTAAAACAATTCTCACTCAAGTGATTTAAGTAGTTTCACTTGTACTTCCTTTATTGAAACCAAAGCTAGGAAAACAATGTGAAGCATAAGAAAAGATAAATAAATCATCACAATATGATAATATATAAAAAAACACATAACGAAAAAAGGACAGAAGAAAAGAAGGGTAGAAAACTGGGAAGTCATTTTGTTGGTGGCATTCTTAAAGTACAAAAGATTTGTTACCTATAAAATTGAAGTTCCACTTAATAGTGAAGTCAAACACCAGATACAGTATTGGCATTATCATCGCAAGTTCAAGCTCATACATGTGAGAATTAAATCAACTTATCTGCCAAACTGATAGAAATCACAAACAACCTCTCAATCGAAAGGCAATAAAAAATTAAACATTGAAAGTAAAGTATTGTGGAGTAATCAATGAAAATAAATTAATTTAACCACACCACCGATGCTAATAATATTTTATAGAAGTTAGATATACAATTTGAAATATTATAGAATTGAAAGAATAACTTGTCTAATTTTTTTTATCCCACAACATAAAACTTAAAAGTTGTTTTCTTAAGTTTTATAGTATCAATCAGCATCCCTCTTATCATTTTTCTAGTTCAAATTTACACTTCTCTTTCAATTTGAATTTCTTTTTTTTACTCCTCTCCTTGTTGAGTATCATTTATACTTTTTGATATCGAAACACAAGGGGAATGGTTTAAGCTGGAGGAAAATGTAAACTACATTTTTGTACGACTATAGAAGATGTAAACTGCTTCAAACTAATGCTAACATAATATATATTTCTATATATTTAGGATGGTGTGTGTGCAGCCTTATCCCTACTTGTGAGCACAAGTAGAGCGGTAGAGGGTCGATTTTCGGAAGGCTCTCATATATGCTGAAAGAACAAGTTACAAAAATATCTCAAACAATGAACTTGACGAGTGTCGAGTGTCGAGTGTCAAGTGCCGAATTGCTTGATAGATATTAAATAGAGAATTAGGAAGCACATATTTTATATTAATATTGACATTTGAATAGAAAAATAATTACATACACTTCTGCTCAAAAAATCTTTGCAGCCAAATGCCAAATTGTTGATTACTTCTTGCTAGAAGAATTTTCTTTTAAAGAAGATTACCTTTTGACCTTTTGTTTAGATATTGAATCATCAACATATTACATAAGCACCATTCTTGGAAGCTAAACTTGAAATCTCTAGTAGCTTTGATAAGCTACATTCACGCATAACAAAAAGTTTTGGAACTCTAATCTTTATCTATG
Source organism: Solanum okadae (assembly GCA_036553675.1). NCBI lineage: Eukaryota > Viridiplantae > Streptophyta > Magnoliopsida > Solanales > Solanaceae > Solanum > Solanum okadae. The sequence goes on from CM071686.1 coordinate 35,994,465, forward strand.
TAGAGAAATCTGAAAAGAATTGGGAGAAGATTAAAGCAAAAATTAAGAGAAACGCTTACAAGAGAATGCAAAAAACTGTCAAAACTAAGAGTTTTCAACAATAAAGCTAAATTTGGAAACACAAATTTAAAATTTAAACATACCTATTACGATTGTGAAGAGGAGGCGAGAAAGTTTAGCATTTCACAGGAGAAGGGAGCAGTAAGATCGGGACTCCTCAGTAATGGAAAAAGAAAGATGCTTCTAGAGTTTTTATTTTTTAACTGTAATAAACCAGTATAAACCAATTACTCTTTTGCCCTTGAATATAGTAATATTTTCGAAACTGCCCTTGGTCGTCCTTCTCTTCACATTTCTATATAAAAAAAAATATAATAGATAGAAATATCAAAATGTAACCAAAGCAGAACATAAATACTCTAACTTTGACTAAATAACACATTAAACCAAACATAAATGAAATAATAATATAAAACTGAGGCAAACCCACAATATCAACAAGTAATAATAACAATAATAATAAAATTAATCATAGAAAAAAAGCAATCAAAACTATATAACACCAAAAAATGATAATTTCTTATAATAACAGTAAAGGGAAAGCTCACCTGAATGCTAAAAGAGCACATGCAATGCCATTTCAATAGGAACACTGAAGCAATAAGTAAATTAATGGCGAGCAGATCTGGTTCTTAAGTTGGTTGCTCACTGTTGGAGCATAAAGCTTTGATTCAGCTCGTTGTCCGACTAAGCTTTGAGCTCGTGTTACGCTGGAGATGGAGATCTAACATTTGCAAAACAAACAAAAATCGTAGAGGGAGAAAGGGGAAGGAATTGATTTGTTGTTGGGAACGAGAAAGGGGAAAATGGGTTAGGGTTTTGCCAAAAAAATGGGAATGGAGATGGGGTTTTGTTTGCTGCTGGCTGTTTGGTAGTTGTTTGGTCGGTTTGGAGTGAGATTTTGTGGAGGAGAGTGGTCGCGAGCTCATTTAGGATGGGATTTTGGTGGTTTTCGGTGGTGTGCCGGTGATGTGGTGGTTGGAGAAGAAGGAGAATAGAAAGGGGTTTTGGGTTTGCTGTTATTTCCTGAGAATGGGGTGATGGTTTTGTTGTTCGAGAGGAAATGGGTGAACGGTGGCGGCTGTTGGTAGCTGGTTTGTTACTGGTTGTCGGAGAGGAATGGTTTTTGGTGTTATTTTGGTCGTTGTTTGTTGTTGTTGTTAACAACTCGGTTTGGTGGTGTTTCCCGCGAGGTTTCACCGAGAAATAGGAGAAAATGAATGGGGGGTTTTGAGGTTGTCGAAACTTCACCGGATTTCGGGGTGGTGACAGCCGAAAAATTAATGAATAGTGAACCTTATTTTGAAAAAATCTGAAAATTTACAATCTCATCTAAAAAATAATTCATCACCCTCTAACTTAATGACTAAGAAATAACTTAAATAGAAAATCAAAAATCACCTATGGTACAATACCACTATCTTAAAATCACGGGCCAATACCACTAGCTAATAAAATATCTATGTATGAAATTTTAGTCATATTCGAATGAATTTCTAGACTGTGCAAAATACCAAAATGAATATTAACAAATGTAACAAATAAAATAATTATTAAAAAATGTAATGAACGTAACAATGACATGTAAAAAATGCAAATTAACAGAACTAATGATTTAATCAAAATGAAAAAATATTTGAACGCGTATTCAACCAGATGTGACAAAAAATATTGTAATTAAAATTAACTGAAAAATATCCTAAATTTTGACAAATAAGAATAGTTATCGATAAACTTATTTAAAATTATAAAAAATGTATTTTGAACTATTAAATAAATAAAACTTAACAGTTACAAATTTTAAAAATGTTAGGCCAAAATTGGGTGTCAACAGTTGTGTGTAGTGTCGAAGGAGGGTGTAGTCACTCTTACCCAAATGATATCCTAACCTTCCGTAAGCCTACATTACAAGCTTGATAGAAGTCATTTATGATGTCCTACTGATTGTTTTTGAGCCAATGATGATTGAGAATAAGGGCAAGACTATGTCATGGTACTTGTATTATGGAGACATTATTTGTGAGGGTGAGCGTTCGTGCTTTTGTTGCTTGTTATGCAAATACTTTCTAAGTCTTTTGGGATGTTCTTTCTTGTGAGGACATGCAAATTACGATGGATTGGTGAAGTTGATAGATTCTAAAATTGAGTCAAGGAAGTTTATTTGATTGACTAGTGATTTTTAGTCACTTCTTGAGGATTAGTGTTGTTACTTGATCATTCTTGATTTTTTTTTTGTGTTTTTAAAAGTATTCTTTAAATAGAGGGAGTTGCTTAGATAAAGAATCACTTGCTCACTTACTAATTTCTAGTACCAACCGAAGTCATAATCATGGTTCTTAGTTGAAGTGGAAGAGTGACGTGCTTTAATTAATTGCCTCTTGTAGTTTGAATTTTTTTTCGCTTGAGGACAAAAACGTCTTTAAGTTGGGGGTATTGAGAGTTTGGGATTTTCGACTCATTTATATATTTTTTTCTTATGATTTTGTGTCACTTGTGTAGAGAATGAGGCTAATTATCCTTTGATTGATGTTTGTTACATGTATTTGTGGTGTACAAGAAGTTTGATGAAAAATAATGAAATTTAGAAGATAAAATACGATGGATTGGTGAAGTTGATAGATTCTATAACTGAGTCAAGGGAGATTATTTGATTGACTAGTGAATTTTAGTCACTTCTTGAGGATTAGTGTTGTTACTTGATCATTCTTGATTTTTTTTTTGTGTTTTTAAAAGTATGCTTGAAATCGAGGGAGTTGCTTAGATAGAGAATCACTTGCTCACTAACAAATTTCTACCACTAACCGAAGTCATAATCATGGTTCTTAGTTGAAGTTGAAGAGTGCTTTCCTTTAATTAATTGCCTCTTGTGGTTTGAATTTTTTTTTCGCTTGACGACAAAAAAAGTCTTTAAGTTGGGGGTATTAAGAGTCAGAGATTTTTGACTCATTTATATTTTTTTCTTATGATTTTGTGTCACTTATGTAGAGAATGAGGCTAATTATCCTTTGATTGATGTTTGTTTCATGTATTTGTGGTGTACAAGAAGTTTGATGGAAAATAATGAAATTTAGAAGATAAAAGTGGTTAAAGAGGACTTCTAGACATTGTAAATGGCCCTCTGATGTCGCAAACGCGACCAAGGACCGCTAATGCGGTAAGTCAACAGAAGGTCAAATGCCGCTTAAGCAGCCATACGCTGACGACTTTAGTGAGAGAGTCTATAGGAGGCAGATCCGCTTTTGCGACCATCTGTTTGCTTTATCAAGAAGGCCAATTGAAGTCAAGATCACTTTAGTGACCACATGCAGTCTGCTTAAGCGAGAGGTCCACATAATTCAACTTCCACTTTAGTGGTCATTTCAACTGCTTTAGCGAAGAGCAAAGAAAGGTCAACAATCACTTTAGCGGCTACTTTGACCGCTTTAGCGGTAGTCAATTGGAGTCAACAACCATGTTAGTAGTTCAATGTCCGCTTTAGTGACAGTCAAGACACTGTTTAGGAGGGAAAAGTAGGAAATTCATAGTTTTACCCCCAAGTTCTCACAAAAGCTGAAGAGGAGCTGATCTTGAGAACAATTTTTTTTTGTTGATATTTTTAAACAATTCTTCCACACTTTCAGCTTGGGCTTTAGTTTTAAGAGCAAGTTTCCTCACAATTCACCATTTCAGTGAAGATTGAATGCTTGATTGTAACTATTTTTTGTTGTTTCTTCAACTCCTTGCTTTGTAATGCTTAAATTGTGGGTCTAATTGCTTATTGGTGATTTGAGTTTTGTGCTAGAAATAGACATTTGATGGTTTGTTGATTTTCATTTTTTGCTTTTGTAATTAATTGAATGTTTTCCCATATATGAAATGGGTCTTTTATTATTTGTTCAATTCCATGCTTTAATTGAATAGCCCATTTAACTTGATTGAATATGAAAGAGTCAATTGAGGTTGAGAATGATTGAGTAGTGCTAATTTTAGGTGTAACTAATTATTTATTGGGTTATAGCTAGAGATAGTGATATCCTTTGAATGCTTATAATTGGATTAATTGTGTTGCAACTTAGAAAGGTTCGGGAGAACTAGTTGAGATATATTGGCCTAAGTTCGAAAGAAGTGGGGAATAATTGTGATTCCTAGGCATATAAGATTTTACCCATGAATACTTGAGTATATATGAGATTACTGTGCAATGGATCGTGTGATGTCAATTGACTTCCCATTTCCTAATATCCTTAGACTCCTTGCACGAAAAGGCCTTTGCCTTTGTTCTCCTCTATCCACAAAAAAATATTCAAGCAATTCACTTCTCCATGCCTTTCTTCAGCCTATTTAATTGGTGGAGCATAAGTTTATAACAGTGGTTCGACAACAGAATACATAACATCTCTAAGAAATTAAAAAGAAATATCACAAGATACTTTCCTTATATTAGCTAAAGGATTGAATTCTATATTATCTAACGTTCGTATGTTAAATAAAAACAGATCAAGAAAATGGTACGAGTATTATTGTCACGACCTAGGGGTACACCCTAGACGTAACATGGTGTATAGGACCCCGAAAGGCCCAATACAAGCCACTTAGCATTCATTACATAAGATATAGAACAAAAGAGATAAAGACAACATTTATAGTCCAAAAGTTTTATAAAAGTATAGCGGAAGTCTAAAATACTTGTCTCAATAGCCATCTAATACAAGAGAATGAAATTGAGCCTAGCCCATACATCATGTCCAAAACTGAAAGTAAAAGAGAAACATAAAACAATGAGAATCCATCCTCGAAGCATGATGACTCACGAAAGCTCGAAAATCTCACAATCAACCTCTAGCCACGAAACTGAGAACCCTGACAGTCGGACCCTACATTTGGGGAAATGTAGGCAAGAGTATGCGTTAATACAAAACAATGTACCAAGTATGATAGCTATGCATAAAACATTTAAATCATCATAAAAGGGACATTTTAATAAGAATACAATGATCAAGCTAAAACATGTATTTTGAGAGTTAGAAACCATAAGTCATAAAACCATGATCAATGCAAGTGAACAGCATCTTAAAATCATACTTACGATACTTCCTTGAAGTAACCATGGTTCATCATAACTTTGCTTATTTGTGGGAAATAGCCTTAACCAACATATAAGACATGTGAGGTATCAACATGGAATCTTGTGTCTACCCCACACCAAAAAAGGGTGTCCTACTTGCCAAGGAAGGACCATGAACTTCTAGCTATTCTGGATCCACTAGCTAATGTCTATCTAAGACAATCATCCTACGGGGACACATACGTAAGGGATAAGAGATTGCTTCTAGAAACCTGGCCTCTACTAACATGAGAGCCTCCATCTCAATATCCTCACGCTGCTAAGCATAATTCACATGGAGTAGTCATTCTTAGCCTGTTCTTATTATTCATGGAAGGGCACGACATCTTGCCAATCCAAGCTAAGTCATTATCCATGGAAGGGTACGTCATCTTGCCAATCCAAGCTAAGTCATATGTCATCCATGGAAAGGTATCATTCAATAACCAATCCAAGCTAGATAATGCATCATCCATGGAAAGGTACAATTAAGTAACTGATCCAAGTTAGGTCTTATTAGAATAGCTCCTAAGATCTTTGATTCATAGTTTAGTTGAGAAAAACCTTTCAACCCTAAGAATCCTCTATGTGAGAATGTCCTTTCACAAATCATGATTTAATGTGTTTATGAGAAATACTTTCAACAACACAACAACAATAATCATCATTGATACTTTACTCTCAAATCATCCTTAAAGCTTTTACATAAATCTCATAAGAAAATGCTTAATTCATAATCTCTTCTTTCATAATTCAAAACCCATATAACATCATCAATATTGGAAAACATGGGATTTACATGGGTCATCATAAAATCATAGTATTTCATCAATTCATGCATAAGAGTTCATAATTCAATCATTTAAATAAATAATCAAGAGAACCCATGGCAATTGAAGAAAACCCTAACTCAATTGGGGATTTTAACTTTGAAAATAGAAGAATTTGGTAACTCTATGTGAAAGGAATATATGGATGAAAACTATCATACCTTACTATCAAAGCCCAAAAGCAATTGAAGAATGAAGGATTGATCTTGAACCCTAGCTTGAATCTTCTTCGTCATCCTTATATAGAGAGAAATATCTTTGGGAAAGAAAGACTGAACTTATTTTGGTGAACTTGAAGAGAATGAATTAATTTAGGGTTAAAAACACTTATATAGGGGTGGGTCTTAGGCATAGGCAAAACGACATAGTATTAGGATAAAAATTTTAGTAAAAGACTAAACTGCCCCTAGAATAACTGCCAACCTTTGACCTACAGGCCATGACCGACGGACCGTGGTTTGATTGATGGTCCGTTCTGCACGTCCGTCGTCTTCATCAGAGACTAGACTTTGAGGCCATAATCCACAAAACTTAATCCATGGACCGTGGACCCAATGACGGTCTGTTGGTCTAGGCCTTGGTTTGTGGTCCTCTGAGCCTATTTGGGTGGCCAATCCACGGACTAGACCAACGGTCTGTGGTTCACTCCACGGATCGTGGTTGGCTTCCGTCGGATGGCACCATGAAATTTTGAAAACCACTATTTGATTAACGTTATCAATGACACTTAATCCAGTTCTAAGAGTCTACGATCATTAGTCAGTATAATAACCTACCTAAATGAGTTAGGATCGAATCTCACATAGAGTGGTACGCGTTTAAGATTCAAAAGTAAAGTACGAATATGTTCTAATCAGCCATATGAATAGACATTTACGAGTAAAAACATAACTCAAATTAGGGGTGACACAAATGTCAAATAAAGGAGTTTTGGTTTTAACTATCAGCTACAACAACAACAAATAACACGAATTTAACAATAATGAGACAGGTTCTTGGGATGTGATTGGATTATAGGCTAAGGTAGACAAATGGGTGATTGCAACTGTTAGTAAATAGTTGTAACTCAATGACTAAGCTAGACTTTAGTGGGGAAAAACTTTCTCTCGAACAATTTACCCCGAATCAAGTTGGTTTCTCTCGAACACAAACAAGCAAGCAAACAAGAACAACCATCGCTTTAGTCCATTCACTCTCTCGAGCTTAATGTGTGGAAAAAGGTTTAGGATTCACTCTCTCGAGCTGAACCCATGACAACCCAATACCCACAGACCATCAATTCAGTAATCTTGGTTTTAAAACCTCTCTCGAGCAAGCCAAAAACACGAAGGTAGAATTGCATTTGCAACTACAACCCTTTAAATTAAACCACAATTAGTGAATAAATCACTTCTAAACAACATTTAAACTAACAATTAGCAATACCCACAAGCTAAATCAACCCATAATCACATAATCACATAATCACACCCCAAGAATTGGGGTTTTAGCTAGACATCATAAAAAAGATAGAAATCGTTACCAAATTATGTTTCCATCAACTGGGTAAGAGTAATTTCGTCTTTACAAAGGTCCAACATCCTTAAGTTTCGTAACTTTGGGCGATCTAACACTGCATCGTGGAACCATTCGGTGATCCACCGACTGCTCCTCTCTCTCGCCAACGTGATTTTCTCCTTCAGGGCTTGGCACACTGGAACTTTAGGCGAGGTAATGGCCACTAGGCGAGTCGCCAAAGGGACTCGGCGATCACCATACCTTCATTTCTTCGTTCTTTCAGCTCACTTTGTTCCTTTTTGAAAATTAGTGTCCATGGTTTGTTCCTCAATCCAAATACCTGGAAATCAAGGGTTTTACATCAATTATTAGTACAAAACAAGAATTTGAGGACACAAAATCTATCCAAATAAAGCGCTAAATGAGTCCAAATCGTGGACTCATCAACACTCCCAACTTAAACTTTTGCTTGTCCTCAAGTAAAACTCAAGTTCAGCAGTTCAAAAAGGATTCCTAAAACAGTGCTACACAAGACTCAATCATGAATGCACACAACAAGACTCAACTTACTCATGCAAGGATCAATTGTGCACTCAAAGATTCAAGTTGTGACTCACCATTATCAAAGATTCTCAAGTTCACTGTACTTGCTTCAAATGCAAGTTCAAGCTCAACAAAGGTACTCAAATGCCCTCACACAAAGATGATTCCATATTCACACACTAAAGTTCAATAGTTAATAACTCTGAAATCACAATCAACACTCACACTCACAAAGATGAACACAATGCATGATTTCACCTATAGGTTTGCCCTTATTTTCCAATCAACACTTGTTTCAGCTCACTCAATATCAAAAAGGTCTTTTCAGGACTTGTAATGGGGTTGAGTGTAAAGGTATGGTCATTTAGGCTCAATGGTTGCTATCCTCATGAAATGTGGTGTGAACAACACTTCCTTTCCTTCTCCTCTTCATTCTCATTTATGCTCATAAGTCACCCCATTATTCCTTTTCCATGAAACTTTGGACACCCCATTTATTTTAGCCACTTTATTTCAAAACTTTTTCATTCTTTTTCTTTTTCATTCGTCTTTTCTTTTTCTATTTTTTTATGGAGGGGTTCCATATTTTTCACAACCATGGATCAAGGGGGACTTCTTTGCATTTCTTGGTTTACCTTCTCTTTTCACCACACCCCCAACTTAGGCTTTTGGCCTAAGTTGGCTATTCAAACCAACCACATCTCATGAGGATTAAGGGTGAAGGGATAAATAAAGGTCACAATTTGCATCAAGTTTCTTCCAAGAAAAGGGGTAAGGCTCAAAGGGTGCTCAAACAACGATCACACACTCACAAGGTAGGCCACAAAAGAGGTATAATGTCAAATTATTTCACTCTTTAAAATTTGTTGCCTAAGATCATTTCAAGAGCTCACATCACTTGGTCAACTGGACCAATGGGGCAAATTCTAGGTGTCATCACACATGGTTCACGCTAAGCTCATCACACAAGGCATTGACACCAAAGTCAAACAAGACTCCACACTTTCGCTAGTGTGCAATGTTCATTACAAGAGACTCAATTTGATAACTGGCTAGTCACAACGAGATGCAAAAAGTTCACATATTGCCTATGCAACTTCATTTGGCCTCATCGTAGCCGCACATTCATTTGTGTTCAATTATGAGCACTATTCAAGTCATCGGTATTGATCAAGACCGATACTCAAATTTGCAAGAGAACAGCCACATTCAAACACAATCAAGAGGTGGCACAATTTTTTTCGAAAGGGTCCAAAAATCATTTACAATTAAAACAAGGAGCCACAAGCTCAAATATCCACAAAAGCAGTATCAAAACACAATATATAGCTAAAAAACATCATCAATCACAAGAGGAGGGTATGGAAATACCTCACCCCACCACAAACAAAAGCGATTTGTCCTTAAATGCAAGAAAATATCCAAAAAGTCAATAAAAGAAGACACGAAGGGAGGTAAAGAAAAATCCTGTCTATGCAGTCGCTCCATCTGTCAGGGCATCAGTGCCTGGTGTAGTACTCTGAACCTGGGTCTCAGTACCCGGAGTCACATCAACAGTACCAAATCCACTAAGAGGTGCCATGGACGTCTCTATCAATGATGTCTGGATCACTGACTGTACAATCATCTCATCTAGATCTGGCAGGTCTCCATATATGCTCTTCTCCCTCACCTCTATCTGCTCCTCGTCGGTCTCTCCCTCTGAATCATTAGCTGCTATGCCATCTCTATGTACGTCTACGGTGGTTTTCAGAGGAATCACAGAAGTCTCTGGGGCATCTATATCATCCGCTGCCTCTAATAGTGAAGTGAAGTATGTAGACTTGAGATAGTCTACATCCTTTCTCATATCTTCCACTTCGGATTTCATAGCCGTAACCTCAGAAGACTCCATCTGTCTACTCTCACAAGCAGTGACTCTCACCGTCGAATTATCAATAGAAGTTCGGAAGAAGGGGGGTCAGTGCAACAATGATGGCACTCTTAATCATCCATGGGACAAATGCCTTAGTCGGGTAGCCCTCACATCAGCTGAATGAGCCAAGTGCCCCATCTTTAGGATCATAGCCGGAGTAATCCTGTTGGACTGGGTTGCAGTAGAGGTACCGGGGGAATGGGAGAAGGAAGTGGGAGCAGATGTACCTGAAGTCCAAAAGGTCGGAGTAGGAAAATATGCCTCTGCAGGTATAGAGTCAATGTCCACCTCCGGAGATGTATCCACCGGAGCTCCTCTCCTCCTATCGGCCTCCTCCTGAGTGTACTCGGCCTCAATACGCCGGATGTCAGTGGAGGATAAAGGGGTAAACTCTATATATCTAGTCGTCTCCCGGGGGACTCCAGCACACCGGCACAACTCTGTGATCAGCACCGGGAATGAAAGGGAGGTCTGCCTCTATTTGGCCCTCATGGCCATCTCCTGCTCTATAAGGAGTCCCATATTAATGCTCTTCCTGGATATGATCGACCCAAGGCAGACTGCCTTAGGGTGGCGGAGGATAGACTTGTTCTAGGAAGGCATGATGGTGCTGCTGATGAAGCCAAACCAGAATTGAGCAGCAATATTCAGGTCCTTCTTCTCGATGGGGACCCCTACCTCGATCCACCTCGGAGTGGTGTCAGAAATCAAAGGTGCGAGCCATCCCTTTAAATCATCAAGGGACTGAGTAATAGGCAAGCCCTCATATGCCACTGTAGCACCCAGACCCCTGTTGAGTACAATATTAATGTACTCACTGTTACACCTTAATTTCTTTCCTCTGACCATGACAAACTTTACTGGTCTGAAAGCACTGGCCTTCTTCTTGCCCTTGGTACCAAGCCACCATATGTTGTATAGAAATCTCGGACCGATGAAAGAATATAGGGGCCTCGGGGTCTGGTGAACTGCTCAAACTTATGGTACTGGAGCGTTTTGCTCACATTGGAGTATTTTCCCTCTAGGCCCTCTGTAGATAGTAGCTTCTCTTCAAGAATAGTCCGCAACCCATCAATTTTTAGTCTGTTAAGTAGCCGGGGAGGAGGAACCACTGGTGGTACTGGAGCTACAGGAGGTGTCGGAGCTAGCACTGTATCTGCTGGAGATGTGGCTGTTGGGACTCTAGCTGAGTCAGGGCGAGATCTAGCACGGATCTCCGCTCTTCGGGACTGTAATGGCTGGTCATCCTCCAACTCGGATAATACAACTTGGGAGTCAAAGGCCTCTCCCTTGCTGCCGAAGTTGTGCTCCGGGACCTCAGATACATGCCTCTTGCCCTTGCCTTTTCCTCTCTTTGGAGTCTTTGCTCTTCCCTTTTTAGGAGGGTTGGCTCCTCATTGATTTATAGTTATGCCCCGTGCTCTTTTACGAGGCGGCATGTCAAGGTTAGTTCTAGCCATATCTGCAAAAACATCGAGGAAAGTTACAAATAGTTCAAGAAAATTCACAGAAAAATGATTGCAGATAGACTCGCTGATCCGATCGGTGAGTCGCCGAATCACTTTGGCGAGCCAGATCGGGCTCGCCGAAAGGATTGCCTCAAAATTTTCTTAGAAAAATGGCATGTCGACAAAGGGAAGGGCCTTTCGGCGAATTGCCGACAGCATTCGGTGAGCAAGGACAAGCCCTCCGAAAGTTACAGTGCTTATTTAGGGGTTAAGGGAGCAAAAAGGGCCATCAAGAAGGACTTTCGACGAGTCGCCCAGTGCACTCGGCGAACTCAGGCTTCTCACCGAAAGTTACAACACCTAACTTCTAATTTAACATGAAAATAAAGGCGATGAAGGGGGATTCGGCAAATCGCTGAGTGGTTCGGCGAGCGACCTAGCTCGCCAAACGACCCAACGTGCCTACTCTCAACCCCAACTTCCAAATTCAACCCCGCAGCCACCAAAAACAAAATCAATCCATGCACTATTTCAATTAAACTAAGACCCATTACACCCATGCCCCGGGATACTCAGACTTTTCTTGGTTTGGCCAAATTTGGCCATTTGACGACTTTTACCCTTAGGAATGACGTCAAACACTCCATCATCAGGAAAAATACGTCATTTAGCACAAACACGGGTTACTTAGACTTCACCCGACTAGACCCAACATCAATAAAGCAACACCCAACAATTTTGACCAATTTTAAGGCATGCAACATTCGGGAAATCAACGATATCGACAACTTAGGCAAGATATTCGAATTAAAATAGGCAATCAAGCATACAATTGTGAATTAAAGAGGCCCAACACACAACATTAAGATAAAAATCATCGTAAATGAGTAAAAATTACTAAATATAAATTCAGGGTTCGGAAAACCAACCTTATATGCCGATTAAACAAGTTGACAAGCTAGGCGGCAAAGAATCCAACTCCGAACACAAACTTGGCGACTAAAATGCGGTAAAAATACAAAAATAATGGAAAATGTAGTATGGGTGTGAGTTTGGAAAGTTGAAAAGTGAGGTAATGTGAAAGATTTTGAACTTTTGGCCTTCAAAAACCGTCCAGTTCTGGTGCAGTCGGCGACATAAGTTTTGCTCGCCGACCCACTCGGTGATACGCCGAGTGAGCACTTACCTAGCCGAGTTTTACAGGACCAAACGGTGGACAAGATCGTGATCACTGACCTGGTCGGCGTTTCGCCAATCTGCTCCTGGGTTTGCCGAGTTTTACAAACTCAAACCCTAGAATTCCTTGAGTCCAACGGCGGTCCAAGTCGGGCTCGCCGACCTCTTCAGCGAGTCGCCGACTGGAATTTTTGCTCGCCAATTTGCACTTATCAAACACATCTTACACTTCAACCTGCAAAAATCAACACATAATTATTTCTAAAACAAAACAAAAGCAAATAAAACTTGGGTTGCCTCCCAAGCAGCGCCTTAGTTAACGTCGCGGCACGACGCAAGTCCACGCTCAAACCTTATTTTTGGGGTTGGCCATAGTATCACTAGGCAACTCCCCTTGATGTCTCGGGTATAAAAGAGACGAGAGATGACCCATTTAGGTCTCCAACTGCTTGATCGAGACAGAATGAGAGGTAACCGTCTGACTAAGGGTCAATACAACTTCTTTCATTTCTTTCAAAATCTTGTCCTACCCCTCAACTTTGTTGAGGATACGAGAAAGCATATCCTCCGACCGATTACCCTCGGAATCCTTTGGCTTATGGCGCTCATGGGGAGGAACATATCTATCCTTCTCCCCGTCTCTCTCTTTCTAAGTGGGGTTACAGTCCCTCCACTCTCTATCACGATCCTTCCAACCTTCATCCCTATTCCAACCTTGGTTACCACCCTGCCTCGGGTAGTTTGAACGATAACAACCACCTTGGTTGGCTAGGAAATTCACCTCTTCGTTGTACAAAGCCTCAAACTTGGCCTCTTCAGGATTAACACACTCGACACCCATATCATTGACACTTCGAGCACCAGTTCCCATGACATTTTTGGACAAAAAGACAAGTTGTGTCATGATCTTGGCCACGTTTTGGTCCCTCTCCTGATCTTTCTCAAGCTGCTGCTTGGTTAGTTTAAATGTGAAAGGGGAGACCTAATCTTCGCGGGTGTACCAAGGTCGGTTAATCGTGGTCATGCCATCCAAGAGTTGGGCTGTTATCACATAAGGTTGCTGCATTAAACCTCCCAGAGAAAGTTGGGTAGCAACACCCTTGTTTACCGAATCAAGGCTCCGGTACAAATACTGTAGCAAAACGTTGTCGGGTAAACCATGGGTTGGGCATTGTAGCAAAAACTTCTTGAATCGCAGCCAAGTCTCATGAATTGGCTCACCCTCCAAACGCTTAAAGCTCTAAATGCTGTCCCGAAGAGTCATCATCTTCGAAGAAGGGAAAATTGCACTTGAAATGCAGTGACCAGCTCTTCCCATGAAGTGATTGATTCTCGTGGCAATTCAGCCAGCCACTTACATGTTTCTCCCATAAAAGAGAACGGGAACAACCTCAACCGGACTGACTCTTGGGATATGTTCTTGAAGGAGAATGGCCCACAAACATCAACAATCACAAGAGGAGGGTATGGACAACAATCCTCGGCAGCGGTGCCATTTTGATTAACGTTATCAACGACACTTAATCCAGTTCTAAGTGTCTACGATTGTTAGTCAGTATAATAACCCAACTAAATGAGTTGGGGTCGAATCCCACAGGGAGTGGTACGTGTTTAAGATTCAAAAGTAAAGTATGTCTATGTTCTAATCAGCCACAGGAATAGACAACTGCGAGTAAAAACATAATTCAAATTAAGGGTGACACGAATGTCAAATAAAGGGGTTTTGGTTTTAACTATCAGCTATAACAACAACAAATAGCACGAATTTAACAATAATGAGATGGGTTCTTGGGATGTGATTGGATTATAGACTAAGGTAGACAAATGGGCGACTGCAACTGTTAGTAAATAGTTGTAAATCAGTGACTAAGCTAGACTTTAGTGGGGATAAACTTTCTCTCGAATAATTTACCCCGAATCAAGTTGGTTTCTCTCGAACACCAACAAGCAAGCAAATAAGAACAACCTTTGCTTTAGTCCATTCACTCTCTTGAGCTGAATGTGTGGAAAAGGGTTTAGGATTCACTCTCTCGAGCTGAACCCATGACAACCCAATACCCACAGACCATCAATTCAGTAATCTTGGTTTTAAAACCTCTCTCTCTCAAAAGCCAAAAACACAAAAGTAGAATTTCATTTGCAACTACAACCCTTTAAATTAAACCACAATTACTGAATGAAATCACTTCTAAACAACATTTAAACTAACAATTAGCAATACCCACAAGCTAAATCAATCCATAATCACATAATCACACCCCAAGAATTGGGGTTTTAGCTAGACATCATAAAAAGATAGAAATCGTTACCAAATTATGTTTCCATCAACTGGGTAAGATTAATTTCGTCTTAAAAAGGTCCAAGTTGAAGAATCTCAAAGACCCACTTCCAATTTCTCAAAAATGTAAAACTTCAATTCTTCAAAGCTAAGGAAATGTTGTCTAAAAAACTCTGAGTTCAAAACTCAAAAATTACCCTCATGAATGTTCAGAATAAAATTTGATACTAAACATAATGTTTGAAAATGTATTTATAGTTGCCAAAAATATGCTGCGAAGGACCATTCGGCGCAGTAAGTCGAGCTCGCCGAATAGGTCGGCGATCCGCCCTTTGGTCAGTTCCATTGCCTTTTTCCTTTGGCCTTCAGTATCCTCAAGTTCTGTAACTTTGGGCAATCCAACACTGCATCACGGAACCATTCGGCGATCTACTGACTGCTCTTCTCTCTCGCCAACTTGATTTTATCCTTCAGAGCTTGCACACTTGAACTTTAGGCGAGGTAATGGCCATTAGGCAAGTTACCAAAGGGACTCGGCGATCACCAGACCTTCATTTCTTCGTTCTTTCAGTTCACTTTGTTCTATTTTGCAAATTAGTGTCCATGCTTTGTTCCTCAATCCAAATACCTGGAAATCAAGGGTTTTACACCAGTTATCGGCACAAAACAAGCATTTGAGGACACAAAATCTATCCAAATAAATCCCTAAATGAGTCCAAATCGTGGACTCATCACTAATTTGCCCTTTCTCGAATCTGAGGTGTTACATTATCTACCCCTTGGGATCATTCATCCTCGAATGAGATTCAAAACATCATAGGAGGGGTGGAAACTAAATCTAACAACCCATCATGCATGCAATGCACTTATTCGGGGGGGGGGGGGGAACATCAACTCCAAGCTAAAGCATGTTCAAAACATCATATTATGAAGTCTATATGAAACTTCTACTCAAATGCACATAAACATGTAGAAATCAATCAAGTTGACTCATTTTCTCAAAACTTAAGCTTCTTCATGAAAATGCATAAATTAGGAAATCATGGGAATATCTAAAACACATGACACCAAAAGAGTAAACCATGAGGAACTCAGTACCTCAAGCTAGAGTAGGAGTAAAAGGAAAGAGATGAGGATATCAAGACATCATATCGGCCTCGGCCTCCCATGTAGCACCCTCAATTAACTGATTCCTCCACAATACTTTCACAGAAGAAACCTCTTTGTTTCTCAATTTCTTCACTTGCCAGTCTAAAATCTCAACCACAACTTTCTCATAGGAAAGGTTCTCCTTAACTCCCAAAACTTCTAAGGGAACTATATATGTCGAATCTCTAATACATTTCTTCAACATGGAGACATGGAAAGCCGGATGCACCGATGCCAACTCATAAGGCAATTATAGTTCATAAGCAACCCTACCAACACGCCTCAAAATCTGATATGGGTCTACCTAACGAGGTCTAAGGTTCCCTTACTTACCGAACCTCATTACACCCTTCATGGGTGAAATTTTAAAGTAAACCCAATCATGAACATCAAACTCAAGATCTCTTCTTCTAACATTGACATATGAATTTTGTCGACTTTGAGCCATTTTCAACCTTTCTCTAATAAGTTGAACTTTCTCCATAGCCTCATGTACCAACTCGGGACCTATTAGGGCAACTTCACCCACCTCAAACCATCCTATTGGAGATCACCACCTCCTACCATAAAGAACTTCAAACGGAGCCATACTAATACTTGAGTGATAACTATTGTTATGTGCAAACTGAATCAACGTAAAATGGTCATCCCAATTACCTTTGAAATTAATCACACGATCTCTCAACATATCTTCCAAGGTTTGGATAGTGCACTCTGCTTGCCCATTGGTTTGGGGGTGAAAGGCCGTACTAAGCTTTACACGAGTACCAAGACCATTTTGGAAAGATTTCCAAAACTGAGAAGTGAATTGGGTACCACGATCGGAAATAATAAATAAAGACACTCCATGCAAATTTACCATTTCTCTCAAGTATATTATAGAATAGTCCTCCGTCGTATAAGAAACCTTGACGGGAATAAAATGGGCCGATTTCGTCATTCGATCTACTACGACCCAAATTGAGTCTTGCTGTTGCCGAGTGCGAGGCAACTCAACAATGAAGTCCATATTCAAATATTACCACTTCCAAATAGGAATGCTAATAAATATCTTGGGACAAACCTCCCGGTTTCTGATGCTCAACTTTCACTTGTTGACAATTAGGACACTTAGCCACAAATCCCGCAATATCCTTTTTCATCCCATTCCACCAATAGACCTCCGGCAAATCACATTACATCTTGGTGGCTCCCAAGTGAATGGAATACCGAGAACTATGGGCTTCTAACAAGATCTGTTCCCTAAAGTCATCAACATTAGGAATACACAAACGACCTTGATATCTAAGTACACCATCTCCACCTTGGGAGAAAGCCTCTACGGACTTTTTAAGCACCACTTCTTTCAATTCAACCAAAGTTTGATCAAGACCTTGCATGGCTTTCACATCCGCCACAAAAGATGATTCTGAACTATAGCACCACCCTTGGTAGAGTCTACTAACTGAACACCCAATCGGGCATATCGATGAACATCTCGTACCAGCTCCTTTTTATCTTCCTCAATATGAGCAACACTTCCCATAGATAACAAGCTAATAACATCTGCCACCACATTCGCCTTACCAGGGTGATAGAAAACACTTATATCATAATCTTACAATAATTCTAGCCACCTTATTTAGCGAAGATTTAGATCCTTCTAATTAAACACATATTGCAAACTCTTGTGATCGATAAAAACATCAACATGAACACCATACAGATAATGCCTCCAAATCTTTAAGGCAAAAAAAACCGCCGCTAGTTTGAGGTCATGGGTAGGATAATTCTTCTCATGAATCTTAAGTTGCCTTAAAGCATAGGTGATGACTTTCCATTTTGCATAAGCACACATCCTAGCCCAATTCTCGAGGCATCACAGTAAACCACAAAACCATCTGTCCCTTCCGATAAAGTCAACACCGGAGCGGAAGTAAGTCTATACTTCAAATCTTGGAAACTCTTCTCACATGCTTTGGACCATATGAATTTAGCTTTATTTTGTGTCAGTGCTGTCAAATGGAGAGGCAATTGAAGAAAACCCCTCAACAAACCTTCTATAGTACTCGACTAAACCCAAGAAACTTCTAATATCCGAGGGAGATAGAGGTCTAGGTTAAATCTTGACTGTATCCATTTTCTTTGGATCTACTTGTAATACCCTTACTAGAAATAATGTGACCAAGAAAAGCTACGAACCTTAGCCAAAACTCACATTTTCTAAACTTTGCAAAGAGTTGTTGGTCCTTGAGAATTTGCAATACAATCCTCAAATGGTTGATCTGATCATCCTCACTTCTCGAATAAATAAATATATCATCAAGGAACAGAATCACAAATATGTCAAGGTATTGTCTAAACACCCTATTCATCAAGTCCATAAAAGCCGCCGGAGCATTAGTCAAACCAAACGACATTACCAAAAACTCTTAATATCCATACCGAGTTCAAAAAGTCATCTTCTTTCACCCTTAATTGGTGATAACCCGACCGAAGGTGAATCTTGGAGAAGTAACTTGCTCCTTGAAGTTGGTCAAACAAATCATCTATCCTTGGAAGATGGTACTTATTCTTAATGGTCACCTTGTTCAACTAGCTATAGTTAAACACATACGAAGGGAACCATCTTTCTTTCTAGAAAACAAAATTGGAGCACCCCATGGAGAGATACTCGGTCGGATGAAACCCTTATCCAACAAATTTTTTAATTGTTCCTTCAACTTCTTTAGTTCTGCTGGAGCCATACGGTAAGGAGAAATAGAAATAAGTTGCGTATTTGGGAGAAGGTAAATACTGAATTTTGTTTCCCTTTCGAGAGGAATACCGGGTAGATCATCTGGAACACTTCCAAAAACTCATTAACAACGGGGACCGACTCAAGAGTAGGGGTTTCAGAATCCACATCCCTCACCCTAACTAGATGGTAAATGGAACCCTTAGAAATCATCCTTCTAGCTTTAAGACAAGAAACAAATTGACCCTTAGTTATATAATTTCCCCCTTATTGCTCATTCGGGAATTGAAACTTAACTACACGAGTTCTACAATCAATAGAAGCATAACATGAATGTAACCAATCCATACCAAGGCTAATATATAAATCTAGCATATCAATCTCTACCAAATCAACAAGAGTAAATCTATAGGACAAGGAGACAAGACATTTTCTATAGACCCTCTTAGCCACAACAGAATCACCAACAGGGGTAAAGACAAAAAAGGGATCTAGCAACACATTCAGAAGAACTTCAAACCTCATAGCCACATATGGCGTCACAAAATACAAGTTAGCACCGAGATCAAGTAAAGCATAAACATCAAGTTGAAAGACTTTCAACATACCGGTAACCACATCGGGAGAACCTTCTTGTTCACCACGAGTCTGAAGTGCATAAAATCAGTTTTGCTTGGGAGCATTGGAACCCAAACCACTAGGAGGAGCTTGCTTACTCTCTCTTTCTTTAGCTGTAAGCGTTGGGCAATCCCTCATCTTATGACCACTTTTACCACAATCGTAGCAACCATCCGTGCCGGCTAAACACTTACCCTTGTGCTTCCATATACACCTAGCACAAGTAGACATACACAATGAAGATCCACTACCATTTCCTCCTTGAGGCTTTGGGGTAGACACCATATCTTTGTTGAACTTAGGAGGAACATTGGAGGAACCTTCACCGAAAAACCTTTGTCGAAATCTAGAACGACCATGTCCATCGGACCTTGTATGAGAGAAATTACCATCACTAGTTTTATCCCTCTTTGTCTCCCTAGACCTTTCCTTAAGTTTCTTCTCTTTGATCTGTTGAGCATGAACCATGAGACGAGAAATGTCCATGTCATTAACAAGCATGGTGGTACAACACTCTTTAACCACTATTCCGGACAAACCCAAAATGAACTTACTCATTTTTGCCCTAGGATCGACAATCATGGTGGGAGCATATCGAGATAGTTGTGTGAAATTCAAAGCATATTCCTTCACACTCATATTTCTTTGACGAAGGTTGATGCATTCAAGCACCTTTGCCTCCCTCATTTCAAGGGCAAAGAACCTATCAAGGAAAGCAACTTTGAACTTTTCCCAATCAAGAGGACCCGCATCTTCCAACCTCCCCTCTTTTCATTGGTTGTACCATATTTGAGCAATACCCTTAAGTTGATAAGCGTCCAACTCCGCCTTTTCCACTGGCATCACTCCCATGATCATCAACACCTTGTAAACCTCATCAATGAACTCTTGAGGATCTTCTTCAACCTTAGAACCATGAAACTCTGGTGGATTTATTCTAGTGAAGTCCCTCACTCTAGATGTTGATGTACCTACATTTAGGTTTATAGGAACCGCATCCTCCCTATTGGCTTGGGCCAACACTTGAAAAGCAGCCTTAAACTTAGCATTAGTCACTTGCTCGGCCAAAGGGTCGATCGGAGCTTGAGGATGAGCTTCTTGTTTTACATTCTCCCTCACATTCCTTCTAGCATAAGCTCTACGAGTAGCCATATCCTGTAGAGCATCGAATAAGGATTAGAAGAGAGACCTTATAAAGTTAAACTCTATCGCACGACTTTAGAGTAATGAAAGAAGTGAAGTTTCCTAATCATCATGTAGCCTCTCATTCTTAATTATGACGCGCTTCACACTCATGAACAAAACTCTACTCGACATGGCTTATGTGACATCCTAGGAATATTCTAAACCTTGTGCTTTGATTACCATGTTTGTCATGACCCAGGGGTACACCTTAGACGTAACATGAAGTATAGACCCCGAGCCACTTAACAATCATTACATAAGAAATAGAACAAAAGAGATAAAGACCACATTTCAAGTCCAAAAGTTTTATAAAAATAAAGCGGATGCCTAAAACATTTGTCTCAATACCCATCTAATACAAGAGAATAAAATTGGGCCTAGCCCATACATCATGTCCAAAACTGAAAGTAAAACAAAAACTAACAACAATGAGAATCCGTCCTCCAAGCACGAGGACTCATCAAAGCTCGAAAATCTCACAATCAACTTCTAGCCATGAAACTGAGAACCCTGACAGTCGAACCCTACATTTGGGGAAATGTAGGCAAGAGTATGCGTTAGTACAAAACAATGTACCAAGTATGATAGCTATGCATAAAACATTTAAATCATGCTAAAAAGGGACATTTTAATAAGAATACCATTTCAAGCTAAAACATGTATTTTGAGAGTTAGAAACCATAATCATAAAACCATGATCAATGCAAGTGAACAACACCTTAAAATCATACTTATGATACTTCCTTGAAGTAACCATGGTTCATCATAACTTTGCTTATTTGTGGGAAATAGCCTTAACCGACATATAAGACATGTGAGGTATCAACATGGAATCTTGTGTCTACCCCACACTGAAAAGGGGTGTCCTACTTGCCAAGGAAGGACCATGAACTTCTAGCTATTATGGATCCACTAGCTAATGTCTATCTAAGACAATCATCCTATGGGGACACATATGTAAGGGATAAGAGATTGCTTCTAGAAACCTGGCCTCTACTAACATGAGAGCCTCCATTTCAATATCCTCTCGGTGCTAAGCATAATTACCATGGAGTAGTCATTTTCTTAACCTGTTCTTATTATTCATGGAAGGGCACGTCATCTTGCCAATCCAAGCTAAGTCATTATCCATGGAAGGGCACGTCATCTTGCCAATCCAAGCTAAGTCATTATCCATGGAAGGGCACGTCATCTTGCCAATCCAAGCTAACTCATATGTCATCAATGGAAAGGTATCATTCAATAACCAATCCAAGTTAGATAATGCATCATCCATGGAAAAGTACAATTAAGTAACTGATCCAAGTTAGGTCTTATTAGAATAGCTCCTTAGATCTTTGATTCATAGTTTAGTTGAGAAAAACCTTCCAACCCTAATAATCCTCTATGTGAGAATGTCCTTTCACAAATCATGATTTAATGTGTTTATGAGAAATACTTTCAACAACACAACAACAATGATCATCATTGATACTTTACTCTCAAATCATCCTTAAAGCTTTTACATAAATCTCATAAGAAAATGCTTAATTCATAATATCTTTTTTCATAATTCAAAACTCACATCACATCATCAAAATTGAAAAACTTGGGATTTACACGGGTCATCGTAAAATCATAGTATTTCATCGATTCATGCATAAGATATCATAATTCAATAATCAAGAGAACCCATGGCAATTGAAGAAAACCCTAAGGAGATTTCTAACTTTGAAACTTGGGGAATCTGGGAACTCCATGAATGGAAGGAATCCATGGATGAAAACTATCATACCTTACTATCAAAGCCCAAAATCAATTGAAGAATGAAGGCTTGATCATGAACCCTATCTTAAATCTTCTTCTTCAACCTTCTAGGGAGAGAAATATCTTTGGGAGAGAAAGATTCAACTTCTTTTGGTGAATTTGAAGAGAATGAAGTGAATTAATTACTTTGGGGTTGAAATCACTTATATTGGGGTCTTAGGAATAGGCAAAACGACAAAGTATTATGATAAAATTTTTAGGAAAAGACCCAGCTACCCCTAGAATAACTACCGACCTTCGACCTACAGACCTTGACCGACGGACCGTGGTTTGATCGATGGTCTGTCCTGCACGTCCGTCGTCTCCATCAGAGACTAGACTTTAAGGTCATGATGCACGAACCTCAATCCATGGACCGTGGACCCAACGATGGTCTGTTGGTTCAAGCCATGGTTCGTGGTCCTCTGAGCCTATTTTGAAAAATGAGGGAAAAAGTGATTTGAAGTAATCTCTTACCATGACCTGTACATTTTTCGTTTGCCTTTGTAATTTACAAGTGGAAGTTAAGTCACCCATTGTAGTTTTCAAAAGTCATCCGGCTTAATTAATTTCAAGACTAGTTTGAGACCTTGTTGGGCTGTAATGTCATGTGTGGTGAGGTTTTGATTTATTTTTGTGTATGCATATTGTCTAGAACTTGTCACAAAATATGCTTCAAGGAAATTCTAGATATGACTTGGCTTGGAAGAAAATCCAAGGCCCTCATTGACTAATCACTTTACCAATATTTTTCTTTCCTTGACATTTATCCTAGTCAACCCCATTGAGTCTTAACCTATTTATTTGGTCATGATATTGTACACCTTGACCTTTCTGAATCATCTGCTTTGGCACCATCATCTCCTTAATTGCTAATGATGAATTGTAGGCTAAAAACCTAAGTTTGGGGGAGAAGAAAAGAATGGAAATGTGATATAGAAAAAACACCTAAGTTTGAGGGGGCGGTGCACCAAGAAAATAAAGACAAAGGAGATAAAAGTGTTTAGAATACCATAAACTTAGTGCGTAGTAAACTCATGGATGAAAGAACAAAAGAAGGAAAGACAAAAATTGGTGCTAACTTGTGTTGTGCACATGCATGATGCGAAAAATAAAAATGGGTGTTTTAATAATTGATTGATGTCTTGAATTGGAGAAATAAGGTGAAAATGAGTTAATGATGTGAGTGGCATGCTCGAAATGAGACATGATAGCATTAAGGAGGTTTCTAAGTCACTTTGACCAAATGATATCCTACCCTTTGCCCAAGCCTAAATTAACATACAAGTATTTGATGATTTTGAGTCTTGACAATTGTCACGACCCAGGGGTACCCCTAGATGTAACATGGCATATAGAACCCCGAAGGACTCCATACAAGCCACTTAGCTCTCATAACATAAGAAATAGAACAATTAGAGTAAAACAATAGTTCAAGTCCAAAACATTTTATAAAAGAAAAACGGAAGTCTAAAACTCTTGTCTCATCATAACCATCTAATACAATAGAATGAAATTAGGTCTAGCCCATACATCATGTTCAAAAGAGAAATACATGAAAGAAACTGAAAACAATAAAGTCCATCCTCGAAGCATGAGGACTCACAAAAGCTCAAAAAATATCTCAAGTCAACCTCTAGCCACAAACTTGGGAACCTGACTGTCAGACCCTACATTTGGGGAAATGTAGGCAAGAGTATGTATTAGTACAAAATAATGTACCAAGTATAATAGCCATGCATAAAACATTTAAATCATGCTAAAAGAGACATTTCATTTCGTGACATGCAATAGACCAACCTAAATCATGATATAAGAAAGTTAGAAAGCATACTTCATGAAACATGGTTAATTCAAGCTAACATCATCTTTAAAGCCTTTGAACACATATGAGATACTCTTTGAGTAACCCTAGTTCATTATTAATGTGGGGAATTTGCCTTAACCAACATAGAGACCATGTGAGCTATAAAATGATCCCCTGGTGTCTCCCACACCGAAAAAGGTTGTTCTACTTGCCAAGGTAAGGACCATAAACTTCAAGCTTAAGTGGATCCACTAGCTAATCAACCTATGGGGGCACATAGTTAAGGGATAAGGAGATTGCTACTAGAAACCCAGCTAACGAGAGAGTTTCCATCTCAAGAGATTGCTTCTAGAAATCCGGCCTCTACTAACGGGAGAGCTTCCATCTAAACATCAATATCCACTCGGTGCTAAGCATAAATCCCACAAAATAGTATTTTCTTACTTATTCTCATTATCCATGGAAAGGCATGTCATCTTGCCAATCCAAGTTAAGTTCATTAGGATTGCTCTTACTCTTTGATTCAATTAGGTGAGAAAGTCTTTCAACCTAAGAATCCTTTCTATGTGAGAAAACCTTTCACATCATGCTAGTATGTGTTTATGAGAATGTCCTTTCAACAACACAACAACAACATCATCATTGGTACTTTACTCTCAAAGCACCCTTAAAATATTTGCATAGATTTCATAAGAAAATGCATAAGTCCATAATTTACCTCTTGAGGTTCAAAATCACTTTCAATCATCAATTCTTAGAAAACATGGGTTAGATATGAATTTCATCATAAATTCATGTAAAACTAGTAATACATGCTTAATTTCATAAAACTCTTCGTCTAAGATAAAAATCTCACATCATATGATTTATAACTTGAAAACATGGGGATTACATGGGTTCATAAAGGAAAATATCATAAAACCATAGTGTTTCATCAATTCATGCATAGAAGATCATAATTCAATCATTTAAATCAATAATGAAAAGAATCCATGACAATTGAAGAAAACGCTAACTCAATTCGGGAATTCTACCTTTTGAAATAGATGAATTTGGGAACTCCATGGATAGAAGGAATCCATGGATGAAAACTATCATACCTTAGCCTTCAATGGAGAAATTGAGACCTTAGCTTGAAACCCTAGGTGAATCCTTCTTCTTCTTCTCCAAGTTCTAGAGAGAGAATTATTTGAGAGGAGATTTGGTTTTCTTTTATGAATTTGGAAGAATGAAGTGAATGGGTTAATTTGGAGGTTGAAAATACTTATATAGGGGTCTTAGTGAAGGACAAAACGACGTAGTATAGGAACTAATTAATTAGGAAAAGACCCAACACCCTTGAACTTAACTGCCAGCTGTGACCCACGAGACCCCACTAATAGACCGTGGTCAGGACGACGGACCGTCCTGCACGGCCATCGATGGAGGTCATAAACTTCCACTTGAGGGTCTTGGACACGAGCCTCAACCACGGACCGTGGTTCAACCAACGGTTTGTTGGTCTAGCCGTGGTTCTAACCCTTTTCTAGGTAGTGTCAGTGTGTCAACTACGGACCACACCTACGGTCCGTGGTTCCATCCATGGACTGTGGGTGGTCAGCGTGAGTTAACACCTGAAACTTCTGGAAATGGGTAGATTTCCCTTTTTCGGATACGGGGTGTTACGACAATCTACATTAATAATGATTTATATACCGGGCAAAGCTATAGTTCAATGTGAGTATACTTGAATTCCTTTGTGTGAGTGAAATTGCATGATATATAATCTTGTGATATTATATTCATAATTGTAAGTGAGATTATTATCTCTTGTGTGAGTGGTTCATTCTTCAAGTGAATGTTGAGGCCTTTATTTCAGTTGAGCTACATGAATGCAATAAATTCATGTAAATCCTTAGGAAAACCTAGAAGGTTGATGTCATAGGCTTGAGATACTTTTAAGTTGTACTTGAATGAAATATTGTCCCAAATTTGTGTTTGAAAAGTTGATTGAAAATGAGAATGATTTTGAAAGAAGAAAGCCTTTGCCTTTCTTGATGGTGGGATCAATTGTAAGTTATGTTTGTATATATAGTGGTTTATTTTGAGTCTTCTATTTTTAATGTTTTTGTGTTGTAGTGTATAATTATGCATATCATATCGCGTGTATGGCTGAGTGTCAATGAGTTTAAATATAGTTCAAGTTTGGAAGTTTGATGAGTTGTTATTTTACCAACTTATTAAACTTTATTCATGAATTATTTCTATGTTTTAATGCTATGGAGGAGATTTTAGGCCCTAGTTCTCTCATGTGCATACATTTCTGACAAAATGAAAATTGAACGATTTGGAACGAAAATTCACTAAACACACCAGCAAGGAACCGACGTCCAGGAGGAGAAGATCGACGTTCTGTTGACTGGAAAGGGAGAAATGGTCTTAAGCATTGACGTTGAACAATTAGGCATGACATTCCACCAATCCAAACATAGGTTCAACTATGAGGAGACGCACTGAAGCGGCGTTGCAACCAATGGTGGACGTTGTGTATTGGCGTTCCACCGATGTAGCGAAAGTGAAATACAAAAGTTCGGAGGCAAACTCGAATTTCATGGTGAAAGTGTTTCCTTTTGGAAGGTTCTAAGGAAAGAATGATAATATGCGTAATTATGTACTCTTATCATCTATTTTATTGTAGTAGAAAATAGACATTATAGAAGTTCTTACTTGCCCAAGAAGATAACTCAAATTTGTACATCTTCAAGCTTGGATTCGACTTTGGTTACTGATTATGCGTGAAATTGAGTTTTTCTTTATGAGTATAATCTTTATTTCTCCATTTATGAGTAGCTAAACTTCTAGCTAGGGGTGTGTGTGCAAGATGTGGGCGTAAAACTTAATAAGTAGCGATTAAGGATGTGTTTGGTATGAAGGATTTCCAATTTTCTCATTTTTGATTGGCTTAAATGTTTTCCAAATCAACTTATTTTCCTCAAATTTAAGAAAAATGCCTTCTTTTCAAAAATTAAGGAAAACATTTTCCAAAACTCTACTTCATCCTTCAATCTTTTTTTCTTACCTTATCTCGTACCCCGCACCTGACATTTCTCATCCCAAAAAAAAAGTTATTTTTTAAAATTTTCTTATTTTTTTAATTTCAAATATTTTTCCCCTAAGCCCAAACCAGCCTCCCTCCCCAAAACAAAAAAAAAGCATAAAAAGTTAAAAATTATATTTTGAAAAATATTTCAAATTTTAAGATTTTTTTTTACCTCACCCAACACCTACCACCCTTACCTCCCCCCCCCCTCCCCACAAAAAATATTGTTTTGGTTAAACATTTACGAAACCCCCCCCCCCCTCACTCCCTACCCAGGCCAACTTCCGTCAAAAAATAAAATTGTTTTTGAAAAATATTTCAAAAATTTAAAAGTTTTCATTTTTATGCCACCCCAACCCCTACCCGCTGGCCGCACCCCCCTCCCCTCTAAAAAACATGAAAAAAATTTTAATTTTTTTTTTTTCAAAATTTAAATTTTTTGATTTTAATGCCACTCCTACCCCTACCCCAGCCATCCCCTAACTATCATCCTAAAAGTAATTCAAATTTTTTAAAATTTTATTTTTTACGCCACTAGGTCAAAAATTATTTTTCTAAAAAGTATTTTCTAGTCTCAAGCCAAAAATAAAAGATATTTTTTGAAAATATTTTTCATTCACCAACCAAACATTTTCAGCGAAATATTTTCTACTCACTAACCAAACATGAAAAAATAAGTTAAAAATCCACTTGTTTTCTAGGAAAACACTTTCTATGGAAAACATTTTCCTTCATACCAAACACACCCTAAATAGTTCTACACTCAATTGTTATACATAGATTTGTTGTTGTCTTGAAGCTTTAATTAAAAATCAATGGTTGCAAACAATGATTAAACTCTCTAGCACTATTTTGACTTGAGAAAGCAAAATATAGTTGGGTAAGACTTCATTAGTGAAGACTTCGAGAAATTTGTCATGAGATAGTCTAATCTGATTTTATTTCTTATTGAAGGGTAGAGCTAGAGACCAAATGTTATCTATGTATTGACTGATTTGGAATTGACTAATCATTGCCTATTTTGTTGAAACCTCATTAGAATGCATACACCCCTAGTTGTCTCCATCTTGTTGAAACTAGTTCGTGTTGACTTCATGCAATTGATACTTGAAATCAAAGTAATTTAGTGTTTCCAAATTCCCCCCAATTTTATATACTTGTCTGAGATAACATGGTATTAGTTAAATTTGAATTGACAAATCAGTTGAAGCATAATCCTCTTTGTTAGTCCTTGTGGTTCAACCCCGACCTCGAATGTTGGATATTGTTTTTGCATATGGCCACCTATGCCTTATATGCGAGGTATAGTTGAGCATTATCAATACTACTTACTCATTAGAGTAGTTTTTAGTAACACAAGTCTTTTGCGACCAATTCTAAGAAGCAACAACACTTTCGTCAAAAAATTGCCAACACTAACTATGGGTTAAATACTTTGAAAAAAAAAAACTGGATATAACTTAAATAGCTAGGTGAAAAGTAGCTCCTGAGTACAATTCTTAGGTCACTTTTCAAAGATCATGTACATTTCAATAGGTTGTAACATCTTTCCTGATGATAAAGCAGAGGTAGACATATTCTTCTGTAGCGTCGTCGGTCCACAAACTCATATTTGGCTATCCTAACTCCAAAGTAGAATTCGGGTTTAGGTTAAAACCTAAGAATTCCCTCAACTCATATTTTTGCTATAAATTCAAGGTTCGATTCTCCAGTGTGGACAGCCTATATACCAAAGGAGATAAATTCTCACCCCCTTCAAATTATATTCTAGCTGTCACTGAAAATTAGTGGTACATAATAGCCAACAGCTCTCAAAAAGGTGGTTCATCCAAAGAAAAGAATTTGCGTATAGGAGAAAACAGCAACAGCTTCAGTTATATCACATATAGTTTATAAGGAATCCAAATGTTAGATCCACACCATAGCTGGTGATCAATAAAGCACTTGGGCAACAGTTAGACTCTAAGAGAGTAATAATGAGATGATGTAAGCCCCATCACAAGAAAAGTTTCATCTGCTTCTTCACTAGAAAAGTTTTCTATATTCATCTGCCTCTTCAGCCATCTCCTCAATGCTTCTGTCTTTCCTTTCCTTGTCCAAATCAAGTGACTGCTTCATCTCTTTCTCCTTCACGTCCAACTGTATGAACAATGCGAAGGATTAATATAATTTATGTTTCAAATCCACCCAACTAAGTATGACCAATCAGTAGCAGATATTTGAATCTTACAGCATCATAAATCTCATCATTCTTTTCAAAATCGCCACTTTTCCGTGGGATGATGTGAATATGAACATGAGGAACTGTCTGTCCTGCCTGGGGTCCATCCTGAGATATTAACAGAAACAAATAACTTAGCACCAGCTTTCCAAGCAGAGGATAGGCCAAAAAACAAAATACATATTAGAAAATGCAAGGAGTATGCACAATTCCAACACAGGTAAAATCCACCTATCCATTTTATATCAAAATTGATGCGGAGAAAACTTTATAAATGTCAAATTCTGCATTTACATGTCTTTTAGAAAATTTCAGCATATCAGAATCTGTAGTATTTTTTGAGAACATACAACATTATGGTTAAAGATAACAACAAAGCCTACTTACTTGGATTGTAAATGTAAGAGAAGATGCCTTGTGGTATGACTCAAGTTGTTTGCCAACTTTTTGTGCTGTAATCCACAAGTCGCTAGTCTCATCAGTAGTAAGCTCAGCAAAGCGTTGTACTTCACGCCTTGGGCAGACAAGCACATGTACATTTCGTTAAGTATACCAAAGTAACCATAGCAAAGTTTTTAAGATTGGAGATAACTGAGGCTCTACTAAGCATATTAGCAAAATGTTTAGAAGAATGCCACCTCATACTGCAGGTCAGAGGAAAAGCAAAAAAAAAATGCGAGCGTTTTAAGGAAGTAATACGATGTAGAGTATTATGTGTGCAAAAGCCAATAAAGCACAAAACAGAACCTATTACAGTGGTGGGAGAAAATTAAAGTTAGAGATATTTCAAAAGATTGGAACAAGCATCATTTCCAATAGACAACAATTTGTTCTTAACTGTCTATCATAATTCAAGAAATATGAACTCATAATGATGGTCTTTGAAAAGTTTATTAACTGTATTTGGAGGATGAGTCTATGAGAGCAATCATATAAGCTACAGTAGTCCCTTAGGGGAACATTGGTAAAATTGGAATGATAGACAGAAGTCATACAGGGTACAGCAAATAACACTATTTTTATCTGGTTGCAAACTTTCATGCTCCAGTTAAGGGAGCCAACTCCTACGTATTGCAGAGTTTTAACATAAATTAGTATATTATCAGACAAGACAAAACATATCCTTAAAATTTCCAAAGCAAGTTTAATTCATATATGTCCAGAGGGTATCACAGCTAGCTTTTTGGATGTCTTTTCTGCATCTACTGAGGAAAGTAGCACAACTAGAAGAGAATAGCGGTAAAGGAGTGAACCAAGGGTAAATACAACTGCCAACAAATTTTGATCAAAGATGGGAGTCAAAGAGAGAAAGATGTTATTTCAATCAATTGCTCAACACAAATCACGAGGAGAAATTACATATTTTGATACATTCATGATAGAAATCTTTAAGTTAGGTCTGCAAAAGTAAAGGATACCATGAATAATATGAGAGATAGAAAAGTATTTTCCTCATGGTATCCAGTAGAGTAGTATGGAAAACGAGGCTATTTAATGTTATACTAACATCTGGGAAGAGTCAAACAAGTGAAAAAAGTACTTTGTTTCGAATATATACAAACAAAAGAGAGATTCAATGTCTTGCAAACTAACATGGTATTATGTGTATGATTCACATCATGAAGCTTTGGAAAAGAGTGATAGATCATAGATTTAGGGAAACTACAAAGATGATGGATAACCAATTTGCATGGTAGATTTATAACAATGTTCCTAGTTTTGCTAAAAAGATTGAACGAAATTTATAGAGATAGGATAAAGGATCTCCATAAGATATTAATTAAACTAGAGATGGAGAAAGCATCTAATACAAGTGTGAAGAAAAGACCTTTAGTTGGTACTTGAGAAGAAAGTAATTCATATCAAATACACGCATCTCAAAAAGGATATATGAAAGAGTGTTCAAAAGTGATGGAACAGAGAGAGAAGAAGATACGGAGGAGATATAAAGGAGTTTCCATTAAGGGTGGATTTATACAAAGGATCTACACTAAGCACGTTCTTGTTTACCTAGTTATGAGAGAGCTAATCAATATTCAATAGCATGTAGGATGAGGTTACATGGTGCATGCTCTTTACAAATGATTTAGTATTGATCGACGAAACTAGAGTTGACCAAAAGTTGGAGATATGGAGAAGTATTCTAGAAAGTAAGAGTTCCAGAATAAGTAGAACGAAGACAACATCTAAGCACTGTAAGCATCTTCATAAAGAATATGTAGGTGAAGTAAAAAAAAATTCATTACAATTTGAAGAGATTAGACAGGATTATAGTGTCTTAAGTGAAGACAATTCAAATATTTAGGCTAATCTTTTAGGAGAATAGCTAGATAGATTAAATGTAAGGGCAGCCCGGCGCACTAAATCTCCGGCTATGCGCGGGGTCGGGAGTAGGCCGAACCACAAGGGTCTATTGTATGCAGCCTTAACCTGAATTTCTGCAAGAAGTTGTTTCCACGGCTTAAACCTGTGACCTCCTGGTCACATGGCAACAACTTTACCAGTTACTCCAAGGCTTCCCTTCCCAGATAAATTAAATGTAATACATGACATTAAAAAACGATGGTTGAAAGAGAGGAGTGATAAGGAATCACTTAAGAGATAATAAACACAATAAGATGAAAACAACTACTATAGAATTGTTGTAAAAGTAGCAATTCTGCATGAGAGAGAATTTTGGGCCCTAAAGCTCAACACATCCACAAGACGTGAATATTCAGATGGACAAGATTAGAAATGACCATATAAGAAAGGGAGTGTAAATAGTTTAGCTATGATCTTCTTCTTCACAGACCTTATATGCATCAGCATTGGTCTATATGTACAGAACTGAAAATGTTTTAGAACAGATGGGGTAGACCTCAAAACACATAGAAGAAAACCGTCTAAGAAAATCTAAACCTCTAGGAAACAATGCAGATTTAATACCTAAGAACATAACAGAACAGAAGAAAAATATGCTTGATTGTTCTTGTTACATTTACATAGGGATTGGTTTTTTCATAGGTCATTATATAATGGTTGTGACTTGTATCCATGCAACGATAAGTGTGGGACTTAAAAAATATTAACTTTTTTATTTTAAGAAAAGAAGACCTCTAATTTGAAAACAAAAAACAAAAAAAACCTTGAATTACCTAAAAAAAGAAATAATATAAGTACTTAGTACAGAATAAAATAGACCTAAACAGAATGGACTGGATGATACGGGTTCAATTGAGCATAGTTGCTATACTAGCTGACCGATTGAGAGTGAGTCACCATTTAAAAGAGTGCTGGACTTTCTAAACTGATCACAGAGGCATGTTTTATTTGCACATATACACCCAAATACATATCTGTCTTTGTTGTGGATGCGAGGAAGTTAATTAATTAAGTATTTGTTTATATTTTTTAAGTAGATTTATTTATTATTTATTTATAATTTAAGTAGTTTTATTTATTATTATAGAATAGGGTTTTATGTTTCATAGCTTCATAAGGATTAGGTTAATAAACCACAGTCCAAAGAAATTTGGAATTCTGTCTTGGAGAAATGTGAGAAGAAGTTGGTCAGATGGAAAACACAATATTTATCAAAGTGGGGCAGACTCACTTTGATAAATGCAGTCTTGGATGCCCTTCCTACGTACATGCTAACTTTGTTCCCAATACCTGCAGGAGTAGTACAGAGATTGGATAAACTAAGAAGGGTTTTTTCTGGCAAGTAAACAAGGAAAAAAAGGAATACCATCTGGTAAAATGGAAAGTTCTGATCACGGGAAAAAAACAAGGAGGATTAGGCATCAAAAATTTGAAGAACCAAAGCAAGGCTCTAAAGCTGAAATGGTTGTGGAGATATGCTCATGAACCACACTCAATGTGGAGCAAGGTGATTAAATTGAAGTACGGAGAGATGGATTCATGGGTCACCAAGGAAGCAACCAATCCCTATGGTGTTACTGTTTGGAGATCAATTAGAAACTGGTGGCCTTTCCTAAGGAATCATACTACTATAACAGTACACAATGGTATCAAGACACGATTCTGGAAAGATAGATGGCATGGTAATCAAAATTTGTCAGAGATCTTCCCTGACATCTTTGACTTAGCACTACATAAAGACAAAACAGTGGCTGAAATGTGGTCTCCCCAAGGTTGGGATCTATCTCTCCGAAGGAATTTAAAATACTGGGAAGTTTGTAGATTAGTTGAGTTCTTTAAAAGGTTGGAATCATTTCAAGGTTTGAAGGAAGGGGAGGACTGCCTACGGTCGACAGAGCACAACAGAGGAAGATACAAAGTGAGCTCAGGTTACAAGGTCTTAAACAGGGCTCCTCTAACCCTCAATTGGCCTCAGAGACAAATCTGGAAAGCCAAAATTCCACTCAAGGTGGCATGCTTCACTTGGCTGCTAGCAAAGGAGGCAGTACTAACACATGGGAATCTGAGAAAATGAAACAACATTTTGGTGACACATTGTTGTTTATGTGGGGAAGCAGCTGAGACAGTTAGGCATTTGTTCTTACATTGCAAAACCACTGATCAACTATGGAAGATTTTCATCAATCTCAGATGCATTCAATGGACAGTGCCTAGCAAGATTGTTGACACTATCTCAAGTTGGGAGGAAGCAGGAATTGAGGCAAAGAATAGAAGTTATTGGAGGACCATTCCAGCATGCATCTGGTGGACCATTTGGGGAGAAAGGAATGCTAGAAGCTTTGAGGATAGAAGCAGATCCCTACAAATGATCAGAACATATTGTATTCTGTTATTATGTTTTTGGTGTACAACGAGTTCCCCCGTAGATGTAGAAGCAATCCTAGAAGTATTAGAATCATGCTAGGCTTGCTGTTTTTGTTCCTAGATTTTCATACTTTTTTGTAAAGGGGCTTTCAGTACTACATAAGTACAGGTTTATAATATAAATCGTTACCTTCTCCAAAAAAAACAAGGATTAGGTTAAGTTATAGTTATTAGTTTGAAATAGGATTTAGGTCTCCTACTTTCAGAAAAATTTAGACCCTATTGATGTAATAAGACTCCTATTTAAAGGGGCTTTTGATGATAAACCGGTAAGTCATTTTTCAGCAAAAAGCAAGAGATTAGAGTTCTCTCTTCCATTGTATTCTAAGGTTTCACTCTCCCTTTAAAGAGCTGAAGAGATCAGAGTTCTCTCTTTTAATGAACTCTAAGGTTTCAGCCTCCCTTTAACGAGTTAATTTATATATTTCCCTATGAATCGATCATTCCCTAAAAATTCATAACAATTTGGTATCAGAGTCTTAACACAATGGGCGATGAGATCACTTCCAGATTTCGAGAAGAACGTGTCATTACAGAAACCCTAATAGACTATAAAATTGCAGTAGTGGAACAACGCCTCAGTGAAAAAATTATCCAAGTCATCCAAGAACAATTGTTTAGATTGGGAGAGTTGGCTCCAGCAACCCATAGACCTGAGTCATATAGCGCCCACAGAACTGGTAGATCAACAATTCCTGCTACTAAAGGCAATACACCACCTATTCAACTAGCCGATAAGAATCATCCAACAAGTGGTAATTCACCTTTGATAGTGCAAAGTTATGCAAAGATGAATTTTCCTACTTTTAACAGCATCAACAACCCATTAATTTGGTCACATCATTGTGAGCAATTTGGACCTCGTAAAGGTAGCAACCGGATGGGTGAATTAGTCACGCTTCAGCAAACTGATAGAATTGAAATTTATCAACATCAACTTCAAGATAAATTGGCTAGGACTAGAATTGGACAATTAAGTTGATACTATTTAAGATCTTTTGAATGATTGTCCCGAAATTTGAGCTTGAGGACAAAATGTTGTGGATGCGAGGAAGTTAATTAATTAAGTATTTGATTATATTTTTTAAGTATATTTATTTATTATTTATTTATAATTTAAGTAGCTTTATTTATTATTCTAGAATAGAGTTTTATGTTTCATAGCTTCATAAGAATTAGGTTAAATTATAGTTATTAGTTTGAAATAGGATTTAGGTCTCCTACTTTCATAAGAATTTAGACTTCCTATTGATGTAATAAGACTCCTATAGAAAGGGAATTTTGATGAATAAATCGGTAAGTCATTTTTCAGCAAAAAGCAAGAGATTAGAGTTCTCTCTTCCATGAACTCTAAGGTTTTAGTCTCTATTTGAAGAGCTGAAGAGATCGGGATTCTCTCTTTTAATGAACTCTAAGGGTTCAGCCTCCCTTTAATGAGCTGATAAGATTCATAACAATCTTGCATTAAAAGAAATATCTAAGCATAGGGTGACTGGACAGAAACATACTAAAAGTAAATTGAGGAGATAAACAAGCGCCATATTCTAGCTTCCTCACTATCATCACAACCAACTATATTCACAAAAAGAAATATTTAATGAATCTCCATCAACCGTTCAATTACAGAGTGCACAAGGATATGACCTGCATGAAAAGAAAAGAGAGCTCAATAGATGGTATTCATGCAAGAACTGAAAATGATGACATAAGTATAAAACTTTTGTTTTTCCAGATACATAAGAAATATGAATAAATACCACAACGTACAATGGACTAGCAGAAGAATATACAAATAACAGAAGTATGAATTGAAAAAGGAAGTAGCAAAAGGAACACACTGAGCATAAAGAGAATCTGTTCTCGGTGTTTGTTTATACATTGGTCGGAGAAGATTTTTGTATAAAAATAGCAAAATCACGATAATTTCCATAGATTCCACATCCTAAGCAGTTTGGCTCTGACAAATTACCAGATCATCATAGTAGAAGTGTTGTAAGTGAGACCTTAGTCTAGACCTACGTTGCTCAGTCTCTTTAAAAGTGCTAAGGGGTGCGTGTCAGATCCTTCAAAAGTAGTGCATTTTTGGAGGATCTGACACTGGTGCTGCAACAATTTTTGGAGTGTCCGAGCAACATAGGTCTAGACTAGCAGCTAATTTACAGCCATAGGATCAAGCACTACCAATTGTCTGATGTCCAAGTTAGGATAGTGTTCAGTTTCCTAGTATGATGTTGGCTATTTGCTTTCACTAGAAAAAAAAAAGTGGTCCAACAGTTAGTATTCATGCTTGAAGTATGAGGCATTGAATGTGTCTAGGGCTGAATAAGCAAAACCCAATAAACATGCAATCACTGTGCCATCACTTTATTAATTATGAGTCCAACTTTGATCGTCACCGGGCATAGAGGGTGTTTGACTAAGTTTATAAGTTGTTCAAACTAGCTTATAAACACTTTTAGCTTATTTACGCATTCGGTAAACACCAAAGTACTTTATAATCAAGATACACACCAAAGTACTTATAACTCAAAAATCAGCTGAAGTCATAAGTTGGTCATCCCCAACTCATGGTTAGACTCAAATATCTTTCCAAAACAAACCTCCTAACTTCCTCTTCACTTGATATTTGTTTTATCCTGAATATTTTTTCTAATTCTCAACATATCTTTCCCAAAAGAAAACTTCCAACTAACTCATCATCGGTATCCATCGTTCCTCGTTCGTTCTCTTTGTTTTATGACCGTGATATCCGAGCCAACTTTCGTGCACCTTGACTAAATTCAGAGATACCCGCCACCTTCCATCAACAACATATTTTTTTGATGACCGTGGTGTCCAGTCCAGTTTTTGCGCGCCTCGACTAAATCCACGGGATACCTCCGCCTCAACTAAATCCACGGGATACCTGACATCTTCCACCAGCAACAGATACAGGTTAACTCTATCCACCAAGGCTAGGCAAATGGGAAGAATCACCTAGTGTTTTTTTGTTTCCGCTGAGTTTTGAACCTGAGACCTTAGGGTTCTCAACCACTTAATTGACCACTAGGTCACACCCTTGGGTGCATCCGTCGTTTCTCTTTTTCTTTACAAACATACTTTTGGGAAGAATCACCTAGTGTTTTTCTTTACAGGGTAACTCTATCCACCATGGCTAGGCAAATGGGAAGAATCACCTAGTGTTTTTTTGTTTCCGTTGAGTTTTGAACCTGAGACCTTAGGGTTCTCAACCACTTAATTGACCACTAGGTCACACCCTTGGGTGCATCCGTCGTTTCTCTTTTTCTTTACAAACATACTTTTAAATTTATAATTTTTTTACGAAACTTTTAATGGTACTCTAGTTATTCTAACAAAAGAACAACTTATCAACACTTCTTTTACCAAATACATCAACTGCTTATTAGTTGTTTCCTATGTTGCTCGGACTCTCGCACCTGTGTCGGATTCACCAAAATGCACTACTTTTGCAGTATCTGATATGCATCATTCGAAATTTTTGAAGAGTCCGAGCAACATAGGCAGTTTCAACACTTATATCCAAACACATAACTACTTGTTTATCAAATACATTTCATTACTTAAAAATGTTTTTTAGCATTTACAACTTATCATGTATTTACAATCAGCTAATCCTGACAGGCTGATAATGATGAAAATTATTCTTGTGACATTTTATCGTGAAAGCTTGGCCTTTAATTTTCCAACCATCCAAATGATTTGTGTTGATTGTTATGTGTTGTTGAGTACACCTTCCAAAGGTATCACCCCCTCTAGCAAGGGATATGTTTCAGAAAATACAAAAGTTTCAGAACTAGCATGACATTAGGAATGTTACTAACAGTACTAAATTCACATAACTGTTGGTGCCACTGTCCTGATGGTGATCAATGTGTAAAGCCTCCTAGCCTCATAGTTTTAGAATGATGTTAATTGAAAAATACATGTCCTATCACAACTAAAGCAGCACTACAGATTTGTCCTTTTGGTGGGGAAAATCAATAATTTTTTTACTGAATAACCGTTTGATATTACAGCTCAAAAAGATCATATTTTGGAATCCTACGAAGAAAGCATCCCATAGTTTGAAGTTGATGAATTTTTCGGTAAAAAAAAGAAGGTAAAGGAACAAATTAAAAAAAAATACAAGAAATCCAATTTAGATGGGAAATACCAGGAAGAAGGGGGCGGAGGTTGACCAAGGCATAGGAGAAATCAGTGGAATAAAAGACTTCTTTTTTGTCAATCTTGTATGGCCCAAACATATAAGAAGTTGCCTCCATCTGCGTTCCAATTTTCAGCAAACAAAAAAGACATGTTAATATGGGAAAACAACCAAAAATAAATGAAACCAAACAAGATTTCAGTAAGGAGAGAGACAAGCCTTAGACTGGGAATGGCTTCTTGAAGAGGAGATTCGCGCTAAGGGAAACAAATGATTACTCGCCTTACTATGAAATTGAAGGAAATTTGACAATGGAGTCAAGTTATGCTTTAACATTTCTAGGTTTCTATTCTATTCTCCTTTTCTTCAAATTAATTCATTTTTATTCTATACCTCAAAACTCACTCATCATTAGTTAATAATTTTTTATTTCTTAACTAGATAATAACTTAAGATTATGAATCATCATTTTCTAATATCCTAAGATTAGAAATTTGGCATTTTCACATATATTAAAAACTTAAAAGATTAAAATTCTTACTTTTTAATGAATTTTATGTCCTACATATTTTTAATTATAAAATTTATTGTTTGATATAATTGAATTCTCAAGATTGAATGATTTTTCATAAATTAGTAGATTGTCATTTTCTCTATTGTGTTTGTGTTTGTGCAATCAAAGTATAAGATACTTAATTTTATGGTTTATTTATTATTCATTCTTTAGCTAGTAACAACTAGTTTTCCTTGCTCTTTCATGTCAATGTCCATAGACACCACTAAATACGTCGTAATAATTTTATCATGCTCTCGTATTCTCAAATGTGTGTTCCTTGATTAAACTAGAGCTAGTAAATCATAAAAAGTTCTCATTAAGTTTTTTAAAACTTTTTGAATCATATTTAAAAAGTTGAAAATATTTTTAAATACATTATTTTTGACAAAAA
The DNA here is from genome assembly GCA_036553675.1 of Solanum okadae. Lineage (NCBI taxonomy): Eukaryota > Viridiplantae > Streptophyta > Magnoliopsida > Solanales > Solanaceae > Solanum > Solanum okadae. The sequence continues at coordinate 36,033,755 of CM071686.1, forward strand.
AAATAGAAAAACTAAAGAATAATGAACAAACCAAGTCACATGTTTGTTATTCTGGAGGGCACCGACTGGACAAAATTATAGGAAATAAAAATAATTACAAGTAATTAGGAGAATCAAGGAAGGCTACAAGTAGCTGTAGTTATAATAGTTGAGACTCTCCAATTTTCCTATATTAAGTATTAACAAAGAATAGAAAAGTAGTAATTGAAACATTTAAACTTTTCTGAATAAAGAATGTGAAAGGCTAAGAAACAATATGTAAAAACAATAACAAACACGTGACTTGGTTTGTTCATTATTCTTTAGTTGTTCTGTTTTTGTCAAAAATAATGTATTTAAAAGGATGAACTTGCGGAGAAAATTAAATAAAATGTGTCAATTAAGTGTTGGTTTTGTTTTTGGTGACACTTTGACCAAGCAAGGATCAAACCCACTTAAAATGTAATTAAGTAAATCTGGGGCCAAATTACCATTATCAAAACTTTCTAATCTTTTATAAAATACAAAAAAACACTTCATTTTTCAACTTTTATAATTCTATCCAAACCATTTAAAAAAAAATCAAAGAAAATAGATTTTTCTCTCTTCTTCTTCTTCTTCTTCTTCTTCTTCTTCTTCTTCTTCTTCTCTCCAACGTTCTTCTCTTCTTCTTCTTCCTTAGAAAAATCCGACTATCAACAAATATTCTCCCCATTATATTCCTCCTCATCTCCAGTTGTCACTCTATCCTTCTGAACTGAATATCGTATTCGACTTAAAATGGGTAAGTCATTTTTTTGAAAGATTTTACAATTTTCGAACAATACATTCTTGATACTGAGTTTTTTTTCTTGGGTTAATGAACAAGAAATTGTTCTATAGATGTGAAAATTGAATAATTGTGTAATGATACCTATTATTTATTGTTTTTGAAAGAAAATCAACAAACTTAAAAAAACTCTAATTTTGAGGAAATGTATATGTCACGACCCAGGGGTACCCCCTAGATGTACAAGGCGTACAAGACCCCAAGAGGCCTCATGCAAGCCATTTAACATATCATAACATAAAAAAAAGGTACGAAAATTTAAAGCATTTTCAAATACAATCAAAATCGTTTTATAAAACGAGGGGAAGTCTAATATCATTGTCTCAAACCATCTAACATAAGAATAATCTTGGGATACAGCCCATACAATAGTTCAACATGAAAAGAAAGACATAAAGGAAAAAAGGGGTGGTCAAATCCTCGAATGTTATGAGGAATCACCAAATCTTCACTTCTTGACCAACTATGGACCTAGCCACGAGTGTGAGAATCAATATCGCTGGACCCTACATTTTGATAAGAAATGTAGGCAAGAGTATGCGTTAGTACAAACATGAACTAAATATGACAGCTTACAAAAACAACATAAACATAGGCATTAGTCAACATAAGACATAACGCATAAGCACAATCAATACATGTAAAGCATCATAATGAAAGAGGAATACTTCCTTAAGTAACCTCACTTATCCTTAGCCAAGACTTGGGTCATCCGCCTCTAGTCATGCTTACGTCATGAAAGGAAACTCAAGCAACAATCCAAGTTAATCATCTTCATAACATAATTCACATTATTCATACTTACTTTTAAAGACATGGGGATTCACCTCTTTGCCTAACTTATAAAGGCTAATGAGTATTCGCCTCTTGCCTTGCTTACTTTAGGGTTATGGGTACTCGCTTCCACAACCACATCATATGGCACGGGTACCCACCTCCATGTCCAATCTTCATAATAGGAACGTGGGGAGTCACATCTTGTTCAATTCTAAGGAGTATGAGAAATTGCCTCATATCCTTCTCATATGGAGGTCAAGGGTAGTTGCCTCTTGCCTCATCAATTATTTAACATTTTAGTCTAGATTCATTTTAGGTGAGCAATCCTTTGAACCTAGAATCCTTCATGTGAGTAAACCGTTCACATTCATTCAATCATGATTAGCAATTCATTTTGAGAAGTATCCTTTCCACACTATATCATCAATAATCAACAATTCATAGTCTAGGCTTTACTCTCAAAGCACTACATCCCACGATCATCATTTATGCTTCATTCTCGAGCAATTGTAATCACAAATCATCTATCCTACAAGGATATATCTAACCCATAAAGTTTCCCTTCATGGCATTAACCCAATCATATCAATTCTACCCTAGAAACATATGATAGGCATGGGTACATGTAATTTCATCCTAAAAACATATAATTCTATCAATTCAATCATAAAAAATCATTATCCAACTATTTGGATCAACATTCATCATAACCCACAACAATGGAAGAAACCCTAACTCAAATTGAGGATTTAGACTTCACAATTGGGGAATCTTAAGGGACTCCATTTAGATTAAGGATCTCATGGATGAAAATCCATCATACCTTAGTCACAAAGTCCACCAAAAGCTTGATGATTGGAGACTTGAACTTGACCTAGCTTCTATCTCTTCCTTCTTTTTCCACCTTCTAGAGAGAGAATATTTGAGAGAAGAGTTTTGGGATTTCTTTGGGGTTTTGAAATAATGACTTGAATGGGCGAATTTTGGGGGTTAAAATCCTTATATAGGTGGTCTAGGCTTAGGCAAAATGACACCACATTGATTTAATTAAAACCGAAAAAGACCCATGTGCCCCTAAAAATTAATTGACAGATGTGACCGACGGACCCCACCGACAGACCGTCGATGGACTCACAGTCCGTCCTGCATGGCCGTCGATGGTGGTCAGAGGCTGATTTCTGAGGGTTCGACCTACGGACCCTAGACCCTTGGAACGAAGGACCATCGATGGACCTACGGTCCGTCCTGGTCAACCATCACTAACTACAGAGATTTTCGGTCATCTATCGACCCCTAGAATGGTCCGTTGGTCAGGCCGTGGTCCTAAGGTCTGAGTTTAGGCAGAGGTGCCCAACTACGGACCTACGGTCCGTGGTCCCAACCACAGTTAGTGGGTGGCCCCCGTCCGTTGGCACCTGCAACTTTCTAAAACCTGCAATTTTACCTCTTTCGAATTTGGGGTGTTACATTATCTCCCCCTTGGGATCATTCGTCCTCGAATGAGATTCTAGGCACATTTCTAAACGAAAAGACTGAAGACTAGCAGTCCATCATGAATACAACTCATCAAAATGCACACAACCGAGGAAGAAACATCATCTCCAAGCTAAACATACTTAATGCACCATATGGAAGTAGGAACTACATCTAACAACCCAATATGCATGAATTTTTCAGATTTCTTACATTTAAGGAGGAACTATCATCTCCAAACTTAAAAGCAATGCTCAACACTATCTCATGGAGCCTAAATGCAATTTATACGTAAAGAACATATTCAAGGAGGAAATCTCTACTCAAAGCTAAGGCATGTTCAACAATTCACTCATGAAGTCCATAAGCAACTCATACTCAATACACAACAAGATGAGGAAGATACATCACAAAAGCCATTTTCTTTAAAAATTAAGCTTTTTCATGAACATGCATTTTAAGGAAATTATGAAAACAAATAAAACACACATGACTTCAAACAAAAGCAAACCAAGAGGAATTCATTAACTCAAGCTAGAGTAGGAGGAAAAAGATGAGGATACCAGGACATCATATCGGCCTCGGCCTCCCAAGTAGCACCCTCAACTAGATGGTTTCTCCATAACACTTTCACGGAAGCAACCTCTTGTTCCTCAATTTCTTAACTTGCCAGTCTAAGATCTCAACCAGAACTTCTTCATAAGAAAGGTTCTCTTTCACTCCCAACCCTTCTAGGGGGACTATGAAAGTTGAATCTCCAACATACTTTTTCAACATAGTGACATGAAAAACCGGATTCACCGACACCAACTCATTTGGCAAATCAAGCTCATGTGCAACCTTACCAACACGTCTCACAATTTGATATGGGCCTACAAAACGGGGACTAAGTTTCCCTTTCTTACCAAACCTCATTACACCCTTCATGGGTGAGATTTTCAAGTAAACCGAATCAAGCACAAAGAATTCAAGGTCTCTCTTTCTAACATCTGCATACAACTTTTGTCGACTTTGGGTCGTTCTCAACTTCTCTCTAATGAGTCAAATCTTCTCTATAGCCTCATGAACTAACTCGGGTCCTATCAAAGCAACATCACTCACCTCAAACCATCCTACAGGAGATCTACACCTCCTACCATAAAGAGCCTCAAACGGAGCCATACCAATACTAGAATGGTAGCTATTATTATAGGCAAATTCAATCAAAGGCAAATAGTCATCCCAATTTCCCTTGAAATCAATCACGCAAGACCTCAACATGTCTTCCAATGTTTGGATTGTTTGTTCCGCTTTCCCGTCAGTTTAAGGATGAAAAGTTGTGTTAAGCTTAACTTTAGTGCCAAGAACCTTTTGGAAAGACTTCCAAAACTGAGAAGTAAACTGAGTACCTCTATCGGAAATAATGGACAAGGGCACTCCATGCAACCTTACCAACTCTCTCAAATACAACTTAGCATAATCTTCCGCCAAATAGGAAACCTTGACGGGAATGAAATGGCCCGACTTCGTCATTCGGTCTACTATAACCCAAATCGAATCATATTGTTCGAGTACGTGGCAACCCCACTATGAAGTCCATATTCATATCTTCCCACTTCCAAGTAGGAATTCTAATGTCTTGGGATAAACCTTCCGGTTTCTGATGCTCAACCTTCACTTGTTGACAATTAAGACACTTAGCCACAAATCCCGCAATATCCTTCTTCATCCCATTTCACCAATAGATCTCCCGCAAATCATGGTACATCTTGGTGGCTCCTTGGTGAATAGAATACCGAGAACTATGGGCTTCTGACAAGATCTGTTCCCTTAGGTCATCAACATCAGGAATATCTTAAGACACCATCTCCCCCTTGGGAGAAAGCCTCTACGAACTTCTTGAGCACCTTCTTTCAATTCAACTAAGGTTAGATCAAGACATTGTTTGGCCTTCACATCAGTCACAAAAGATGATTCAGATCCATTATGGACCATAATACCACCCTTGGTGGAATCCACTAGTTAAACTTCCAACCGGGCTAATCTATGAACATCTCGACCCAACTTTTTTCTATCATCATCAACATGTGCAACACTACCCATGGATAACCGACTAAAGGCATCTGCCACCATATTTGCTTTACCGGGGTGATAGAGAACACTCATATCATAATCTTTCAATAACTCAAGCCACCTTCTTTGGCGAAGATCTAGATCTTTTTTTGGTAAACACATATTGCAAACTCTTGTGGTCGGTAAAAACATCCACACAGACACCATACAAATAATGCCTCTAAATCTTTAAGGCAATAAAACCACCGCTAATTCGAGATCGTGGGTAGGATAATTCTTCTCATGGATTTTAAGTTGCCTTGAAGCATAGGCAATAACCTTACAATTTTGCGTAAGCACACATCCCAACCCAACTCTAGAGGCATCACAATAAACAACAAAGCCATCCGTACCTTCTGGTAAAGTCAGCACCAGAGCGGAGGTAAGTCTATCTTTCAACTCTTGAAAACTTTTCTCACAAGCTTTGGACCATATGAACTTGACTTTCTTTTGAGTCAATGCCATCAATGGAGAGGCAATCGTACAAACCCCTCAACAAATCTTCTATAATAACTGGCCAAACCCAAGAAGCTTCTGATGTCTGTCGGTGTTAGAGGTCTAGGACAACTCTTGACCGCATCCGTCTTAATAAGATCTACCTCAATACCCTTACGCGCAACAATGTGGCCTAGAAAAGCCATAGACCTTAGCCAAAACTCACATTTCCTAAACTTAGCAAAACGTTTTCTTTCCTTAAGAATTTGCAACACAATCCTCAAATGATTAATATGATCCTTCTCACTCCTCGAATAGATCAAAATATCATCAATGAACACAATCACGAACATATCAAGGTATTGTCTAAACACCATATTCATCAAATCCATAAATGTCGCCAGAGAGTTAGTAAAACCAAAGGACATAATTAAAAACTCAAAATGACCATATCGGGTTCTAAAAGCCATTTTCAGAATATATTCCTCTTTCACCCTCAATTGATGATAACCCGACCGGAGATCAATCTTAGAGAAATAACTTGCCCCTTGAAGTTGGTCAAACAAATCATCTATTCTTGGAAGAGGATACTTGTTCTTAATGGTCACCTAGTTCAATTGGGGAAAATCAATACACGTATGGAGTGCACCATCTCCTTCCTAACAAATAAAACTGGAGCACCCCATGGAGAGATACTCGATCGGATGAAACCCTAATCCAACAAATCCTGTAACTGTTCTTTCATCTCCTTGTGTTCTGCTGGAGCCATTCTATAAGGAGGAATAGAAATAGATTATGTATTCGGGAGAAGGTCAATTCTGAAGTCTATTTCCCTTTCGAGAGGAATACCGGGTAGATCATCTGGGAATACTTTCGGAAACTCATTTACAACAGGGAACAACTCAAGAATAGGGGTTTCGGAATCCACATCTCTCACCCTAACCATATGGTAGATACAAACCTTTGAAATCATTTTTCTAGCTTTTAGATAAGAGACAAATTGACCTCCATGCATAGAATTTCCCCCCTTCCACTCTAAGATAGGCTCATTTGGAAATTGAAATTTGACTACACGAATTCTACAATCTATAGAAGCATAACAGGAGTGAAGCCAATCCATCCTAATGATAACATCGAAATATATCATGTCAAACTCTACCAAATCTACTAGAATAACTCTATGGGATAAGAAAATGGGACATCTTCTATAGACCCTCTTAGCCACCACAGAATCACCAACAGGAGTAGAGACATAAAAAGGTTCTAACAACATATCGGGAAGCATATCAAATCTCATAGCCACATAGGGAGTCACAAAAGACAAAGTAACCCCAGGATCAAGTAAAGCATAAACATCTAGTTGGAAGAATTTCAACATACCGGTAACCACATCGGGAGAACACTCTTGTTCACCTTTTGTAACGACCCAAGAGCACCCCCTAGTCGTTACCAGCGTATTCGACCTCTCGGAGGTCTTATACAAGCCCTTAACATTCGTCATAGCATTTATCATAGAAAAATAGCGGAAAATTTTAAACTTTTTCATAATATAACACAAGACTTAAAGTCACCTCATTTAAACCTTTAACTCTATAAACAAAGGGATCAACCCATAACTTTGCCCATAAGGCCATAATTCTCAACTCATCAATATACCAACAATTCAACATGAATAAGTATAGATAATAATAGGAAACATCAATACAATCTAATCTAAACATAATTTCACCAATAGAGATCATATTCACAAAGACCCACATCATAGGCCAATTTTGAGAATTTGGGGATCATGGGTTCTTCAAGGATTCCTTTGAAAACTGTCTCAAAAACCTTAATTCCACATGAATTCATCAATAGAATGATTTAGAAAATCGTTTGACAAGGAACCCATGTTTAGATTGAAAATTGGGAATTTTGGTCTCTGAATCACTTTTGAAAATCTTTGATAGAACTCCTTGAATGAGAGGTTATTCAAGGATCAAGAGTTACCATACCTTAATTATTGAAGACCCATGAAATTGAATAAGAAATCAGTTGAAAACCCATCTTCTAGCTTGAGCTTCATCAAAGTCTTCAATGGAGTTTTTGAGAGAATCTATTTTGAGAGGGAAGGGTCAATTTGAAGAATGGGGTCTAATTTTAGGTTTTTGGGGTTTTAACTAGCTTAAAATACCCTAAAATAGGTAGAATAACCATTTATAATAATTCCCCAAAGTACCCAAAGTACCCCTCACTTAGTTGGACCTTTTAAATAAGTCAAACTTGAGTTTTATTTTCGCAGATTTCGTCGGGAAACAAGTTCGCGATGCGGAGGTGTTCCCACAAGTTTTTCATAAATTAAATCCGAGACAGTAGAGTTCGCGACATGTCCATGACGCGGACCAAACATTTGGCCCTTGGTGGAGCTAGTCCGCGACGCGGACATGCTCCCTCCAAGCACAATCTCAAGTTGCCTTGGCAGCTTGCTTGGCCAAGGTTGGGGTCCTCCTCGGGGACCCTTAGGGTGGCCCCCGGGGCATCATATCCAAACATTTTGACCCTAAAAGCATTTATTAAGACACTAGGTTCTCCTCCACTGATTTTAGACTCCAAACAACACATAAAAACATGAACAACATACTAGAACACACCAACACATAAAAGACTAGTTTCCGAACGTCTTGGTCGTCCCTTGACGTTTGACGTCCAAACTCTTTAAAACTGACTTAAAAGGCTATTCTTAATTATTTTAACAAGTTATTAATGCATAAAACTCATGTGAGGCTCTACTTCATCCTACTTTATTTTGAGGGTCGTTACACCTTTAGTCTGAAGTGCATAGAAATGATTTTGCATAGGAGCATTGCACCCGAACCACATGGATCGGATGAAGGATAGGGTTGAGCCCTACGACAATCATCTCCATCATTCTTATCAACCAAAGGACAATTCCTTATCTTGTGATCCATCTTCCCACAACCAAAGCAAACATTGTAACCCGCTAAGCAATTACCCTCATGATTTCTCCCACACTTAGCACAAGTGGGCATCGAAGACCTATTACCATCTCCTTGAGGTTTTGGGTTGGACACCCTTTCATTGTTAGGCCTTGGAGGAGCATTAGAATAACCTTGCCCGGAGGCCTTTTGCCTAAACCTTGAACGACCCCGTCCACCAGACCTAGAATATGAAAATTTACCATCATCCATTATTGCTCTTTTTGTCTCCCTATGCCTTTCCTTAAGATTTTCATCTTCAATTTGTTGGGCATGCACCATAAGGTGAGAAATGTCCATGTCATGGACGAGCATAACGGTATGGCACTCTTTGACTACCATGTTGAACACATCCGCTACAAACTTACTTATTTTAGCCCTATGATCCGCCACTATAAAAGGAGCATATTTGGACAATTGAGTGAACCTCAAAGCATATTCCCTCACACTTATATTTCCTTGCCTAAGATTAATGAACTCAAGCACCTTGGCCTCTCTCATCTCAAGAGGAATCTATCAAGAAAAGCACTTTTGAACCTCCCCCATTCTATGAGACCCGCTTCTACCGGCCTTGCCTTCTTCCACTGATTGAACCAAATTTGTGCAACCCTTTTGACTTGATAAGTTGCCAATTTCACCTTATCTACTGGAGTCACTCCCATAATAGCAAGTATCTTGTAGACCTCATCGATAAACTCTTGAGGATATTCCTCAACTTTGGAGCCATAAAATTTTGGAGGGTTCATCCTTGTAAAGTCCCTCACTCTTAACGCCGCTGTACCCATATTTGGGTTCACGGGGATTACCAACTCTCTATTGGCATATGCCGTCATGGCTTGATCCAACACCTGAAAAGTCGACCTAAACTCCGCATTTTTTATATTCTCAGCCAATGGGTCAACCGGAGCTTGAGGAGGAGCAGGGGCTTCTTGACCCACTTTTTCATCCTCATTCCTTCTAGATGCCCTTCTAGTAATCATATCCTGAAAACCATCAGGTAAGGATTTAGAGAAAGATCTTATATAGTTAAACTCTATGGCACGACTTAGAGAAATGAATAAGTGAGATTTCCTAAGCATCTAGTAGCCTCTCATTCATAAATGTGGCGCGCTTCACACTTATGAACAAGACTATACTTGACGTGGTTTTGAGACATCCTAGAACCATTCTAAACCTTGTGCTCTGATTACAAAGTTTGTCACGACCCAGGGGTACCCCCTAGATGTAACAAGGCGTACAAGACCCCGAGAGGCCTCATACAAGTCACTTAGCATATCATAACATAAAGTAATAGAAAAAGGTACAGAAATTTAAAGCATTTTCAAATATAATCAAAATCTTTTTATAAAACGAGCGGAAGTCTAATATCATTCTCTCAAACCATCTAACATAAGAATAATCTTGGGACACATCCCATACAATAGTCCAAGATGAAAAGAAAGACATAAAGTAAAATAGGGTGGTCAAATCCTCGAAAGCTATGAGGACTTATCAAATCTTCACTTCTTGATCGAGTATGAGCCTAGCCACGAGTGTGATAATCAATATCGCCGGACCCTACATTTTGATAAGAAATGTAGGAAAGAGTATGCGTTAGTACAAACATGTACTAAATATGATAGCTTACAAAACAACATAAACATAGGCATTAGTCAACATAAGACATAAACCATAAGCACAATCAATACATGTAAATCATCATAATGAAAGAGGAATACTTCCTTAAGTAACCTCACTTATCCTTAGCCAAGACTTGGGACATCCGCCTCTAGTCATGCTTACGTCATGGAAGCCAACTCAAGCAACAATCCAAGCTAATCATCTTCATAACATAATTCACATTATTCATACTTACATTAAAAGATATGGGGTTTCGGCTCTTTGCCTAATTTATAAAGGCTAATGGGTATTCGCCTCTTGCCTTTCTTACTTTAGGGTTATGTGTACTCGCCTCCATAACTACATCATATGACACGGGTACTCGCCTCCATGTCCAATCATCATAATAGGAATGTGGGGAGTCATCTCTTGTTCAATTCTAAGGAGTATGGGAAATCACCTCATATCCTTCTCATATGGATGTCAAAGGTAGTCGCCTCTTGCCTCATCAATTATTTAGCATTTTAGTCTAGATTCATTTTAGGTAAGTAATCCTTTCAACCTAGAATCTTTCATGTGAGTAAACCTTTCACATTCATTCAATCATGATTAGCAATTCATTGTGAGAAGTATCCCTTCCACACTATATCATCAATAATCAACAATTCATAGTCTAGGCTTTACTCTCAAAGCACTACATCCCATGATCATCATTTATGCTTCACTCTCAAGCAATTCTAATCACAAATCATCTATCATACAAGGATATATCTAACCCATAAAGTTTCCCTTCATGGTATCAACCCAATCATATCAATTCTATCGTAGAAACATAGGATATGGATGGGTACATGTAATTTCATCCTAAAACCATGTAATTTTATCAATCAAATCATAAACAATCATTATCCTACTATTTGGATCAACATTCATCATAACCCACAACAATGGAAGAAACCCTAACTCTAATTGGGGATTTAGACTTCACAATTGGGGAATCTTAAGGGACTTCATGAGAGAAAGGATCCCATGGATGAAAAACCATCATACCTTAGTCACAAAGCCCACCAAAAGCTTGAAAATTGGAGACTTTAACTTGACCTAGCTTCAATCTCTTCCTTCTTCTTCCACCTTCTAGAGAGAGAATATTTGAGAGAAGAGCTTTGGGATTTCTTTGGGGTTTTGAAATAATGACTTGAATGGGTGAATTTTGGGGGTTAAAATCCTTATATAGGTGGTCTAGGCTTAGTTAAATCAACCCCACATTGATTGAATTAAAATTAGAAAAGACCCATGTGCCCCTAAAAATTAACTGCAAATGTGACCGACGGACCCCACGTATGGACCGTCGATGGATCTACGGTCCGTCCTGCATAGCCGTCAATGGTGGTCAGAGGCTGATTTCTGAGGATTCAACCTACGAACCCTAGACCCATGGAACGACGAACCGTCGATGGACCTACGGTCCGTCCTGGTCAACCGTCACTAACTACATATATTTTTTGCCATCTACGGACCCTTGGACCACGGATCGTAGTCTGACCTATAGTCCGTTGGTCAGGCCATGGTCCTAAGGTCTAAGTCTAGGCTGAGGTGTCCAACCATGGACTCTACCTATGGTCTGTGGATGGCCACCGTCGGTTGGCACCTGCAACTTTCTAAAACCTGCAATTTTACCTCTTTCGAATTCGGGGTGTTATAGTATATGTATTGTTGTTTTTCAGTGAAAAGTTATTTTTTGTTGCTTTTGTTATTCTTTTTGTGACCATTTTGTTCATATGATTTTAGAAATATAGTCTTGTTCAGTTGTCCAATATATATTTCATTTGTTGAAATATGTGTCGTATGTTACAACATATTAGTGATATGTTGGTACATATTCCAACAGAGTTGTCATATGTTGGAACATGTCACCTATGTGTTAGAGCAACAAAATGGTCATCTGTAGTAACAGGTTACCCATGTATTGAAACAGAAGATTCATATGTGGCAACAAAAGATTCATTTGTGTCAACAAAAGGTAGATCTGCGGCAACAAAGTGTCCATTTGTGTCAACATAAGTATAAATTGCTACCCTTTATTATTTTAATAATCAATTGTAAACTCTAAACCTTTTTTTATTTACCTTATAGATCAAATGATATAAGAAGTTTCATCTATGGCAACAACTCAATCTTTGGTTGGTGTTGCTTCCTCTTCTAACATCAAATGCTCTTCTTATCGATGCGAAGTAAATGAGCAGCAACATGATTATTTTATTAGTTGTGTTAAAGAACTCACTAATAATTTTAAGGAAATGATTTATAATATTGATTTCCATACATCTAGGAAGATTTCACAACCTTTGAAGTGTATGAGGTTGAAAAAATCTATTTCCCGATCACTATCTATAATTAGTAAAAGAAAAAAATAATGACTACTGTTCCAGTATCTTCCTCAACCCCAAAAGGCAAGGAGAAGGAGAAGGATAAGGAGAAGGAGAACGAGAAGGAGAAGGAGAGAGAGAAAGAGAAAGAGAAAGAGAAAGAGAAAGAGAAAGAGAAAGAGAAACAGAAACAGAAAGAGAAATAGAAAGAGAAAAAGAAAGAGAAAAAAGTCGTTAGTTGTGATGTGAAGCAACAATATCCATTTGAAGGTTTTAACATTGCCGGCGAGGGTCCAACTGAACTAATGTCATCCTTCTTGCAATGGATAAACGAAGGTCTTTACAAGCATCATGCAAAAAAGTAAAGTCGTTCAACTATTATTAGTATTTCTTCTTGATGTCCACCGAATAATTATTTTTAATGTTTACACAATTACAGAAGAGACAAGGATGATCACTACTTAGTCAATTGCTCGAAACTTGGATTCAAACAACTTGATTTTTTAGTTGCATTTCCAAAGAAGAAGGACTGGTTCTACGTAATGTCTCAACCCAATAGGTGTTGGACTGATGAGGTAAATCCATTCCCACTTATGTTTTAATTAAGACATGAATACATACAAATAATTGATACAAAAATACACTTGTTGATGCATCTTTGCAACATGTGGTTATCATTTTATACTATTTGCGGAAGAAGGCGAAGCAACAGAGTCATTCTAAATATAGATATACCACTACTAATTGTTTTTTCAAAACATGCACTGACAATGCCAGTGTTGTTCTTGAAAATGAGAATAAAATCGTTGACACTATCAAAGGGTTTAGTATACCTGCTGGACTGCCTTGGCACCTCACATATGAGGTTTATGTCCCTGTAAATTGTAATGGGGAGTTTCATTGGGTCTTGGCTGTCGTTGTATTAAAGGAACGATGCATAAAGGTGTATGATTAGATGTCCTTGTAACACCTCCAAATATTTTAAGTTAAGACCCGAACCATTCTTCATTTGTGAATAAGATTATACCGGTGATTCTTAAATTGCCCATATGTGTAAATGTCAATTCTTTAGTGTGGAAATGATTTTGGATATCAATTAAAGTCACTAGAATCTCCTAGCAGAAAATTGAGTTGAAAGTTTCCTTACCGATTAAGTATTTATGTAAGATTCTACTTGGGTCAACTTCAAACGACCATATCTCTTAGAATATAAAGAGTTACGTGGCCCATGACCTATCAAATTAAAGATATTTGAGTCTTCTTTCCAAGGCCACCAATTTCGTAACAATCCAAGTGTTGAGTAAAAAGTTATGACTATTTTAGTAATCTACTACAGTAACAAATTAGTCGACGGGAAAACATTAAAAAGGGTCGTATTTGTCTTTTTACCTCTAAGAAAACCATAAAGGAATTTCTTGACTAATAAAAGGACTTAAACAATAAGATTTCCATCTCTTAAATCCTCATTCTCTTCTCTCTCAAACCCTAAGGCAAAACCCTAACGAAAAATCAAAGTAGAAGATTTGATTCAAGATTCTTTCAATCTTTTTCAAGATTCTTCTTCACGGTAAGTTTTCCTCCAAGAATTCCATTCTTTCCAACTCAAATTCCTCCATTCAATTATGAATCACTAATGAAAATCATAATTCTTGGCCATAGAGATTTCAAGAAACTAATTCAAAAATGTCAAGAAAAGGTTTTCTTGATTGTTCTCCTTCAAGCTAAGCTTTCAAGGCTTCTAATCAAGTTATTCTTCAAGATTTTTCAAGAACTTTGTTCTTCTAGGTATGTAAGGCTATCATAGTTTTGGACTAGTTCGTCCTCATGCCCTACATCTACTTTTAAATCAGTAAAAGAGTAATCTAGGATTCTATCCCTAGATTTGAGTATCCTTGAGATAAGTTGATTTTGAGTTCTTGAGTTCCTATTTCTTTTGAAATTCTATTCCTAATTATTGAATTGCTATATGTAATGCATTAAGATTCTTGAGTTGATTCGTTCATGTCTATATTTCAACATCAACCCTATGAATTGAGTATTCTTGAGATGAATAGTGTCATTGAGTTCAGAGTTCTTGAGTTCTATTCCATATTGCTATTAAGATCCCTGAGTTGAGTCGTTCATGTCCATAATTCCACATGAACCCTATGATTTGATTTATAAATTTTGAAAATATTTTTAATGCCAACACTTGAGTTCTTAAACTAAGTTTTGAGAAAGTAAAGATGAGTTTTGAGAAAAGAGTTTCTAAAACATGATTACTATGACAAGCGAGTATGCCATCAATGTATGAGCTGTATGGTATCTAAATATACTATCAATGTTTATGCACTATGACTTCCCGAGTCATCAATGATCATATTAAAATATGATTTTTGATATGTTTTTGAGAAAGAGTTTTCAAGTATGAATTGAGTAAGAGTATAAGGGGACTATGTATTCTAGAGGTATTAATTTTTACATTGATAAAAGAGAAGCTGAGATTTCTAAATGAGTTATGAGTTCAAAAGATATTTTAGGAGAAATTACGTCTTTTAAGAGGGTAGTTTGAGCAATTATCTCAACCTAGAGGAACAGTTATATTTTTAAACATATGAGCATGAGCATATATTATTGGGAGTAGTATTGAGCACCGATATGAGGATGAGTTCAAACAACTCAAAGTCCTCATAAACCATGTATTCCAACATAGGTAAATGGTCATACTTTTTAGATGATTCCTTATTGCTTTTTAAGCATAGCTTAGTGGATCCACTTAGTTGAGAATATCCTACTCCAATAAGGTATATGACAGTTCTGGCAGCGTAGGCGAGACGTTGTGTCATCATGTAGCTCATAGTGATGGTTGTCGGTTAGAGAATCTCCCAATAGAGTTAAAGTGTATTTTTATATATCACTTATTATGTTGAGTTCAGAGATGAGAAAGTATTTTGTAAAGCTTTAAATGATTTAACTCATTTATTTCTTTACATTCACCTTGAGTACACTGTTATCTATTGAAGTCCATTCTTTAACTTATTTGTTATTCAACTATATTACATACTCGTACATTCAATGTACTGATGTAATTCAACTTGCATCTTTTAATGATTCAGATACAGGTTCTTAGGATCCTCAATAAGAGTTTGTTGAGATCACTTCATCCGCTCGTCAACTTTCGAGTGAGGTATCTTTGCCTCTGGAGGACTCTAGTTTTATGAGTTGTTAGTATTAGTAGAATTTTGAGTAGTCATCGTCTTGTCCCGACACTTGTCTATATATAGTAGTGGGTTCATAGATAGAAAGTTTTTGAGAGCCTTTCTATTTCACATAGTTTATTTAAAACTTATGTTTCATACCCAGTATATTCAATGAAGTTTTAAGATTCAGTAAATTATTTTAAACGTTACTTTCAATTTGATGCTTATGTATGCTCAAGTTAGTCTTCCGCTTGTATTCAGCCAGGATGAGGGGTTCGCTTGGGGACCAGTAATGGTTCTCGAGTGCCGGCCACGTCCAGGGTGTAGGCTCAAATCATAACAAACTTAGTACCAGAGCACTGCGTGCAAGTGTCCTAGGCCGTGTATGAAGCCTTGTTAGTAGGATCTTATTTATGGTTGTGAGGTCCCCACTTCTATAAACAAGGGACTACAAACATTTAAGAAAACTTTCCCTTCTTTCATACTCTTAATCGTGCATTAGAGCTATGTCATAGTGATTTATTCATACTCATGCGTTTCTTAGTTTCATTCGACTACCTATCATACTAGAGGTGGTTGAAAAGGAAAGTCAATTCTTTATCGACGAGTTGTTCTTAGAAAAAATCTTGAGGAAGTCATGAGACTGCAGAGGGCCTTGAGAGTAGCCTATGAGTGAGTTAACTATTGAGTTCAAAAGAATGCATTCATATTCAGATGAATCATGTGTTTGAGCGAAAAGTTGAGTTGTACTCTTTTCTTTGAATCTTGTTTCAAATGAGATCCTTATGAGGAAGTGTGTTATAGAGCTTGGGTTGTTTTTTCACCCGAAAAGGTAGCATGAGTTACGAGAGAATGAGCAGTAGTAGTGAAAGTGCCCAGAGTTAGAGGAAAGTATGCCGAGGTTTAGTAATCTAAGAAAGGGAGATGGTGTTTTGGCAAGCTATGTTGTTATAGTCATGCACCTAGTAAGTTATTAATGAGGAGTTTTCCCTTATGGGTGGACTAAGAGGTGATGAGTTGTGAAGAGTTCATGATAGAAGGTAGAAGAATAGTTACTAGTTAGGATGAGTTAGAGTATACTTTAACTAGAAAGGAGGTTATGATGATGTGTCATTGTGTTAGTAATGACCAGGTGTGACCTACCTTGTGAGCGTGTGATTCTCTCTTGAACATCCTTTGAGCCTTACCTTTCTTTGGAAGAAACTAGATGAAAACTAGACCTTTCTTAATCCATTACCTATAATCCTCTTGAATTGTGGTTAATTGAATAGCCAACATAGGCCAAAAGTCTAAGTTGGGGGTGTGGTGAAAAAGAAAAGAGAAAGTTAAGAAGTGCAATGAAAGTCTCCTTTCACCCATGGTGTTGAGAAAAATGGAACCCTTCCATATATAACAAAAAAGAAAAAAAAGGAGAAAGTTGTGGAATAAAGTACCAAAGAAATAGGGTTCCGAACAATCCATGGGAAGAGAATATTAGGATGACCTATGATGCACTAATGAAAATGATGAAGGAAAAAGGAAAGGAAGTGTTGAGAGCACCACATTTCATGAGGGTAAAAGTCACTGAGCCTAAATGACCATACCTTTGCACTCAGCCCCGTTACAAGCCTTGTTAAGACCTTTGTGATCTTGAGAAAGTCGAAACAAATGTTGATTGGAAAATATGGGCAAACATATGGGTGAAAGCATGCATTGTGTTCATCTTTGTGAGTGTGAGCGTTGTACCTGATTCTTGAACTTTAAATTGATTATACGTTTGCGTGTGAAAATGGAATCATCATTTGTGTGAGGGCATTCAGAGGCTTTAGTTGAGCTTGAACTTACATTTGAAGAAAGTATTGCGAGCTTGAGAATCTTTGGTAATAGTGTGTCACAACTACAATCTTTGAGTACACATTTGATCCTTGCATAAGTAAATTGAGTCTTGTGTAGCACTGTTTGAGACATCCTTATTGAACTGATGAACTTGAGTTTTACTTGAGGACAAGCAAAAGTTTAAGTTGGGGGTGTTGATGAGTCCACAAATTGGACTCATTTAGGGCTATATTTTAATAGAAATAGTGTCCTCAAATGCTTATTTTATCTCAATATCTGATGAAAACCTTTAAGTTTTAGGTATTTGAAGTTTGAAGTAAAGCATGGACACTACGTCACAAAAAGGAATGAAAAGGCTGAAAAGAATGAAGAAATGAAGGCCTGAGGATCGCCGAGTCCACTTGGTGAGTCGCCGAAGGATCCTACTTCGCCTTTTGTTCTAGTGTGCTGAGCACTGAAGGAAAGGATCAAGTCGGCGGAAAAAGGGAGCAATCAGTGGATCACCGAGAAGTTCCGCGAAGCACTACCAAGTCGCCCAATGACCCAGAGCACGACGATGCTGAAGGCTGGTGCAAGACGGCGATGAACTACACCAAAGGGCGAATCGCCGAGTTGATCGGCGATTCCAACTAATGACGCCGAATGATCCGCTGCAGCAAAAATCTGTGAAAACTATAAATACTAGTTAGAGTTGTAGTTTTAAGTGTCGAACAATTTTTATAATTTTCATATAGAATAGTACTTTTTGATATTTTTGCTCGAAGCTTGAGAGGGTTTTGAAACTTGAAAATCCAAAGGGTTTCATCTTCAAGATTTGGATTTGGGTCTCTTGGATTCTTTGATTTTGGCATGTATCAAGACTTAAATCTTCATACCCAGTTGAATGCAATCTCAATTTGGTATAAATTTCATTCTCTTATACATGTGTGGCTAAAAACCCATGTGATTTAGCGAATGTGGGTTAAGATAATTGTTGGGTCTTGCTTGCTGATAGTTTAATCGTAGTTTAATTGTGATTTCATTTAGTGGTTGTGGATGAACTTAATGAGGTTGTAGTTGCAAATATAATCTCATATATGTGTTTTCGGCTTGCTTGAGAGAGAGGTCGTAAAACTAAGACCATTAAATTGATGGCCAGTGTGACTGGGTCGACATGACATTCAGCTCGATAGAGTGAACCCTAGTCCCATGTCCACACACTCAGCTCGAGAGAATGAGTGGGTTAAGGCGGAGGTTGTTCTTCATGCAGCAAGTGGGTGTCCGAGAGGAACACGCTTGAAACGGGGTAAGTTGCTCGAGAGAGAGAGCTTATCCCCCTTAAAGTCTAGCCTAGTCATGATTATTCTATGAATCTTCTATCGAAAGCATGTACCCAATAATCTAGCTTAACCCATATTCCCGTCACATCCCAAGGATACCCTCTCATTGCTTAGAAACCCTTGTTTATTTTGTTGTTTTTACTTACTAGTGACAAAACCCCATTGTTAATTGACACTCTTGTGTCCCCCTTTAATTTACAATATTTTTAATCGTTAATGTCTTTAGTTACGACTAGTTAGAACTAAGTTTTTTTTAAAAATTAATTCTCAAAACCACTCTCTTGGGAACGATCCCAACCCTTGGTTGGGTTACTAAACTATTGTACGATCGTAGACACTTGCATTGGAAGTTGTGTCTTGATTACGCAAACATCGCTACCTAAGGTAGTTTGAGCACAATCTGGTCTACTATGGACCGGGTCTATCTCTACTCTGCAACCAAACGCTCAAAAATCACAGTACGGATAGCCACAAAAGTACATGCGGCCTGTGAAAATGAAGCTGCTGGTGGTGTGCCTGTAAATGGATGTGAACATTCACCCTGTTCACTACCTCCTTCAGCTCGTGAATCTCAACCGGCACATGGGGTACAACTGCTAACGGGCCAAACGACACTTCTCTCAACCCATAAGATTGCTATCTACATCCTTTATCTTTGATGTGGCACTGACTTTGGATGCTTCTACCCATTTATCCACCAACTTAGTCGGTGGAATATTTGCCTACAGGCAAAGTTTCCCTATCAGAAAGGGAAATGGCTAACCTGCTCTCTCGTTCAGTGCCATATCCCGCATCTCTGTAGTGATGAATCTGCCTACATTCACTTGATACCTGCAACATCCCGTATGCTAGGAAAACCAGAATGCAGAAATTTCAGAAGTTACATGTGCCACAAATAGGGCCACCTATGGACCGTAGGGTGACTTATGGACCATAGGTGGGGTTCGTGGTTGTCCACCTGCAACCCCTCCCAAGAAACCCAGAAAATCTCAGCTAAGGGTCGACCCACGCCAGGACCTATAGACCATAAGTGGGACCACGGTCCATGGTCCAGGTCCATGGTTCAGACCCCTCAACAACCACTCTCTGAAGCCAATCGACGACTGAACAGGACGGACAGTAGGTCAGTCGACAGTCCGCCGGTCAGGCCCATCGATTGGCCATGACATTTTTTAAGTCAGGGGTCATTTGGTCTTTTCCTTATGCGTTGGACACCTAACTACGTCTTTTAACCCCTAAACTACATCGTTTTGGTCAGTTTGAGCCTAGTAACTTAATCAGAACTTACCCTAACCAATTCATTCTCAAAGAAATCGATCAAACCAAGAAAAAGAATAGAGATAGCATCGACCAAACCCTCTCCAAGAATGCCTTTACACCCTTGGCAGGGTATATTGGGTCCTCTCGATGGGGTGTATACATTGGACTCGACATTTAGCTCACGTGGTTTTATGTCAGTTATTAGTAGCTCCCACAATCAGATTCTAGTGCATTGACCATGTCATCAGTTACAGATCAGTATTCAGTTTCAGTATGTTATGAATTGTTCACTGCATTTAGTTTAGTTCAAATTCAACATGTTTAGTATATTCTTCATGTTCATCTTATATCATTTGTCAGTATGGTTTATTTCATTTATCTATATGTTGTTCAGCTTTATCCTATCCAGCATGCTCAATACCCTTCAAGTACTGATGCATACTCTGAGCTACATCATCTCTTGATGTAGGTTCAGGTCCTCAGCATACATATCACGCATAGATTGGTTCCCGATCTCCAATTCAGCAGTACCAGTGGTGAGTCCTCATTCTTCGAGGACAATATACATGTTTTCTTTAACTTTCAGTCTTTCATTTTCAGTTTTGCTAGAGTTAGTTGGGGGAATGTCCCGGCATATCTAGTCAGTTAGAGGATTATTTCAAGCATAGTTAGAATCAGTTCTAGCATTTTGAGATTATAATCTAGTGTTGTAAACTCTTGTTCAGTATGTTATTCAGACAGTATTGGGTATTCCCCACTTCAGTTATATTATGGTTTTTAGCTTCCGCATAGTATTTCTCATGACATTTTTATCTTAGTATGCTATTATATGCCAGCTCAGGGTTTTCTTGGGGTCGTGATCGTATGTCCCATGTTTACGCCAAGGGGGTAGCCTCGGGGTGTGCCAAACTTGTTATCAAAGCACTAGGTTCAAGAGTCCTAGGATATCTGAAAAACCTCACTAAGTAGAGTCCCTTTCATGAGTGTGAAGAGCGCCACACTTATGAGGGGAAGGCTACGAAGTGTTTTTAGGAAAAACTTTACTTTCTTGATATTCTTATCGTGCGGGGGTATGATTTCCTTTTTCTAACTCGTCGTTATGCATTTTCTGATCATGCCTCCTTGTAGAGCTTACACAAGGAATGCTAATGCCTGAAAATCTAACGCAACTCCTCTAGTTCCAAATCATGAAGTTTCGAATGGAGAGTTTCGAAACACCATTAACTTTTGGCCCAAAGTGTAGCCAACCAAAACAATCAGCAGGTTCCAGTTCCTACAAATGCTAGTGGTGGATCAGTGGCAACTAGTGTTCGTGATTTCGTTAGGATGAATCCGCCTGAGTTTCTAGGGTCGCAGGTTGGTAAGGATCCCCAGATTTGTATTGATGAGGTCAAAAAGATCTTTGGAGTGATGCAAGTAACTGGAAATGATAGGGTAGAGTTGTCATCCTACCAGCTCAAGGATGTAGCTCACATTTGGTTCACTCAATGGAAGGAAAACAGGGGTGAGAACTCAGCTCCTATGACTTGAGATTTTTTTTACCAGAGCTTTTCTAGACATGTTCTTTCCAAGAGAGTTGAGAGAGGCAAAAGCTCAGGAGCTCATGAAACTAAGGCAAGGTTCTATGATAGTCCGAGTGTACGGACTCATGTTCACCCAGCTCTCCAAGTACGTTCCACGTATAGTTGCCGATCCCAGGGTGAAGATGAGTAAGTTCCTTTTTCGAGTATCCGACTTGGTGAAGATAGAGTGCAGAAATGCTATGTTGTTAGAGGACAGGAATATATCTAGGCTCATGACTCATGCTTAGCAGGTTGAGGGAGATAAGCTTTGGGAACAGGCTAAGGACAACAAGAAGGTTAGAAGAGGGAATTATGAGTACTCTCATCAGAAATCGAGTGGTGGAAATCGCTCGCAGTTTCAGCATCAGTCTTTAGCTCCAGAACCTTCATCAGCTAGTACTCCATCCCCTAGGTTTTGACAGTATCAGAAAGGTAGGGCATCAGGCTCTAAGTCTCAGGGGAGTTTTTCAGGTACTAGTACCTACCCAACGTGTCCAAAGTGTGGTAAGAACTATCTGGGCGAGTGTCTTGCAGAAAAGGATGGATGTTTTAGGTGTGGTCAGTCTAGTCATAGGTTAAGGGATTGCCCTTATTCTAAACAGGGTCAATGAGGTAACACTAGTAGGGCTTAGTCTATAGCTCCAGCAGCACCAAGACTCAGCAAGTTGCTTCATCTAGTACAAGCGACGGTCAGCGCCATAATAGGTTATATACTCTCCAGGCTCGCCAAGACCAGGAAGATTCTCTGAATGTGGTCACTGGTACATTACGAGTCTTTCACTTAGATGTTTATGCTTTGTTAGATCCAAGGGGTACTATATCCTTTGTAACTCCTTATCTAGCAGTAAACTTCGATGTCAGTCTAGATATTCTCTCAGAACCCTTCTCAATCTCTACTCCAGTTGGTGATCCAGTTATAGCTAGATGGGTACACATGAATTGCCTGTCACAGTCTCTTAGAAAGTCACCTCATCAGATCTTGTATAGTTAGAAATGGTAAACTTTGATATCATTCTAGGTATGGATTGGTTACATTCATGTTATGCCTCAAACAATTGTAGACCTAGGATCGTTCATTTTTAGTTTCCAAGCAAACCAGTCTTAGAATAGAAGGGTAGTAGCTTAGTACCTATGGCTCAATTCATTTCCTACCTTAAGGTCAGAAAGATGATCTTTAAAGAGTATATCTATCATATAGTTTGGGTTAAGGATTCAAGCTCTGAAGCCCTAACTCTTGAGTCAGTTCTAGTAGTAAATGAGTTCCCAGAAGTGTTTCCTGAAGATCTTCTCGGAGTTCCTCCCGAAAAGGAAATCGACTTTGGATTTGATCTCCTCCAAGATGCCCAGCCTATTTCTATTCCTCCTGATAGAATGGCTCCAGTTGAGCTTAAGGAATTGAAAGAACGGTTGAAAGACCTTCTAGATACAAGCTTCAATAGACCTAGTATTTTCCCATATGGTGCACCAGTGTTGTTCATGAAAAAGAAAGATGGTTCCCTCAGGATGTGCATTGACTATAGATAGTTGCGCAAAGTCACAATCAAGAATAAGTACTCTATCCCAGAATTGATGACTTCTTTGACAAACTTCAGGGTGCTAGTCATTTTTCGAAGATCGACTTCAGATTTGGTTATTATTAGCTCAGAGTCAGAGATAGTGACATTCCAAAAACAACCTTCAGAACTCAGTATAGTCATTATGAATTTGTAGTTATGTCATTTGGCCTAACCAGTGCTCATGCAACTTTCATGTATTTGATAAATAGGGTGTTCAAGTAATATTTTGACTTGTTCACTATCATCTTTATTGATGATATCCTCATTTACTCTAGGAATGAGGAAGAACATGCAACTCATTTCAGGGTTCTCCTGCAATTTCTCAAAGATAGCCAGTTATTCGCTAAGTTTAGCAAATATGAGTTTTGGTTACAATTTGTTTCCTTCCTTGGGCATATTGTGTCTAGCGAAGGGATCCGAGTGGATTCTTAGAAAATCTAGTGAGTGAAACAATGACCCAGACCTATGTCTCCTACAGATATAAAAAGTTTGTTGGGTTTAGCCGTTTATTATAGAAGGTTCGTGGAAGGATTTTCATCCATAGCTTCTCCATTAACTAAGTTGACTCATAAAAAGGTTAAGTTTCAGTGGTCATATGATTGTGAGAAGAGCTTCTCAGAACCTAAAACTAGGTTGACTATAGCTCCTCTTTTGACTCTACCAAAGGGTTCAGACGGTTATGTGATCTATTGTGATGCATCAAGAGTCGGCCTAGGTTGTATGTTGATGTAGCGAGGCAAGGTTATAGTTTATGCTTTAGACAGCTTAAGGTGCATGAGAATAACTCTCCAACTCATGACCTCGAGCTTGCAGCAATGGTATTTTCCCTAAAGATTAAAAGACATTACTTGTATGGTGTTCACATAGATGTGTTCACAGAACATAAAGCCTTCAGTATATGTTCACCCAGAAAGAGTTGATTCTTCGCCAGAGGAGATGGCTTGAGTTCCTCAAAGACTATGATATTAATGTGCTTTACCATCCTGATAAGGCCAATGTAGTAGCTGATGCTCTTAGCAGACTAACAATGGGTAGTGTAGTGTTGAGGAAGAAATGAAGGAATTAGTGAAGGATGTTTACCGGCTTACTCGCTTAGGAGTTTTCCTTATGAGCATATCAGATGGTGGTGTAACAGTTCAGAATGGGCCAAAATCTTCATTGGTAGTGGAGGTTAAGGAAAAACAAAACAGTGATCGTATATTGCTTCAATTAAAGGGTGCAGTTCATCAGCAAAAAGTTGAGGTTTTCGCTCAAGGGGGATATGGTGTGCTTCGCTACCAGGGTCGTTTATGTGTTCCTAAGGTGGGTGAGTTGAGACAATAGATCCTTATAGAAGCCCATAACTCTAGGTATTCAATTCATTCAGGTGCCACTAATATGTACCGTGATCTGCGGGAAGTCTTTTGGTGGAATGACATGAAAAGGGATATAGCAGATTTTGTGGCTAAGTGCCCTAATTGTCAGCAGGTAAAGGTAAAACAGCAGAAACCAGGAGGTATAACACAAGATATCCACATTCCTACATGGAAGTGGGAAGTGATACACACGGACTTCATTATAGGTTTACCGCGTACTCACAGACAACATGACTCCATTTGGATAATAGTAGACAGAGTTACTAAGTCCACTCACTTTTTGGCTGTTAAGAATACAAATTCACCAGAGGACTATGCCAAGCTTTACATTAATGAGATAGTCAGGTTGCATGGGGTTCCTTTGTCTATCGTCTCAGGAAGAGGTCCTCAATTTACCTCTCATTTATGGAAGTCATTTCAGAAAGGTCTTGGTACTCAGGTTAACCTCAGCATAACATTTCATCCATAGACGGATGGTAAGGCAGAGAGTACCATTCAGACCTTAGAGCACATGTTGAGAGCTTGCGTGATCGACTTTAAGGGTAGTTGGGATGATCACCTTTTTCTTATAGAGTTCGACTACAATAATAGCTACCATTCTAGTATCCAGATGACCCCTAATGAGTCATTATGTGGGCGTAGATGTAGATATCCAGTTGATTGGTTTGAAGTAGGTGAAGCAGCCTTGATAGGACCAGATTCGGTTCATGATGCTGTGTAAAAAGTTTACCTCATCAGAGATAGACTTAAGACAGCCCAGAGTCGCTAGAAGTCCTATGCAGATGTAAGGAGAAGGGACTTGGAGTTCCAAATTGATGATTGGGTTTTCCTAAAAGTATCACCAATGAAGGGGGTGATGAGATTTGGCAAGAAAGGGAAGCTTAGTCATAGATATGTGGTTCCTTATAGGATTTTGAAAATAGTTGGTAAAGTGGCTTATGAGTTAGAGTTACCAATAGAATTAACAGCGTTGCATCCGGTCTTTCACGTTTCATTTTTGAAAAAGTATGTGGGTGATCCAGCATCTATAGTACCATTGGAAAGTGTGGTTGTGAAGACAGTCTCACTTATGAGGATGTGCTAGTTGCAATTCTTGATCGTTGGGTTTGAAAGTTGAGAAACAAAGAAGTCGCTTCAGTTAAGGTTTTCTGGAGGAGTTAGGCCATAGAGGGAGCTACTTGGGAAGCAGAAGCAGCTATGAAGGCTAAGTATCCTCACCTCTTTTCTTCCAATTTAATTTTAGCTTGAGGTAATAGTTCCTCTCTGGTCTTTCAGTTACTCATGCATAAATTCAGTCTTAGTATTTTGTTCCTTCAGTTAGTCTTGCATTTTCAGCGCATTTGCATGTTCTTGGAACTTAGTTCAGTTATATTTCAGTTTCTAGCACTTAGTTGTTAGGTTTACAGCTCCTTCCCTCCATATTCAACTAGTTTAGTCTTGATTCGAGGATGAATATTCCCAAGAGGGAGATAATGTAACACCCCGCATGCTAGGAAGACCAAAATGCAGAAATTTCAGAAGTTGCAGGTGCCACAAATGGGGCCACCTACGGACCATAGGGTGACCAACAAACCGTACTTGGGGTCTGTAGTTGGCCACCTGCATCCCTTCGCTAGAAACCAGAAAATCTGAGTTAAGGGTTGACCCACACTAGGACCTACGGACCGTAGGTGGGACCATGGTTTGTGGTCCAAGTTCGTGGTTCAGACCTCTCAACAGCCCCTCTCTGAAGCTAGTCGATGACTGACCAGGACAGACCGTAGATCAGTCGACGGTCCATCAGTCAGGCCCGTCGATAGTCCCCGACACCTAAACTACGTCGTTTAACCCCTTAACTACGTCATTTTGGTTGGTTTGAGCCTAGTAACTTAATCAGAACTTACCCTAACCAATTCATTCTCAAAGAAATTGATCAAAACAAGAAAAAAAAAGAAAAAAAGCATCGACCAATCCCTCTCCAAGAATGCAACAAGTTTCCCTCAGTTCCAGCCCTGAAATCGAAAGATTTCTTCGTGAAATTTGTCACCAGGTATGTAGGATTTAACTAGCGGGTTCCTTTCACCCATTAGGTCCCTAGAATTCAGTAAGATTCTTGATTCTGTTCATTATGTTTAGACTTAGGGTTTCTAGAACTTGATATTATTGTTGTGATTTAGCTGTTAGATTAATCCTAATGAGAAAATTACATTTTTGTAACTGTGTTACTTAATTCTTGCATGGAATTCAGAACCCTAGCTGTGTAGATTCATTTAGTTCATGAATTACACTTAATAGGTTAGTTTATACATATATACATGTATCAGTTTTCAAATGTTGCATTATCAGTACTTAATGTTGCATTTTTAGTTTGCATGTCATAATCTTGAACTATCCAGTTTATTTCAGTTATGTTGTATTTTATACATTCAATTGGGAGTAGGCTTAATACCGAGTTGGACTAGGGTTAGTCACCCTCATAGTCCCAGGACTACGTGCCCTGGTAGGTTAAGTCCCATTCGTGGGCATCATATTTTGTGATCACCCCAGTCATGCCTTTATACCCCTGGCAAGGTCTATTGGGTCCTCTCGATGGGGCGTATACATCGGACTCCACATTTAGCTCACGTGGTTTTATGTCGGTTATTAGTATCACCCACAGTTAGATTCTAGTGCATTGACTAGGTCATGAGTTATAGTTTAGTATTAAGTTTCAATATGTTATGAACTTGGTCATTGCATTCAGTTTAGTTCATATTCAGCATGTTTAGTATATTCTTCATGTTCATCTTATATCATTGATCAGTATGCTTTATTTTAGTTATGTATATGTTGTTCAACTTTATCCTATTATGCATGCTCAGTACCCTTCAAGTATTAACGCATACTCTGCGCTGCATCTCCTCGTGATGTAGGTTCAGGTCCTCTGCATTCAGATCACGCATAGATCGGTTCTCGATCTCCAGTTCAACAGTACCAGTGGTGAGTCCTCATTCTTCGAGGACGATAGACATGTTTTATTTTACTTTCAGTCTTTCAATTTCATTTTGCTAGAGTTAGCTGGGGCATGTCACATCTTCTCTAGTCAGTTAGAGGCTTATTTCAGACATAGTTAGAATCAGTTCTAGCGTTTTGAGATTATAATCTAGTATTGTAATCTCTTGTTCAGTATGTTGTTCAAACAGAATTGGGTATTCCCCACTTCAGTTATATTATGGTTTTTAGCTTCCGCATAGTATTTCTCATGCCATGTTAATCTTAGTATGCTATGATATGCCAGTTCAGAGTTAGCTTGAGGTCACTCATGATCCTAAGTCCCGTGTTTATGCTAATGGGGTAGCCTTGGGGAGTGACAATACCCAACCATGAGGCAAGCAACCCATGATGCAAATGAAGGTGATTATGTGTTTTCATTTACTGTAGACCGCAATTGAGCACAGACTATAGAATACCAGACCTAGGAAGGGAAAAACTTAGATGCCTTCGTAATTTGCACTTGTGTCCCTGACACCCATGTTGCAGGTGCTCCCTCTCGGTAATATAACCAGCAATCCATCGAATGATGCGCTCTCGCGAAGTTTGATCCTCCATCTCTGTGTCACTAGTGACTGCATGGTACTTGCCTTGAATGACATTACAAAAAACTCATAATGACCATATCAAGTCGGAAAAGGCATCTTCGGAATGTCATCTTCCTTCACCCTCAATTGGTAATAACCCGATCGGAGGTCAATTTTAGAGAAGTAACTTGATTCTTGTAGTTGCTCGAATAAATCATCAATCCTCAGAAGAGATTACTTGTTCTTAATAGTAACTTTGTTTAACTTACGATAATTAATGCACATACCAAGGGAACCATCCTTCCTATGAAAAAAAAAAAACTAGAGCACCCCATGGAAAGATACTCGGTCGAGTGAAACGCTTATCCAACAAGTCTTTCAATTACTCTTTCAATTCCATAAGTTTTGTCAGAGCCATTCGGTAGGGAGGAATAGAGATAGGTTTTGTATCAGGGAGAAGGTCAATACAGAAGTATATTTCCCTTTCACGAGGAACACCGGGTAGATCATCGAGAAATACATCTGAAAACTCATTAACAACAGGGACTGACTCAGAAGTAGGGGTGTCAGAATACATATCCCTAACTTGAAAAAGATGGTATATGTAACCCTTAGAAAATCAACTCTCTACCTTTAAGACCAGAGAAAAACTAACCTTTAGGCATAGAATTTCCCCCTTTCCACTCTACGATAGGTTCATTTCAAAACTGAAAATTGACCACTCGGGATCTACAATCAATAGAAGCATAATGAGAATGCAAACAATCTATACCATGAATAACATCAAAATCTAACATATCAAGCTCTATAAGATCAACATGTGTGACTCGATGGGATAAGAAGACGGGACAATTTCTATAGATTCTCTTAACCACAATAGATTCACCAATCGGAATAAATACATAAAAATGGGTCTAACAATACATTCAGAGAGATGTCAAACCTCATAGGCACATATGGCGTCACAAAAGACAAGGTAGCATCGGGATCAAGAAAGACATAAACATCAATATGGAATACTTTCAGCATACCGGTAACTACATCGGGGGAACTCTATTGCTCATGATGAGTTTGAAGTGCATAAATTTGTTTTGCTTTTGACTTCCACTAGATCCTGACGGAGGGTAAGGTTGAACATGTTGACGATTACCTTATTCATTCTTATAAACTTGGGGAAAATACCTTATCTTATGATCCGTCTTGCCACAACCAAAGAATGCATTAGAACCGGCTAGACATTTACCCTTATGCTTTCTTCCACATCAAGAACAAGTAGACAATGAAGACCCATCACCATTTACTCCTTGAGGATTAGGGTTAGACACCCTATCTTTGTTGAATTTATTAGCTGAAGCATTGGAGGAGCCTTGACCAGAAAACCTTTGTCGGAACTTATAATAGTTATGTCCCTCGTACATCGAATGTGAAAAGTCACCATCATCAGTCCTTGCCTTCTTTGTCTCCCTAGATTTCTCCTTAAGTTTCTCTTCTTCTATTTGTTGAGAATGTACCATTAAAAAAGAAATGTCCATATCAGTGATAAGCATGGTGGTACGATTTTCTTTGACTACCATCTCGGACACTCTCGAAACTAACTTAGTCATCTTCTTACTAGAATCGACAACCATGGTAGTACCATATCTCGATAGTTGTGTTATTTTCAAGGCATATTCTTTCACACTCATATTTACTTGATGAAGGTTGATGAATTCCTATACCTTTTCCACCCTCATCTCAAGGGGAAACAACATATATATGTAAGCAACCTTAAATTTTTCTTACTGCCCTATCTTCCTTCCATTAGTTGAACCAAACTTGAGCAACACCCTTATGTTGATAAGAGGTCAATTCCGCCTTTTCCACCATCATTACTCCCATAATCATCAACACCTTATACACCTCATCAATGAACTCTTGAGGATATTTCTCAACCTTGGAACAATGAAACTCTGATAGGTTCATTCTATTGAAGTCCCTCACTCTAGTTGATGCCATACCTACATTTGGGTTCACGGGTACCAGGCTTGGGCCAACACTTGAAAAACAACCCTAAACTCCACATTAGTCACTCGTTCAGTAAAAGGGTCGACGAGAACTTTAGAAACTTAAGGAGCTTTTCGTTCCACATTCTCATTCACATTCCTCCTAACGTATTTTCTTCGAGGTGACATCCTGAAAAGCATCGGATAAGGATTAGGAAACAGACATATATAGTTACACTCTATCGCACGACTTTAGAGTAATGAAAGAAATAGAGTTTCCTAATCATGTTATAGCTTCTTATTCATAAATATGGTGCGCTTCACACTCATAAACAAGACTCTACTCAAAGTGGCTTAGAGACTTGCTATGACCTTTCTAAACCTTGTGCTCTATATTCCAACTTTGTCATGGCCCAAAGTATATCCTACTCGTAATATGGCGTATATGACCCCAATAGACCGAATAAACCACAACTCAAATCAATATTGAATGATACCACAAAAATAATTGTTTAGAAATTTTTGTTCCCCAACTTCCAAAATTACAGCCCATTAATGATAAAAAGTATAGAGGCTTATGTTAAACCAATATACATGATCACTAAGGTCCATTAAGCTAAATTTAACTTAATAAAATAAACTTACCCTATAGAACTCCAATTACTCCATTAATTCATGACAAGTATTTACAACCCAACAAATAAACTTTTTGCCAATTTTTTTTGTACAAATCAAATAAATGCTTGGGTTAAATACTGACTACTGAATCTTCTCAACAGAAGGAAAGATTCTAGTGTCATGACTAAGGGAATCAAGCATTGCTTCAAGCCATAGGTTAGCACGTACATGAGAGATTTTCCTAACAAAAATAAAAATTGCGGAGAACATATAGATAACATAACCAAATAAATGAAGAAAGTTGAACAAATATGTATTCATCCAGAATAAACAAAAAGCCTTCATAATCAACCACACTATGTACGTAGCCGCGATAAAAGAAAGCATGGTAGAAATAAAAAACAACATCTACTCTCGTTGTATATTTTGAATCGAACAATTAGATACTAAATTCTAGAAATGTATGGCAACAATGATAGAGTAACCTTGACCTACATTCATGAGGAAAACATAGTTGCTACTCTCACTGGTGAAAATGTGGAAAACAGTATATGACATACTCCAGTTTTTACTTTTGCATTAAGTTATCCGCTATTAATATAATAGATTATGTTTCCAGCACACTGCCACTCAATTGTACTACAATTTTCCTGTCTAGTCCCATATTTTTTCTTAACTAATAGAAGAGAAATAGCAAGCATATAATGACATCAAGTATTTTATGGAGAAAAATAGTATACATCGTTAATCATAGTGCAAAACAAATATTTTTATGGAGACGGGGCAAGTGCCAATTTAGTTTGGATTAATCGATAATTTTTCCTTTAAGTGTTTCTCCAACTTTAAAGTAAAAATGAGTATATTTCCATGTACCAGATGTTGAAGAATATAAATAGGCTATATGTGTGAACTCAAACATGTATCTTTTCTTGTGCTTGTCGTTCTTACTTTTCTGTGTTATTCATGTAAATTTTGTCCCAATTTTTGAAGAATCTAATACCAAATAAAATCTCTTCCTAATTTCAGAATTCAAAACCAAAATACTCGGAAAGAATCACTATTAAAACGTAAAATACTCAAAAATCGAAATCAAAATTCATGATCTGAAGCAAATTGCAAAACCTAATCAGTTTTCCACACACTAACCGCCAATATACTAACCTATTAGCTATTTATAAGCCCATCAAAAATATGATCGTGTGTGAGAGTGAGATTAAACATGAAAAAAAGGATCAAAGTTCATAATTAAAAACAGCAAATTTAAAATTATTTTTTCACAAAATCACGGATAAAAATCGCACCTTGATGAGGAGATGTGTTGATTAAGCTTTGAAGCCTTGATAGAGCAACCATGGTTGCAAGAGTTTGAAGCAATTGATGATTCTCTGCATGGAGGAAGAGTGGGAAAGATGGATCTGAAACAGAGGGCATAGAGACTCGATTACTGTTGTTTTGCACATGAAATAGTATACGTGGCTTGCTTCAAGTTAATGACAATACACGTGTTAAAGACAGTAATTCAATAACTAGCTAAATAAGTCTAGGTGTGTATACAACTAACTAAATTCCTAGCACTAACACTGCAGCTATTGAAATAAACCAAAAAAACATATATGCAAATGGATCAACATAACTAGTGACTTAAAAAATATAGTTTCAAATGAATGAACAACAACAAAATGAGAGTACCTTCAAAGTCTCACAAATCAGCTGGAAATCTCAAGTGCAATCACATATATAGAGAGGCAAACTGTATAGCTGACTTCCTATCTAAATGGAGTCATAACTCCGACATTCTACCACAATTTTACACCTACCAACAGTTGCCCAGATTGGCCAAAGGAAGCTATGGTTTAGAAAAATTGGGTTTTACTAATTTCAGGAGGAAAAAGTTGAAAAGAATCAAACCATATGCTTTCAACAAATGGAGAAACATATTTATCAACGTCCCACAAAAACCTAGACACAAGAATATCAAAACCCTAAAGCTAAAATTTTGACTTTCAAAGATAAAATTTCTTACCTGATAAACCCTATTCCAACAAAATCCTTTCAATGTAATGAAGCATTTTAGTGAGGTGTGTTCATCTGTGAAGTGTCTTCAACAAGAAATCATGAAATTGTGTTCTTTAGTGAATAGTTCTTCAGCTCTTTAATGTGAAATGGTGAAATTTGTTCTTCCATTTTGTGAGAAAGTTGACGAAAATCTATTCTTTAGTTTTGTGAGAAAATCGTGTTCTTCAGCGATTTGGGGAAAACGAAAGACTTACCTGATAAACCTTTAGCGATTTGGGGGAAAATCGTGTTCTTCGTGTGAAGTTCTATGAGAAAGTGAGAAAAGTTCTTCAGTTCAGCTAACGGTGAAGAGATTTTCTTTTTGGGGGAAAAAGTAAATTTTAATGTTTTATGAAATATCTTTTTAGTTCAAGAAGAATGGGAGGGAGAATTAAAAATGTTGGAGGGAATATAATTTTTTAGTGAAAACTTTAAGGCAACATTTATAATGTGTTGTTTTTACAATTATAAAAATAGGAAACTTTAAAAATGTGGCCATATATGTAAATAGTTGTTGCCAATTATATCATACTTTAACAATGCTTATAAAATGTAGCTTATGCCATTAAAGAGTACACTTTACAAGTGTTGCCAATATTATTGCAGCTAAAAGTTAAAAATTTTGGGCTACCCTTTAAAAGCGTCCCCAAAAGTATTTTAGGCAACACTTTAAAAATGTTGTCCAGAATTAGTGTGGCCCTAGGCCTAAAATGTTGTAGTGATTCATTCTCGAATGAACACTAAACTAGCTGGAGATGGAGGAAAAGAGCTGTAAACCCTACCACTAAACACTGAAAACTGATTTTTAACTGAACTAAGTTCCAAGAACATGCAAATACGCTGAAAGTTCAAGAACAACTGAAAGAACAAGATTCTAAGACTGAATCTATGCATGAATGACTAAAAAACAGAAGGGGAACTATTACCTCAATCTGGAATGGAATTGAAAGGAAAGAGATGAGGATACTTGGCCTTCATTGACGCTTCTGCTTCCCAACTAGCTCCCTCTATGGACTGACTCCTCCACAAAACATTCACTAAAGCGACTTCTTTGTTTCTCAACCTTCGAACCTGATGATCAAGAATCTCAACAGGCTCATCCTTATAAGTGAGACTATCCTTGACAACCACACTTTCTAAAGGTACTATAGATGCTAGATCACCTACACATTTCTTCAACAACGAAATATGAAAGACCACATGCACTACTGCTAGTTCTGCTGGTAACTCTAACTCATAAGACACTTTACCCACACTTTTTCAAGATCTTGTAAGGACATACATATCTAGGACTGAGCTTCTCTTTCTTGCCAAATCACATCACCCCCTTCATAGGTGACACTTTCAGATAAACCCAATCATCAACTTGGAACTTCAATGCCCTTCTCCTTACATCTACATAGGACTTCAGGTGACTCTGGGCTGTCTTAAGTCTATCTCTAATGAGTTTCACTTTCTCCATAGCATCATAAACTGAATCTGGCCCTATCAAGGCTGCTTTACGTACTTCAAACCAACCAACTGGAGATCTACATCTACACCGATACAATGCCTCATAAGGGGCCATCTGAATACTGGAATGATAGCTATTATTGTAGCCGAACTCTGTAAAAGGAATGTGATCATCCCAACTACCCTTGAAATTGATCACGTAAGCTCACAATATGTCCTCCAAGGTCTGAATGGTACGCTCTACCTGACCATCCATCTGTGGATGAAATGTTGTGCTAAGATTAACCTGAGGACCAAGACCTTTCTGAAATTACTTCCAGAAATAAGAGGTAAACTTATGACCTCTATCTGAAATGATAGACAAAGGAACCCTATGCAACCTGACTATCTCATTAATGTAAAGCTTGGCGTATTCCTCCACCGAATTTGTTGTCTTAACAGCCAACAAGCGAGCAGACTTAGTAACTCTATCAACTATTACCCAAACGGAGTCATGTTTTCTGCGAGTACGAGGTAAACTTGTAATGAAGTCTATGTTGATCACTTCCTACTTCCAAGTAGGAATGTTGTACTCTTGAGTCATACCTACTGGGTTCTACCTTCACTTGTTGGCAATTAGGGCACTTAGCCATAAAATCCGCTATATCCCTTTTCATACCATTCCACTAAAAGACTTACCGCAGATCACGATACATCTTAGTGGAGCCTAGATGAATAGAGTACCTGGAGTTATGGGCTTCTACAAGAATCTACTGTCTAAACTCACCCACCTTAGGAACACATAATCGACCCTGATAGCGAAGCACACCATCTCCCCCTTGGGAGAAATCCTCAACCCTCTGTTGATGGACTGCACCCTTTAGTTGAAGAAATATAGGATCACTGTCTTGATTTTCCTTAACCTCCACTACCAATGAATATTCTGATGCATTCTGAACTGTTACACCACCATATGATATGCTCATAAGGCAAACTCCTAAGCGAGCAAGCCTGTGAACATCTTTTGCTAATTCCTTTCTTTCTTTCTCAACATGTGCTATACTACCCGTAGATAGTCTACTAAGAGCATCTGCTATTACATTAGCCTTACCAGGATGATCATGGACACTCATATCATAATCCTTGAGGAACTCAAGTCATCTCCTCTGGTGAAGATTCAACTCTTTCTGGGTGAACACATACTAAAGGCTTTTATGGTCTGTGAACACATCTACGTTAACATCACACAAGTAATGTCTCCAAATCTTAAGTGCAAACACCACTATTGCAAGCTTAAGGTTATGAGTCAGATAATTCCTCTCATGCACCTTAAGTTGTCTAGAGGCATAAGATATAACCTTACCTCGCTACATCAACACACAACCTAGGCCGCCTCTGGATGCATCACAATAGATCACATAAACGTCTGAACCCTCTGGTAGAGTCAAAATAGGAGTTATAGTCAACCTTGTTTTCAGTTCTACGAAGCTTTTCTCACAATCATCTGACCACTGAAACTTAACCTTTTTCTGAGCCAACTTAGTCCGTGGAGAGGCTATGGATAAAAATCCTTCCACGAACCTTCTATAATAGCTATACAAACCCAAGAAACTTCTGATATTTGTATGAGAGGTAGGTCTGGGCCATTGTTTCATTGCTTTTATTTTTCTGAGAATCCACTCAGATCCCTTCACTAGACACAATATGTCCAAGGAACGCAACGGACTGCAACCAAAACTCACACTTACTAAACTTAGCGAATAACTGACGATCTTTGAGAGTTTGAAGGACAACCTTCAAATGAGTCACATGTTCTTCCTCATTCCTAGAGTAAATGAGGATATCATCAATAAAGGCAATAACGAACAAGTCCAAATATTGCTTGAACACTCTGTTCATGAAATCGATGAAGGCTGTAGGAGCATTGGTTAGTCCAAATGACATAACTACAAATTCATAATGACCATACCGAGTTCTGAAGGCTTTTTTGGAATGTCACTATCTCTGACTCCAAGCTGATGATAATCGAATCTGAGGTCTATCTTTTATAAATGACTAGCACCTTGAAGTTGGTCAAACAAATCATCAATCCTGGGGATGGGATACTTATTCTTGATTGTGACTTTGTTCAACTGCCTATAGTCAATGTACATCCTAAGAGAACCATCTTTCTTCTTCACAAACAACACTAGTGCACCCCATGGGGAAATATTGGGTTTGATGAAACCCTTATCTAGAAGGTCTTTCAACTGTTCTTTCAATTTCTTAAGCTCGACTGAAGCTATTCTGTAAGGAGAAATAAAAATAGGATAGGTATTTAGAAGGAGATCAATTCCAAAGTTGATTTCCTTTTCGAGAGAAACTCCAAGAAGATCTTTTGGAAACACTCCTGGGAACTCATTAACTACTGGAACCGACTCAAGAGTAGGGGTTTCAGAGCTTGAATCATTAACCCAAACTAGATAATAGAGACAACAATTAGATATCATGTTTATTTCTTTAAGGTAAGAAATGAATCGACCCATAGGTTCTAAGCTACTACCCTTCCATTCTAAGATTGGTTCGTCTGGAAACATGAAACAAAAGATCCTTGTTCTACAATCTATTGAGGCATAACAGGGAACCAATCCATGCCTAGAATGCCATCGAAGTCTACCATTTCTAAATCTACAAAATCTTCTGAGGTGACTTTCTGGGAGGCTGTGACAGGGCAATTACTGTATTCCTTTCTAGTTATAACTGGGTCACCGACTGGAGTAGAGATGGAGATGACATCTGAGAGAATTTCTGGACTGACATCAAAGTTTACTTCTATATAAGGTGTTACAAAGGAAAGAGTAGTCCCTGTATATAACAAAGCATAAACATCTAAGTTAAAGACTCATAATGGACGAGTGACTACATCAAGAGAATCTTCTTGATCCTGGCGAGCCTGAAGAGCATACAACCGTTTTTGGTGGTGCCTGCCACCTATACCAGATGAGTTACCTTGCTTAGTCGGGCGACCTCCTTGTGCTATTGAAGTTGTAGACTGAGCCCTACCATTATTGCCTCATTAACCCTGTTTCACAAAACGACAATCTCTCAACCTGTGACCAGACTAACCATACCCTAAACATCCTTTCCTTCTCGCAAGACACTTTCACGGATTGTTCTTACTACACTTTGGACAAGTTGGGTATGTTTTGGTGCCTGAAACACTCCCCTAAGATTTAGAGCATGATGCCTTACCTTTCTAATCTTGTCGAAACCTAGAAGATTGAACACTAGCTGATGAAGGTGTAGGAGCTGAAGACTTCTGCTGAAACTGCGAGCGATTTCCACCACCCAATTTATGTTGAGAATACTCATAGTTGCCTGTCCTAGCCTTCTTATTCTCCTTAGCCTGTTCCCTAAGCTTATCTCCTTCAACTTGCTAAGCATGAGTCATGAGACTAGAGATGTTCATATTTTCTAGCAACATAGCATTCCTACACTCTATATTCACCAAATCGGATACCCCATACAGAAACTTGTTCATTTGATCCCTGGAATCGACAACCATGTGAGGAGCGTACCTGGAGAGTTGGGTGAACTTGAGTTCTTACTCTTGGATGTCATGTTACCTTGCCTCAAATTCATGAATTCTTCAACTCTTTCCTCCCTCAACTCTCTTGGGAAGAACCTATCCAGAAAAGTCTCACTAAAGCACTCCCAAGTGATAGGAGCCGCATCTGCACCCATGTTCGCTTTCCACTGAGTATACCAGATGTGAGCTACATCCTTAAGCTGGTAAGATGATGACTCCACTCTATCATTTCCAGTCACTTGCATCTCTCCAAAGATGTTCTTGAACTCATCTATGAAGTTTTGGGGATCATCACCAATCTGCGATCCTAGAAACTAAGGAGGATTCATTCTAACAAAATCACGGACCTTGGCTACAGTTGACCCATGATTAGTATTGGTAGGAACTGGGGCCTGCTGATTGTTATGCTTGGTCACACTCTAAAACAAAAGATGAATAGCATTCTGAAACTCAGCATTCAAAACTTCTTGATATGGAACTAGAAGAGCTACGTTAGTATTGCATGCATTAGCATTCCTTGTGTAAGTTCTATGAGAAGGCATGATACTAAGCGCATAACGATGGATTAGAACGAGGAAATTGGATCATACCTCACACACAATAAGAGTAACAAATAGAGTGAAGTTTTCCTAAAATACTTCGTAGCCTCCCTCTCATTAGATGCGGTGGACTTCACACCCATGAAAATGACTCTACTTAGTGCAACTTTTTAGACATCCTAAGACTCTTAAACCTATTGCTCTGATACCAAGTTTGTCACACCCCGAAGCTACCCCAGGGCTCAAACACGGGACCTAGGATCACGAGTGAACCCAAGCTAACCCTGTTGGCATATCATATGCATACTAAATAAACTGAATTAAGAAATGATTGTGCGGAAGCTAAATCATCAGATAAACTGAAATGATGGGGAATACCCATATACTGTCTGAATATATGAAAGCTGCGAGTTTAACAACAACTGAAAAGTCAAACTCAAATAATAAAGCTGAAACTAACTATATTTGAAATAAGACTTTAACTGACTAGAAATGCTAGGACATGCCCCAGCTAAACAGAACTCACCACTTATACTATTGACCTGAAGATCGGGGACCGATCTATGCATGATCTGGAAGTTGAGGACCTGAACCTATGTCACGAGAAGATGTAACGCAGAGTATGCGTCAGTACTTGAAAGGTACTAAGCATGTAAGATATAATAAAGCTGAATAAAAACATACCTAAACAAAGCATATAACTGAACAATGACATGAGATAAGCATGATACTATGCTAAAATTACTGAACATTAAATGACTGAATGCAATGGCCAAGTTTATAACATGCTGAGACTGAAATCTGACTGTAACTTATAACATGGTCAATGCAATAGAATCTGATAGTAAGGGAGCTACTAATAACTAACATAAAACCATATGAGCTAAATGTGGAATCCGATGTATAGACCCCATCGAGAGGACCAAATATACCCTTCCAGAGGTATATAGGCATGACTAGTGTGATCACTAAATTAATGCCTATAGAGGGGACTTACAACCTACTGGGCACGTAGTTCTACGACTTAAGGGTGACCAACCCTAGTCCACTCGGTATTAGGCTACTCCCAATTGATTATGTAATTAACACATTATGACTGAATTTCTGTAATACTAGATAGCTCAAAATACTGACAGGCTTTCTGAAAATGCAACATTAATATAATGATAATGAAAAAATCTTAACTGAGACATGCATAACTGACCTAGCATGTGTAAGTCATGAACTAAAAGAACAACATAGCTAGGGTTCTGAATTTATGAAAGAATCTACGCAAAACAATACTAAAATCATGATAATTTGATTAGCAACATTAAAGTAACTAATTTATTATAACTTGCTGATATTCTAGAAACCCTAGGTCTAGGTAATATGAAGGGAATCAAGAATCTGACTGAATTCTAGGTGCCTAATGGGTTAAAGGAACCTACTAGTGAAATTCCACATACCTGGTGATAAATTCCATGGAGAAATCTTTCGATTTTAGGGCTGAAACTAATGAAAAACTGTTGCGTTCTTGGAGAGGGGTTGGTCGACTCTTTCTTCTCTCTGCGTTCTAAGTTTTTTAAATTTTTGTAAATGAATCGCTTAGGGTAGATTCTAACTAAGTTACTAGGCTTAAACTGATCAAAACCACGTATTTTAGGGGTTAAACGATGTAGTTTGAGGGTCCAACACATAGGGAAAAGACCAAAAGACCCGTGACTTAAAAGCTGTCGGGGGTCACTGACGGACTAGACCGACGGACCGTGGGTGGACCAACGGTCTATTTCTGGTCAACCATCTATGGGGTTCTGGGAGTTGAAATCTGGGGTCTCGATCCACGGACCAGGACCACGGTCCATGGCTTGATCTAGGGCTGAAGCTACACATGAATGACTGAAAAACTGGAGAGGAACTATCACATCAAGCTGGAATGGAATCGGAATGAAAGAGATTAGGATGCTTGGCCTTCATGCATGGTTTTGCTTCCCAAGTAGCTCCCTCTATGGACTGACTCTTCCATAAAACCTTCACTGAAGCAACCTTTTTGTTTCTCAACCTTTGAACATGATGACCAAGAATCTCAAATGCCACATCCTCATAAGTGAGACTATCCTTCACAGCCACACTTTCTAAAGGTACTATAGATGTTGGATCACCCACACACTTCTTCAACAATGAAATGTGAAAGACCGGATGAACTGCTTTTAGTTCTGCTAGTAACTCTAACTCAACCACTTTTCAAACCCTTTTCAAGATCTTGTAAGGACCTACATATCTATGACTAAGCTTTCCTTTCTTGCCAAATCTCATCACCCCCTTCGTAGGTGACACTGTCAGGAAAACCCAATCATCAATTTGCAACTCCAAGTCCCTTCTCCTTACATCTGCATAGGACTTTTAGCGACTCTGGGCTGTCTTAAGTCTATCTCTAATAAGCTGTACTTTCTCCATAGCATCATGAACCAAATATGGCCCTATCAAGGCTGTTTTACCTACTTCAAACCAACCAACTAGAGATATAGATCTACTCCCACACAATGCCTCATAAGGGCCAATCGGAATATTGGAATGGTAGCTTTTATAGTAGGCGAACTCTATAAGAGGGAGGTGATCATCCTAATTACTCTTGAAATAGATCACACAAGCTCTCAGCATGTCCTCTAAGGTCAAAATGGTACGCTCTTCCTGACCATCCATCTGTGGATATAATGTTGTGCTAAGATTAACTTGAGTAGCAAGACCTTTCTGAAATGATTTACAGAAATAAGGGGTAAACGGAGGACCTCTATATGAGATTATAGAGAAAGGAATCCCATGCGACCTGACTATCGATTTTGGGGCTGAAACTCATGAAAACCTATTGCGGTCTTGGACTAGGGCTTGGTCAACTCTTTCTCCTTCTTTTCGTTCAACTTGATGAATTTTTGGTGAATGAGTTTACTAGGGAAAGTTCTAATTAAGTTACTAGGCTAAAACTGACCAAAACTACGTAGTTTAGTGGTTAAACAATGTAGATTACGGGTCCAACACATAAGGAAAAGACCAAATGACCCTTGACGTAAAAGTTGTCGGGCCAACCGATAGACTGTAGATGGACCGACGGTCTGTTCTATTCAGCCTTCGTTCGGCTTCAGCGACTAGAATTTTGGGGCCTTGATCCACGGACCAAGACCACAGTCCATGGGTCCGATTGTGGGTCATGCCTTTGAATATTTTTTGGGTTGATTCCAGAGAGGGCTGTAGGTGGCCATCCACGGACCCCACCTTCGGTCTGTGGGTGGTGCCAGTCTGTGGCACCTGCAATTTCTGATTTTAGTAATCTGATCTTTCTAGGATTCGGGGTGTTACACCTTATGAGTTGAGTTTGGTTTAAATTGCAATTTCAATTGAGTAAAGTCTTCTGCTGAGTAATGAGTCACGGTAAGGGTTCGTTTGGGAACCAACAATGGTTCTCGAGTGCCACTCGTGTCCGGGGTGTAGGCTCGAGCATGATAAACATGGTATCAGAGCACAGTGTTCAAAAGTCCTAGGGTGTCTATGGAGCCACGTCTGTAAAGTCCTATTTACAGGTTTGAAGCGTGCCACATCAATAATTAAGAGGCTGCGACATTTAAGAAACAATTCCCTTCTGTCATACACTTTTCGTGCAATAGAGTTTAACTCTATGAAAGTCTCTTTCTAATTTGTGCTTGCGTGTATCTTTTAAGATCATGTCTCCATGAAGAGCTGTTTGAGTTCATCCTGCTATGAGGAATATTGATTCCCAGTATCAAGGGGTACCCAATGCACCTGAAGTGCAACCCCAAGAAGGGGTCACTAATGCTGAGTTTCGGGATGCTTTCCTGATGTTGAGTCAAGTGGTGGCCAGTAAATATGGTCAGTAAAGAGGGAATCGACAGAATGTGGCTGATACATCCAGGATTCGTGAGTTCTAAAGGATGATTCCTCTAGACTTCACCGGTTCAAGTTTCACTGATGATTCGGAGAACTTTGTGGAATAGTTGCAGAAAATATTTGAGGTGATGCATATTGTAGATGTTGAATATGTGGAACTAGTTGCATACCAACTGAAAGGTGTTGCTAGAGTCTAGTATGACTAATAGAAGAAGAGTAGACCTGAGGGTGCACTAATTGTGAGTTGGGTTGTGTTCGAAGAGGCTTTTTTGGGGCATTTCTTTCCTCGTGAGATGAGGGAGGCAAAGGTAAGAGAGTTCCTTAACTTGAAGCAGGATAAGCTTATTTGTGTCTGGGTTATCTTTTCTGTCAAGCAAAGAGGGCTGCTATGATGATAGGGGACATGGACATAGCAAGACTTAAGATTCATGTGCATCATGTTGAGGTGCATAAGTTGAGATATAGAGAAGAGTTCTGGAACAAGAAGGCCAAGACAGTAGGTAATGAGTCCGGGCAGCAGAGGGGTAATGTGAATCAGTCATCTTTTCAGCAAAGGCCAATTGAACCTTCTCCATCATTTGCTAGTGCACCTTCACCAAGGAACAAAGGTGAGTTCAAGAATCAGAATTCTCAAAACTTCAGAGTTAGACCTGCACAATCTTAAGGTAGTGTAGCAGAAGGAGGTAATTGGACTCCTACATGTCCTAAGTGTGGTAGGAACCACCCAGAAGCGTGTCGTGATGGCTCCACTAGTTGCTTCAAGTGTGGTCAAGTAGGTCACTTCATGATATAGTGCCCTAAGAACAAGTAGGGGAGTGATAATGGGAGCAATAGAGCTCAATCTTCTTCAGCGTCTCCAAGAGACAGAGCTGCACCTAGAGGAGCTACTTCAGGTATAAGAAGAGGAGCAAACCGTCTGTATGCTATCACCAGTCTCCTAGAGCAAGATAATTTGCCAGATTTTGTCACTGGTATTATAAAAGTCTTTAGTTTTTGTAACACCCAAGAAATCTTTTTGAACTAAGACTCGAACTATCCTTGGTTGTGAGTAGGATTTTACCGAGGAATTTAAAATTTCTTGAGTATTAAGGTAACTAGATGTAGCATCTTGAGTTCCAAAAAGAATTAAAGAGAATTCATTCAAGTCCTTCCTAAGTTCTTCTATGTTTTGGGTCAACTTCAAACAACCATAACTTTTAGCACATGATGAGTTAAGTGGCGTATAAGATATAAAATGAAAGGTCTTTGAATTATCTTTACAACGCCACCGAGTTTTAAAAGTTTCAAGGTGGGATGAGTGAGATATGCCCTTTTAAAGACATGGTGTTTAATTAAGAAAAGTTACCCGAAAATAGTGAGGGGTATTTTGGTCTTTCCTTTACCCATTCAGATTTAATTCATGTAAGTTTTTAGGAGTCTAATCTGATTAGGTCCAATTTTTTAATCCTAATATACACCTAGGGTTTTAGTTGAGAGCTCAAGAAGAGAAAAGAGGAGAGGATCAAAGCGATGGGTTTGTTGCGGATTTTCGACATGGGTTTATTCCTAATATACACCTAGGGTTTTGTTGTGGATTTTTGACATTGGTTTATTCCCTAAGAGGTATGTAAGTTTACATAGTGTTTGTTTCGTTCACCCATACGCCAAACATGATTTTCATATTTGAATTTTTCCATAAAGATTGAAAGATTTAAGTTCTTGATAACTGTTCTTGAAGTTCATTCTAAATCTTGTTTTAATGAATTCTTGAGATGAAAGTTAATGATTTGAGTGTTGTTTGGAGTGGATTAGTGTGTACTTAGGTTGGGTAATTGAATCTAAGAAAAACTTGAGAAAATAAATCGATTAGAAGCAATTAAAAATAAGAGAACGAGAGATGAAATTCGTTAAAATTTTGCCTGGTGGCCCCCTAACAGTGTAGATATAAGAAAGTTAAGGGTCTGGCGCCTCGCGCTAGGACTTCGCTAGGGTCGCCTACCCCCACTCCTTTTCTAACGGTTGTCCTGTTTTAGTCCCTTTAAATTGTACCTTCACTCCCTTTTGATTCTAACTACTCTAAACTACTTCTAAACACCTAGAAATCATTCTTAACATGAATCATAACCTTGAATTCATAATTCAAATTCAAGGTAGAGTTAATAGTTAAGTCTTGAGAGTTCTTTTGAACATTTTGAGAAAGTCCCTTTGAGGAGTCTTCAACAATTTCTAATAACTCGTTTCAAGACTCGAGCAAGTGAGTATTAGAATGAGGAGAGTGTGTTCATGAGTCTACATTATCATCACGATATCCTTCATATCATGAATCATAACTCTTGAATCCATAATTCAAATTCAAGAGAGAGTTAAGAGTAGAGTTCAAGAAAGCCTTTTAGTTCAATTGTAAATCCTTTGAGATCAACTATCGATTTGAACTAAGTTTTGAGGAAGTAAGAATGAGAATGAGAAGAGTCGTATACATGAGTTCCATAATGTTCTTTAGACCCTTGAGTCGAGTCGCTCATGCTCATAAATCCCGCATGAACTCCATACATTGAGTATCTTCGAGAGGATTTGCATCTTTGAGTTCTAAGTCTTTGAGAATTGCGTTCCTAATCCTTCTAAGATTATATTCCTACTTATGGGACTACTACATGTTACCCATTAAGCCCTTGAGTTTTGTTTTTCATGCCC
Organism: Solanum okadae; assembly: GCA_036553675.1. Taxonomy (NCBI): domain Eukaryota; kingdom Viridiplantae; phylum Streptophyta; class Magnoliopsida; order Solanales; family Solanaceae; genus Solanum; species Solanum okadae. The sequence goes on from CM071686.1 coordinate 36,078,603, forward strand.
ATAATTCCGCCTGAACCGTATGAGTTGAGTAGTCTAGAGATGAGAAGTATTAGTGAGTCTTGAGTTCTGAGTACTAAGGCTCTTTATTGCTATTAAGATCCCTGAGTTGAGTCGTTCATGTTCATAATCACATGAACCCTATGATTTGAGTTATAAATTTAAAAAGCTTTTTGAAGCCAACACTTGAGTTCTTAAGCTGAGTTTAGAGAAATTAAAGATGAGTTTTGAGAAAAGAGTTTTCTAAAACATGATTAGTACGACAATCGAGTATGCCATCAATGTATGAGCAGTATGGTATCTAGATATACCATTAATATTTATACAGTATGACACCATGAGTCATCAATGATCATATTATAATATGATTTTGAAATGTTTTTGAGAAAGATAAGAGTTCAGTTCATTTTCTTTAAAATGATGTATGGGAACTAAGTATTCCTAAAGAGTAAATTTTTTCACATTTAAGATTAGAGGAAACTGAGATTTCCAAAAGAACGTTGAGGAGTTTTGAGTACCCTCTCTTTTAAGAGAAAGATTTTTGAGTAATAATCTTAAACAACAGAAAGAGTTATGTTTTCTTAAACATATGATCTAGTTACATTTTGGGAGTAGTATTGAGCACCGATATGGGGACGAGTTTGAGTTCAGAAAATTCAAAGTCTCCATAAACCGTGTAGCCAACATGGGTAGAAAAGGGTCATACTTTTTAGATGATTGCTTAATGATTTTAGCATAGACTAGTGGATCCTTTTAGTGAGTAGGTTCTATACCTCGGAAAATTATAGGACGGCCCTGGCAGTGTGAGGCAAGACGATATATCATCACATAGCTCATATTGATGGTTGTCGGTTAGAGAAAATACCACAGAGACATTTTGTATTCTTATATACACAGAGTTTATTTTGTATTTTTATATACAAACAAAGTTTATTTTTTACTCTTTCATACAAATAGAGTTACATTGTATTTTCTAATACATTAAGTTGTTATCTACTGTTTTCAAAGGTTTCTATATACTGCATCTTTTATTGTTACTTTATATTGAGTTGAGTATCCAAAGTTGAGTATCCAAAGTTGAGTATAAAGAGTCGAGTATCTTATTATTGAGTTCAGCCTTATTTCACTGAGTTGAACATCTTATCATTGATTTGATCCCTATTTTCTCTAGTCGAATATCATCATAAAGGCTAAATCTCAAGAATTACTAATCATGATCCATCATATATACTTTAATCTAATTTAATTAATGTATACAAGATTTTACTCTCAAGAAATTACAACATATATCATCAACCCTAGAAGATTATCTCTACTTCCTCAATTTCCCTTTCCAAGCATAAACCACTTACTTCAATTTCATCAATTACACTAGGGTTAGACATGGAAAACATCTAATTTCATCATATTAACATGATTCACTACTAATTCAATCATAAACAATCAATATCCACTCAATTGGATTCATATTCAACTTAACCCACAATATTGGAAGAAACCCTAAATTGAATTGGGGATTTCATCTTCACAATTGTGGAATAACTAAGGGACTCTATGGATGGAACAATCCATCGATGAATAAGCTATCATACCTTGATTATAAAGCCGTCATAAATCTTGGAAGATTGGAGGAATTTGACCTAGCTCGACCCTTCCTCTTATTCTTCTTCTTTCTAGAGAGAGGATTTCTTGGAGAGAATTTGGGTTCTTTTTGGTGGGTTTAGAATAATTATTTGGAATCACTAAATTAAGGGTCTAAAGTATTTATATAGGTGTCCTAAGTAAGGTTAAAATGACACCGCTTAACCCCTAATTAATTCTGAAAAGTTCCACTATGTCTTCACTTAACCGCTTGAAACATGACCACTGCCTCACCCACGAGACCACGCCAACGGGCCATGGGTGTCCCCATGAGGCGTGCCGGTCTTCCGTGGGTGGTTGTCCTACAACCAGTTTCTGGGACCCTGAACCACGACCCCTCACCTACGTGGTGTTGATCCCCCTACGGGGCGTGGGTCCCTTTCGTGAGTGCACTGTCTTGGGCAACTTTCTTGGGTTGTTTTTCTAGTGTTCTCCTCAAGGACCCTTGGTTGGTCCTTAGGGAGTCATAGCTTGACGAGAAGCTAAATTCGATACTCTAACCCTAACATTAAACTCTAGTTTAGCCTACTAGTTTCCGGTGTGTTACAATAAATGAGGGACTACAAACATTTAAGTAAACTTCCCTTTTTTCGTACTCTAAATCGTGCATTTGAGCTAAAAGAGAGTTGTACTTTCTTCCCTATACCTTGTTTCAGCTGAGATACTTATGAGGAGGTATGATTAGATCTTGGGTAGTATTTTCACCAGAAGATGTAGCCTGAGTTACGAGATTATGAGCGGTAGTAGTTGATATGCTCGAATTACACCTCCCTAAAGAAGCATAAGCGATAGTTATCAAGTAAAGAACCCAACTTGTAGGTCAGGGTTGATCCCACGAGGAATATGGTTTAGACTTAACTTTAACCCACGATTATATTTGTTTAGTCAACGTACTTCCAAAACAAGTAATTAAAGGGAGGGGGGGGGTTGTGAAACAAATTCTAGAAATTATGTGAAAAAACAATAAACACGATTCAAGCTTTAGGTGTTATCAAGATGAGAGAGAAATTAGGGTGTATGTGTTCCCACAAGGTCATAACATGGTAATCCTAGTAATAGTAATTCTTTCCTAGTGTATTACATGCAAAGTGATAAGTTAGGTATCTCTAATTCCTTGGTCCGGAAACTAGAGAATTTCACCCCGTACCTTGGTCTGGCTACGTGTGTATAATTTACTAACCCTTACCTTTACCTAATATTAGACATCACATCGATGTATGGATTACTTTTCACCATCGCACCAATCGACATTAGACTATTATATAGTATAACACTAATTCTATGTTGATAATTCTTTTCTTATTAACTACCTCCTTGGTCCGGCAAGTAGCAACAAGGTGAGTTCTAACGTTGGCCAGCATTAAAAAGACTTCTAAATGAAAGAATTATCAATGCATGCAACAACACTATTCAAGAATTGCTTAGTTACTATTCATACGTTGTTAATCGCTCATGGTTCCCACAACCCTAGTTGTGGGTTTAGTTACCCATATTAGCAAGAACACAATTCATATTTTTAGAAGAAGAAATATTGAACTTACATAATGAGAAGAATAAACCCAGAATCTCAACTTGAATTTCAAAGTCAAAATCTTCAAAACCAACTTAGGAAATCAATAATTGCTAAAGTTGCAAGTTAATCTCCTAAGTCAAGAACAAGAATAAAAGTAATAAAGTCTAACCCTAAAAAATGAGGTTTACATGCCCTATATATAGAAAAATAATTCCTAACTAAAAAGGAAACGAAATAAGGAAATAATGTTTTAGGATGCGGTTTCGATCGACGATACTGACCTATGGATCTTGGATTGATCTACAGTCCATATGTCCCTTCCGTGACTCAGGACTTTGTTAAATTTCTAACTTAAAAATCTTCAAATCTCTGAACTAAACAACGAATAACCAGTACGGACCGTGGATTGATCTACGATCCGTGGATCCTCCTCCGTAGCTCCATACTTAGAATCTTCAAAATCAGGTACTGGAACCCCTCTCTAAATCATTTCACGGATCAGCAGTACGGTTCGTAAATCAATCTACAGTTCATCAATTGCACCCGTGGTTCAACACTTGGTCAAGAATTCCCTGATCTTCCTCCATGCCTTGCTTGCCCATCTACGACACCCATCGACGGACCGTGAATGGACCTATGGTCCGTAGATCACCTCCGTAGATGCCTTTTTCTGCACATCCTTCAGTTGTGTCTCTTAGTTTCCATATCTTAACATATTTCCTGCAAACATGATAAAAATACATAAAAACCAATACAAAATGGCCCTAGACACACACAATTCTTAAGTGAAATATATTAAAAATACCGTAAATTCATGGTATATCAACACCCTCAACTTAAATTAGTTGTTTGTCCTTAAGCGATGCACTAAGACTCTAAACGACACTTGTATAGAAGCAAGCATTTCAAACACAAGCAATCACATGGCTCTCTACCTTGACTGTCTTCTCGAGTGCAAATCTTTTCTCTCAGACTCAATAAGCTAACTTGTGCGGATCAAAACACGACAAAGATCGACCACTCAACACACAACATACATTGTTTTACTATCACCAAGGTACCAACTTTTCGACAATGTAACTAGTTCCCTTACTTCAAACGAAATCCCTTTTTCCACACAATGAATATGATTTGAGTACAAGGATTCATTCAACACTCAAGCTCAGAAGTAATTTCCCGTATAGTCAATGCTCAATACCATAGGCTTGCCCTTATTTTCACTGCTTAAACTCTCCAAACTAGGTTCTAGGATCACTATAGGACTTTCTTGGCTTGTAACATAGGATCAGGGTCAGGTGTGGTACATTTGGGTACTTTTTAGTGACTTTCTCCACTCCTTGACTAATCATTAGGCTTTGTACATCTTTTTGCCCTATTTCTAACATCCTACCATTTTTTCTTCTTTCCCTTGATTCTTTTCAACCATGGATGTGGCTTTCGATTTTGTAGCTCTTTATTTTTCCCTTTCTTCTTTTTCTTGCATTTTATTCTCTTTTTTTTTAGCTTTCAACACTTTTGCTTGCTTTCTTTTGCACAAAGCCACATCCTCTCCTCTATTTTATTTTTTCCTCTTTTTCAACACCAAACTCTTTTCATACCCATTTTTATTTTGGTTTCCTCTTTCACAGCCACCCTCAACTTATGGATTTTCCATTGGTTGTAGTGCACAATACCCGATGTCGGATCAAGGCCAAGATTGAGGTCACTTTTTACATTAGCCACCCTCAACTTAAGCTTTTGGCCTAAGTTGAGGTGCACATGTCCAAGGAAGGACTAGGGCCAACACAGTAGATTATGGGAAGGTGAGTTAGGGGTTTAGAAAGAAATGGTCTAATTTAGGCTCAAAGCATTTAAATCAAAGGGTGAATTAATTTCATTTGGTTGGATTCTTTTTAGGCAATTTGCAGACTTATTAGAACAATGACCTATGATCATTTCCTAGCCTCTAGAGTAGATTATCTTAGCAGGACTAACCGGGCAAGTTCTAGATTGGCACAAAGACTATTTGAATGATCAACTATTCTCACACACTCTTGGCACATAGTTTCATTATCAGATTATCAGATTACCCAAGTCAAGTTTTAGCTTAAGTCATGCCATCAAGTTGGTTCATTATCATGTCATACTCAGAGCCAACACATTCAACTTATTCTCGTCTACAAATTTTATCACAAATTTTGGACGGGTATCATTTTTTCAAAAAGCTTTTGCCATCATCCTTCATTCTCTCTCATGCTTCTACACATACAATCCTAACACATGCTGGTTCAACATAAATTAAGCAGTCTCTTGGGGGAAAAGAACACAGGTAAGAAAACCCCAAGAGAGGATTATGAGCTGGGTTACTCAGACTTCACCCTATCTCTCACAATCCATTTACCCCACCCCCAATAAAAAATAGGTGCAATTGTCCCCAATACACACAAAAATAGTAAAAAGTAATGGATTAGGTGAAGCAAACCTGTGGTGCATAGCGCCGACAAACTATCAACAAGCGAGTGGGCCCGGTTTCCCGAAGCCCACTGGAACGACACTTGGGTCACTCTCAGTAGTGCCCACATCATCTAGTTTAGCACTCTTAGTAGTGCTAACAATCACTCTCACCGCACCATCAGTGGTGCTCACATCATATCCCTCTGAAGCAACTGCCTCTGAAAAGGGCACATAACCTGAAGCCCAAGCGCATTCTCACGAACCCTTTATTGGAGCATGTCTTCATCTCTAATGGAGGCTTTGCGAGCCTGTTCAGTCTGGTGGTGCTCCCACTTCTTTGCTCAGGCATCCTCAGTAGTGTTAGGATTGTGGCTGGAGTAGTGCCTCTTCCTTCGAGCACAGGTGGGCTCGGGCTGTGCTATATCCTTGCTGAAAAAAGCTCCAAGCACTATATCATCAACTAATAGATTCGGTACAGACTCTGGCTCATTTATGGGTGGCACAAGGATGGTATCAAGGTTGGCCTGGAGATCGACTAACTCTGTTCGGAAAGAAGACAGGTCTGTAGTAGGGGATGGTCGCTCGAGTACTCTCAAATCGAAGGCATCCAGGTGCTTATGAATGGCTTGAACCTTTTGATCCACCATTGTTTCCATCCTTTTCTCCGTCCTAGCCTCATAATCTGCAATGGACTCCAACATCCATGGCTTCACATGGTGGAGCAGTGTGGCCATCTGTGCCTCCAATTTCAGAACTCGGACCAAGGGCACAACAGCGGCTCCGGAAGGTGGGGTGACTCTGGATGAGCTAGGGGTCCGACTAGCATCCTGAGATGGGGAACCTGGGGCATCATCAGTGTGGGCTGGAGGGACAGGCTCATCGCTCTGTATCTGCTCCACAACATCTACTAAATTAGTACCCAATGGCACGTCGACTTGCGGCCCTCTGCATGGTGCTGCCACATTTGCCTCGTCCCAAATCAGGCAAATATTTAGGGTCCCCATTGCCTATATCAATTTGTCACAGTGCCAGATCGGCATTCCAGAGTCCCTGCATAGCTGAAAAATGAGGAACAGAAAAGGATAAGTAGTGGAGGTCTTGAACGCCCTCTTATGAATCTCTGCCAGCAGCATCAGAGCGAAGTCGATCTCGAATCCAACTACTAATGATGCCACCATTACTTCTCTATCCCATGTAAGTGCATTGTCGGTCGTTGTGGGCGACACTCTATTCCACACCAACAACCAAAAAAACTTGGCCACCAAATTCAAGGTGGCCTTCGGAATACCCAAATGTGGTGATCTAACCCACTCCGCACGCTTTCCACCTACAGCTATATGTCTGGCCAACCACAGTAAGATAGCCTCCCTCTGTTCGTCATTACGTGTGAAAGCTCCACTCCTCACTATATCCCATCTGTAGTCAAATTCGGCCATGTTGAGTGCCTAAGTGTGATCAATGCCAGGGCCGTAGAGGAACCGGCTGATGGTGGTATGTGATATGTCCACCGGAAAATCTCGAACCATAGTAGAAGTGAGAGGGTCCTAGGCTATGGGCTTGAACCTCCTGTCGATCGAACCTCGGAGAGTGGCAGCATAGGAGGCATAGAACTGCCGTGCAATCTCCTCACAATAAGTCTCGGGGTCTCACACCATCGAATTATACTTGTGAAGCTAAAAAAGCCGGTGGATGTCGGGAATAGTGTGTAAGCTCCCCGTGAGGACTCTGCGCTCTTCAGTAATAAGCCGAGCCATCTTCTCTTTCTCATTTCGCATTCGGGCATCCTGGTAGGTTTTCCATTTCCTCTCAACATACCATCTGTTTGGCTCCTCGGCCACTGGATCAGGGTAATATTTTCGTGGCACTGGGTCTTCTCCCAAACTAGTGGCCTCGTCACATGAGGCAACTTTTTCATGTGAACCTGAGCTTGTATCGGATCCAGAACCATATCAAAAAGCATGGGCGGGCTCAGAGTCGGAAGTAGGGGCAGACTTTGAGCCGAAAGTAGAACTAGCCTCAGAACCCGAAGCAGAACCAGCCGATGACTCAATCAGTGTGTTCTTCTCATCAGACTGGGAGACAATGACTATGTCGGTGACCACCTATCGGGATGTATTCTGGGTAGCCCGAGGTGTAGTAGGAGATGTCCTCATGGCCGGTGGAACATATGCTGGATTCTTTTCTGTGTCCGTGTCTTTATTAATCAGCCTAAAGGTAGGCGCCACAGATTTTGGTTTACCCCTTTTGGAGTAGGTCACTTTCTTCTTAGGCGCCATGGTACCTGTGGATGTCTAATTAGTACCAAAATAAACTGATAACATACTCGAGAAGATTTTAGAAGTAAGAACGAACAAAAACGAAAAACAAAACAAAATTCAGACAGTGGCTTCAGTGGCCATCTACAGTGGGTATCTACGGTCCATAGGATGACCTACGGTTCGTGGATCTCCTCCGTAGATCAGAGGTCCCACAAATTTGGACTCTAATGGGAACCACAAATGTGCATAATGGTCCGTAGACTGATCTACGAACCGTAGTCCACAACGATGGTTCCACACTTAGCATATTTTGTGGTGTGCAGACTCACAGACCTGAACTACGGTCTGTAGATGGGGTCTCGTGAATCAGATTTGTGCCAGGTTTCAGGCATCCTTCATGTTGATTCCAATTTTACCAATTTCAACATCACTTAGTCTAATCATGCATTTCAACATAGATTATGTTAGTTCGTCATTCTAAGTGTTTCGATTACTAAATTCACAGGAATATCACACAAAACTAGGAACCCTAAGTCGAAACTTGCATTTAGACTCTCATTACACTGATATTATACATTATAAAGACACACATTCACTATCTATTGTCCCGAGGGTGTTTGTAGTTTTAGTTTAGCATGCATTTACAATCAACTACCCAAGGTCTAGACTCAATTCCGGACATTCTATAAGCATTCAATAAATCGAAATTCAAAGTGAAAGAAAAGTCTATTACCTTACAAGCAATGGGAGTGGGGTGATTATGTGATGACTTTACGCTTTTAATACCACAAACTCGCCTTTTTGTACCGAACCTGGACACTGGACCTCTTGGGGAATTTGGGGGTGAGTGGAATTAAAAAAAACGATTGGAATTATGGGGGAAAGATGTAGGGTGATTGATAGGGAATTTATGGTAATATGGAGTGATTGGAGTAGTGGTAAGGTTTAGAAATAGTTTGGGAGTGAATGGAGGAAGTGGGAATGATTTGAAAATATCGGGATTTTATTTAGAAGGGGTTCGGGTCGGGTCAAGTAGAACTAGGGTTTTGACACACGAGACCCCGTCTACGGTCTGTGGGTCGATCTATGGTCCATAGATGGGGATCGTAGATCACATCCATACTTAGACAATTTAGAAACCTTACCTGGGATGTAAGGACACCATTCACAGTTTGTGGAACGAACCACAGACCATGGGGTTCATAGACCTCTGCACCAGACCTTTTTCTGTAGATTCTGCTTTTCGCCCTTCCTCATGTAGCAACCATTAGCCCTTTCTTTTTACATTTTCTGGACACTTTTTAGACACGGACCCTATGCTATATCTAGCCAACACTAAAACAAAATAAAACAACTATCTAAATAAGTACAGAGAAGCAACTAAACAAAGAAAACTACTAAACGGAAAATAAGAACCTATTGTTTGCTATATTTTACATCTTGGGTTGCCTCCCAAGCAGCGCTTGATTTAACGTCGCGGCATGATGCAGGCCTCTTGATTACTCAGACTTCATCAAGATAGTTGGCCTCAACGACTTCTTGCAAACTTTCTGCGTTTCCCAGATAGATCTTAATCCTTTGCATATTTATCTTGTTCCTTCACTATTCTCAAGCTCAACCCCTCCATGGGGGAGCACTTTTGTGAGCAAAAATGTCCTGGTCCATTTGGACTTGAGTTTACTCGTAAACAAGCACAGTTGAATAGAAGCACAAGATCACCCACAACAAATTCTTGCTTTTCAATTCTTTGATCATGACACCTCTTCATCTTCTCTTTGTACAAGGCTGAACTTTCATAAGCTTGTAGGCGAAACTCATCAAGCATATTCAAGTCATTTGTTCTTTGATTAGATGAGGTGCCCTAATCCGAATTTAGTTTCTTCATCTTCTACATAGCCTTATGCTCTAGCTCTATCGGTAAATGGCAATACTTCCCATATACCAGTTGGTAAGGAGACATACCTATGGGAGTCTTGTATGCAGTGCGATAGGCCTATAGAGCATCATTAAGCTTCCTTGACCAATCCATTCTATTAGCATTCACAGTTTTCGCCAAAATCTGTTTGATCTCTCTATTGGACACTTCAACTTGCCCAGTAGTCTGTGGATGGTAAGGAGTGGGTACATTGTGGTTGACACCATATTTCTCAAGTAGCGCCTTGAACAACATATTTCTCAATTGCTTCCACCCACTTCGACACATAATTAACTACAACAAGAATATACTTCATCCCATGTGAACTCACAAATGGATCCATAAAATCAATGCCTTAAAAATCAAACAACTCCATCACTAATATAGGATTCATAGGAAGCTCTTGCCTCTTTGAAATCCCTCCTTCTCTTTGGCAACGATCACAAGACTTGGCGAAATCGTGAGCATCTTGGTGGATGGTAGGCCAGTAGTATCCACACTGCAAAATCTTATGCACAATCTGAATACCACTGTGATGCCCACCAACAGGCGATGAATGACATGCCTCAAGTACACTCAACATCTCAACCTCGGGCACACATCGATGAATAATTCCATTAGCACAACTACGATACAAGTATGGCTCATCTCAAAAGAATTTCTTCACATCATGCATAAACTTTTTCCTTTGGTGAAAAGACAAATCAGGGGGCACCTAATCTCTTGCCAAATAATTAGCAAAGTCTGCGAACCAAGGAATCAGATCATGAGAAGCAGCCAATACATGTTCATCTGGAAAAGCATCATTAATTTCATCCCTATCACCAAGCTTTAGCATAGCCTCTTCCTCTAATTTGGACAAGTGGTCGGCAACTTGATATTCGGTCCCATTTCTAGCTTTTACCACAAAATCAAACTCTTGCAGCAACAATACCCATCTAATCAACCTCGGTTTTGCATCCTTCTTCACCATCAAATACCTCAATGCAGAATGATTAGTATGCACTATGAACTTAGTACCAAGCAATTAGGATCGGAATTTCTCGAATGCGAAAACCACCACAAGAAGCTCTTGTTCAAGAACAATATAATTCTTCTGGGCCACATTTAGAGCTTCGCTAGCATAGTAAATAGGATGGAGAATTTTCTCTCTCCTCTGTCCTAATACTACACCAAGCGCCACTCCACTCGCATCGCACATTACCTTAAACGGTTGTCCCAAGTCCGGTGAAATAATGATAGGTGCAATAACCAACTTCTCTTTCAACTCTCTAAATGCTCTCAGACAAGCATCATCAAAATCAAACTTATACTCCTTTTCGAGCAGTTTGCACAATGGATGTGCAATTTTAGAGAAGTCCTTGATGAACCTCCTATAGAAACCTGCATGTGCAAGAAAACATCTTGCACATTTTAAAGAGATAGGTGGTGGAAGCTTTTCTATTACCTCTACTTTTTCTCTATCAACCTTAATGCCCTTCTCAGAAATTCGATGACCTAGAACTGTCCCTTTTTTCAGCATAAAGTGGCACTTCTCTCAATTTAGCACCAGATTGCAGTCTTCACACCTTTTAAGCACCTCAGCCAAATGATCTAGACATTGATCAAAAGAGTCACCTACCATAGAGAAATCATCCATGAATAACTCAATAGTGTCCTCCACCATATCAGAGGTTATTGACATCATACAATGTTGGAAGGTCACTGGAGCATTGCACAACCCAAATGGCATCAGTTTGAAGGCGAAAGTCCCATAAGGGCAAGTGAAGGTGGTCTTTCGGGGCTATAGAAATCTGATTGTATCCCGAATAACCATCAATTTCATAGGGAAATGGTCTTTTTCTGTCCAAGCATTTAGCTTTCGGTAGTCCATGCAGACTCTCCATCCAGTCACGGGTTGCATCGGAACAAGAACATTTCTCTCATTAGGAACCATAGTAATCCCACCTTTCTTGGGCACACATTGAACAAGACACACCCAACTGTTGTCTGCAATGGGATAGATAACTCTGGCATCCAACCACTTGATGATTCCTTTTTAACTACCTCTTGCATAGGCGGATTTAATCTTCTCTAGTGCTCCATACTAGGCTTGTGATCTGGCATGAGTTGGATTTTTGGAGAATAGATACCAGGAGGGATCCCAATAATGTCTGCAATAGTCCACCCAATAGCTCGCTTGAACCTCTTTAACACAGAAACCAAACACTCTACTTGTCGCCCATTCAAATATGCCGCAATGATGACCGGTAAAGTATCATCTTTTCCTAAGAATATGTACCTCAAATGTGATGGTAGAGCCTTAAGCTCCAATTTCGGCACCTCCTTAACAGACGGTCTTACGGGTGGGGACTCACGATTTTTCATGTCTAACTCCAGCTTCTTTGGTTTCGAACGATATTCGCACCTATCAAGTGCGGCAACCAACTCATCATACTCTTTAATACCATCACTCTCAAAGTTGATCATAACTGCTACTAGTGCCTCAACACCTAGTCTCTCTTCAATCTGCACCTCAGACCCACTCTCAACTCTATATGTTATTGCATATACCGATTGGATCTCACTACTCTACTTCATAGACCTACAGATATTGAAAGTTGCCTCTTCATTGTTCAATCTGAACTTCATCTGCCCTTTTTCCATATCAACTAAGGCGGCACAATGGCAAGGAACCTCAAAATCGACCTCACAGTCAAGAATCACAAAATTCGCCGGAAAGATTTACGACTCCACTTTCAGTAGTACATCATGGAGTCAACCAATGGGCCTCTTCACAGTTCTATCTGCCATGAGCAACAACATCGCAGTTGGTTTTGGATCTCCTAGACCCAACTTCTTGTAAATAGCCAGTGGCATTAGATTAGTGCTAGCACCAAGATCACACAACGCCTTAGGAAAATGCAACAACCCGATGGTACATGGAATAGTGAAGGCACCAGGATCCTTCTTTTCCTGCACAAGGGATCTTGTAGCAATAGCACTACAATGTTGCAATCTATCATCATCTTCGAAGCTCACCGCCCTATTCTTTGTCACCATATGTTATATAAATTTTGCATACCCAGGCATTTGCTCTGAAGCTTCTATTAACGAAACATTGATGGAGAGTTGTTTCAATATGCTAATAAACCTGCAGTGTTTTCCTTCTTCAGTCTTCTTCGCTAACCTCTATGGGAAGGGAGGTGGAGGTGGAGGTCTAGGTATGGGGATAACTTTCTGAGTTAACTCCACTTCTTTCTCTGTCGCATTCTCAGACTCTCCAATTACCTCTACCACATCATTATCTTTACTAGTCTCAATTTGCACCCCAGATGGCATAGGTGGATCAATGGTTTGCTTCCCCTCTCGAGTAGTGACTGCCATATAATGCCTATCACTCTTTGGATTTTGTAGTTGACAACTGAGTCATCTGCTGCTCAAGATAATTGATTGACACTGCATGGGCATCAACGTTTTGACCAATACCACACAAGTCATTTCTCATCTCGTTCACATTCTCATCAGTTGCATCAAACCTCCTCATCATCTTCTGCATCATATCTTCAATATGTGACATATTACTTCCAGCTTCCCTAGGACCAGATTCCCAATTTTTAGGGGGAACATAAGGTCCAACTTGATCATTTCTGTTGCCATAGTTGTTCCGATTATAGTTGTTGTCGCGATTGAAGTTCCCATCCTGAACATATTGACCCTCTCGTTTGTAGTTGCCATAGTTCCTACCTTGGTTTCCTGGACCTGGGCGCCAATTATCTGTATTGGAACCTTGGGCGTTTGGTCAGAAATCCCCGGTCTGATTATTCACCGCATAAGTATCCTCTTCATAGTAACACTCCTCAACCGGTGGTGGATTCGTAGCCAAATAATTCACAGCATTTACCTTCTCCGCACCTCCGCTCACATGCTTCAAAACCAACCCTCGTTCAGTCCTCATCTGAGCCATCTCCTCACAAATCTCATTTGCAGACTGGTTGTTTGTAGTTTGAATGGCAAATGTGTTTCTCCCAGTATCCAACTTTCTAGTGCTACAAGTTTTATTGTTTCGAGATATCTTCCCCAGTTTCTCAGTAATCTGCTCAAAAGTGCACTCACCAGATGAACCTCCAGCAATAATATCAAGCACTGCCTTACTGTTGTTATCCCGACCTCAGTAGAAATATTCCTTCAATGACTTATCATCAATACGGTGATTCGAAACACCTCGAATGAAAGCAGTGAATCTTTCCCAAGAACTACTCACGGATTCTACACGTAATGCTACAAAATTGTTGAGTTTATCTTTGTGGTTCAGCTTCTTGGAAACTTGAAAAAATCTTGCTAGGAACGCATTTCTCAATTGGTTCCATATATAGATTGAATTCTAAGAAAGCTCATTAAACCACACAATAGCATCGCCGGGCAATGATAGAGGGAAAACTTGCAATCCAATGACATCCATGTCCAGGTCCAATCGACCCACATAACTTTTGCAAAAACTCCTTAGCTTGGCTATATGAGCATGTGGATCGTCCGATAGTACACCCACAAACAAGCCCCTCGTTGTAAGCATCTGCATCAAACTGCTAGGCACCACAAATGTATACCCCGGCAGTAGAGGAGGCAGGACAAGAGGTCTGTCAGAATCATCAGTACTAAAATTGACCCTATAGTTATCATGCAGTGTTGGCCCTTGTTGATCATGTACCCTCACTGCATCTCTCAATAAATTCTCAACTTGAATCTGATTATTCTCATCACCAATTCTCGGAGGCTGCAACCCAACAACATCACCTATTTCTCCTCTGATAGAATTAGCTAGCACTCCTTGATTATTCATTCTCCACAAAATTCTGTTCAGTTATTGATCGTAGGGAGTAATTGGTTCTCCTTGACTCCGTGTACTTGGCATACATTAGATCAGGAACCTGAGAGAGACAAAAGCAAAAGAAAAAGAAAAAGAAAAAGTAAAATTAGGAAATATTTGACTAAAGTTAAATAATGTAGTTAAACTAAATCTAAAACCCTTATTCCCCGGCTGCGGCGTGAAAATTTGATACGCTCAAATTACACCTCCCCAAAGAAGCATAAGCGATCGTTATAAAGTAAAGAAACCAACTTGTAGGTTGGGGTTGATCCCACAAGTAATATGGTTTAGACTTAACTTTAACCCGATTATATTTGTTTAGTCAACGTACTTCCAAAACAAGTAATTAAGGGGGGGGGGGTTGTGAAATAAATTCTGGATATTTTATGAACAATCAATGAACAAGATTCAAGCTTTAGGTGTTACCAAGATGAGAGAGATACTAGGGAGTACGTGTTCCCCACAAGCTGAGAACGCGGTAATCCTAGTAAAATTCTTTCCTAGTGTATTACATGCAAAGTGATAAGTTAGGTATCTCTAATTCCTTGGTCCAGCAAATAGAGAATTTCACCGCGCACCTTGGTCCGGGTACGTGTGTATAATTTACTAACCCTTATCCTTACTTCATATTAGACATCACATCAATGTATGTCTTAGTTTTCACCCTCACACCAATTGACATTACACTATTAGCTAATATCACAGTAAATCTATGTTGATAATTTTTTTCTTATTAACTACATCCTTGATCCGGCAAGTAGCAACAGGGCAAGTTCTAATGTTGGCCACTATTAAAAAGACTTCAACATGAAAGAATTATCAATGCATGCAACAACACTATTCAAGAATTACTTAGTTACTATTCATACACTGTTAATCGCTCATGGTTCCCACAATCCTAGTTGTGGGTTTAGTTAACCATATTAGCAAGAATACAATTCATATTTATAGAAGAAGAAATCATGAACTTACGTAGTGAGAAGAATAAACCCAGAATCTCAACTTGAATTTCAAAGTCAAAATCTTCAAAACCAACTTAGGAAATCAAAAATTGCTAAAGTTGCAAGTTAATCTCCTAAGTCAAGAACTAGAATAAAAGTAATAAAGTCTAACCCTCAAAAACATGGTTTACATGACCTATATATAGAAAAACAAGTCCTAACTAAAAAGGAAATGAAATAAAGAAATAATGTTTCAGGACGCGGTTTCGATCGACGATACTGACCTACGCACCATGGATTGATATACGGTCCGTAGGTCCCTTCCGTTACTCAGGACTTTGGAAAATTTCTAACTTAAAAATCTTCAAATCTCTTAACTAAACAACGGATCACCAGTACAGATCGTGGATTGATCTATGGTCCGTGGATCCTCCTCCGTAACTCCATACTTTGAATCTTCAAAATCAAGTACTGGAACACCTCTCTGAATCATTTGACGGATCAGCAGTACGGTCCGTCGATTGCACCTGTGGTTCCACATTTGGTCAAGAACTCCTTGATCTTCCTTCATGCCTTGCTTGACCATCTACGACACCCATCTACAGAGCATGAATGGACCTACGATCCATGGATCACCTCGGTAGATGCCCTTTTCTGCACATCCTTCAGCTGTGTCTCTTCGTTTCAACGTCTGAACCTATTTCCTGTAAACATGATAAAAATACATAAAAACCAATACAAAATGGCCTTAAACACACACAACTCTTAAGTGAAATGTATTAAAAATACCGTAAACTCACGGTATATCATTAGTAAAGAGTCCCTTTAAGTTAAGACAAACTATGCAGAGGTTCAGTAATCTAAGGAAATGAGATAGTGATGGGACATATTATGTTATTGAAATCAGGCACTCCGTTAGTTATAAGTGATGAGTTCCTTTATGAGTAGGAAATTGGAATAATAAGGTTGTAGAGAGTTCTTGATAAAAGGAACAAGAATAGTTACTAGTCAAGATAAGTTAGAGCCTATTATCAACCAGAATAGAGTTGATGTCTATGTGTCATCGTGGTAGAAGAGACTAAGTGTATGTGTTGAATCAAATAGAAGAGTATTCATGAGGTGATAGACCCAAGCTAGGCTTATAACCTTTGAAGGAGGGAGACCCCATATTATTCAGAGGATGATGGAACTGTTTGAGAGATAATGCACAGTAAGTGAGTAAATAGTACTTAAGTTATGAAGTGAAATGTGTTAGTAAATTGTAAGTATAAAGACTGAGAGGTACGGATTGACTACTTGTCATAAGGACCTAATGGATGAGTGTTTCTAAATTTGTGCATAGTAGTGGTAAGTTAGTGTAGTAGGCGGGAAATCATGTTGATATTCGGGTTTAGTAATAAACATTAAGCTTGAATTTGAGATGAGTGTCACAACAAAAATAATGGAAACATGAGAGTGATGATGTTAGTCTTGTGATTTGATCTAGAAGACTTGACATAAAGTAGGTGAGGAATTGAGGTGATTAGCTGCAATAGATATGAGTGGTACAAGTGAGAAACCCTAACATTTAGATAAGGGCAGTAAAGTGTGGCAAAGTCACAAGAGTAACGTAAGCATTAAGAGGTGTACTGAGAGGGTATGTAATCAAAAGAGGTTGAGAGAAACACCTTAGAAAGAGATCTTAGTACCTACTTATGGAGAGTTCGGTAGTCATGAGATAAACTTCTCCCGAGTGTTAGAATAAAAGAGGATATACAACAGTTTAGAGATGATGGAATAGGTCCATAGCTTTCAAGTGTCAGCTTTAGACCTAAGGGGCAGAGGATAAGATGAGAAATCAAGACAAGTGTTCAAGAATAAGATAGTAATGAATTCCAAAGAGTTTGAGAGATATCTTTTCGAAGGTCCTTGTAGTAATGGAGTGATGTTACAAAGAGAAGGTCAATGATCTTATCGTGATAGTGATGGTGTATTTATTCCATCTAAAGTTATACATGTGAAGGAAAAGGAGGATGAGGTTTTGCTAAGAGAAATAGCTAAATGAGATCCCTTAGTTGGGTCCTTAGTTGGTTCCGAATAGTAAAGCAGACAATTCTAGTTGGTGTGGCAGAGATGATAAGAGTAACTTTGTCCCATACCTAGTCCAGCCGTCATTCGAGGATGAATGATCCCAAGGGGGAGATATTGTAACATCACAGAATTTTTTTTGAACTAAGACTCGTACTATCTTTCGTTGTGAGTAGGATTTTACCAAAAAATTTAATATTTCTTGAGTATTAAGGTCACTAGATGTAGCACCTCGAGTTCCAAAAAGAATTAAACAGAATTCATTGAAGTCCTTCCTAAGTTCTTCTAAGCTTTAGGTCAAATTCAAATGGCCATAACTTTTAGCACATGATGAGTTAGGTGGCCTATAAGATATCAAATGAAAGGTATTTGAATTATCTTTCTAACACCACACATTTTGCTAAGTTTCGAGGTGGAATCAATGAGATATTCCCTTTTGTAGTCAGGCTGTCCAATTAAGAAAACTTACCCAAAAATAGTGAGGGGTATTTTTGTCTTTTCCTTATGCAATCAGATTTAATTCATTTTTATTAAGGTTTTAGGGGTCTAATCTGATTAGGTCCAGTTATATAATCCTAATATATGCCTAGGGTTTTAGTTGAGAGTTCAAAAAGGTAAAAGAAGAGAAAATATGAGAAAAGAGGAGAGGATCGAAGCATTCGTCAAGATTCTTGAGCTTTGTTGCAGATTTTCACCATGTGTTTAATCCCTAAGAGGTATGTAAGTTTCCATAGTGTTGGGTTTGTTCACCCACACGCCAAACATGATTTTCATATTCGAATTCATCCATAAAGATTGAAAGATTAAAGTTCTTGATAAGTGTTCTTGACGTTCATTGTAAATCTTGCTTTGTTGGGGTATTGATGAATTCTTGAGATGAAAGTTAATGATTTGAATGTTGTTTTTAGTAGATTAGTGTGTACTTAGGTGGGCTAATTAAATCTAAGGAAAATTTGATAAAAATAAATGGATTAGAATAAATTTAGGATCAAAAAATGATAGACGAAATTCGTCAAAAATTTTCTTGGGGAGGGGCTAGGGCGGCGCACCCCAGCAGTGCGCCAATAAGTAGCCTCTAAAGTTAAGGGGTTGTCGCTCCATGCCAGGAATGTGCCAGGGTTGCCTGGCCTTACTCCTTTTCTGTCGGTTGTTCAGTTTGAGTCCCTTTTAAGTGTACCTTCACTCCCTTTTGGTTCTAACTACTTCTAACACCTATAAATCATTCATAACATTAATCATATACTTGAATTAATAATTCAAATTCAAGGTAGAGTTACTAGTTAAATCTTGAGAGTTCTTTCGAACATTTTGAGAAAGTCTCTTTGAGTCTCTTTGAGGAGTCTTGAACAATTTATAATAACTCATTTCAAGACTCGAGCATGTGAGTATGAGAAAGAGGAGATTGTGTTCATGAGTCTACATTATCATCACGAGATCCTTCATATCATGTATAAGAACTCTTTAATCCATAATTCAAATTCAAGAGAGAGTTAAGAGTAGAGTTCAAGAAAGACTTTGAGTTGAATTGTGAATCTTTTGAGATCAACTATCAATTTGAACTATGTTTTGAGGAAGTAAGTATGAGAATGAGAAGAGTCGCATATGATGTGCCGTGAAATCTTGGCACATTTGATGCTCGAAAACTAAGGATTAATACTAAAATTGAGTGTATTTATATAGATATGATGTTTTTGGTAATGTTTGTACAGGTAAAACATGTGGACATGAAAGCGGAAAGAAAAGAAGAAAATGCAGAGTGAAAGTGTAAGTGGATCAAGTAAAGACCACAGAAGGCATCACGAGCTGTGGTCTTCACTACGGTCCGTGAAAGTGATGGTGGTGCCTTTCCAGTGAGCAGGCTTTGAGAAGGCAACTTGTGGAAATGCCAAGTAAGGACCACGAGAGACCTGACGGAACGTAATACCTTTGACAGATCGTGATGCGGTTCGTAAAGTTGAAATAGTGAAGAGACCTTGAGAAGTTGAGGAGTGAATTGGTCAAGTGAACACCACGGGCACCTATACGGACCGTGGTCAGTGCCACGATCCGTGGTAACATCCGTGATAGGATTACGGTGTGAAAACCTTGAAGAACTCAATTTTGAGAGTTGAAGTACATATCACGGAGGGCTTCATGGACCATGAAGCCCTTGATGGATCGTCAAAATGTCCATGAAGTGCCCTACAGTTCAGTCCTATTTGGAGTAGGACTCTTTTTAAAACAATTTATTTGAATTAATTAGGCCATTTTTAGTTTTTTTACCTCGTCTTATCTGGAACGAAGAACGTAGTTTCAAATATTCTTAGCTTTGGTTTTTGACGATTAACATAGAATCAAGTTTCAAAGTTGGATTTTTGGTTTTGAATTAGCATTCGTTCAGTGAATTTGTAGAATTTGGTAAGTATATTTTCGTAATTTTTTCATTACTAATTTCTGTATGTTTACGTGAAATCATGAGTGGCTAAATACCACAACTGGGATTGTGGGATCTATGGCGTAAATCTAAGTATAATTTCGTAAAACGAGTGAAAGTCGATTTATATTTGCAAATTATAATTTATCTTGCGTTATTTATATATTCTAATGAGTGCACACATTAGAGTTGGCATGTATCTGTCATTTGTTCGAGACAAAAATGATAGTTGGGAAAAAGCTAAATTAACCTGAAGAAATAGAGTCAAAGTTTGAGTTCGAGAGAAAAGAACTTTAGTACTATCGTAAGCGAGGATAAAGCTTGTTAACACTCTAGGACCGAAAGGGCTATAGTGAAATTTATCTAATTAGACTGAGAAGTGTTAGTTATATCTATCCCGCCTGTATTTTGAAGAGATGAATTGCCTGAAACTCATTTATGGAAAAACACTAGATGAAGCGTTATAGGGAACACAATCCTATTTTCAATTAATTATCGAAACAACTTTAGAATTAATACTCTGTTAATTGTTAATCTGGATTTTGCTTAATCTTAGTTATGAGGATACAACTAAACTCAATTTACATTCTGTTATAGTTTTCTTTAGGAAATAATAACAACATTTGGGTAAACGCAATGGTGAAATCATTTCTATGAAGAAATTCTATGTGGGATCGACCTCAACTCACGTTGAGTTCTATAAATTAACTTCGACCATTTATACCTCTTAATTGAGGTGTAAGTTTGGACGTATCAAATTTGGTTGCCGCTGTCGGGTATTGAACCTGGGTCACCAAGAAAAAAAATAGTTTTTGTTCTTACCCATTAAATATCATATCCTTGGGTCTCCGAAGATACGATGTCACAACTCAAGCAAAAATCCTAAGTTGAGGGTGATTGCAACCCGAGCAGAAAGAAGAAGTAAGAAGGTTCAACCTGTTAGCCGAGTGCACAAAAATAAAAAATATAAAAAACAAACAAGAAAAGAAAATGAAAGAGAAGCTAATGGTTGTTGAGATGTACCGAAATGAAGAAAAAAAGGGAATTTCTCATAAAGTGTTGTGTGCAAATGAAACTTTGGAGATCCAAATGACTAGTCACTCGCAAACCCAAATATCCATTCCCTAGCCTGAGCCTATGTTACAAGTCAATAAAGTCCTACAGTGATCCTAGTTCGGGTGTTTGAAAGATAGAGTGTAGAAAGCAAGGGCAAGCATATGGTCATTTATTGTTATTGTTAGAAGTTCTTTGAGAGTGTGAGCGTAGAAATTAGTCCCAATTATCATGAGTGAGAGACTTCTTTGGTGTGATGTCACAGTGATTGCATTTGATAGTAGATTGTGTTAGCTGATAGTACACATGCATAAGCATGGTCGACTGTGAGTAATGGGATGTCATATACTGATCCTTGCATGATAGAATGATGGTTTTGAATATAATTTGTGATTGAGATAGGAGCTGCATATTGACAAAAAGATTTTGAATGTTTGATTGCTGAACATATTATTTTTCTCATCACTTGAGGACAAGTAATAGTTCTAAGTTGAGGATGTTGATGTGCCGCAAAATCTTGGCATATTTGATGCTCGAAAACTAAAGATTAATACTAGAATCGAGTGTATTTATGTAGATATAATTTGATTGGTAATATTTGTACAGGTAAAACATGTGGACGTGAAAAAGGAAAGAAAGAAGAAAATGTAGAGTAAAAGTAAAAGTGGATCAAGTAAATACCATAGAAGGGCTCACAAGCTGTGGTCTTCACTACGGTCCGTGAAAGTGATCGTGGTGCCTTTCCACTAAGCACGGTTTGAGAAGGCTGGTAATGCCATGTAAGATCCATGGGAGACTTAACGGATATCATTGGGATACCTCCGGGCATATGCACTCACAAATGTAAGAGGTGGTAAAAAAAGAGATCATCAAGTGGTTAGATATTGGGGTGGTGTACCCCATTTCTGACACTCATTGAGTCAGTCGAGTGCAATGTGTGCCCAAAAAGGGTGGTATAATAGTGGTTGCAAATGCAAAGAATGAGTTGTTCCAGCAGAGACCAGTCACTAGATGGCGAGTGTTCATGGACTATAGAAAGCTGAACAAGTGGACCTCGAAAGATCACCTCCCAATGCCATTCATGGACCAGATGCTTGACAGTTTGGCAGGAAAAGGGTGATACTATTTCTTAGATGGATACTCTGGACAACCAGATATCAATTGCTCCTGAAGATCAAGAAAAGACCATATTTACATGTCCTTATGGCAGCTTTGAATTTAAACGCATGCCATTTGGACTATGTAATGCACCAACAACTTTCCAAAGGTGTATGATGTCTATCTTCTCAGAAATGGTGGAAGACACTCTGGAGGTATTCATGTATGACTTTTCAGTGGTAGGTGATACTTTTGATGACTGTTTGCTAAATCTTAGTAGGGCTTTACACAAATGCGATGAGGCTAATCTTGTGCTGAATTTGGAGAAGTGTCATTTCATGGTCCAGAAAGGTATAGTCCTTGGTCACAAGGTATCACAAAAGGGGTTAGAGGTCGACAAGGACAAAATTAAGGTGATTGAAAAGTTGCCTCCACCTATCTGTGTGAAGGGTATTCGAAGCTTTGTAGGACTTGTCGAGTTTTATAGGCATTTCATCAAAGACTTCTCAAAAATTTCACACCCCTTGTGCAAGCTTTTGGAGAAGGAGGTGAAATTTGCTTTTGATAAGGCATGTCTACGAGCCTTTAAATACATGAAGGAGAAGCTCATTTCTTCCCCAGTGATCATTGGCCCAGATTGGGCTGAACCATTTGAGGGAATGTGCAATGATAGTGGTATTGCCCTAGAAGTTGTGTTGGGGCAGAAGCGCAACAAAATGTTCCATCCGATCTACTACGCAAGCAAGTCAGTAAATGAAGCACAACGAAACTACACAGTCACTGAACAAGAATTACTGGCTGTGGTGTATGCTTTCGAGAAATTCAGAGCCTACTTGTTGGGTACTGGGGTGATAGTCTACATGGATCATGCATCTCTAAGATACCTCATGGAAAATAAAGATGCCAGGACAAGGTTGATCAGATGGGTGTTGCTTTTTCAAGAGTTTGATTTTGTCGTTAAGGATAAGAGAGGTTGCGAAAACCAGGTGGCTGATCACCTGTCTAGGTTCGATGATGAAAAGAAAGAGGAAATTTAGCTAGAAATCAATGATTCATTCCTGGACGAGCAGGTATTAGCTGCAACTCTTGATTTTATTCCTTGGTTTGTTGATTTTGCTAACTTTCTTGTTAGTGATTTGATGCTTGATGGGCTGACATTTCAGCAAATAAAGAGGTTCATGCATGATATGGGCAAGTATTTTTGCGATGAACCTTATTTGTATAGGGTCTGTGCTGATAATATCATCAGGCGATGCATCCCTAAAGTTGAGATGTTGCACATTCTAGAGGCCTGTCACTTCTCTCCAGTGGGTGGCCATCATGGAGGCGCTCGGACAACCCACACGGTACTTTAGAGTAGGTAGTACTAGCCGACAATTCATTAGGATACAATGGATATAGTAAGGAGTTGTGATGTGTGCCAGCGGCAATGAGCCATCTCTCGGCGCCATGAGTTACCCATGACACCTATTCTGGAAGTGGAGCTATTTGATGAGTGTGGATTTGATTTCATGGGCCCATTTGTGAGCTCCTATGGGCAGAAGTATATATTGAAGGAAGTGGACTATGTGTCCAAATGGGTTGAGGTGTTGCTCTGCCTGAGATTGATAGAAAAAGTGTTGCTGGCTTTTTGAAGAAGAATATTCTCTCAAGGATTGGCACACCCAGAGCTATTATCAGTGACGACGGTTCAATTTTGGCAATGAGGTTTTCAGTGCACTTCTGGCCAAATACGGGGTTAAGCAGCACAAGGTGGCAACACCTTATCACCTGCAGACTAGTGGCAAAGTAGAGGTGTCCAATAGAGAAATAAAGGAGATTCTGGCAAAAACAATGAATGCCAACATGACAGATTGGGCACAAAAGTTAGATGATGCTCTACGGGCATATCAGACAGCTTTGAAGACGCCTATTGGTATGTCTCCTTATCAATTGGTGTTTGGAAAGACAAGTCATTTGTCGTTTGAGCTTGAGCTTATGAGAGTTCTGCTTTGAAGAAGCTGAATCTTAGTTGGAGTGACACGACAAACCTGAGATTGGATCAGATCAATGAGATGGATGAGTTCCAGTTGAGCGCATATGAGAGGTCTGCACTGTACAAGGACAGGAAATAGCTATATCATAACAAGCATATTGAGAAAAGAACCTTCACACTCCTGGTGATTTGGTGTTACTTTTTAACACCAGACTTCGTCTTTTACTGGGGAAGTTGCGATCCAAATGGTCTAGATCTTTTAAGGTAACTCATGTATTTCCATCAGGTGCTATTAAGCTTGAGAATGAAAAGGGTGAGAGGTTCAAGGCCAATGGTCAACGAATCAAGGCATACTTAGCCGTTTCGGAAGAAGTAAAAATAATGGAGGAATGTAAGCTTCATAAAGTCGGAGTAATCAAGAAACCTGCATCCCGCTGCGACATTAAATTGTGCACTGCTTGGGAGGAAACCCAAGATTGTAATTGTAATAGGTAGTTTCCTTTTTCTCATTTTTCTTTAATTTTATCGAGCCACTATGTGTTGATGTGTGCAGGAAGGATTTGGACTAAGAATTGCAGGAACTGGGTACAGACAACTCTTCTCAAGTAGTCCCACGGGCCGTGGTTCCCTTCACGGGTAATTCACGACCCATGATCCTCAACAACAGCCAAAAAAAGCTACTAGAAATTGCCACAAATGGGTTCACGGAAGAGTTCACGGTCTGTCAAGCTTTGTATGGACCGTCTAGCCTCTCGTGAACCTCAGGTAAGTTGTTCCTAACCAAGTCATGTCCACAGACATCTCTACGGCCCGTTGTTCCCTTCACGGGTAACTTCACAGTCCGTCGTAGATAACCCAGTTGTAAAATAACCCGACCCAACCCGTGTGCATAGAGAAATTAATTTGAAACGCTTATATAGTTCATAAAGCGCCAACAGTTAGTTTTTTTCTCTTCACTCCCATCTATAACGGTTCCCAAAGATATAACAAGGGTTTACACCTTCCATAAAGTCTAAATTCATCAGAGAAACAATACCCTAGTTCTAATCTTTCAACAATTTGAAGTTAGAGTTCATTATCTTTCTTTCTGCACGAAAATTGTGACCCTATTCATAGTAAGTTTACTATTAACTTGCTATAAGCATGAACTTATCAATAAACTAGTTAGAACTACTATGATTGTGTCGAATTTGAGCATTATTGTTGATGAATGATCATTGATGATACCTAATGGGTGTGGGTTAGTTGAAATTGGTGTTTTTCATATATGGGTTTGTGAAAGTTGAGTGGAACTAAGTGTTGATGTATGGGTTTGATGAATTCTTTCGTAATTTGTGTAAGTGATGATATGAGTGTATGTTTGAATCCTAGTTGTCAGTATAAATGGTATATGTATGAGTGTCATGCCGATAAATTAGAGAGAAATTGTTGAAATTGCATGATTATTCTCATAGATATGTAGTTATGATTATCGTGAGATATAGATAGTGTTTGATTTACATGGCGATTGATAAATGCAGTAGAATGGTCGGTCTCCTGTGCTAATAGGTCTCGTAACTTTGTGATGGGGTGAAATTAGGCATTGGTTGTTGTTGGAAAAAGAGGTGCACTGAAAATGGCTCAACTGTAAGTTCACGATGGGCTTCACAGACCGTGGGATCAACTATGGATCATGAAACCCCTCGTGGACCACACTTGGCCAAAGAGGAGTACACTGGGTAGGATCACGATGGTCTTCATGGACCGTGGTTCACTCCACGGACCGTGAAGCCGTCCGTGATCCATTCCAGTAACTTGTCCCACATAGTCATGTCACTAACTGATGTTCACGAATGTAACAGCCCGGAAAATGGTAGGATAAACTAGAGCCTCATCGTGTGGGTTAGAGTAACTTTAAGTCAACAACTAGGCTGTTTAAGAGCTTGAATGAATGAGGAGAGAGTCTAGGGTGAATCCTAGGACCCTAAACAACCTAAGAAAAATAAAGGAAAACAACACCTACCTTTGGTCCACTCAGTGATGGGAAGTAGCTTCGCCCATATGCCTTGGCGATGCGCCAAAGGTCTCTCCTCGTCTAATGGACAGCCTCCCATTAAGTCCTAGCTACTGTAACAAAGGGCGAGATGGGTTGAGGGTCGCCCAATGGGTTGGCGATTTGCCCATTGCCCCTCCCCATCGTCTAGTGAGCTGCCCACTTAGGGAGCTCACTGTACCTTTGGGCGAGACCAAGAGTGCCTTGGCGATCCAAGGGTGCCAAAGGGCGAGCTTCAACGTGGGAAGACTAGAAATTTGAGTTTAATGAAGGGTCTTTTAGTAAATCTTTCCTAAACTTGAACCAACACTTTCTACTCTATTCCTACTTTTAATATAAATAATTTTTAGAGTCAAATTCTTCCTTTTTAATCATTTTAAAAAGAGATTAAAGAAGACCCAAATCCTTTCTACAAGTTTTACCAAAAACCAACTGATATGGAGACATTCCGATAGGTGTTTTGTAAGCAGTCCAATATTCCCATAGTGCATCATCGAGTTTCCTAGACCAGTCAGTTCTATTGACATTTACTGTATTTGCCAAGATGCTTTTGATTGCCTGATTTGACACTTTTACTTGGCCACTTGTTTGGGGATGATATGGGATTGCCACTTTGTGTTTCACCCCATATTTACTCAGTGTCATTAAGAACCACTTATTGAAAATGTGAGATCCCCCATCGCTAATGAATGCTCTCGGAGTGCCAAATCTTGCGAAGATGTAGCATTTCATGAATTGGACAACGCTTTTTCCTTCGTTGTTTGGAAGTGCGATGGCTTCCACTCATTTGGAAACATAGTCTACAACCACTAAGATATATTTATTTCCAAACGAGCTCACAAATGGGCCCATGAAATCGACCCTCCATACATCAAATAACTCGACCTCTAAAATAGGAGAGAGATGTATTTCGTGTCTTCTGGACACTCCGCCTTGCTGCTGATATTTAGAGCATTTCTTTGCAAACTCATATGCATCCTTGTAGAGTGACGACCAATAGTATCCACTCTGGAAAACTTTAGCGGCGGCGCGAATGCCACCATGGTGACCTCCCACTAGAGATGTATGGCAAGCATAGAGAATTTCTACCGCTTCTTCTTCCGGAACACATCTTCTGATGACATGGTCATCACACTCTCGGAACAAGTATGGTTCATCCCAAAATTACTTTTGAACATCGATCAGGAATCTTTTATGTTGGTAAAAGGTCAACTCATCCGGTATTAGCCCACACACAACGTATTTTGCAAAATTTGCATACCACGGCGTATGTTTGAGGGATATTGCAAACACCCGTTCATCGGGGAAAAAGTCGTCTATGTCAACCACATGATCAACATTCGCCCTTGCTTCCAACCTTGATAAATTATCAGCTACTTGATTTTCGCATCCTTTTCGATCTTTTACCTCAAAATTAAATTCTTGTAACAGTAGTACCCACCTAATCAATCGTGGTTTTGCATCTTTCTTTGAAATCAAGTACTGGAGTGCAACATGATCAGTGTGCACGATCACTTTGGTGCCTAGCAAGTATGCTCTGAATTTTTGAAATGCATAAACTACTGCAACCAACTCTTGTTCGGTGAACGTATAATTTTGTTGGGCACTATTCAGAGTCTTACTTGCAGAGTAGATTGGGTGAAACAGTTTGTTACGCTTTTGCCCGAATACAACCCCAGTGCCATACCGCTAGCATCACACATTAACTCAAAAGATTCAGACCAATTTGGGCTGATGATAATCGAAGTGGATATTAGTTTCTCTTCCAAACATTGAAATGCAGCTACACAAGCATCATTAAAGTGGAACTTCACTTCCTTCTCCAAGATTTTGCATAATGGTAGTGCAATCTTTGAGAAGTCTTTAATGAACCTTCGGTAAAATCATGTATGCCCCAAGAAGCTGCGAACACCCTTTACTGAAATCGGTGGGGTAATTTCTCAATGAACTTAATTTTTGCCTTGTCAACTTATAGCCCCTTTTGCGACACCTTATGCCCAAGAACAATACCTTATTTTACCATAAAGTGACATTTCTCCCAATTCAGAACCAAATTCGTTTCCACGCATCTTAGGAGTACTGGTCCTAAGTGAGTCAAACACTCTTCGAATGTATCCCCTATGGCTGAGAAGTCATCCATGAACAACTCCATAGAGTCATCGACCATATCTGCAAAAATAGACAGCATGCAATGCTAAAATGTTGTTGGGGCATTACATATCCCGAATGGCAACCTTTTGAATGCGAATGTTCCATAAGGGCAAGTAAAATTGGTTTTCTCTTGATCTTCCGGTGCAATAGAGATTTGGTTGTAGCCAGAATACCCATCCAAAAACAATACCACCCTCTTTCTGATAACCGGTAAAGCATTTAATCCATAAAAGGCATTGGAAAATGGTCTTTCTCGGTCCATGAGTTAAGCTGTCGGTAGTCCATGCATACTCTACACCCAACCACTGGTCTTGTTGGCACACGTTCTCCTTTTGTATTTGGGACTATGGTTATACCTCCCTTTTACGGTACACATTGCATCGGACTTACCCACTTACTGTCTGCAATAGGGTAGATCACTCCCGCGTCTTGCCACTTGATGATCCCCTTTTTACCACTTCTTGCATTGGAGGGTTTAATCTCCGTTGATGTTCTACACTAGGTTTGCATTCACTGTCGAGCTGAATCTTGTAAGTGCAGATGCTGGGAGGAATTCCTACTATATCGGCTATTGTCCATCCAATAGCTTTTATATGCTTCCGCAGTACTTCAATGAGCAATTTCACCTGCCCTTCAAGCAGATTGGCGGCGATAATTACCGGCAAAGTATTATTGGCTCCTAAGAAGGCATATTTGAGGTGGGAGGGTAGGGCTTTTAACTACAGATTTGGTGGTTCTTCTGTTGATGGCTTTGCAGGGGGACTTTTTTTGTTTTTCAGGTCGATATCCAACTTGATTAGATTCCTTGAATATGCTCTTAATCCTGATAAAGTAGCTACCACTTCCTCGTAACCCTAAACTTCATATTCCTCATAATTGGCAAGTACAGATTCAATGGGTTCATATTTGTGCATTAAATGACTTACACTTGCCACTGCCTCATCTATCACATCCTCAGTAGACACCACGTGGATATTACTTGGTTGCTTCATGGATTTACAGATATTGAAGATCTATTCATCATCGTTCACACAGAACTTCAATTTCCCGATTTCAACATCCACAAATGCTCTCCCGGTAGCTAAGAATGGCCAACCCAAAATAATGGGGATTTCAGCATCGATCTCACAATCTAGAATCACAAAATCAGCTGGAAAGATGAACCGATCCACTTTCACCAATATGTCATAGAGTATCCCCACTGGGTGCTAGATTAATCGATCAGCCATAAGGAGCCTCATTGTGGTTGCCTTTGGTTCACCCAAACCAAGTTGCTTGTATATTGCATAGGGCATCAAGTTGATGCTTGCTCCTAAATCGCATAAGACTATAGCGAATTGGAGCATACCAATTGTGCACGGGATTGTGAATGCCCCACGATCTTCTCTCTTAGTGATTGAATTAGTTGTCATAATTGCACTGCAACTATAGGGCACCTCAATCGTTTCATAGTCCAAGCTCCTTTTCTTTGTAACTAGTTCATTCATGAATTTGGCATATCCCGGCATTTCAAACATGCTTCTACCAGAGGGAGTTTCATCGATAAGCTCTTGAATACTGACAATTTTTTTTGAACTTTTCATCTTCATTCTTCTTTTTCAAACGTTGGGGAAATGGTGGAGGTATCTTAGGTAAAGGGTGTACGACTTTTGGAACTTGAACTTGTTGCTCTGCTTCCTCCTGTGGTTCTTTAGTGAGGTTTCATAGAATAGGTAAATCTTGTTCCTCCACACCTTGGCCCTCTTCATGCTTTTGAGGATCCTCATCTTCCATCACATTCCTTATTGCCACTTTACCGCTACGGGTAACCACATCCAGCTCTCTTTCACTATAGTCCCTCAGTGTTTTGGACGTTAATTGAGCTTATAATACTCAATTTACCTTGCAGCATTTTGATGGCATCAGCATGAGAATTCACTTTACTGTTCAATGATGAAAAGTCATCTTTCATCCCTTTTAGCAAATCATCAGAGCCCTCAACTTTATCGAGTATGCGCGATAACAAATCATTTACCCTAGGACTACTTGCACTCCCTTCAGAGTTCGGGCTCTCACTCAAATAAGTATGGTCTTCTTCTTGATCATCCCGCTCAGTCCCATCTTGCCAACATCTCCTTGTTTTTTCACCACTATAATAATTCCAACCTTGATTTCCACCCCGCGGTTGATAGTGTGGGTGGAAACCCTCCTCGTATCTTCTGGAGTTCCAACCTTGATTCTCCCCCAGTCTTGAGTAACCGGAAGAAGAACCCTCCTCAACTCGAAATACTCCACGTGTCCCATTCATAGGTTCTTGTAGGATTTCCATTTGAGATAACATTTTCTTGATGTTTTCGTCCCTCTCCCTTTCTTTTTCAATTTATTCTTGCGTTAACCGGAAACATAGTGGGGAAACTTGATCATCTTTGGTATATCATGCCTAGTTTACTTTAGTCATTCCATCTAGGAGAACTGAGGCCACTTCAAATGATTGTAACATTATTCCTCCTTGCGCCAATCGATCAGCTATCCCTTTATTAACTGAGTCTAGATTGCGGTAAAAGTATTGGAGCAATAATTCACCAGGCAGTCCATGCGTTGGGCACTTACGCAAACATATCTTGAACCTCATCCATGACTCTTGAATTGGTTCACCCTATTTTGCTTGAAATTGTGAATATCGTCTCTCAGCTTCATCATTCTTGATGGAGGAAATAATCTTTTGTGAAATGCCATAACTAGCTCCTCCCATGATTTAATGGGATTGTTGGGATGCTCAACCAACCATTTAGTAGCTCTCCCAGTCAATGATAATGAGAATAAGTGAAACCGTATGGATTCTTGAGATAGGTTCTTGAATGATAAAGGGGTGCATACTTCCATAAACCTTTGTACATGTTCGTGTGGATCTTCATGCTCTAACCCTCCAAATAAACCTCTTGAGTGTTTGAGTTGGAATGTTGCACTGGTAACTTCTAACATTACTTTTCTGTCAGTTTGTGGCATGCACTTGTCACCCATATCGGCAGAGTTACAAACACTATTATCATCGTCAATGTCATCTTGATGAAAAACACCACCTCTTGAGTGGCCCGCTTGGCAACTATTCTTCCCGTTTGTATTCATATGTCCTGTTGTGGCACACAAATTCTCAAAACAAAACTGAAAATTAGGTAACTAGACTACAACTAAGAAGAACAAAAACTTTATTAATCCAAAAATTCTCAAATAACACCACTCCCCGGCAGCGGTACCATTTTGATGTTTGTCGTAATCAATGACAAAACTTCCAATTCAAGTGTCTATGATCGTGCAATAGTATAATAACCCAACCAAGGGTTGGGGTCGTCCTAAGGGAGTAGTTTTGAGAATTAATAGAAAAATAAAATTTAGCTCTAACTAGTCGTAGCTAAAGATATTAACGAACAAAAGCATAGTAAATAAAAGGGGGTGACACGAAAGTGTCAAATATCAAATGGGGGTTTTGTCACAAGTAAGTAAAAACAACAAAAATTAACAAGAAAATCAAGTATGGGGGAAATTTCTTGGGGTGTGACCGCAATACAAGTTGAGATAAATCGTTGGATACATGCTTTCGATAGGAAATTTGCAATATAATAGTGAATAGGCTAAGCTTTAAATGGAAATAAATTCCCTCTCGGGCAACTTACCCCTTTTCAAATGGGTTCCTCTCGGACACCCAATTGCCGCATGAAAGCCAGCCTACGCCTTACCCCACTCACTCTCTCGAGCTGAGTGTTAGGATATGGGACTAGGGGTCACCCTCTCTGGCTGAACCTCATGTCGACCCACTCCTTAGGCCATTAGTCTAGCGGTCTTGGTTTCGCGACCTCCCTCTTGGGGAAGCCGGAAACACATAGGTGGTTTTGTATTTCCAACTACAAACCCATTAAATTAAACGACAACCACTAGGTGAAATTACCATTAAAATACATATAAACTATCAGCAAGCAAGACCCAACAATAATATCAACACATATTTGCTAAATCACACCCCAAGAATGGGGTTTTTTAGCCACACATCAAGAAATAATAAAATACACCTAACATGATAATGAAATCAACTGAGTATAAGAAATTAAATCTTGATTTAGGAAAAGGAAGAAGATGGAGAAGACCCACATCCAACTTGGGGAAGATGAAATCCTTTTTTCTTCAAGTCTCCCCAAAAACCCTGTCCAAGCTTGAGAGAAAAATATTCCAAAAACATATTATTCTATTGTAAAATAATAATAATGGTTCCAGCTCCTAAAACTTAATAAAGAGTTTAGTATTTATAGCCATCAGAAATTAGTACTGCCGGATAGCTCGTCGAAGTTAGCCGAGTTCGCCGAATGACTCGACGAATTGCCCTTCTTCTGTCTCATCATCGTTTCGTGCTTGCCTTCAGCATCTTCACGTTCTGGACCATTGGGCGGTATAGTACTAATTCACGGAACTTTTTGGTGAATTGCCCACTACTCCTTTGATCACCTTTTTTATCCTCTTCCTTCAGGGCTTCGCATACTGGAAAAAAGGACGGGATCTGTCCCTTTGGCGACTCGCCAAATGTTCTTGGTGGAGCTCAGGTTTTAGCTTCTTCGTTCTTTTCAGTTTTTTTGTTCCTTTTTGCGCTTATGTGTCCATGTTTCCACTAAAACTTCAAATACTTAAAACTTAAGAGTTTACATCAGATATTGAGATAAATTAAGCATTCGAAGACACTATTTCTATCAAAATAAAGCCTGAAATGAGTCTAATTTGTGGACTCATCAGCCGGCTACTATAGGAGGTCTGTTGAGGGTTTCTCCTCTATTACCTCTCCATTGACGGCCTTAACTCAAAAGAAAGTGAAGTTTGTGTGATCGAAGGCTTGTGAGAAGAGCTTCCAAGAATTGAAGGATAGGCTTACGTCCGCTCCGGTATTGACTTTACCAGAGGGTAATGATGGGTTTGTAGTGTATTGTGATTCTTCTCGAGTAGGTTTGGGGTGTGTCCTGATGCAACATGGGAAAGTAATGGCCTATGATTCAAGGCAACTCAAGGTACATGAAAAGAATTATCCAACTCATGATCTCGAATTAGCGGTGGTGGTGTTTTCTTTGAAAATTTGGAGGCACTACCTTTATGGTGTCTATGTTTATGTGTTCACCGACCACAAGAGTCTTCAATATGTGTTTAGCCAAAAAGAATTGAATATCCTACAAAGAAGGTGGTTAGAGTTGTTGAAAGACTATGACATGAGTGTCCGTTACCACCACGGCAAAGCCAATGTAGTTGCGGATGCCCTTAGTAGATTTTCCATGGGTAGTATGGCTCATGTCAAAGATAAAAAGAGGGAATTGGTTCGTGATGTGCATAGGTTGGCCCGGTTAGGTGTCCAACTAGTGATTCCACTAAGGGTTGGTTCATAGTCCTTCATAGTTCCAAATCATCCTTAGTGGTTGATGTAAAGTCTAAGCAACACCTTGATCCTATTTTAATGGAATTGAAAGAATCGATTCTCAACAAGTCCATTGAGGCTTTCTCCTAATGGGGAGATGGGGTGCTTAGGTACCAAGGTCGGCTATGTGTTACGGATGTTTATGGCTTGAGAGAACAAATTTTGAATGAGGCCCATGGTTCGTGATAATCTATTCATCCGGGAGCCACCAAGATGTACCGTGATTTACGGGAAGTCTATTGGTGTAATAGTATGAAGAAAGATATAGCAGGATTTGAGGGCAAATGTCTAAATTGTCAACAAGTTAAGGTCGAAAACCTAAAGCCTGGAGGCTTGGAAGTGGGAGGATGTCAACATGGACTTTGTTGTGGGTTTTCCCTGTACTCGAAGGCAACATGATTCTATTAGGGTCATTCTGGATAGGATGACCAAATCAGCCCATTTCATTCCCGTCAAGTCTTCTTTTATGGCGAAAGACTTTGCCAAGTTGTACATCAAGGAAATAGTGAAGTTGCATGGAGTTCCTTTATCGATTATCTTGGATCGGGGTACTTAATTTACTTCACATTTTTGGAAGCTTTCCAACAAAGACTCGGTAGAAATGTTAAACTTAGTACCACTTTTCACCATCAAATTGATGGTCAAGCGGAACACATCATTCAAACTTTAGAGGACATGTTGAGGGCATGTGTTATTGATTTCAAGGGTAATTGGGATGACCATCTACCGTTGATAGAATTTTCCTACAACAATAGTTACCACTCAAGTATCGCCATGGCACCGTTTGAAGCGTTGTATAGTAGGAGATGCAAATCTTCGGGTTGGTGGTTTGAAGTATATGGAGTTTCCCTACTTGGTCCCAAGTTAGTTCATATGGCCATTGAAAAAATTTGCCTCATTAGAGAAAGGTTGAAGATGGGTCAAAGTCGGCAAAAGTACTATGCCGACGTTAGAAGAAGGGATCTAGAATTCGAAGTTGGCGATTTTGTCTATTTGAAAATCTCACCCATGAAGGGTGTGATGAGGTTTGGCAAATAGGGGAAACTTAGTCCCCGGTTTGTAGGTCCCTACCAAGTCTTGAAACGAGTCGAGAAGGTTGCATACGAATTAGACTTGCCGAATGAGTTGTCCCCGGTTCACCAAGTGTTTCATGTATCCATGATCAAGAAGTGCATTGGTGATCCGGTATCCATCCTACCTTTAGAAGGTTTAGGAGTTGATGAGAAACTTTCTTACGAAGAGGTCCCGGTCGATATCTTGGACTGACAAGTGAAAAAGTTGAGAAATAAAGATGTTGTTTCGGTTAGGTTCTATGGAGGAATAATTTAGTTGAACGTGTTACATGGGAGGCCGAGGCCGATATGAAGTCCCGTTATCCTCATCTTTTTCCTTCTACTCCTACCCAAACTTGAGGTAATTAATTCCTCTTGAATTCTAAGTGCTTTGGGAGTCATGTGCATTTTGTGAGTTTTCATGATTTCCTTATGTTGTGCATGTTCTTGTGACAATTCATGAGTAGCATAAATTAAGTTTTCATGGATTACATATTCCTCATGTTGATTGCATTTTTATATGATGAGTGCAATTTTTTATTTCATGAGGTGAATTTATGAACATGTTTAATTATGTGATGAATGACTATTTGGCTCTATATTGTTATGTTGAGCTTACATGAGTTGGAGAGGTTAGTTCCTCCTAAATATACATGAGAATTCATGAGTTTCCATGCATATTGAGTTGGTAGATGTAGTTCCTACTTTCTTGTAATGCATTGACCATGTCTTATATTGGAG
This sequence comes from Solanum okadae, assembly GCA_036553675.1. Taxonomy (NCBI): domain Eukaryota; kingdom Viridiplantae; phylum Streptophyta; class Magnoliopsida; order Solanales; family Solanaceae; genus Solanum; species Solanum okadae. Next base: position 36,114,151 of record CM071686.1, read on the forward strand.
TTGATGTTTCCCCCTATGAATCTTGCATTTTGTTTTTGCATACTTGTTGGGCTGCCAGTCTTCAATCTACACTTCTGTAAGGTGTCCAGATTTTCGTTTGAGGACGAATGTCCCCAAGGGGGAGATAATGTAGTACCCCAAATAATGGTAGGATAAACTAGAGCCTCATCGTGTGGGTTAGAGTAACTTTAATTCAACTAGGCTATTTTAGAGCTTGAATGAATGAGGAGGGAGTCTAGGGTGAAGCCTAGGACCCTAAACTACCTAAGAAAAATAAAGGAAAACAACACCTACCTTTGGTCCACTCGGTAATGGGCAGTAGCTTCGCCCATATGCCTTGGCGATGCACCAAAGGGCTAACCTTTCCGAATGGACAGCCTCCCATTAAGTCCTAGCTATTGTAACAAAGGGCGAGATGGGTTGAAGGTCGCCCAATGGGTTGGCGATACTCCCATTGCCCCTCCCCATCGCCTAGTGAGATTCCCACTTAAGGAGCTCACTGTAACTTTGGGTGAGACCAAGGTGCATTAGGTGTGTCACCTAAGTGCCTTGGCGAGCCAAGGGTGCCAAAGGGAGAGCTTCAGTGTGGGAAGACTAGAAATTTGAGTTTAATGAAGGGTCTTTTAGTAAATCTTTCCTAAACTTGAACCAACACTTTCTACTCTTTTCCTACTAAATATAAATACTTTTTAGATCAAATTCTTCCTTTTTAATCATTTTTAAAAGAGATAAAAGAAGACCCAAATCCTTTCAATATTTCTCTCTCTAGAAATTCCTCCATTGAAGAACACCAAGAACTTAAAGATTAGGGTTCAAGCTCTAAGATTTTCATTCCAATTGGTGGACAAGGCTTCAATTAAGGTATGGGGTCCTTGATTCACAGAATAGTTTTCTCCATGAAACCCTTCAAACTCTAATTTCGAAATTGGTATATTGTTCAAAAACTAGGGTTTCTATTGTAACCATGAGTGCTTCCTAAAAACTATTTCATCTTGTTAATGGCATTACTATGGATGATTTGATATTTAATGGTGATTTTCATCGTAAAATTCCCCTTGAACCCATGAATACCCCCATGACCCCAATTTCAAGTATTGTGATGGGTGTATTGATGCAAGATGATTATTATGAATTGCTACTATATGAATTTAGTTATTGAATCTTGTTCTATCCATGCCTATTGTAGTATCTTTGGATGTAATTGTGAGACATGATTCATGACATTAAAAAGGGGTAAATTGCTAGGGTTTGTGCATATGAATGAAAGATGTGTATAAACTATTGATTCATTTAGAAAGTAAATCTCCTATGTCTAAGGTGTAAAGTTGGTATTGTTGAAAGATAGTTGTTCCCTTACCCTTACACTTGAGATTATATGTATTGTTTAGTATGATGATATTGTTGTTGTTGGGTTGTTGCAAGGACAATTACACACACATATGCTTCATGCATAAACATAATTATGATGTAATCAAATGGTGTTAATTGAAAGTATAGTTCTCATATGCACCTTCACACATTATTATGCATGAATTGTACATAAACCATGTTGATCCTATTGTGTTGATTGAAAGTCCATTCTCAAGAGAGCACATGATCTTGGTGTGAAAGTTATCCTCACATACTAATTATGATTCTAAAGGTGAAAGTACATTCTCACCTTTAATGAATCCTTGAGATATTTTATTAATTGTATTGAATGAGGGGTAGAGTACATCGTTCACACATGTAAATACAATTCAAAGACTAATGACGTATAATTTGGGAAATATTGCTTAGCACCGAATGTATATGGATAATGAGGTAAAGGCCTTCTCGCCAATGCGATACGCTCAAATTACACCTCCATAAATCAGCATATGCGGTCGTTTTCAAGTAAAGAACCAAGGTTGGGTCGATCCCACGAGGAATATGGTTTAGACTTAAACTTAACTGACGATTATATTCGTCTAGTCAATGTATTTCCGAAAACAAGTAATTAAAGTGGGGGGATTTGTGCAACAAATTCAAGAAATTACGTAAGTATTCAGTGAGCAAGATTCAAACTTTAGTTGTTATCAAGATGAGAAAGTAACTAGGGTGTACGTGTTCCCCATAAGCTCATAACGCGGTAATCCTAGTAATAGCAATCCTTTCCTAGTGTATTACATGCAAAGTGATAAGTTAGGTATCTCTAATTCCTTGGTCCGACAATTGGAGAATTTCACCCTGCACCTTGGTCCGGCTATGTGTGTATAATTTACTAACCCTTACCTTTACCTCATATTCGACATCACATCGATGTATGGCTTAGTTTTCACCTCGCACCAATCGACATTAGACTATTAGATAGTATCACACTAAATCTATGTTTATAATTCTTTTCTTATTAACTACCGCCTTGGTCCGGCAAGTAGCAACAAGGCGAGTTCTAACGTGTGTACTCATTAAAAAGACTTCTAAACGAAAGAATTATCAATGCATGCAACAACACTATTCAAGAATTGCTTGGTTACTATTCATACCTTGTTAATCGATCATGGTTCCCACAACCCTAGTTGTGTATTTAGTTACCCATATTAGCAAGAACACAATTCATATTTTTAGAAGAAGAAATCATGAACTTACGTAATGAGAATGATAAACCCAGAATTTCAACTTGAATTTCCAAACCAAAATCTTCAAAACGAACTTAGGAAATTAAGAATTGCTAAAATTGCAAGTTAATCTCCCAAGTCAAGACCTAGAATAAAAGTAATAAAGTCTAACCCCTAAAAATGAGGTTTACATGCCCTATATATAGAAAAATAAGTCCTAACTAAAAAGGAAATGAAATAAGGAAATAATGTTTCAGTAAGTGGGTTCGATCGACGATACTGACCTACGGACCGTGGATTGATCTACGGTCTGTACAACTCTTCCGTGACTCAGGACTTGGGCAAATTTTTACCTTCAAAATCTTCAAATCTCTGAACCAAACAACAGATCACCAAGACGGACCGTGGATTGATCTACAGTCCGTGGATCCTCCTCCATAGCTCCATACTTAGAATCTTCAAAATCTGGTACTGGAACCCTTCTCTGAATCATTTGTCAGAACGTTACTACTGTCCGTAGATCAATCTACGGTCCATCGATTGGAACTGTGGTTCCACACTTGGTCAAGAATTCCCTGATTTTCCTACATGCCCTGCTAGTCCATCTATGATCATCATCTACATAACGTAAATGGACCTATGGTCAGTGTATCACATCCGTAGATGGGCTATTTTGTACATTCCTCAGCTATGTCCTCAACTTTCGCGTCTGAAATTATTCCCTGAAAACATGATAAAAACACATTACTGCTAATATAAAATGGCCCTAGACACACAACTCTTAAGTTAAATGTATCAAAAATATTGTAGACTCACGGTATATCACAATGCAATGTCGAGGGTCATCCACAAGGGAACTCATGAGATGGAAGCCACTCCGCCAATGCCATAAGGCGGGTTGCTAGAAGTAATCTCCCTATCCTAGAACTATGTGCCAACATCGGACCTTAGCTAGTGGATCCACCTTATAGTTAGATATTTTAGTTCTACCTTAGGCAAGTAGAACACATTTCTCGGTGTGGGGTTACATGACACCGGATTCCATGTAGCTCACATGGTCTATGTCGGTTATGGCTACCTTTCGCTAAATAACGAAGACAATGAATGAGGCACGAATGATGCTATAACTTCTTGGTGAATTTGCTTAGTAGGAGTGGGGGTATGAGACTTCACTCCCACATTGCACAAGTGGGTTTAATAAGGTTTTGTAGTTTGGTTCCTTTGCATTATATGCATGCATATTGAATGGTTAGTTGATGTCAATGACTTTCCTTATATTCAAAGTATTATGCATGACTATTTCCTTAATTGTGACCAATGATATTAATGAGGTTTGAAGATGTTGTGCATGACCAAGGTAGCTTCAAAGGGGTATTTAGTAAGGTTGGTATTATGGGATGCCAACCATACATTTCACAAGTGCTTCCTTGGGGTTGCTACGGTGTTGATAATATCTTGAAATGATTATAAGTATGATTGTGGCCTGTGTTGCACGTTGGATATGCACATTGGTTTTCAAACTCAATAAATGCATATTTATCACTAAATTGTCCGTTTTATCATGTTTAAGGATTTTATGCATGTTTCCATACTTAGTACATTTTATGTGCTAACCCCTTCTTCCTTCTACTACTTATTGAGTGTAGGTTCCGGCTAGGTGACTTCACTCTCATACGAAGAAGGCTTGGATTGCTATCTCCAAGTAGTTGGTGAGTCCTCAAGTTCGAGGACGGGATTTCCTATTTTCTTAGTCATGTTGTATCTCGTATATTAAGACTTTATATTGATGTATAAGGGCTAAGTCCCAAACTTTGTATTCTTTGGTTTAGATGGTGTACGAGACAAATGTCTAGATTCCTATGATTTCTTATATGGAAAAATGAAATTGAACTTTGATTGTAAAAGTTTTAAATTTTCCGCATTATTTCTATGTCTTATGTCATGATGATGCTAGTTGGCTTGTATGAGACCCCTTCAGGATCAAGTACGCCATGTTACGACTTGGGGGTGCTCTCGGGTTGTGAAAACGAGGGTCTTCACGGACCGTGGTACCCACCACGGCCCATCTTGTCTTCCGTACATAAAAAAATATATTGTTTTACTTTCTGTACTTTTATTTCTGTTTCATATTTTGACTTTGTGGCCCTTCCCAGTGATGGATTGGGTGATGGCATACTTAAGGCAACCCGTCATGTTGTAATTACACAGGGGAAGTCTGAGTACCCTATAGTGTGTCATTTTACTGATTTATTTATTAATGAGTGTCTGCATTGTTCAGGTACTATGGCTCCTCGTAGAAAAAACGGTGATCAACCTTCCTCACCAACTGCTTCTCAATCGGAAAGTGGTAATGCTTCGGAGTCTAGTAGTTCCGAGGTGCAGATAAATACCACTAATGAGGAGAACTCACCTTGAGCTACTAGATCCCAGACAACGAGGGCGATGGCTGATGGGGCGTCGAGTTCTATACCCGTGTATGAGATTCTTCCTACTATGGCGATTGATGTGAGAACCACTGATGCTGCAGTTAGAGTCGCAGATAGCACTACTGATGGTGTTTTCCTTGTTGATGTAGGCACTACTGAGGGTGAACCGAGTGTTGATTTAGCGGGCTCCGGGAAACCGGACCCACCCGCTTGTTGATGGTTCATCGGTGCTATGCGCCTCTGGTTTGCTTCACCCAAATCCATTACTTTTTACTATTTTTCTGTGTATTGGGGACAATTGCACCATTTTTTTGGGTGGGGTAAATGGATTGTGAGTGATAGGGTGAAATCTGAGTAACCCAACTTATAATCCTCTCTTGGGGTTTTCTTGCGTGTGTTCTTTTTCCCCAAGAGACTGTTTAATTTCTGTTGAACCGGCATGTGTTAGGATCATATGTGTAGAAGCATGAAAATGAATGAAGCATGATGGCTTATGAAAAATAATACCCATCCAAATTTTATGTGCTAGAATTTGTAGGCTAAGATAAGTTGAATGTGTTTACTCAGAGTATGACATGATAATGAATCAACTTGATGGCATGACTTAAGCTAAAACTTGAATTGGGTATTATAATCTGATAATGAAACTATGTGCCAAGAGTGTGTGAGAATAGTTGATTGTTCAAATAGTTTTTATGCCAATCTAGAACTTGCCCGATTAGTCATGCTAAGACAATCTACTCTAGAGGCTAGGAAGTGATCATAGGCCCTTGTTCTGATAAGTCCGCAAATTGCATAAAAGAAGAATCCTACCAAATGAAATAAATGCTTCCTTTGATCCAAATGATTTGAGCCTAAATTAGACCATTGCTTTCTAAACCCCTAACTCACCTTCCCATAATCTACTATGTTGGCCCCAGTCCCTCCTTGGACATGTGCACCTCGACTTAGGCATAATGCCTAAGTTGAGGGTGGCTAATGTAAAAGGTAACTTCAATCTTGGCCCTGATCCGACATCGGGTATTGTGTACCTCAACCAATGGAAAACCCATAAGTTGAGGGTGGCTATGAAAGACGAAACCGAAAAAAAATGGGTATGAAAAGAGTTTGATGTTGAAAAAAAAGAAAAAGAAAAAGAGAGGAAAGGATGTGACTTGTTGAAATCTAAAGAAAAGAATACAACGCAAGAAAGAGATTAAAGTGAAAAATAAAGAGCTACAACGTCTAAAGTCGCATCCTTGTTTGAAGAAAATCAAGGGAAAGAAGGTAAAAAGATAGGATGTCAAAAATAGGGCAAAAAGAGGTTGAAAGCCTATAGGTCTCTGAATTATGTTACTAAACCTGTTGCTGATGCAGTTTGTGGAGGCTCATTTATGAGGAAGCCATTTGCAGAAAGCATGCAGCTATTAGATGAGGTCTCAAAGAACAACAGAGCATGGTACACTAGAGATGCAGAGGTAGGAGAGCTCGGGTATACATTTGAGCTTTCAGCTGATCAAAGGAACAGAGAAGAAGAAAGGGACCAAGACATGGCACATATGAGGACTCAAATAGACTTGCTCACAAAGCACATTGTTGCCAAGTCTGAAAAGGTGAATGCTGTGGAACAGCAGCACATGTATGAAGATCAGGATCTTGACATTGATGAGGAAGCTAACTATTTGGGAAATCAAGGAGGTTTCCGAAATTATAACTCTGGAAATCAGGGTTACAATTCTGGAAATGCAGGTCAGAGCTATGCTAGGGATGGTCAGTATGAAAGGCCAGCAAATAGAGATCAAGTAAACTGGCAAAACAGAGAGGGGTATAAGAATGACCGCAGTGGTGTATATGTACCTCCAGGTAATAGAGACCGGGTGAGTGGTAGTTCTAATGGGTCTAAGCTGGAAGACATGATGGCTAAGGTACTTCAAAAGGTTGAGTCAACTGATGCAGGGGTGAAAGAAATGAGAGGTGAATTCTCGAGCATGAGTCAGTTGGTGGACTCTCACACCACCTCCATTAAACAAATAGAGCAGCAGTTGGGGCAACTCTCAGCCTCAATGAATCCGAAAAAGAACGGATCACTACCAAGTGATACTATTCAAAATCCCAAGAAGGAAGGACACTGCATGGCCATAGCCACCAGGAGTGGTAAAGTTCTTTCTAACCCTATTTCTACAGGTACCAAGTATGAATAGGTCTTGGAGCAAGCTAGTAGAGAGGAGAATGAGAATATACAGGTAGATGATCAGGGAGAGGCTCAGCAATCTCAACCTAAAGCACAACATTCGAGAGGAAAAGAGAAAGAGGTTCAGGAACACCTGCCCTTACAGCAGTTTCCCAGACCACCTCCTCCTTTCCCTCAAAGGTTTAAAAAGAAAGCTGAAGATGGAAAGTTTACGAAATTCATCACCATGCTAAAACAACTTTCAATAAACATTCCATTGGTTGAAGCACTAGAGCAGATGCCAGGATATGCCAAGTTCATGAAAGACTGGGTCACCAAGAAAAGAGTTGTAAGTCATGATTTCTCTAACGATGTCCATCATTGCAGTGCCATTGCTACCAGATCTCTGGTACAGAAAAAGGAGGATCCAGGTGCATTCATAATACCATGCACCATTGGGTCAATCAAGTTTTCAAAAGCTCTATGTGATCTGGGAGCGAGCATAAATCTGATGCCTTTAGCCATTTATAAAAAGTTAGGCTTGGGAGTAGCAAAACCTACATCAATGAGGTTGGTGATGGCTGATAGGTTAGTAAAGAGACCAGTGGGTATCCTGTGTGATGTACTGGTAAAGGTGGACACTTTCATCTTTCCAGCTGATTTTGTGATTCTGGACTGCAAAGTAGATTTTGAGGTTCCCATAATCTTGGGATGACCCTTTTTGGCCACAGTAAGAGCTTTAGTGGATGTTGAGAGAGGAGAGTTGAAGTTCAGACTCAACACAGATGAGGTAAGGTTCAACATTTGCAGGTCAATGAAACAGCCACGAAATATGAATGTGATATCTGCAATAGAGATGGTCACTGATGAAGACATGAGGGTACCTATGGAAGAAACAATGGTTGTTGAAACATTAACAGCAGTACTTATGAACTTTGATGTGGATTTCCGGTCTGATTATGTAGAGACCGTGAATGCCTTGCAGGGTATGGGAACACATTCATATGCGCCAAAGAAATTGGACTTGGACTTGAAAAACAGGCCAAGTCCTCCAGCGAAACCATTCATTGAGGAGCCACTAGTGTTAGAGCTGAAACAGTTACCCAATCACCTCAGGTATGTATTCTTGGGTACTAATAACACTTTACCTGTGATATTGGCTGCAGATTTGAATGAAGAGCAGGTACAAGAGATGATCAAGGTGCTAAAAAGATACAAAAGAGCCATTGGATGGACCATTGCTGATATAATAGGGATACCTCCAGGTATTTGCACGCATAAGATTCAGCTTGAGGAAGACTGCAACTCGACTATTGAACACTAACGGAGGTTGAACCCACCTATGCAAGAAGTGGTTAAGAAAGAAATAATCAAATGGTCAGATGTTGGGGTGGTCTATCCTATTTCTAATAGCCACTGGGTCAGTCCAGTGCAATGTGTGCCTAAAAAGGGAGGCATGACTGTGGTAGCGAATGCCAAGAATGAATTAATCCCGCAGAGACCCGTCACTGGATGGCGAGTGTGCATGGATTACAGGAAGCTGAACAAGTGGACTTTGAGGGATTATTTCCCTATGCCTTTCATGGACTAGATGCTTGATATGTTGGTAGGTAAATGATGGTACTGTTTCTTAGATGGATACTCTGGCTATAACCAGATATCAATTACACCTGAAGATCAGGAAAAGACCACCTTCACATGTCCGTATGGTACCTTTGCGTTTAAACGCATGCCATTTGGACTATGTAATGCACCAGCCACATTTCAAAGGTGTATGATGTCCATCTTTTCACACATGGTTGAAGACACTCTAGAGGTATTTATGGATGACTTCTCTGTAGTAGGCGATACTTTTGATTACTGTTTAATCTTAGCAGGGCTTTATAGAGATGTGAGGAAGCCAACTTAGTGCTAAATTGGGAGAAGTGCCACTTTATGGTAAAAGAGGACATAGTCCTTGGACACAAGGTGTCACAGAAAGGAATTGAGGTTGATAAGGCTAAGATTGAGGTGATTGAAAAATTACCTCCGCCAATCTATGTGAAGGGTGTTCGAAGCTTCCTAGGACACGCCGGATTCTACAGGCGTTTCATCAAAGACTTCTCAAAAATTGCACACCCCATGTGCAAGCTTTTAGAGAAGGAGGTGACATTTGTCTTTGATGAGATATGACTTAAAGCTTTTGAGTGCCTAAAAGAGAAACTGATTTCAACACCAGTGATTATTGGCCCAGACTGGGCAGAGCCATTTGAGGTGATGTGTGATGCCAGTGGGACTGCGTTAGGAGTTGTGTTGGGACAAAAGTGCAACAGAATGTTCCATCCGATTTACTATGCTAGTAAGTCGCTAAATGGGGCACAGCAAAACTACACGGTCACTGAACAGGAACTATTGGCTGTAGTGTATGCTTTTGAAAAGTTCAGAGCTTATCTTCTGGGCACTAAAGTGATAGTTCACACAGACCATGCTGCTTTGAAACATCTCATGGCAAAGAAAGATGCCAAGCCTAGGCTGATCAGATGGGTGTTGCTTCTTCAAAAGTTTGACTTCGAAGTGAAAGACAGGAGGGGTTGTGAGAACCAGGTAGCTGATCACCTGTCCAGGTTGGAAGCTGCAAAGAAGGAAGAACTTGAGCTCGAGATAGATGACACATTCCCGGATGAACAGGTATTAGCTGCTACTCTTGACCTTATTCCTTGGTTTGCTCATTATGCTAATTTTCTATTTAGTGACTTAATGCCCGAAGGACTAACATATCAGCAAAAGAAAAGGTTCATGCATGATGCAGACAAGTACTTTTGGGATGAACCATAACTGTACAGGGTGTGTGCTGACAATATAATTAGGCAATGTGTTCCGGAAGCCGAAATGTTGCATATCTTGGAGGCCTGTCACTCATCTCCAGTTGGTGGTCATCATGGTGGTGCTCCAACAGCTCACAAGATACTTCAATGTGGGTATTACTGGCCGACAATTCATCAAGATGCAGTGGATATAGTAAAGAGCTGTGATGTGTGCCAGCGGCAAGGAGCCATCTCTCGGCGCCATGAGTTACCCATGACACCTATTCTGGAGGTGGAATTGTTTGATGTGTGGGGTATTGACTTCATGGGTCCCTTTGTGAGTTCATATGGGAAGAAATATATACTGGTGGCTATGGACTATGTATCCAAATGGGTTGAAATGGTTGCATTACCTGAGAATGATGGAAAGAGTGTCGCTGGGTTCTTGAAAAAGAACATCTTCTCAAGGTTTGGAACACCCAGAACCATTATTAGTGATGGTGGGTCTCACTTCTGCAACAAAGTCTTTAGTGCACTTCTGACCAAGTATGGAGTAAAACAGCACAAGGTGGCAACACCTTATCACCCACAGACTAGTGGTCAAGTGGAAGTTTCCAACAGGGAAATTTAAAAAATCTTGGCAAAGACAGTGAATAACAACAGGACAGATTGGGCACGGAAGCTAGATGATGCCCTATGGGCATATCGGACAGCTTTCAAGACACCTATTGGTATGTCTCCATATCAATTGGTGTTTGGAAAGGCGTGTCATCTACCAGTTGAGCTTGAGCATAGAGCACTCTGGGCGTTGAAGAAGCTGAATCTAAATTGGAGCGAAACCGAAAACTTGAGGCTAGATCAGATCAATGAGATGGATGAGTTCCGTCTGAGGGCCTATGAGAGGGCTGCACTGTATAAGGATAGGATGAAGCTATATCATGACAAGCATATTGAAAAAAAGAGCTTTACTCCTGGTGACTTGGTGTTACTTTTCAACTCCAGATTGCGTCTGTTTCCAGGAAAACTGAAGTCTAAATGGTCTGGACCCTTTAAAGTCACACAGGTTTTTCAATCTGGTGCTACTGAATTGGAAAATGAGAAAGGCGAGAGGTTCAAAGTTAATGGTCAGCGAATCAAGGCGTATTTGGGTGCTCCTGAGGATGTGAAAATTGTGGAGGAATGTAAACTTGATGAAGTCTGAGTAATCAAGTAACATGCGTCGTGCCGCGACGCTAAATTGTGCGTTGCTTGGGAGGCAACCCAAAATGTAATTATATTAGGTATAGTCTCGTTTTCCTTATTTTTTTTATTTTTATAGAGTTACTGCGTGCTGAGGTGTGCAGAAGAGAATAAAAGGGAAAATGCAGAAATTAATGCAGACTGAACGTCACGGTCAGGACCACGAACCGTATATCTTTTCACGGGAAATATCACCATTCGTCAAATGGAGGACTGAATTTGGAAGCTACTGGAAATTGCATAAAATAGGGTTCACGGTGGGTTTAATGGTCCGTCATAAATTGTACGAAACGTATAACCTCCCGTGAACTTCAGGCAGAAAACTCAGTTCCTAGTCAACATCACGGATAGTTTCATGGACCGTGATTTTCTTTAAGGGAAAATTTACGATCCGTCATCTGCACCAGGTAAGTTTCTTGCCAGGGTAATGCTACGAACATAGCCACAGACCGTTTTATCTTCCACGAGAAGTTTCATGGCCCGTGGACCATTACCCAGTAACACCGATGACCGGACCCGACCCGCGCGTAACCCAACTCATAAATTACGATGTATTTCATGATTCCAAAGAGCAGAACTTCAGTTTCTCTCTTTGTCTCCTCCATAACGGTTATCTCAGAAGACTTTGATCATTATTCATCAATAAATCCCACATCTACCCAAAAGTCTGAACCCTCAGTTTTTAGTTGCACTTCTGTTTCCAGCTATTTCCGATTTTGTTTCTTCAATCCAAGTAAGTTGAGTTTCAATGGTTTGCACCGTTACATCTTGTCTATAATGCTTTCAATTTTCTTGATTTCATTATGCATTTGTGATGATTAATTGCTAAGCTATTACTTAATTGGAGTGGGTAAGTTGAAAAATTGGAAATTTGTAATTATTCTTGGGTGTTGGTCGATCACAAGGGGGTCAAAATTTTAGGTCAGGTAGTGACAGTTAGGTTACTTAATTTGGTTGAATAAGTAGTAAGGTAGGGTTTAAAGTATGACACGAGCCTGTATTTGTACAACAATGGGGATTGAGTGCAAAAATCTGATGTTGGGAAGAAGATGACAGACCTATTGCCTAATATAAGACTACGGCAGGTTGTACGGACCGTGGAAAACATTACAGGTCGTACAACTTGTCGTAGACCACACTACAAGATCAACCCAGTCCTCAGTTTTAGTTCACGGGCCGTGAAACCTTTCGTTAACATCCCTTGGTTAAATGACCATAAATTCCTTATGCACTAGAATTCTGTTTAAACTCCACAGGGGACATCACGGTCAGTTGTTGATACCACGGCCCGTTCAAGTGCGCGTAGTATTCCCTTGATTGTATTTTTAAGTTTTTTAAGTTTTTAGCTTTTATTAATAATTGTTATTCCGTGGCCCTTCCCGATGATAGATTGAGTAACGACATTCTTAAGGCAAGGCGTCACGATGATATTACACAGGGGAAGTCTGAGTACCCGCTAGTGTCGTTTATTAATGATTGTACTGAATTGGTGTTTTGCTTCTCAGGTACAATGGGTCCCAGAAGAAAGAATGCTACCAAACCTGCTCCTGTCACCGCTTCACAATCAGAGGGTCATAGCGATTCCGAAGCGAGTGGATCTGAGGTGCAAATAAATGTTTCACCGGAAGATCACTCGCCTTGGGCTACTAGATCATTGACTAGGAGAGCTATTCTGCAGGACTCTCCTCCTCAATCTGAAGAGGGAGGTAGTAGTTCCGAGAATGGGGAAAACTCGGGAAGTCCAACTGATACTGCTGCTGGTAACCAATCTGCCGATGACTCAGGGGACAGTGCTGAATCTGACAGCGGTTCTCAGGCCGACATAGGTACTTCTCCACCTATGGCTACCACAGAAGCTGAAAATGAGGTACGAAAGGAAACAGTTAATAGAGAGGATGAGGAGGAAATCACCAATGATGATACCATGGTGATGTATGTGAACGCTCAGGAACCTAACCCTGTATTGAGACCACAGCTGATTGCTTGTTATCGCTCCATGTGGACTGTCAACAGATCTAAAGAGTTCTTCGACAATGGCATTGTGAATAAAACTGGGGGCTTCAAGAATCGAGCAATTATGCTTGAGACTAGGGTGGTGGTAGCTGATGTCAAGGCATTCTCGGACATCTATCAGATATTTCAGCTCCATCAGTTCGATTGGATGGACAATGCACCTGGTGATTACTCTAGCCACCTGACCAGAGAATTTTATTCCTCTTATGCAGCTACATTGATGAATTTTGCGGCAGCTACTGAGACCACGAAGCGTGGATAGAAAAATATGGCTAGTACCTAGGGTCCACTCAACTCAATCATAGTTAGGGGCAAATCAATAGATATTTCTGAGGCGTTGATTAACAGAATGTTGTACGGTCCAGAATACTCTGCACCCATTTTAGTTGGCCTTTTCGAGGGCAAACATCATGAGGTCACCAGTGATGCTACAATGGAAGATCAGACTTCTCGAGAAAGAGTTTTATGCTGGATTGCGAAGCAAATTGCCATAGATGGAGAAAATACAGGTTGGGTCACCACAACTCCAACACTTATCACTAAAGCTTCGTTATCTTTCCCGGCTAAGGTTTGGTGGGCTGTTTTCCGAGCGCAATTACGATCGACAGCTAATGATAACACTTTGTCCCCTTCCGTGGCCTCGTTAGTAGCATGTCTTCTGGTCGGTTATCCGGTCAATGCAGGAAGGATAATAGCAATCGAGATGAGAGACAGGGCACTAAATGAGCGAGCTGCACTTCCTTTTCCCTGTCTGATAGGGATATTATGCCGAGGAGCAAATATTCCTCCGATGGGGTGAAGCATTCAGACTAACCCAGGTTTCAAAAATTAAAGATGTCACGAACCATCTCTTTGGCGCAAAATCTGTCGTTGTAGGTACTTTAGTTGTTATTCCACATGTCCCAATTAAGATCCCCTAGGCCAGTAGAGATCCAGAACAGGGGGAGTCATCACAACCATCCACAGAGGCACCACCACCCCCAGCTTCAGCATCCCAGACTTTAGGTACTTTTATCACTATCCCTATGCTTTTTCTTGAGAAATTGGTTGCAGATCAGTGCCAGACCAGGACATTGGTGGACCAAATTGTGCTCCGGATGCCCGAGCTGATAGAGACAAAGGTATTAGCCGCGAAAAAGGAGATAAAAGATGAGATGAGGACGAAGCTATCAATCTTAAAGAACTGAATGGATAGTTTGGAGAACCTTGTTCAGGATCACTTCCAGGCTACATGTTCAGTCGATACTGAAGAGTTCAGAACCCAGTTAGCCAAAATGCGCACTCAAATTGCTAACCTGGCTGAAAAGCCAACACAGGTGCCCACTCCAGTCATGCCAGAGTCATTGATGCAAATGCTAAGTCAGGTACCCTCCACTCAAAAACTCGATGACCTTTGGGGAGAACCCCCTACAAGTAAATCCGGCAAGAGAAAGCACATAACTGGAGAACTTGATAAGGAGACCCCTACTGACCCCGCCAGAGAGGCAAGAAGGCAAGAAAAGAAAGCCCGTAGAGCATCAAAGAGGGAAGCTAGAGAAAAGGAAGCCTTTGACCAGCTACAGCGAGATGCAGCCTTAGTTGGAGCTTCTGGTAGTGGCACACCTGCTTCGACTAATGAGGACCACACTGATGATGTCTCGAAACCTGAGAGTGCACTCATTGATAAGGGTGCCAATGCTGATACAACGACCGGCGTCTAGAGCGCCGTAGGTATGACCCCTCCTCTTAGCCTGTGTATTTGATTGTTTTATCTAGACTTTGAGGACAAAGTCCTTTTTATTTGGGGAGAGGGTAGTCAGCAGCCGGCCATAGCGGTTATCTCTTTGTATTACTGTGTTGGGTATTTTATATATTGAGTTGTGCAGCAGCTACTCTGTATATTGAAGACCCAAACATGAGTTTGACTGTTAGGATCTTTCGATGACATCTTAGATACTGATAAGTTGAAAATGGCTAATCTAACAAATTAAGGTAAACCAAGAAACTAAAAAAAATTCAATCCTGTGTAGTATGTGAGTAATTTTTGGTTGAAGTCTAACACTAGGAGCAGAAACTACAACTTTCCTAAGTAGTCTTGCTTGAATATGAAAATAACCGGATTGGAAAGGATCAGTAGGCCATTTTTGTTAAACCAATAAAAAGCCAAAAATAAAGGAACCAAATGAAAAGTTTATCACTTGAACCCAATTTGAGCCTTAAATCAGTCTTTGTTCCTACCCAATATATATCAAATCCTTGGTTCTCCGAAGGTACACGATATTACAACTCAGGCCAAAAGCCTAAGTTGAGGGTGATTGCAATTCCAAAAAAAAAAATAGTGAGCTGAGTTCATAGATAAAAAAAATAAAAAAATAATTATATATATATATATATAAATATAATAATAGCTACTGGGTCGAGCTGAAATAAAGATAAAGAGAGAATCACTCAGAAAAGAGTTTGTGAGAACGAAACTTTGGGAAACCAAGGAATTAGTCACTCACGAAACTAAATATCCATTCCCTAAGCCCGAGCCTATGTTACAAGCAAATAAAGTCCTACAGTGATCCTATTTCGGGTGTTTGAAAGAGAAAGTGTAGAAAGCAAGGGCAAGCTTATGGTAGTTTGTTGTTAGTATTAGAAATTTATTGACAGCGTGAGAGTAGTACTCAGTCCCTACTATTATGAGCAAGGGACTTCTTTGGTGTGAGGACACAGTGGTTGCGTTTGAAAGTAGATTGTGTGAGCTGATAATTCGTAGGTATTAGCATGATTGACTATGAGTAATGAGATGTCATGTATTGATCCTTACATGTTAGATTCAGAGGTTGGGGACATAAATTATACTTGAATTAGTTATTGCGTAGCGTCATAAATCTGGAAATGAATTGAGGGCTGCTTGTATTTGTTTGTTTTCTCATCACTTGAGGACAAGTAATGGTTCTAAGTTGAGGGTGTTGATGTGCCGCGAAAGCGTCGCACATTTCACGCTTCATAACTATGAACTAATACTGGAATTAAGTGATATTTTGAGATTATTTTATGGGTTTGTTAATTGTGTAGGCAGAATCTGGGTTTTACAGAAAAAGAAGCAGAACCAATTGAAGTTCACGGCCAATGTAACGAACCGTTAACTTCATAACAGTCCGTGGTTGAGTTCGTGAAAGTAGAGCAGAACTGGGCCCTGAAAAGATGAACAGCAAGAACAACCAAGTAAAGATCACGGAGGCGTATATGGGTCGTTGTTATTTATACGGACCGTTGTACCTACCGTGAAGTTAAACCAGTATAAAGCAGGAAAGAGTTAAAAGAAGGTTTTAAAACAAGTGAGGACCACGGGTGACTTCACGGGCCGTAATACTCACTACGGACCGTGGTGTCTCTCGTGGTACATTCCAGTGACCAAGTTTGAAGACCCACTCTGGGGAAGATCCAAGGCAAGACCACGGAGTGATTCACGGTCCATGAATTCCTTGACAGAACGTGATAATGGCCGTGACAATGCCCGACAAATCAGTCCTAACTTGATTAGGACTCATTTTAAACATTCTATTTTGAATTACTTTAGGTCTTTTTTATTTTCATTATTCACCATCGGACGTTAGACAACGAGGAACGAAAAGAAACTGGAGTTTGAGTTTTTGGATTCAGATTATTGTCTTCGATGGGACATAGTCCCTTTCGATCTTGAGATTATCAAGTGGTTGTTGATTTACCAATTATTTTTGTAAGTAAATCTCAATATGTCTTCATTATCTATGATTGATTCTTTGCATAAGAATATGAGTGGCTAAACGTCATGACTGGGTGTGTGGGATCTATGATGATATTCTAGCTGCGATTCCGTAAAATGAGTAAAAAAGGCAATCTTTGTTTACAACTTGTAGTTTACAGCTTTCATTATCATTTTAGGCTATTGAGTGCACGCTTTAGACAGGCCTGTATCTGGTGTTTGTTCGAGAGAAAAGCATCAGTTGGGAAAAAGCTAAACTAAGTTTACGAATTAGAGTTAAGGTCAGATTTCGAGAGAAGGGATCTTTAACACCAGATTCAATTAAATGAAGTCCAATATCGATAACACTTTAAGTTCGAGCGAATTAGAGTGGATATTATCTAGTAAGGCTGAGAAGCATTAGATTTATCTAAATCGCAAAGAGTCTGTAAACATTGATTTACTTGACACTCAATTTACGGAAGAGCGTTATAATTAACGTCATAGTGAACACAAAACCTGGTTTTTTTTAATTGAGTGAATCAACTTACAACGATATCTTTTGTGAACCGTGTAACTAAGTTTTGACTGGAAGTACTTGCTGAGAGAATACTTTTCAATTAAACCCAAATTTTACTTTCCTTGTTAATTGTTTAGGAAATAGTAACGACAATTGAGTAAATGCGATAGTGAAACTTTATCTGTAAAGAAATTCTCTGTGGGATTGACCTCAACTCTAGTTGAGTTCTGTAAATTGACAACGACCGTTTACACTCCTTATTTGGAGTGTAAGTTTGGACGTATCATGTGCCTAAACAAACTTTCCTCATTTTGTTTCCCTTTTAATTTAGGACTTGTTTTCTATAAATAGAGCATGTAAACCTCATTTTTGGGGGTTAGACTTTATTACTTTTATTCTAGTTCTTGACTTGGGAGATTAACTTGCAACTTTAGCAATTCTTGATCTCCTAAGTTCATTTTGAAGATTTTGGTGTTGCAATTCAAGTTGAATTTCTGGGTTTATTACTCTTCCTATGTAAGTTCATCATTCTTTCATCTAAAACAATGAATTGTGTTCATATGATTATGGGTAACTAAACTCCACAACTAGGGTTGTGGGAACCATTAGCAATTAACAAAGTATGAATAGTAACTAAGCAATTCTTGAATAGTGTTGTTGCATGCATTGATAATTCTTTCGTTTAGAAGTTTTTTTAACGAGTGCACGCGTTAGAACTCGCATTATTGCTACTTGCCGGGCCAAGGAGGTAATCAACCAGAAAAGAATTATCAACATAGATTTAGTGTGATACTATCTAATAGGCTAGTATCGATTGGTGCGAAGTAATAACTAAGTCAAACATCGATGTGATGTCTAATATGAGGTAAAGGTAACGGTTAGTAAATTATAAATAGGTAGTTGCACCAAGGTGCGGGGTGAAATTCTCTAGATGTCGGACGAAGGATTTAGAGATACCTAACTTATCACTTTGCATGTAGTACACTAGGAAAGGATTGCTATTAGTAGGATTACTACGTTATGAGCTTGTGGGGAACACGTATACCCTAGTTAATTCTCTCATCTTGATAAAAACGAAAATTGACTTTTGTTTACTAATTACTTACTGAATTCTTACAAGTTGTTTCACAAAAACCTCCTTTAATTACTTGTTTCTGGAAGTAATTTGACTAAACGAATATAATTTTTGGTTAAAGTTAAGTTTAGACCATTTTCCTCGTGGGATCGACCCCAAAGTTAAGTTGGGTTATTTAATTGATAACGATCGCTTATGCTTCTTTAGGGAGGTGTAATTTAAGTGTATAAGTATTCTTGTATAATTGGAGGCTATCTATTTTGAAGATTGGGATGTGTATCATATTGATATTGGAGACTATGCTTGTTGTTATAATGATATCTCTCAGGTTATAATGAAATGTATGTGAGTTGCCTTATTTGTTGCATTCTCCAACTATTTCAAAGATGATGTTCATAAATGGCATAAAGCATGATTTCAAATGAAATGCCCCTTTTTATGCATGTTTTCAATGTTTTATGCATAGCTTCCATACTTAGTACATTCTTGTGCTAACCCATATTTCTACGTTTTCTACAAATGTAGGGGGTTGGTTCATGAAGATGGGATCTATTGGTTCAAGTTTGGCAATAAGTGATCCTCCAAGCTAGTTGATGAGTCCTTAAGTTCGGGGATAAACATCTTACTTAGTAGATGCCTTAGTAGTTTCTTTATAGTTTGATTTTTGAACTATGTAAGGGTTGTATCCTTATCTGTCTAAGTATTCTACTATATTAGATGGCCAATGAGATAGTGTTTAGAATCTTTTTGACTTTATAGAAATGACTTTGATTATTGAAGAAAAAGTTTTAATTTTCCGCTTTTATTCTATGACATATGCAATGATGTATGCTAAGGGTTTGTATGAGAACCCTTCGGGGTCAAGTATGCCATGTCACCTCTAGGGGTTAGTCTCGGGTCATGACAAACTTGGTATCAGATCATAAGTTTTTGGGATAATTTAGGTTCATGTCTCATAGGCCACATCGAGTAGAGTCGTGTTCATAATTGTGAAGCGTGCCACACTTATGAATGAGAGGCTATAAGATGCGTAAGATTACACTTCTTCATTACTCTTGAATAGTGCCATAGAACCTAACTCTATAAGATCTCTCTCTTATCCCTTGTTCGATGGTCTTCAAGATGTGACTACTCAAAAGGGTAAATGCTAACTAGATTGAGGGAGAAAAGATTCGTGGTGACAATTGTGACAATATGACTAGGTAGTACTTGATATGGTGGACTTAGATGCAGTCCTTTGGTAAAGATAGGTTTCTCTATGGTTATGGGTGATGTTGGTAAAAAGCCATGATGAGATTTGAAGTATGTTGAAAGATTTGACGAATAGGGTATTTTGGAAATACCTAGATGTGTGAAGTGAGTAGACTCCTCTAAGAAGGGTAGAAGTGGTATTCACCTTGGTTTGGAATCATTTTGGATGATGAGTATGAAGGCTTGAGTAATGACTTGCTCCGACCTTAGAATTAAAGGAAGTGATGTTTAAGAGAGCTTGTGTAAGTTTGTCTCCTATGTGAGGGAAAATGTACCTATATAATAAGGTTTGCTTGGATTCTCACCTTATGAGGTAGAGTGAGTTTGAGAAACTTAGATCCGGAGTGGTAGTCTCATGTGAGACCTTGAGTGATATCCTAGTGAAGGCCTTAGAAAGGGATGCTACTAGGGTTGACTTGGAAGACTTTTTGGATGGAGGTACCGGTATGTTGGAAATTTCATATGAGAGTAAATGCTATGTTGTGTTTTGGTATTACCTTATCTAGTATGATGCCTTATGAGGTTATGAGGCTTAGAGTCCTCCGGATGAGTTAATAGAACATTTTTCGGATTTTACCCCGGTTAATGGTTTGAAATTAGTAAAGAGGGTTTATGGAAGATTTACCTTGTTCCCTAGAAATTCTCTTGTTGACTTGGTGGAAGTTGACATGTAGACCTTGATGTGACTCTTAGTATGGATGGGTTGCATACATGGTGTGTTTTTATTGTTGATAGGGCCCGGATGGTTAGAAGAATATGGGACTCTTAAATGTGTGTTAGTATCATCTTTTGAGTAAGATGGCAATATAGTACAAATGCTTCCTTTTTAAAGATCTAGTACATGGTGTGTCATGTGAGGATGGTATTGCTAGATGTTGAGGACCATAGACTTTTGCAAAGATGATAAAATGTGAGTTTGGTTATGTCTTTAGGAGTGCTTGAAAGAAGTTTTCTTGAGGGTTGTAGTGAGGGCTTCCTCCTAAGGAGGGGATGGTGTGCATAGAAAGCATGACTAGTTGAAATCCTGACATCCTCATATCTTTCTTTCATTCCTATTCAAGCGTGAGACAAAGAGTTCATACTTGGGCTTATGTTATGTTAAGGAGTCATGTGTGATTTATATGATCTCATGATTTCCAAATGATGTGCATTTTCTTGAAGATCCATGTTTTAAAACAAAATGAGCTTTCATGTCTCATGTTGATTGGCAAGTAAGAGTATGTAGCCTATGTGATTCATGAGGTGAATGGTTTAAATGTGCTTTTAAGAAGTAATTGCATAGTTGGCATAAGATGATATGATAAGCATGATTTATGTTGGAGAAGGAAATTCCTCCAATGAAATGAAATATGTCTAAGTTACATGCATGATGAGTTTGTAGAAGTAGTCTCTATTTTCTCATGTTGTATGAAGTATGTTTGAGACGGAGATTCTCTCCTAAGTTGTGCATTGTGTGTAATATTGCATACTTGACTATATGATATGAATTAATAAGCATGCTTAGGTGTGTTCTTATGAAATAGCATGTTAGCTGCTTATGTGGTGTTAAACTTGCTTAGAAAGTGGAGGAGGTAGTTCCTCCCATGTTTATGTGAATTAATGCGGTTTGTGCATTTTCATGAAAACTTATGATTTTGAATAAATATGAGTTTGTGTAAATTGTTTCCCTCATGTTGTAGTGCATTGGTTATAAGTGTTCTATTGTACTTCATGAAAATAAGACATGACCATGCTTTAACAAGGAGTCGAGGAATTCCTTTTTAAATGAATGTTATTGAAAATGGGAACTTGCATATGAGCTATATGATGGCAAATTAGCATGTTATGACTAGGAGAAGGCAGTTCCTCCTTGAACATAACTAAACAAGATAATGTCATGCATATGGATTGATAGATGTAGATTCCTACTTCCTTGTATTTGCATTGACTATGTTGTATTGGAGTTAAAGTTCCTTCTTTTTGAAATGATGCTCATTGTGTGTGGTGTGTCTTTGAGATTGTACATCACTTTGATGATTATATGTTTGTTGGGCTGCTGGTTATGAGTCTTTGATTCGTTAAGATGTTTTAAGTGTCATTTGGGGACGAATGTTTCCAAGGAGGGGATATTGTAACACCCCATAAAAACCTAGTAAGACCGAGTTAGGGCTTGACTAAATCTAGTAGGTTGAACTAGAGCATAACGTATGAACCTTATAAGTTTATGTATAAATTGGAGATATAAAAGGGTCCAAAAATTGGGCTAAGTATAAGTTTAAGGGAGGCGAAAGGATTCACTTTCCTTAGAAGCTTCCTTGAACCAATGCCTTAGACAATTTTGACGAAGTATATTTTCAAGAGACGGTTCAAGGGAGGGGAAATAGTTCATTGTCCTTGAAGGGCCTCGTGAACTTTGCCTTAGCCATTTTGGGAAAGTTGGCAGTTCACGCATGGGTTCAAGGGACTTTAAGCAGTCCACGACCATTAAAAGGTCCCTTAAACAATTACTTAGTTTATTTTTTAGTGGTTAAGGGAAAGGTTTCCTAGATACTGTATCATGACCACGAGAGGCACCACGGTTAGTGGTAGGCACCACGGCTCGTGGAGCCTCACGTGAAGGGCTATCCCGTTAGACTTAGAGTATAGGGTCAACTTCAAATGGTCATATCTCTTAGCTCAAAACGAATTAGGTGTGCCATGAACTATAGAATTAAAGGTATCTGAGTCCTCTTTCCAACGCCACCGAGTTTACCCAATTCCGATCTTGGAGTAAAATGTTATTCCCAAAATAGAGAAGCACTGTCAGGCTGAAAAATCTTCACGACCCCTTTAACGGGACGTGGTGATGATCACGGTCCGTGGAGGCTTCAGTGATGCCATTTCGGCAGTTTCCAGCAAGTAACTTATTGGGTCTTTTCCCAATTGTTTTAACTCAAGGATATCTCATTTTTACCAAGCCTAGGACCCCTATTTAAGTCATTTTAACCCCAAAACTCACCCAATTAAAATCAATTATTCCAAGACCAAAATAAAACCCCAACTCCTTTTCCCTCCCAAAAATCTTCTCTCAAAAACCTCCATTGAAGAACATAGAAGGAGATCAACTAGGGCTAGGAGTTGGAAGCTTTTCATCACGAAATTTGTGGGATTCTAAGGCTAAGGTATGGGAGTCCTTTATTCTTGGTTAGCTATCACCAAGAAGCCCATTCAACTAAGTTTTCAAAGTTCCCCACATTTCTATGTTTTCAATCAAATTTGTGGGTCTCTTTCTAAAATTGATTCCATTGATCTATTATGGTTATTTATGATTATATATGAATGTTTGTGAATAATTCATGTAATACTTATGTTTTTTGAACAATTCCCAACAAGACCCATGATTTCCCTTTCTTTCTCAATTCTAAACCCTAGTTTGTGTTGAATGATGCTTGAAGGATGAGAATCTACTATGTTATTATGAAATTCAATATTGTATTATGAGGTTATCATAAATGATGTATGAATAACAAGAAAATAGGGTTGAATCTTGAAGAAAACCTTGAAGGCTATGAATGAAGGTTTTCAATTGGTGAGTAGTCTTCAATAGAATTGTTGATTCACTTATGGTGGAGGTATTTACTTATTGTGTATCCTTAGTATGTATGGTTTGATCCACTTATGGTGGAGTTGCTTACTTGCTAGTATGAATTGTCGTGTTGAGACAAGGCCCCTCTTCCCTACAACCCAAGATATGACTAAGAATGATATGTTATGAATATGAATGAGATTCTATGACCATGGTATGGTCTATATGTTGAATTGTATGAGGTTCTCTTGTGGAAGTACCCTACCCACATAATCCCCAAATGATTATATGATTCTATACATGCCATGAATGATGTACTTGAATGATGAAAATTAGATATGTTGATTTACATGGTCTAAGATCATTAAATGCAATATATGAGAATTGTGCATGAGTTGGGATATTATGTAGATGTTGTGACCCTCTTGAGAACGGAGGTGTCTATGATGATAATGTTGTTGTTGTTGTGCCATTGTGAGGACAATTATGCACACACACACTACATGCATATATATGAATATGATGTATTTATGGTGGCAATTGAAAGGCTATTTCTCATATCCACCTTTACATACTATTATGCATGAGTTGTACATGACCATGATGATAAGATATGACTATGTACGATATGATATGCTATGACTAGAGTAGCATTGTTGTGTTGACTGAAAGGTTATCCTCATAAAACACTATATGTATCATGTGAAAGGTTTACTCACATGTTAATGATTCTAAGGTACTTCATGACTTTATTACATAGTACTATTTACTTTATGACTTTTTTACATGGTACTATTTACTTTATACTATTTGCTTTTGGCTTTTTTGGCCAAATATGTCTTCTTGGCCTTATCTCTTTATCTACGACTTTCTTCTTTATCTTCTTATCTCTTTAGACTTTATTCTAGCTGGACATATGGAATCACGTTGTCTTCTCCATTACATTTTGTACATATACGATCAGTGTGTTGTATTGAACAAAGGGTAAAGTATACCTTCACACATGTAGATACAATTCCATACTAATTATGTATAATTGGAGAATAATGCTTAGCACCGAGTGGATATGGAAAGTGAGGTAAAGACCCTCCCGTTAATGAAATAGGTTGGGTCATCCAAAGGAGTCTCATGAGATGGAAGCTCTCCCGTTAATGCAATAGGCGGGGTTTCTAGAAGCAATCTCCCTATCCTATAATTATGTGCCCGCATAGGTCTTAGCTAGTGGATCCACATTATAGCTTTATATGATTAGTTCTACCTTAGGCAAGTAGGACGCCTTCTTTCGGTGTGGGGTTATATGACACCGGATTCCATGTAGCTCACATGGTCTATGTCGGTTATTGCTATTCTCCCTATGTAATAAGATAATGAATATGATTTGAACTACACTTGTGATTTCTTGATAAGTTTGCTTAGTAGGAATGGGGATATGGGACTTCACTTTTATATTGCACAAGTAAGCTTTGAAAGGGATTGTGAGTTGGTTCATTATGCTATGGTAAGACATGAAGATATGATATGTGTTGATTGGAATATTGTTATGGTATGACTCTCCTTGTGTATATATAATGAATATGATTATTTCTTATGTATGATTATGGTTTATGATGAGGTCTAAAGTTGATATGTGTCACCAAGGTGATTCTAAATGCATACTTAGTATAGTTGGTATTATGGGATGCGAACTATACATTGCACAAGTATGCTTTTAGGGTGTTAAGGTGATGTTTCCATTATGTTATGAAGGTTATGTGAATGTGATATTGGATTTGTGTTTTACATTGTAAATACATGTTTGTTACCATACATTGCACAAGTGTGTTTTAGAGGTTGCTTATGTGATGATTACTTCATGATGTGATGGTCTTGGTATTTAACCGGGTATTCTTGTATAATTGGAGGCTATCTATTGTGAAGATTGGGATGTGTATCATATTGATATTGGATACTATGCTTGCTGTTATAATGATATCTCTCAGGTTATATTGAAATGTATGTGAGTTGCCTTATTGGTTGCATTCTCCAACTATTTCAAAGATGATGTTCAAAAATGGCATAAAGCATGATTTCAAATGAAATGCCCCTTTTCATGCATGCTTTCAATGTTTTATACATAGCTTCCATACTTAGTACATTCTTGTGCTAACCCATATTTTTATGTTTTCTACAAATGTAGGGGGTTGGTTAATGAAGATGGGATCTATTGGTTCAAGATTTGAAATAAGTGATCCTCCAAGCTAGTTGATGAGTCCTCAAGTTCGGGGATAAACATCTTCCTTAATTAGTAGATGCCTTAGTAGTTTCTTTATAGTTTCATTTTTGAACTATGTAAGGGTTGTATCCTTATATACCTAAGTATTCTACTATATTAAATGGCCAATGAGATAGTTTTTAGAATCTTTTTGACTTTATAGAAATGAGTTCGATTGTTGAAGAAAAAGTTTTAGTTTTCCGCTTTTATTCTATGACATATGCAATGATGTATGCTAAGTCATGTATGAGACCCCTTCGGGGTCAAGTACACCATGTCACGTCTAGGGTTTAGTCTCGGGTCGTGCCAAATTGTTAATCTCATGTGCTAATAGGTCTCGTTACTTTGTGATGGAGTGAAATTGGGCATCGGTTGTTATGGAAAGAGAGGAGCATTAAAAATGGGTCAAGTGTAAGTCCACGATGGGCTTCACGAATCGTGGGATCGACTACAGATCATGAAACCCCTCATGGACCACACTTGGCAATAGAGAAGTACACTAGGTAGGATCACGATGGTCTTCACAGACCATGGTTCACTCCATGGACCGTGAACCCGTCTGTGATCCATTCCAATAACTTGCCCCACATAGTCATGTCACCAACTAATGTTCACGAGGGTCTTCACGGACCGTGGTATTCACCATGGCCCGTCTTGGCTTCCGTACATAAAAAAATATTGTTTTACTTTCTGTACTTTTATTTCTGTTTCATATTTTGATTGTGTGGCCCTTCCCAATGATAGATTGGGTGACGGCATTCTTAAGGTAAGGCGTCACGATGTAATTACACAAGGTGAAGTCTGAGTACCCGATAGTGTGTCATTTTACTGATTTCTGTATTAATAGGTGTTTGCATTGTTCAGGTACTATGGCTCCTCGAAGAAAGAACGCCAATCAACCTTCCTCACCAACTGCTTCTCAATTGGAAAGTGGTAATGCTTCGGAGTCTAGTAGTTTTGAGGTGCATATAAATACCACTATTGAGGAGCACTCACCTCGAGCTACTAGATCCAGACAGCGAGGGCAATTCTCCAAAACACTCATTCGCAATCTGAAGAGGAAGGTAGTAGTTCTGGTAGCGGTGAGGAATCAGGGAGCAAATCTGAAGATGGTTCGGGAGGCAGTGCAGAGTCCGAAAGCAGCTCTCAGGAGAATGCAACCATATCCCCACCTATAGTAGGAACAGAGGCTGCAACTAGAGCTCAGACAGAGGCAGGTGCTAAAGAAGGGGATGATAAGGTTACTCTAGATGATGCTATGGTCCAATATGTTCACCTCCACAAATTTAATCCAGTGATAAGATAGCAGTTGATTGACTGTTTCAGATCTATATGGACGGTGAATAGTTCAGAAGACTTCTTCAACAATGGAATCGTGAATAAGTTGGGAGGATTCAAAAATAGACCACTCATGCCTGAGACGAGAGTAGTGATGGCAGAAATCCAGGCATTCCCAGACATTTACAGACTCTTCCAGCTTCACAAGTTTGAGTAGATGAATAATTCTCCAGGGGAATACACCGGTCACCTACCTTGAGAGTTCTATCCTATTTACACAGCCACTCTGATTAATTAACATTGCTGCAGAAACTGAAACAATGAAGAAAGCACAGAAGACAGTTGCAGCCACGTTGGGTCATTTGGACACAGTTACTGTGCGGGGAAGGATCGTGAACATCTCTAAGGAAAAAATCAATAGGACATTAAATGGCCCAGAGTATACAGCGCCAGCTTCGATAGGACTATTTGAGGGTAAATACCATGTTGTCACGAGTGAGTCAGAGATGGAGGATCTTACTTCGTGAGAGTGCATCATGCGGTGGATTGCAGGTTATATCTCCATAGAATGAGATGTGGTAGCATGAATGTCTGATCCACATGTGCTAATTACAAAGACATCTTTGAACTTTCCAGCCAAGGTTTGGTGTTCCATAGTTCGAGCAAACTTGCGACCCACAACAAATGATGATACACTTTCTCCATCACTGGAATCATTGGTTTCCTGCCTCATGGTCGGATACCTTGTGAGTGCGGGTAGGATTATCACCATGGAGATGCGAGACAGAGCGCTGAATGAGCGAGCAAGTTTGCCCTTTCCCTAATAGGGAAACTTTGTTTGCAGGTGAACACTCCCCCAAATAAGTTGGTGGATAAACCGGTTGAGGCATCCAAGATAACTGCGGCTTCAAAAATCTAGGATATTTCCAATATTTGGTATGGGAGAAAATTAGGAGCAATAGGACCGTTAGCTGTTGTACCACATACACCAGCAGTCCTCCCACAGACTGAAGGCCACACTAAGCCAGGTGAATCCTCACAGCCAGCTTCAGGGGTACCATCACTGCCACTAGCTTCAAAATCCCATGCTATAGGTACTTATATCACTCTTCCTACCAATTTCTTTGAGAAGTTGGTTGCAGATCAATAACAGACCAAGACTTTGGTCGACCAAATTTTGCATCGGATGCCCCAACTCATATAGCGTGATGTGGTATCTATGGAGAAGTGCGTAAAATATGAAATGCGTAAGGTGCATGCTGTTATAAAAAATAGGATGGATGGCTTGGGGTCCCATTTCCAAGCGCAGTTGCAGGCTACAAGTTCAAGCAATACTGAAGAGTTCTAGAAGCAGTTGGCCGAGATGAAAGCTCAAGTTCCAAAACTGGTTGAAAAGCCGGTACAGATGCCCTATCCAGTCATGCCAGACTACTTGATGAAATTGTTCAATAATCTGCCTACTACTCAATCACTTGACGATTTCTGGGGAGAACTGCCCAAGAGTAAGTCCGGCGAGAGAAAACATAAAGTCCGAGAATCTAATGATGAACTACCTACTGAACTATCTAAAGAATAAAAACAACAATAAAAGAAAACCCGCAGGGCTTCGAGAAGAACGGCAAGAGAAGCAAAAGCACTTGCGCAACAACAGTGAGATGTGGTATTAGCTGGCGCTGCTGGTAGCGGAGCACCTATCCCAGTCAGTGGTAACCATCCTGATCCAGAGTTGGATTCTGAAAATGCACCCGTTGATAAGGGTGCCGACAGTGAACTGACTAAGGGTGCCTAGAGCGTCGTAGGTATGACCCCTCCTCACAGCCCTGTTTTGTTTTTCTTCATTGACTTTGAGGGCAAAGTATTTTTTTTGGGAGGAGGTGGTGAGCAACCTTCCATTTTAGCTGTTAGAATGAATGGAGGTTGTCTCTATGTTTGTCTGTAATCGTTGTGTTTTTGTTTGTGAGAAAATTGTGAAGTTTTTGGTGTTGAGCTGTGCAACAACTAGTTATGTTTGACATGATAGCCTTAATTTGAAATTTTATTGTTAGGCTCTTTAAATGACATCTTAGGTACACACATTTTGAACATTGCTAATCTATAAATAAATTAGTGAACCAAGAAACTGGAGAATGTAGTCTTGTGTAATTGTGTGTGTGAGGTTTGTTCGAAGTCTAACGCTAAGAGTAGAAACTAGAACTTGCCCAAGCAGTCTTGCTTAAATCTGAGAATAACTAGATAGGAAAGGATCACTAGGCCATTTTTGCTAAGCCTTTAAAAAGCAAAAAATAAAAAAACCAAATAAAAATATTATCACTTGAACCCGATTTGAGCCTTAGAAAAATCAGGTTTTGTTCTTACCCATTAAATATCAAATCCTTGGGTCTCCGAAGTTACGATGTCATAACTCAGGCCAAAATCCTAAGTTAACGATGATTACAACCCGAGCAGAAAGAAGAAGTGAAAAAGAAGGTTCAACTGATTAGCCGAATACATAAAAAAAAGTAAAATAAAATAAAATAAATAAATAAAAGAAGATAATGGCTGGTGAGATGTACTGAAATGAAGAAAAAGAGGGAATCGCTCAGAAAGGGTTGTATGCAAAAGAAACTTTAGAGAACCAAGGAACTAGTCACTCATAAACCCAAATATCCATTCCCTAGCCTGAGCCTATGTTACAAGCCGATAAGTCCTACAGTGATTTATTTCAGTTTTAAACTTTTGTATGCTTGAGTTAGTCTTCCTCTTGTTGCCAGCCAGGATGAGGGTTCTCTTGGGGACCAGAATTGGTTCTCGAGTGCCGGCCACATCCAGGTTGTAGGCTCGGGTCGTGACACTTTTTATATAAATGCATTGCTTTATCCAGGTGCAAGTCAAATTTTTGTGACTCCTTATGTTGCTATGAGGTTCGAATGATTCTCGAACGACTTTTTGAGACCTTCAATATTTCCACACCTATTGGTGAGTCTATTCTAGATGAGAGAGTTTATCGTGATTGTGTCATTTCTGTCAATCATATGGTGGATTTTGATGTTATTCTAGGTATGGATGGCTTCATGCTTGTTATGCCTCAGTTGAGTGTAGAACTTGAGTAGTTAAGCTAGATATGGTTGACTTTGATGTGATTCTAGGTATGGCTGGCTTCATGCTTGTTATGTCTCAGTTGAGTGTAGAACTCGAGTAGTTAAGTTCCAATTTCCTAATGAGCCAGTTATAGAGTGGAGCAGTAGTTCAACAGTGCCTAAGGGTCATTTTATTTTGTACCTTAAGGCTAGAAGGTTAATTTTCAAGGGTTGCATCTATCACTTAGTCCAACTTAATGACTTTAGTGTTGAGACACCACCTATTCCATCAGTTCCACTTGTGAGTGAGTTTCCAGAAGTCTTTCCTAATGATCAGGCTAGCACCAGTTAAAGGTAAGAGAGAGTGGTATTCCAAAGACAACATTCAGGACCCATTATGGTAATTATGGTTGATGAGTCCATGATTTGGACTCATTTAGGGCTTTATTTTAATGGATTTAGTGTCCTCAAAGGCTTATTTTGTGCCAATAACTGATGTAAATCCTTGATTTCTAGGTAATTGGATTGAGTAACAAATCATGGATACTAATGAGCAAAAAGGTACAAGGCAGCTGAAAGAATGAATAAAAGAAGGTCTAGTGATCGCCTAACCCATTGGGCAAGTCGCCGAATGGCTATTATCTCGCCTAATGTTCTAGTGTGCCAAGCCTTGAAGGAGAAAATCAAGTTGGCAATGGAATGGAGCAGTCGGTGTGTCACTGAACGGTTCAGCGATGCAGTGCTAGATCGCTCAAAGTTACAGAACTTGAGGATGATGAAGGCCAAAGTAAAAAGGCGATAGAGCTGACCAAAGGGCGGATTACCGAGTGATTCGGCGATCCCAACTTATTGCGTCGAATGGTTCTTCGCAGCATATTTTTGGTGACTATAAATACATTTTTAAATTCTTAGTTTAGGGGAGAATTATTCATTTTTCAAATCAATTTTTCATTTTATAGTTTTGAACTGAGAGTATTGAGACAATATTTTCCTTAGCTTTGAAGATTTGAAGATTTCCATTTTTGAGAAATTGGAAGTGGGTCTTTGAGATTCTTCAACCTTGAACTTTGTAAAGACGAAATTAATCTTACCCAGTTGATGGAAACACAATTTGGTAATGATTTCTATCTTTTTATGATGTCTAGCTAAAACCCCAATTCTTGGGGTGTTATTATGGGTTGATTTAGTTGTTGGGTATGTTAATTGATAGTTTAAATGTTGTTTAAAAGTGATTTTAATCAGTAATTGTGGTTTACTTTAAAGGGTTGTAGTTGCAAATGCAATTCTAACTTCATGTTTTGGCTTGCTCGAGAGAGAGGTTTTAAAACCAAGATTACTGATTTGATGGTCTGTGGGAATTGGGTTGTCAAGGGTTTAGCTCGAGAGAGTGAATCCTAAACCCTTTTCCACACATTCAGCTCGAGAGACTGAATGGACTAAAGCGAAGGTTGTTCTTAATTGCTGCTTTTGCCTACCTTAGCCTATAATCCAATCACATCCCAAGAATCCGTCTCTTTATTTGTTAAATTGTGTTATTCGTTGTCATTGTAGTTGATAATTGCAATCAAACCCCCCTCCCCCCCATATTTGACACGACCCTTAATTTGAAATATGATTTTATTTGTAAATTTATTTACCTATGATTGACTTGAACATATTTGCACTTGTCTCTTGAATCTTAAGCACGTACCACTCCCTGTGGGATTCGACCCCAACTCATTTAGTTGGGTTATATTACTAACTAACGATCGTTGGCACTTAGTATTGGAAGAAGTGTCCTGATATGTGAAATCAAAATGGCGCCGCTGACGGGGAGTGGTGTTGTTCAAGATTCTTGAATTAAGTTAAATTTTGTTCTTGTTAGTTATAGTTGAACTTATTTTTAGTTTTGGTTTACTTGTTGCTTGTTTAGAGGAGCATAAAGGAGCATCTCTTGTAGCAATAGTCACCAAATGGACCTCTTTCCTTTAAGAATGATGATTCTTAAGGATAACATCCTAAGTTTCAAGCAATTGGAGGATGAGTCCATTTATGAGTTGTGGCAAATGTTTAAGACCCTATTGCATCAGTGCCCAATTCATGGAATTCCAGATGAGATGCTTCTGGAATGCTTCTACCGGGGTCTTGGCCCCGAAAATAGAATAGTGGCTGACCAAATCTCTCCAGGTGGTCTCATCCAGCTACCTTATGCTAAAGCAGCCCAACGCCTTGATAACATGGCCAAGACCGACAAGGAAAAGGAAAAAGACCAAGAACTAGCCACACTGTTAACCCAGTTGGATGACTTGGCCAAGCAAGTCATGGAATTAGAGGTAGTGTCCAAGAGGAAGGACATGTACATCCCTTCTCACGAGCGTTAAATAATGAAGAAACAAAAGGTTGGGCAAATTGAAGAGGTCCTTTTAATCATTCTACACAAAGTCAAAAAGTACGACAGAGTGTTAGAGGAGTTAAGAGAGAATGTCTTGATGCTGAACAAGATGACAACCTCTCATTCCATGCTCATTCAACTACTAGGGACCCAAATAGACCAAGTGATGTCTCACCTCTACCCAGAGCCAGAAGAGGGATTGCCTTATAAAAATGTAGCAAACCCTAATAATGTAACTTAAGTAGGAACTTGCGTCGTGCCATGACGTTAACCAAAGCGGTTCTTAGGAGGCAACCTAAGTGTTTATTGCTTTATTTTCGTTTTAAAAATAATGGTGTGTTGATTGTGCAAGTTGATGTGTAGAAAGTGTTAAAAAGGTTGATATTGGTGAGCTAAATGTCCGGTCGATGACTCGTCGACCGGATCGGCGACTCGTCGAAGAGGTCGGCGATCCCAAGAGTTGATTGGTGAATTATCGATTAGGTCGGTGATCACGACATAGTCCATTGTTTGGACCCCCACATTAATTGGAGGTCCTGTAAAACTCAGCGAGGTAAGTGTCAAATCGGAGTGTCACCGAGTGGGTCAGCGGGCAAAACTACTGTCGCCGAATAGGTGAGAACTAAACGGTTTTTAAAGGCCAAAGGTTTAAACTTTCAAACTATTTCACTTTCCCTCACTTTTAATCTTCCCAAACTCACACCCGCACAATATTATCTATATTTTTTACATTTTTATCTCATTTTGGTATTTGTGTTCGAAGTGAATTTCTTTGCCGCCTAGCATTTCAACTTATTTAATCTGCATTTAAGGTTGGTTTTCCGAACCCCGAATTCATTTTTAGAAATTTGTACTCTTATGCAATTGAATTGTATCTTAGTGATGTGTGATGGGACTCTCTGATGTTTGATTTTGTCCTTGCATACTTGTGTCCCTAGTTTAATTTGATAATTTTTCCCATAATTCCTTTATTGTTGAATTCCCAAGATTTTGTCCCTTAAAATTGGTTAAAAATTGTAGGGTTGTGCTTGCATGTTGTTGGGTTTAGTCGAGTGAAGTCCAAGTAGCCTGTATTTGTGCCAAATGACGTATTTTTCCCAATGATGGAGTGGTTGACGTCATTCTTAAGGGCAAAAGTCATCAAATGGCCAAATTTGGCCACACCGAGAGAAGTCTGAGTATCCCGGGGGCATGGGTGTAATGGGTCTTAGTTTAATTTGATAGGTGCATGTTTTGATTTTGTTTTCGGGGGTTGCGGGGTTGAATTTGAGGAGTTGGGTTGAACGTAGGAACGTTAAGTCATTTGGCGAGCTGGGTCGAGCTCGCCAAACCACTCGGTGGTTCGCCGAAGTTCCCCATATCGCCTTTAATTTCATGCTAAATGTGAAGTTTGGTTCGGTAACTTTTACCGAGAATCCTGAGGTCACCGAATGCACTCGGTAACTCGCTGAAAGTATTTCTTAATCGCCCTTTGTCTTCGCCCCTGACCCTTAAGTTCACTCTAACTTTTGGCGGGCTATTCCTTTCTCGCCGAATGCTATCGGCGATTTGCCGAATGTCCTTCCCATCACTGATAGGCCAAATTTTTATGAGATTTTTGAGCCAATCCTTACGGCGAGCCCGGTCTAGTTCGCCAAAGAGATTCAGCGACTCGCCGATTGGTTTAGCGAGTCTGTCTGCAACTACTTTTCTGTGCATTTGATTGAATTGTTTCTAACTTTTCTTGATGATTTGCAGATATGGCAAGGACAAACCTCGACATGCCACCCCGTAAAAGAACACGAGTATTTTGATAAATGAAAGGGGAGCAAACCCTCCCAAAAACGGAAGGCAAGAGCCTCCAACTGGAGATCAAAGCAGAGGCAAGAGGCTCACAGTTGAAAGAGTGGATGCTGACTCATGGGATGCTTTATTTGAGTCTCAGGATGACCAGCCCTTACAGTCCCGGCAGGCTAAGATCCATGCTAGATCTCGCCCTAACTCATCTAGAGTCCCTCCAATAACCACACCAACAGATTCAGTGCCAGCTCCGACACCTCATGTGGCTCCAGTGCCACCAGTAGCTCCTCATCCCCGACTCCTAAATAGATTAAAAGATGACGGGCTGCGAACTACCCTCGAGGAGAAATTATTATCTATAGAGGGCCTTGAGGGCAGGTACTTCACAGTGAGGGACACCCTCCACTTCCACCGGTTTGAGCAGTTCACCAGCTCCCGAGGCCCCTATATTCCTTCATGGGTCTGGGAGTTCTATACAGCGTATGGTGACTTGGTCCCAAAGAGCAAGAAGAATGCCAGCGAGTTCAGATCAGTTATGTAACGACCCGGAAAATGATAGAGTGAAACTAGAGCCTCACATGTGAGTTTGGAGTCGAGAACTTAATGAAATGGTTATAATTGAATTTGACCCAAAAAGATCTTAAAATGTGCTTCGGAAGTTACCGGAAACTTGTTTAGCTGTATATAAAAAGATCCGTTTCGTTTTTCGAAAATCCGACTTCATATTCTTGTTTAGGGGGTCAAATTGAGTGGGAAATGGGTCTAACCCAAATTTTAGAGCAACCGTATCAAAATCCGAAATTTCCAAGTGAAGCATTTTTCGAGGGTCTACTTTGGAGGGTCATATCTCCTAGCACACAAATTATTTGGGTGGCCAATAATATATCCATGGAAATCCCTTTGAGTTAGCTACCTAACGCACTTCGTTTCACCTCATTCGGAGTTCGGACGAAGAAGTTATGCCCATTTTCGTAAAATCTGTCCGGCAGGAAATTCAAATTTCCAGTGACCGAAATTACTGTTCACCCGCCTCATTTTTTTTTCTAAGTATTGGACCATTTTTTTCAAAGGACATATATTATTTCCTAGAAATTATAAAACCCTTTTGACCAAAATTCTTCCATTTAAATCACTCCAATTAGGAAGAAAAAAAGAAACCCTCCCTCTCTAAAAAAAAAACTCTCTCAAAACCCCATGGAAGCTCAAGGTGAAAGATGGAGCTAGGGTGGATGGTGGCTGCTGATTTCTTCTCTATTTTCGTTTGGTTCTTGAAGAATAAGGTATGGGGACTCTTCATCTTTGATTCCTTCTTCAATCAAAGAGTCAATCCAAAAGATTTCAAAAGTTGTTCAAAAACTCAAAATCCTAATTTCGATTCTAGCATGGGTTCTTGCATTAAATGTTTTTTTATGATGATTTATGTTATTATTGATGGTTTTAAGAAAGGAAATTCCATGAACCCATGTCTTTGCAAGTTTCCTAAAGTTGGCATATGAAGTGGGATTATTGTTTATGATTGAATGATGATAGAATTATGCTTAAATGGAGTTGAATAGTTGATTTCTATTATTATATATGCTTATCTATTGTGAATTATTGGAGATTTGAGGAATGGTGATTGTGGCTTGGATAAGTTGACCTATTTTATGAAAAATGTTGAATTAGTAGGGAATTGAGTAATGTTGGTTATGGCTTTGGAGAATGGTAAGATGGCTTAATCTATTAGTATTGATATAATTGTTATTGGTTGGTTTGATCCACCTTTGGTGGAGGTGGTTATTTGTTGTATTATTGTGAATTGAGGCCATGAAGGGCATTATATGAATGTTATTATATTGTTGTATTATTATACACATATGAGGCTATATGTAAAGTTTTATGTGAAGCTATATGTGAAGGAATGATGTGAATGAGTTTTATGTGAAGCTATATGTGAAGGTATGATGTGAATGAGTTTTATGTGATCTTGTGATGATCCTATGTAGAGTGGATAGCATTGTGAGTTAAAGTATGATTTCTCATGATGTATATATGAAATGATGTTGGATTATGAAGTATCCTTAAATGAAAATGTGTGTCTTGAATTGGTAGACTTAGGTGCCTCTTCTTGATACATGAAAGCTATGGAATGTGATCTCTTGACTTGGTAGGCTTAGGCATCCTTCTCTTGAGAAATGAATGTATCTTGACTTGATTGAATTGGTAGACCTTGAGTTGGTGCCTCTTCATAAATGAATGAATGTCTAGAATCGGTGAGACCTAAGCATGGTGCCCTTTCTATGAATGACTAATGGGGCATTTTAGACTATGACTTGAACCGGTAGACCTAAAGTTGGTGCCCCTTCATGATGAAGTCTAGAACCCTATGTGAATGTAAAACCATGAAATCGGTAGACCGAATGGTGGTAGCCCTTCTCATGTGTGAAATGATGAACCTTGGACCGGTAGGCTTAAGGCACCCTTAATGAAAAATCGGTAGGCCTAAGGCACCCTTCCAAGGGGATTTAATGAGCTATCCTTAATGAACCTTGATCGGTAGATCCTTGTGGTGCCCTTCTTGGTAGATGTGCTATGGGTCGGTAGACCTAATGATGGTGCCCTCTCTAGCACATACATGTGAATGAAATTACTCTATGGGAACTAAGGCTAAGCACCGAGTGGATATGGTTAAGATGGTAGCTCTCCCGAGTATGAGGCAAGAGTACAATGAACATCTTTGGATATCCCCTAAACCATGTGTCTACATGGGATGTGTCCTAGTTCTACCCTTGGCAAGTAGAACACCTTCCACGGTGTAGGGTTTTATGACACCGGATTCCATGTCTAGCTCGCATGGTCTATGTCGGTTAATGCCTATTCCCATCATGTGGGATGTGCACTCTAGTTATTGGATAGGTTCTACAACGTGTAGGTACTAGTATGGGATGCTATCGACACATGGCACGAGTAGGCTTTGAAGATGCTAAAGTGAGTTCCCTAAGCCTTAATGGCTAATGTATGAAAGTCCTCTAAATACATGAATGGCTCCAAAATGGTTTCTTAAAGAATGTTGGTCTATTGGTGTTATGTTGTAAAGGAAATGCCCTTATCTAAGGTAATCTTGGGGAACACTTAAGTGTGCTTGAAGAGGTTGTATGGGCGGTCACTTCTTGTCTCACTCAAGTGTGTCTTAAGGTTATATTAGGTAGAGGTCTTATGGTAATGAAATGACATGTGTTCTTTTAAAGTTAAGCATGGGTTGTATATGGACATATGTTGAGTACATGTATGGTTGGCTATGGTCTTATATGTTAATGTTGACTTGCATTATGTCTCTTATACTTGTAAATGAAAGGTTTTATCAAATGATATGAAAGCATTTACTTCCTTGAAAATGTCCTTTTTGGCATGTTCTTGCATGGTCTCCATACTTAGTACTTAATTGTGCTAACCTCTTTCTTTCCCTTTTTGGACTAAAGTGTAGGGATTTGGATATGATGACATGTCATGGCTATTTGATAGGTTTCTAAGTGTTGAAGATGAAGACTTGGTGAGTCCTCATAGATTCGAGGACAATACCCAATATATTCTTTTATGTCTTTTTAGTATTGTTTAAGTTGTGTACGGGATTAGTCCCGAATTTTGTACTCTAAAGTATTAGATGGTTTGAGACATCATGTATAAAGTCTAGAAAGTCTTCCGCTTGCTATTATTTTTTTTATGCAATGTTTTCTTGGTAAAGAAAGTTTTAAATTCCTTATGGTTTTAGTGTCTATGCGATGAATGAATGCTAAGAGGCTTGTATTAGACCTCTTTGAGGTCGAGTACGCCGGTTACGACTAGGGGGTGCTCCCGGGTCGTGACAAGTTAAGTCGATCATGGTCCAGGGAAATGAAATCGGTTGCAGTAGCGAGTATATTAATAGCATACTTGACAAGGGGTATGACTTTGACTACCCCAACCTGGCTACCACTACAGCATCATTGGATTAGCTCAAGGGCTAGTTGGCGCCCCTCATCTCAGACACCACCCTGAGGTCGATAGAGGCAGGAGTCCCGATCGAGAAGAGGGACTTGAATTTAGCTGCACGTTATTGGTTTGGATTCATTAGCAGCTCTATTATGCCTTTCCAAAATGAGTCTGTTCTCCGTCATCCTAAGGTGGCCTGCCTTGGGTCGATTATTTCTAGGAAGAGCATTGACATGGGGATTATTATTGAGCAAGAGATGGCCATGAGGGAGAAGCAGAGGCAGACGTCACTTCCATTCCAAGTCTTGATCACAGAGTTGTGCCAGCATGCTGGAGTGCCCCGGGATGATACGACAGATATTGAGGTTACCTTTTTTTCCTCCACTGACATCCGATGTATTAAGTTTGAGTACACACGAGAGGAGGCCAACAGAAGGAGAGAGGATCCGATGGATACATCCCCGGAGGTGGACATTGATTCGATACCTGTAGAGACATATTTGCCTACTCCGGCCCCCGGGCCTTTAGGTACATCTGCACCTTCTTCTTCTTCACAAGCCCCATGTGCCTCTACCTCGTCCCTGCCCGCCAATATTACTCAGGTGATGATCCTGAAGATAGGACATCTAGCCCATTAAGCTGATGTGAGGGTGACCCGACTTAAGAGATCCATCCCATGGATAATTGTGAGTGTCATCATTGCTGCACTGACCCCCCTCCAGACTTCCATTGACACTCTCACCACGAGAGTCTAGGTTTGTGAAATCAGACAGGGGGAGACCTTTAAGGTTACGACTTTAAAAGCCGAGGTAGAAGACTTGAGGAAGGACGTAGACTATCTAAAGTCTACCAACTTCACTTCATTACTAGAGGCTGCTGATGATGTGGACGCTCATGAGACTTTAGAGATTCCTCCGGCTACCACCGGAGATGTACATAGGGATGGTATAGCAGCTGATGAGTCAGAGGCAGAGACCGACGAGGAGCAGATTGAGATAAGGAAGGAGAGAATATATGGATATTTGCCAGATCTTGAGGAGATGATTGTGCAGTCGGTGATCCAGACATCTATGGTAGCTCTTAGTGGACCCACTCCTTCTGAGGTGACTCCGAGCACTGATGCCCAAGTTTAGAGTAATGCACCGGGTAATGATGCCCCGACAGATGGAGTGAGTGAGTAGGTAGGATCCCTTTTTACCTCCCTCTCTGTCTTATTTTTTCTTGACTTTTGGATATTATTTTGCTTGCATTTGAGGACAAATAGCTTTTGTTGTGGTGGGTGAGACCCACCTTTTGTGATTATTGTTTTGTTTATAAATTTGGGTTTTGTGGTATATATTGTGTTTTGCACTGTTGTTGTGGATGATTTGAGCTTGTGGCTCCTTGATTTAAATTGAAATAATTTTTGGACCCTTCCAAAAAAAATTGTGCCACCTCTTGTTTGTGTGTGAATGTTGTTGTTCTCTTGCAAATTTGAGTATCGGTCTTGATCAATACCGATGACTTGAATAGTACTCATAATCGAACAAAAATGAATGTGCTGCCACGATGAGGCCAAATGAAGTTGCATAGACAATATGTGAATTTTTTGCATCTCGTTGTGACTAGCCAATTATCAAATTGAGTCTCTTGTAATGAACATTGCACACTAGCAAAAGTGTGGAGTCTTGTTTGACATTGGTGTCAATGCCTTGTGTGATGAGCTTACCGTGAACCATGTGTGATGACACCTAGAATTTACCCCGTTGGTTCGGTTGACTAAGTGATGCAATCTCTTGAGATGATCTTAGACAACTTTGAAGAGTGTGAAACAATTTGACATTATACCTCTTTTTGTGGCCTACCTTGTCAGTGTGTGAACTTCGCTTGAACACCCTTTTGAGCCATACCCTTTTCTTGGAAGAAACTTGATTAAATTGGGAATTTTTGTGTATCCATTACCCTTAATCATCATGATTTGTGGTTTGTGTGAATAACCAACTTAGCCCAAAAGCCTAAGTTGGAGGTGTGGTGAAAAGAGAAGGTAAATCAAGAAATGCAAAGAAGTCCCCTTTGACCCATGGTTTTGAGAAAGATGGATCCCCTCCATACATAAAAAAAAAAAGATAAAAAGAAGAAAAAGAATGAAAAAGTTGTGGAATAAAATTGTGAAATTGCATAAAGAAATGGGGTGTCCAACAGTCCATGGAAAGTGAATAATGGGGTGACCTTTGAGCATGAATGAGAATGATAAAGAAGAGGGAAGAAAATGTTGTTCATACCACATTTCATGAGGATAGCAGCCACTGAGCCTAAATGACCATATCTTTACACTCAGCCCCATTACAAGCCTTGAAAAGACTTTTTTGATCTTGAGTGACCTGAAATAAGTATTGATTGGAAAATACGGGCAAACCTATAGGTGAAATCGTGCATTGTTTTCATCTTTGTGAGTATGAGTGTTGCATTTGATTCCAGAGTTTTACATTGTTAAACCATTGTGTGTGAATATGGAATCACTCTTTGTGTGAGGGCATTTGATTACCTTTGTTGAGCTTGAACTTGTATTTGAAGCAAGTATTGTGAACTTGACAATCTTTGATAATGGTGAGTCACAACTTGAATCTTTGAGTGCACAATTGATCATTGCATGAGTAAGTTGAGTCTTTTTGTGTGCATTCATGATTGAATCTTGTGTAGCACTGTTTGAGACATCCTTTTTGAACTACTGAACTTGAGTTTTACTTGAGGACAAGCAAAAGTTTAAGTTGGGGATGTTGATGAGTCCACGATTTGGACTCATTTAGGGCTTTATTTTAATGGATTTAGTGTCCTCAAATGCTTATTTTGTTCCAATAGCATATGTAAATCCTTGATTTCCAGGTATTTGGATTGAGGAACAAATCATGGACACTAATAAGCAAAAAGGAACAAGGCAGCTAAAAGAACGAAGAAAAAATGGCCTGGTGATCGCCTAACCCATTGGGCGAGTCGTCAAATGGCTATGATCTCGCCTAATGTTCTAATGTGCCAAGCCTTGAAGGAGAAAATCAAGTCGACAATGGAATGGATCAGCCGGCTTGTCGCCGAACGGTTCTGTGATGTAGTGCTAGATCGCCCAAAGTTACAAAACTTGAGGATGCTAAAGGCCAAAGTAAAAAAGCGATGGAATTGACAAAAGGGTGGATCGCCGAGTGATTCGACGATCCCGACTTATTGCGGTGAATGGTCCTTCGCAGCATATTTTTGGCAACTATAAATACAATTTTAAATTCTTATAGGCTAAGGTAGGCAAATGGGTGATTGCAACTGATAGTAAATAGCTGTAAATCAGTGAATAAGCTAGACTTTAGTGGGGATAACCCCCCCCCCCCCATATTTGACACTTGTGTCACCCTTAATTTGAAATATGATTTTATTCTTAAATATCTTTACCTATGATTGACTTGAACATATTTGCACTTGGCTCTTGAATCTTAAGCATGTACCACTCCTTGTGGGATTCGACCCCAACTCACTTAGTTGGGTTATATTGCTGACTAATGATCGTTGGCACTTAGTATTGGAAGAAGTGTCCTGATACGTGAAATCAATGAGTTCCTAGTTATGTCTTTTAGTTTGACTAATGCTCTTGCAGCGTTCATGGATCTTATGAACAGAGTGTTTAAGCCTTATCTTGATATGGTTGTTATCACATTTATTGATGACATTCTGATTTATTCGAGGAATGAGCAGGATCATGCTAGTCATCTCAGATTAGTTCTCCAAACTCTCAAATATAGAGAGTTGTATGCTAAGTTTTCTAAGTGTGAATTTTGGCTTGAGTCAGCAACGTTCTTAGACCTCATTGTTTCTAGTGAAGGGATACGTGTTGACACTCAGAAGATTGAAGCAGTGTAGAATTGGCCTAGACCCACATATCCAACTGATATTAAGATTTTCTTAGGATTGGCTGGTTATTATAAGAGGTTTGTCGAGGGGTTTTCATCTATCCCATCCCCATTGACTAAGTTGACTCAGAAAATGGCTAAGTTTCAATGGTCTGAAAATTGTGAGAAAAGTTTATAGGAATTGAAAACTAGGTTGATTATTGCCCAGTGTTGACCTTACCGGAGGGTACACAAGTCTTTGTGGTGAATTTTGATGTGTCCATAGTTGGACTGGGTTGTGTATTGATGCAAAATGGCAAAGTTATAGCTTATGTCTCAAGATAGCTTAAGATTACCGAGAAGAATTACCCAACCCATGATCTAGAGTTGGCGGCTGTAGTGTTTGCTCTAAAAATATGGCATCACTATATGTATGGTGTGCATGTACATGTGTTAACTGATCACAAGAGTCTTCAGCATGTATTCAATCAGAAAGAGCTTAATCTCAAACAGAGGAGGTAGTTGGATTTACTCAAGGATTATGACATGAGTATCCTCTATCACCTAGGTAAGGCTAATGTTGTTGCTGATGCATTGAGCAGATTATCTACGGGTAGTACAACCCATGTTGAGGAAGGCAAGAAAGAATTGACCAAAGATGTGCACAGGCTTGCACGATTGGGAGTGCGGTTGTTGGATTCCAATGAAGGTGGAGTGGTGGTGATGAATGGGGCTGAATC
The DNA here is from genome assembly GCA_036553675.1 of Solanum okadae. Taxonomy (NCBI): domain Eukaryota; kingdom Viridiplantae; phylum Streptophyta; class Magnoliopsida; order Solanales; family Solanaceae; genus Solanum; species Solanum okadae. The sequence continues at coordinate 36,156,689 of CM071686.1, forward strand.
ATCACTAGTGTCTGAAGTGAAGGAGAAACAAGAACAAGACCCTGTTTTGCTTGAATTGAAGGCAAATGTTCATAAGCAAAAAGTTATGGCTTTTGAATTAGGGGGATATGGCGTGTTGAGGTAGCAAGGTAGATTGTGTGTACCAAAGGTGGATGAACTCCAAGAGAGGTTCATGGAGGAATCTCATAGCTCTAGATACTCTATCCATCCTGGTTCCACAAAGATGTATCGTGACTTGACAGAAGTCTATTAATGGAGTAGTATGAAGAGGTGTATTGCAGAATTCGTTGCTAAGTGCTCAAATTACCAACAAGTCAAGGTAGAGCACCAAAGGCTCGGTGGTATGGCTCAGAATATATATCTTTTGGAATGGAAGTGGGAGATGATTAACATGGATTTTATCACTGGTTTGTCGCGGTCTCGTAGGCGGCATAATTCAATTTGGGTGATTGTAGATCGAATGACTAAATCAGCCCATTTCTTGCTAGTAAAGACTACCTATTCAGGAGAGGATTATGCCAATTTATATATTCAAGAGGTAATTAGACTTCATGGAGTTTCGGTGTCCATCATTTCAGATATAGGTGCGCAATTTACCGCATAATTTTGGAAGTCTTTCCAGAAAGGTTTGGGTTCGAAGGTGAATTTGAATACCACTTTCCATCCTCAGACTGATGGTCAAGAAGATCATACAATTTAGACTTAAGTGGATATATTGAGGGTGTGTATGATCGATTTCAAGGGTAATTGAGATGTTCACTTAACTCTTATAGAGTTTGCTTACAACAACAGTTATCACTCTAGCATTCAGATGGCTCCTTATGAGGCTCTTTATGGGAGAAGATGGAGATCTCCTATTGGATGGTTTGGAGTTGGTGAAGTTGTGTTGATAGGGACAGACTTAGTTCATTAAGCTATTGAGGAAATGAAGATCATTCAAGAAAGGTTGAAAACAGTGCAAAGTCGTCAGAAATCCTATACTGCTGTTAGGAGAAAAGACTTAGAGTTTGAGGTGAATGATTGGGTTTATTTGAAGGTTTCACCCGTGAAGGGTGTAATGAGGTTTGGCAAGAAGGGGAAGCTTAGTCCCTAGCATATTGGCCATTACAGGATATCCAAGAAGATTGGCAACGTAGCTTATGAGTTAGAGCTACTGCCAAAGTTAGAAGCAGTCCATCCGGTGTTTCACATTTCAATGTTGAAAAAGTGTATGGGTGACCCTTCACTTATTATAACGACGGCGGATATTGATATTAAGGAAAGCCTATCTTATGAGGAGATACCCGTTGAGATACTTGATCGTCAGGTTCGCAAGCTGAGAACCAAGGAGGTAGCATCAGTTAAGATCTTATGGAGGAATCAGTTTGTTGAGGAAGCTACTTGGGAGGCTGAGGAGGATATGAAGAAAATATACCCACATTTCTTTTCATCCAGAGAAATTCTAGACCAAGGTAATAACTTCTTACAAAACACTATTTAAATTGATATGCTATGTTGTGTTAAATTGCATGTTGGGTGTTTGAAGTGGGTGTTAGATGTTGCCACTCTTAGTTCTAATTTGAGAGATCTCATTCGAGGACGAATGTTCCCAAGGGGGATATATTGTAACACCTCGGTCTTAGAAACAGCTAATTTTAGAAAGAACTAAATTGGAAAGAGCTAAATTGAGATTCTCGCAAGTTAAACTTAAATTATGAGTTTTTGGTCAATTTCAAGTGACCATAACTTTTAGCACATGATGAGTTAGGTGGCCCATGAGATATCAAATGAAAGATCTTCGAGTCCTCTTTCTAACGCCACTAAGTTTACTAATTTCTTAGTTTGGATGAGGGAGATATGCCCATTTGAATTCAGCCTGTCCAGTGAAGAAAAGTTCATCCGAATAAAGGTGGGGTATTTTGGTCTTTTCCTTACCCCATTAACTTTAAACGTTTTTTTTCACACAAATAGGATCTAAACTGACTTGGATCAGTTTCACAATCCAAAACACGGTTAGGGTTTTAGAGAAAAGTTCAAGAAAAGAGAAAGGGAGAAAAGGTGCAAAGCGTTCAAGGTTTTCTTGCGATTGTCGAGGGATTTCGCCAAGGGTTTGATCCTAACGAGGTATATAAGTTTTTCATAGTGATGGGTCCGTTCACCCACACACGAATCATGAGTTTGTTGAGTTAATTTTGTCCATGATAATCCATGTACTGAGGTTCTTGATTTGTTCTTGAAGTTTCATTCTAAAATCTTTATTATTGGGTTTTGATGAGTTCTTGAGGTTAATTCTATGAGTTTGAGTGTTATTTTTGAGAATATTTTCATTTACTTATGTTGGGTATATGAATCTAAGAGAGTTAGGAAGAAATCGATTGATTCTAGGCGAATTAGGGACGAGAATCGAGAAGAAAAAATTTGTCGGATTGAGCTAGGGAACGGATGGCGCGGCACACCCTAGATGCTCCAGAGGGTCTGGTGTGGCACGCCAGAAATGCACCAGAAAAGCTTCTGTAGTTTAGGGGCTGGATCCCCACACCACTCAGTGTTCCACAGTCGCCTGTCCCAGTCTGTTTCCATCGTTCTTTCCGTATAAGTTCTCTTAAAATGTATCCCTACTCTCTTACTGATTACAACTATCCAAACTACATCTAATCATTGAGAAATCCGTGTATCCAATCCATAATTCTTGAATTCACATTTTCAAATTCAAGATAGAGTCAAGAGTAAAGTTTGCGGGAGTCCTTCTTAGTCTTTGGAGAAATCTTTTGCAAACTTTTAAAAATTGTTTTAAGACTTTAGTATGAGGATGAGGAGAGTTGAGTTTCATTTTTTAAAGATGAATATATGGAACTAAGTATTCCCAAGAGTAAATGCTTTTACATTTAAAATGAGAGGAAACCTTGATTTCCAAATGAGTTTATGAGGAGTTTTGAGCAGCATCTCTTTTAAGAGAATTCTTTTGAGTAATAATTTCAAAGTTGAGGATGATGAAATTTTTTTAAACATATGAGCATGAGTTATATCATTGGGAGTAGAATTGACCATCGTTATGGGGATGACTTCAGACAACTCAAAGTCCTCATAAACCATGTATGCCAACTTGGGTAAAGGGTCATACTTTTTAGATGATTCCTTATTACTTTTAAGAATAGCTTAGTGGATCCACTTAGTTGAGGATATCTTATACTTCGGCAAGGTATAGGACAGTTGTGGCAGCATGGGTGAGACGTTGTATCAACACATAGCTCATAGTGATGGTTGTCGGTTAGAGAATATATCAAATAAGAGTAAAGAGTTTTTATTGTATTTTTAGATACATTGAGTTATTATCTCTGTTTTAAAAGCTTTATTTATATTGCATCTATATTATTGCTTTTATATCGTAATGAGTTGAGTATCCATGAGTTGAGGTTAATTGGAGGTTGAGTTGAGTTGAGATGAGGTAAGTATGTTCCTTTCCTTTCAGTTAAAGCTTATATGTCTATGCTTCAGAATTTACATGCTCGTACATTCAATGTACTGACACCATTTTGCCTACATCATTTTATGATGCAGCTATAGGTATTTAGGATCATCAACCAACGCTCCGTTGATCCAGTCGAGTCCCAGAGTTGCTTTGGTGATCCTCCTTGCTTCCGAAGGATTCCCATTTATTTGTTTCAGTTTGGTTTTGTTAGGATGTCGTGGGTCTTGTCCCAACATCCATTAGAGTTATTAGAGGCTTCATAGACAAGTAGTAGTTGAGTAGTATTTTTACCATTTCCTTTGTTGATGTTTTAAAAACTGTGAGTTGAACACTTATGTTCATTTGAGTACACTGAATAAACTATCTTAGTTTATGATATCCTTATGAGTTGAGTTTGGTTTAGATTGCAATTTCAATTGAGTAAAGTTTTCTGCTGAGTAATGAGTCAGGCCAAGGATTCGCTTAGGGACTAGCAATAGTTCTCGAGTGCTAGTCGTGTCCAGGGTGTAGGCTCGAGGTGTGACACAATCATTAATTTATGTTTATGTTATTAATTATTGTTTTTGAGTACATGTTTTAAACATTGTTGTTTATGTTTCTGCAAAGTTATTGTTAAAAGTATTTGTTAGTATAGATTAAATAACACACATTTATTGAGTATTCACACAAGTTTTCTCTACTAAAATTGTTGAAGGTTCAATAAAAAATTACTTAAAGATCTATACTACCATCTTTTGAAGATAAAATTCAAATTTGATATGTCATTGTAAGGACATAAAGACCTTAAAAACCTTATAGCACCTTAATGAGCAAAGTGAACCATGAAAAGAAGACAAGAATTAATAAACTTTAATTTTGACATGGCTTCCAGGATGTTGTGTCGGATGACATATAGAGGAATATGACTATATTGGAGCCTCTTTTAATCCCAACGATATAGATAACTACACAATATATTAATTTATCATATTCAATATGAAGTATGGATATATTCTCAAGTTCACTGCAAGTTGTAAATTATTTTCTTGCAGTAATAGATGTGTTTCTTGACACTGTGATTGCAATAGAAGTGTAGTTTCAAAATTGAACTACATCCCTTTGGTATGTTGATTTTTAAAAAGCACCCAAACAAATTGAATAGTTTTGTGTAATATTTTTTCCTTTCAAGTATATTTAATAAGTTGAATTGTTGTTCAATTTGATACATTCTCCCTTTAATTTTCCATTTTAATTATCACTTATGATACATTTAAATGGGGAATTTTAAAATGATTTATGTAAAGGAAAAGGTAGAGTTGAACTTTCTACACGTTAAAATTATAATATTTGTTTACTTTTTTCAGCCTTTTAAAATTTATTTATCCCTTCACAAAAGATTATTTATTTATCAGAAAATTTAATAACTCAGGTTGATTTTCATTTGATTCCCCAAAAATATCAAATAGTAACACTTCCCAGAAGCAAAAGGATAAATTATAAAATCAAATTAAATATGATTGATTGAAGGATAATGATAAGATGTTATAATTATAATTTTTCTTTACATTATTAATGTCCGTTACTATGTAATCTTTTATGTAAGATAATATAGTGTTTTAGCTTTAATGACCAAAAGGTTTTAAGTATTGTTTTATAAATTTTGTGATATTTTATTACCACGCGAGGCGCAGATAATTTTACTAGAATATATATAAAAAAAAGCCCTAGGCCCGTCTACATGGCGCCACCACCAACAAGGATTCCCTTTTATATTGTTAATTTCCAAAACTACCCTTCCTCTCCTCTCAGAAAACCTTTATAACCATCACCACCATCTTACAAATTAAGCATATACTGTGCCAAAAGTAATCCTATGTATACTTGCATTATTGCATGCATTAGTCTACCGTTTCTCAATAATCTTACTTTATGTCACGACCCAGAGTAACCCCTAGATGTGATATGACGTATAAGACCCCGAAAGGCCCTATACAAGCCACTTGAGATACATATACAAGATAATAGAATTAACGAGTTTAAAAGGACAGTTTATATCATAAAAGTGTTTTTAAAAAACAAAGAAAAAGTCTACATAATCTCAAATCCATATATTAAACCAAGAGTGATTGGGACGTAACACATGCATCACATACAATATTTGAAAAGTAAAAATGAAAAAGCAATAAAAAGTTTTATCTTCGGAAGATGAGGACTCACCACTACTCATGGCTACCAAAGTGATCACTAGCCACGGGAATGTGAAAATGGAGCGTCGGACCCTACATTTTGGAAAAATATAGGCAAGAGTATGTGTCAGTACAATAATGTATCAAGTATGATAGTTATGCATAAAAGTTACCAAATCATGCTAAAAGGACATCTTCATGACATGCAAAGACCAAGTTAAAACATAACATAAGAGATTAGAAACATAATCAGGATCATGATAAAAGCAAGTAAAATCAATTTTTAACACATGTGACATACTTTAGAAGTAACATTAGTTCATCATTATTGTCGTAGGCAATTTTCCTTAACCGACATAGAGACCATGTGAGATATAACATGGAATCTGGTGTCTATCCCACACTGAAAAGCAGTGTTCTTACTTTCCAAGACAAGAACCATAAATTCTAGCATAAGTGGATCTACTAGCTAATGTATATCTAAGACAACCTATGTTGGCACATAGTTTAAGGTACACGGGTAATCGCTACTTGTCCTCTCGGTGCTAAGCATAAATCCTACGGATTAGTCATCAATCATATTTATCTTATCTTTAAGGGACATGGGTAATCGCTTCTTGCCTTATCATTATGGGGACATGGATAATGTAGCGACCCTTTTTAAAGAGACCTAACTTATAGTTGCGACATTCAAAAGCAATTAACGAGGGCATACTGATTCGAATCTAGTAGAGGGATTAGATTCATAAAGACCTCCAAAAAGTAATTTAAGCAAATAACTGACGAGCTTTTCACGTATAGATATTATCCTCACTCTCAAGGGTGAAATAACAAGAATATTATAAGCTTCCGAGTACCGAAATCAGCCTGCTCATGCTTCACACAAACATTCGAAACAAATAGTAAATTTAGTATATTACAAGACTTGGGTTTACACACCCGAAAAAGATAAAAATGTATAGCGATACTTATATTACAAACCATGGTGACATGACCAAATCAGCCCTCAAATTCTCATGTAAATATACAAAACATAGATCATGTACAAGTCCCAAGGTTTATAAAAAATATATATGCCTATATGCAAATGTGATCTTCCTTAAAGCTTTCAAAATCTCCATCTTCAATGGCCAACTTCAATCATCCTCTCGAACATTCCCTACGATAGAAACAACTATCGCTAAGCATATAGCTTAGTGGTGTAAAAACTATAGGTTCGGAGCCCTCAAATTCGCCAAGTTATCATTCTCAAGTAAAGGGATGCATAATTTAACATAATAAATAAATCGAGTAAACAATATATAAAGAGTATCAAGTTCGATATTTAAAGATCCAAATGTCAAGAACGCTCATAGCACAGTTTTCCAAGAGATTCAACAACAAGGCTCACCCAATATATACATCATGTCGTCACACCAAGCACAAGCAGGCATCAAGAAGGGTCAAAACCCAATAATCAAGAGAACCAAGAACCATATTTAAAATGTCTTTCTAGTTCATACTTAAAATGGACAACTTCCATTCTTAAGACGGACTAAAAATCCAGAGTCAAGATGGTAAATGATCCGAATCAAGAGGCATGCCAAGAGTGACAAAGTAACAGCCACAAGAAGGACAAGGTCCCAACAAGAGTGCCAAGTGATCAAGCAATCCGTACAAGTGGGCGAGTTACACAAGTGTCTTTAATGTATTAAAGAATACCAATACGACAATGCAAAGTGACAAGAGGTAACCAAGGTACCAAAGTAAACTTTCAGATATACCAGCATGTAAAAAGAGTACAAGTATAATTTTATACACAAATCTCAGTTCTTTAGCACAAAAACAGTCCAACCCAACTTCACGAGTTCAAATCGTAAACCAACCAGCGTATCAAAATCTTCAACTCGTACAGGAGAATATACAACCTTAAAAAATAAATTCAATAACTTATTTACTTTCTAGTAGCTCAATAATGATGGCGTAACACAGGATTATCATCACAAGTAAGCCTAGCCTGTACAAATACGACTATACTCCCAAAACAGATATTCTGCCCAATAAACGCACTTCATGTCGCAACTTAGATTTGAAACAGAAAAAAGCCAAAACGGAATTTATATCCTTCATAAAAGATGTAGGTACATCTCTTAAGCTTGCAAATAATCAAGAATCACTGCAAAATATGCCTTGTACAAAAAGATATAATCAAAACACTAACAGTTGAACGTACAGGATTTCTAATTCCAGAATCTGGACAGAACTTGTCATATGTTACGTCCCCTATTTCGTATCCACAACAGCTAAATTAGAATTTTACATAAACACAAGGGTTGTATGTCTACGAATTAGCTTTCCAAAACATATTTATGTACTGTAAATTAAGTTTTTTGGATGAGATATGCATAAAATACCAAACACTACCCAGCTCAGAAGCAGATTTCGTCATTTACCAAAAGGAACTGTGTGTGTGACGGATTCCAGCCAAAAGGACTTAGTTTTTCTCTTGATTTTAAAGAACAACTGTTTAGCTAATGTTATAATGTTCTTAGACTTGAGGGAAAATGAATTCAATCAAAGGAGGTGTATAGATATATAGCTACAAAAGTTATCCTTGTCACATGGGCAGATGTCACCAAAAGGGGCTGCCCAAACAAATAGATGGCTGCCCAAAAAGAATACATATATAACTATATTTATGTACTTAATACCCGCACTTCCAATGCATAAGTACGTATAATTAGATAATTACTCAACTACCCCCATACAATACCTTAATTTACGATAACAATTTATGCTAAGCAAGTTTGCAAATCACAACATTTCAAGTTCCAAAAATGAGAATAAAACATATTCTAGTAATTACGAGATGATGTAACGACATGCGACTATTTGATTAAGCATTTAGGGGTGTTACAACTCTCTTCTCCTTAAAGAAATTCGTCTCAAAATTTACCTTAAACTAGTCCCGAAACAAGCGCGGATACTGGGTTCTCATGTCTTCTTGTCTTTCTCAGGTATCTTCTTTTCCAGAATGGTTCCTCTAAAGTACCTTTACTAAAGGGATTCTCTTGTTCCTAAGCTGCTTTACTTCTCAAGCTTGAATTAGGATAGGTTCTTCGTTATACATCAAGTCAGGATTAACCTCAATAGATTCAACTGGAAGAATATGAGATGGATCAGAACAATATCTTCTAAGCATAGAAACATGGAAGACATTGTGGATCTTGTCTAAATCAGATGGCAAAGCCAATTTATATGCAACTGGTCCAACCCTTTCAAGTATCTCATAAGGTCCGATAAATCGGGGACTAAGTTTTCCTTTTTAGCTAAATCTCATAATCATTTTCCATGGAGACACCTTTAAGAATACTTTATCTCCAACTTGATATTCAATGTCACGCCTTTTAAGATCAGCGTACGACTTTTGTCTATCCGAAGAAATTTTTAGACGATCTTTGATAATTTTTACCTTGTCCTCTATTTGTTGCACAATTTCAGGACCAACAAGCTTTCTTTCACCAACTTCACTCCAACAAAGAGGGGTTCGGCATTTTCTTCCGTATAAGGCTTCATAGGGAGGCATTCCAATACTCAATTGGTAAATGTTATTGTAAGCAAATTCTATCAAAGTTAAGTGTTTGTCCCAACTACCCTCAAACTCCATAATGCAAGCTCGAAGCATATCCTCCAAAATTTGTATCACTCTTTCTGACTGGCCGTCTATTTGAGGATGGAACGAAGTGCTAAACCTCAACTTAGTACCCAAAGCTTCCTGCAAGCTACCCCAAAATCTAGATGTAAACCTTGGGTCCCGGTCTGATACAATAGACACAGGGATCTCATGTAGTCTTACAATCTCATTAATATACAACTCGGCTAAACGCTCAAGTGAGTAATCCATCCTGATTGCTAAGAAGTGAGCACTCTTGGTTAGCCTGTCCACAATCACCCATATTGCATCATGATTTCTCTGAGTGCGAGGAAGTCCAGAAACAAAGTCCATAGTTATTCTCTCCCATTTCTATTCCGGTATCGACAAGGGTTGTAGTAAACCCACTGGGACTTGATGTTCTGCCTTTACATGTTGACAAACCAAACATTTAGAGACGAACTCCGCAATGTCTCTCTTCATACCCTTCCACCAATAATTTTTGTTGATGGTCCGGTGCATCTTTGTACCACCAGGATGCATTGCATATGGTTAAGTATGTGTTTCATTCAATATTTCTCTCCTCAATTTTTCATCATTAGGGACACATAACCTGTTTTGATAAAATAAGCCACCATCCTCCGTAAATGTAAAATCAAGTATTTCCTCCACTTTGAACTTCTCTGGTCAATTTTACAAGTTTCTCATCTAACATTTGTGCTTCTTTCACCTGTTCAAGTAATATTGGCTTTACTTGTAAATTAGCAATAGCTGAACCATTTGAATCAAGTGTTAAACAAACATTCATGGCTCTTAACTCAAGAAGCAAGGGTAAAAGACTCAAAGAAATGCTTGCGAAGGATTTCTGACTTAAGGCATCTGCAACCACATTGGCTTTACCTGGATGATAATCAATCGTGCAGTCATAATCCTCGATGAGTTCAACCCATCTACGTTGTCGAAGGTTTAGCTCCTTTTGAGTACCCAAGTACTTTAAGCTCTTGTGATCAGTGAAGATATGACATTTCTCTCCATATAAATAATGCCGCCATATTTTTAAAGACAACACTATAGCAGCAAGTTCAAGATCATGAGTAGGATAATTTAATTCATGCGGTTTTAATTTCTGAGAGGCATAAGAAATTACCTTCCCTTCTTGCATCAAAACTCATTCGAGACCATTGTGAGAAACATCACTGTATACTACATACTCTTTCCCTTCAATTGGTAGAGTAAGTATAGGCGCTTGAGTCAATAAGGATTTGAGTGTTTCAAAGTTCTCTTGACATTTGTCATCCCAAATAAACTTTACTTCCTTCTCTAAGAGCTTAGTCAAAGGAGAGGCGATAATGGAAAAGCCTTTCACAAATCTTCTGTAGTATCCTGCTAAACCCAAGAAACTTCTTAGCATAGTTGGACTTTTGGGAGGTCTCCATTCAACAACTGCTTGTATTTTACTAGGATCCACCTTCACACCTTCAGTTGATACAACATGTCCCAGAAAAGCTACTTCATCAAGCCAAAATTCACACTTGGAAAGTTTAGCATAAAGTTCTTTCTCCTTCAAAATTTTCAAAATAATCCGGAAGTGTTTATCATGGTCTTCACTACTTCTGGAAAATATTAAAATATCATCTATAAAGACAACCACAAACAGATCAAGATAAGGCTTGAATACCCAATTCATTAGATCCATGAATACCGCAGGAGCATTTGTCAATCCGAATGGCATCACCAAAAATTCATAATGACCATATCGAGTTCTAAAAGCAGTTTTAGGAATATCTTTCTCTCTAACACGCAGTTGGTGATATCCAGACCTTAAATTAATTTTGAGAATACTTTAGCACCTTTAAGTTGGTCAAACAAATCATCAATTCTTGGTAGTGGATATCTATTCTTGATTGTTATTCTGTTCAATTGTCTATAGTCAATACAAAGCCTAAGAGTGCCATCTTTCTTCTTTACGAATAAAACAGGGGCTCCCCAAAGAGAAACACTAGGTCGAATAAAACCATTCTCAAGTAGTTCTTGCAATTTAGCTTTCAATTCTCTTAACTCTAATAGAGCCATTCTATAAGGGGTGATCGAAATAGGAGTAGATCCAGGAATAAGCTCGATTAGAATTTCAACCTCTCTTTCCGGGGGCAATCCCAGAAGGCTTTCTGGAAATACTTCTGGAAAATCACATACAGCAGGTATGTCCTTGATACAAGGACTCTTCAACTGTGTATCAACTATGTGAGCAAGGTATGCCCCACAACCTTGACGCATCAACTTTCATGCCAAGGCCGCAGAAATAAAACTAGACGTCACCGATCTTTCACCTTGTACAATGATGTGTGAAAATGTAGGATCTTTAAAAGTCACATGCTTAGACCTACAATCTACCACCGCATGATATTTATAAAGCCAATCCATCCTGATAAAAACATCAAAATCCTTGAAGGGCATTTCAATTAATCAGCAGGACTAGGTTTTGAATCACGAAGGGATAATCTTGGTAAACTTGATAACCCAAAGGACTTTCAACCAGCACATCGTAATTAAGTCTCACAGATTTCACATTTTCAGGAAGAACAAGTGATGAACAAATATAGGAATGTGTAGAACCAGGATCAAATAATGTAAACACGCATAAGCCAAATAAGTGAAATCTACCGACAACCACGTCTTGTCCATCTAGATCATCCCTCTGCCTCATAACATAAGCGCGTGCAGTAGCCCTTTGCCCACTAGCTTGATTAGCTCCACTTGTACCTACTGCCTGGGTGTTTTTAGGTCTTGCACCTCTATTAGTTTGAGGAGGATTGACAGAAAGTTTATGAACTGAGCCTTCAGTTCTTAACGATGGAGCATTATTAGGATTAGGACAATCCTTCACTTTATGATCAAAGCTCCCACAATTGAAACATGCACCAGAAGCTCTCCTGCAAGTACCATAATGATTCTTTCCACATTGTGGACAAGTGGGAACACGAGGCTTGCCTTGGCCATAATTTGGAGTGCTAGCTATAGAAAATTCTGATCTGTTTTGCCTTTGTTGAGGTGTCCTGTTATCACTACCAGCCGCCTTAGAATTATCAAACCTTCCCCTTTTGGATGGACCCCCAAAATCTTGTCTAGGCTTTCAGAATCTGTTTTCATTTCTACTAGCTTCTTCTTTATCAAGTCGTTCCCAAGTAACAGCAGCAGACACTAACTTACAAAATTTCTCATGTTGCAGGATGGCCACATTCTTCCTAATGGAATCATTTAAACCGTTTTCAAACCTCTTGTACTTGTCTTTTTCCTCTTTAATAATACCACCAGCATAGCGAGAGAGCCTTAGAAACTTTTGTTCGTATTCAGCAATAGACATGCCTCGTTGCCTTAGATTCAAAAACTCATTTTTCTTTGCATCACAATAAGCAGGTGGGACATACTTCATACAAAATTCCTTAAGAAAATCCACCCAAGTAAGAACAAGAGGTTTTACCTTGGCATTCAGAACACTTACCCACCAATCGTAAGCATCCTTTTGTAATAGTGAAATAGCATACTTAAATTTTGCAACATCTGAACACTCTAACTGCTCAAATACCCTCTCCATGCGATCAAGCCATTGTTCAGCATCAGTGGAATCAATAGTGCCTCCAAACTCCACTCCACCCATTTTCCTAATTTTCTCAAAGTTAATCCCGTGGGGATCATGCATCGATTTAGCCATGTGGTGGAATAACTCAGCCATTTGTTGAAAATGAGGATTCATGGTTTGAGTACCATGACTCATATGAGGATGTGGACCAGCTCTTACACCCTGGTGGTTTCCCACTTCAGAACCACTAGTGTGAGGAACATACTAATTCGAGATACGTTCTCCAACCACTTCCAGTGCATGAGGTTAGGAAATAGAGGCACCCGAATCTTCACGAGCAGCTTACATAGGTCGGTCAAAAGAAGTGGCCATAACTTAATTCCTTCAAAAGGAAAGATCACATTGCATTAGGGATATGTACTTGATGCATATGCACTATACATGTGATAAAAAAACATTATAAACCATGTAATTGACCAAATAATACAAATAGAACCATTTTCGAAAGTGAACAAGTATACAAGTAATTCAAATCAAAATTCCTAGAACCACAAACCTAGGCTCTGATACCAACACTAGTAGAGACCCTTTCTAAAGAGACCTAAATTATAGTTGCGACATTCAAAATCAATTAACGAAGGCATACTGATTCGAATCTAGTAGAGGGATTAGATTCATAAAGACCTCCGAAAAGTAATTTAAGCAAATAACCGACGAGCTTTTCACGTATATATATTATCCTCACTCTCAAGGTGAAATAACAAGAATATTATAAGCTTCCAAGTACCGAAATCAGCCTGCTCATGCTTCACACAAACGTTCGAAATAAATAGTAAATTTAGTATATTACAAGACTTGGGTTTACACACCCCAAAAACATAAACATGTATAGCGATACTTATAGAACAACCCATGGTGACATGACCAAATCAGCCCTCAAATTCTCATGTAAATATAAAAAACATAGAACATGTACATGTCCCAAGGTTTATACAAAATATATATGCCTATATGCAAATGTGATCTTCCTTAAAGCTTTCAAAATCTCCATCTTCAATGGCCAACTTCAAGCATCCTCTCGAACATTCCCTACGATAGAAACAACTATCGCTAAGCATATAGCTTAGTGGTGTAAAAACTATAGGTTCGGAGCCCTCAAATTCACCAAGTTATCATTTTGAAGTAAAGGGCAACATAATTAAACATAATAAATAAATCAAGTCAACAATATATAAAGAATATCAAGTTCGATATTTAAAGATCCAAATGTCAAGAACACTCATAGCACAGTTTTCCAAGAGATTCAACAAGAAGGCTCGTCCATATATACATCATGTCGTCACACCAAGCACAAGCAGGTATCAAGAAGGGTCAAAACCCAATAATCAAGAGAACCAAGAACCATATTAAAAATGGTTTTCTAGTTCGTACTTAAAATGGACAACTTTCATTCTTAAGACGGACTAAAAATCAAGAGTCAAGATGATAAATGATCCAAATCAAGAGGCATGCCAAGAGTGACAAAGTCACAACCACAAGAAGGACAAGGTCCCAACAGGAGTACCAAGTGATCAAACAATCCGTACAAGTGGGCGAGTTACACAAGCGTCTTTAATGTATTAAAGAATACCAATACGACAATGCAAAGTGACAAGAGGTAACCAAGGAACCAAAGTAAACTTTCAGATATATCAGCAGGTAAAAAATGTACAAGTATAATTTTATACACAAACCTCAGTTCTTTAGCACAAAAATAGTCCAACACGAGTTCAAATCGTAGACCAACCAGCGTATCAAAATCTTCAACTCGTACACAAGGATATACAACCTTAAAAAATAAATTCCATAACTTATTTACTTTCTAGTATCTCAATAATGATGACATAACACAGGGTTATCATCACAAGTAAGCATAGCCTGTACAAATACGACTATACTCCCAAAATAGATATTCTGCCCAGTAAATGCACTCCATGTCGCAACTTAGATTTGAATCAGAAAACGGCCAAAATAGAATTTATATCCTTCATAAAAGATTTAGGTACTTCTCTTAAGCTTGCAAATAATCAAGAATAACTGAAAAATTCACTTTGTACAAAAAGATATAATCAAAATACTAACAGTTGAACGTACAGGATGTCTAATTCCAGAATCTGGACAGAACTTGTCATATGTTTCGTCCCCTATTTCGTATCCACAACAGCTAAATTAGAATTTTACATAAACACAAGGGTTGTATGTCTACGAATTAGCTTTCCAAAACATATTTATGTACTGTAAATTAAGTTTTTTGGATGAGATATGCATAAAATACCAAACACTACCCAGCTCAGAAGCAGATTTCGTCATTTACCAAAAGGAACTGTGTGTGTGACGGATTCCAGCCAAAAGGACTTAGTTTTTCTCTTGATTTTAAAGAACAACTGTTTAGCTAATGTTATAATGTTCTTAGACTTGAGGGAAAATGAATTCAATCAAAGGAGGTGTATAGATATATAGCTACAAAAGTTATCCTTGTCACATGGGCAGATGTCACCAAAAGGGGCTGCCCAAACAAATAGATGGCTGCCCAAAAAGAATACATATATAACTATATTTATGTACTTAATACCCGCACTTCCAATGCATAAGTACATATAATTAGATAATTACTCAACTACCCCCATACAATACCTTAATTTACGATAACAATTTATGCTAAGCAAGTTTGCAAATCACAACATTTCAAGTTCCAAAAATGAGAATAAAACATATTCTAGTAATTACGAGATGATGTAACGACATGCGACTATTTGATTAAACATTTAGGGGTGTTACAGATAATCACCTCTTGCCTTATCATTATGGGGACATGGGTAATCGCTTGTTGTCTTATTATTTTAGGACATAGGTAATCGCCTCTTGCCTTATGATTCATGGAAGGGCACTTCAAGTAGCCAATCCAAGCTAAAGTTCATTAGAATAGCTCCTACTTACCATTCAAAGTTAAGTTGAGAAAACCTTTCCACTATAACAACAACAACATTGATGCTTTACTCTAAAAGCAACTTATATCATTTTCATCAATTTCATAAGAACATGCATATCATCATAAATTCATCTTTTCATAGTTCAAAAACCCCTTTCAATCATCATAGTCTAGAAAATATGGGTAAAGCCCGGGTTCATGGGAAATCAACTTAAAAGCATGCAATTACTTCAATTCATGCATAAGAAAACATAAAACAATTAATTGGATCAATATTGAAAGAAACCAATGACATGGAAGAAAATCCTAACTTAAATTGAAGATTTCTAACGTGTAAATTAAAGAATTTAGGAACCTAATGGAGGAAAGAGCTCCATAGATAAAGTTGTCATACATGGATGTCACAAGCTTGAAATCAATGGAGGATTAGGAGACTTAATCTTGAAACCCTAGTTTTCTTCTTCTTCCTTAAAGAGAGAAATATTTGAGAGGATGACTTGTTCAACTTTGGGGAACTTAGGAGAATGAATTGAATTTGGTGATTTGGGGGTTAAAAATAATTATATAGGGCTTTGGGAAGAGGGTAAAATTACATAGTATCAGGTTAAAATAATTCAGGGAAAGACCAAAAGGCCCTTAAAAATTAACTGTCGACCCCGTCGACGGTTCGACCCACGGTTTGTAGGTCCACCTACGAACCATCCTAGTCGGCCTTCGATGGGTTCAGGAACTTGTTTTCTGGGCCTTCGAACGATGGGACCCATGTACTGTCCGTACACGGTCACCCTAAGTCCCACCTTTTGGCCCTCAAAATTACACTAAGTCTGGGACTCACCTACGAGACCTTCCTACGACTCGTGCATTGAATAATGAACTATCCTGGTGTACCATCAAAGAGTACTGGGACTTGACAATTCATACCACTGGGAGCTGACTAACGACAGTCACCACCAACGGCCTATGGTCCGACCTATAGACTATTGGTGCTATCATCTATGCTGGCACAAGATTTGTGAAAACTAAAAAATTTCATTATTTTTTAATCTGAGGTGTTACAAAATCTCCCCCATGGAACATTCATCCTTGAATGGGATTCAAGACATCATAAGAAGGGTAAGAACTAAGTCTTACAACCCAATATGAATACAATCATATAAATGCACATATCCGAGGAGGAAACATCAACTCCAAGCTAAAACATGTTGAAAACATCATTTCATAGGGTCTTACTACAGCTCATACTCAAATGCACATAAACATGAAGAAATCAATCCAGCTAACACATTTTTCAAAAAATTCAAGTTTTTCATGAACATGCATAATGAGAAAATCATGAAAATATCTAAGTCACATGAAAACAAAAAGAGTAAACTATGAGAAATTGAATACCTCCAGCTAGAGTAGGGACGGATGGAAAGAGATGAGGATAACAGGATATCATATCGGCCTCGCCCTCCCAAGTAGCACCCTCAACTTACTAATTCCTCCAAAGAACCTTCATAAAAGCAATTTCTTTGTTTCTCAACTTCCAAACTTGCTAGTCTAAGATCTTAACCGGAGCTTCTTCATAAGAAAGGCTATATTTTATGCCAAGACTCTCCAATGGTACAATAGAGGTTGGATCACCCACATCAAACCAACCTATAGGAAATTTACACATCCTACCATAAAGAGCCTCAAATGGAGCCATACCAATGTTTGAATGGTAGTTATTATTGTAAACAAAATCAATCAAAGTCAAATGATCATCCCAATTACCCTTGAAGTCAATTACATAAGCTCTCAACATATATTCCAAAGTTTGGATAGTACGCTACGCTTGCCCATCGGTTTACGGATTAAAGGTCGTACTAAGGTTAACATGAGTACCAAGCCCTTTTTGGAAAGATTTCCAAAACAGAGAAGTGAATTGGGTACCATGATCGGAGATAACGGACAAGGGAACTCCATGCAACCTAACCATTTCTCTCAAGTAAAACTTAGCATAGTCCTCCGCCGAATAAAAAACCTTGACGGGGCTGAAATGAGTCAATTTTATCATTCAATCTACTATAACCCAAATCGAGTCATGTGTCTGCTGGGTGCAGGGTAAACCAATAATAAAATTTATATTCAAGTCTTTTCACTTCCAAGTAGGTATACAAATGTCTTAGGACACACTTCTTAGTTTCTAATGCTCAACTTTTACTTGTTGACAATTAGGACACTTAGCCACAAATTCTGCAATATCCTTCTTCATCTTATTCCGCCAATAGACCTCTCGTAAGTCACGGTACATCTTAGTGGCTCTCAGGTGAATGGAATATCAAGAACTATGGGCTTTTAATAAAATTTGTATCCTCAAGTCATCTATATTGGGAACACACAAATGACCTTGATAGTGAAGCACACTATCTCTCCCTTGGGAGAAAGCCTCAACGGACTTTTTAAGCATCGCTTCCTTCAATTCAACCAAAGTCGGATCAAGACCTTGCTTTACTTTCACTTCCAACACAAAGGACGATTCTAAACCATTATGGATCATAACACCACCTTTAATAGAGTCAACCAACCGAACACCCATTCAGGCCAATCTATGAACATCTCGAACTAATTCCTTCTTACTATCTTCTATATGAGAAGCACTACCCATTGTCAATCGACTAAGAGCATCCGCCACCACATTAACTTTACAGGGGTGATAGAGAATGCTTATGTCATAATCCTTTAGTAATTCAAGCCACATTCTTTGGCGAAGATTCAGATCCTTTTGTTAAAACACATATTGCAAACTTTTGTGGTCGGTAAAGACATCGATGTGAACACCATATAAATAATGCCTCCAAATCCTTAAAACAAACACAACTGCTGCTAGTTCCAAACCATGGGTAGGATAGTTCTTTTCGTGCACCTTAAGTTGTTTTGAGGCATAGGCAATGACTTTCCCATTTTGCATAAGGACACAACCTAACCCAATTCTTGAAGCATCACAATAAAAAACAAACCCATCAGTTCCTTCTAGTAAAGTCAGCACTGGAGTGGAAGTAAGTCTATCTTTCAATTCCTGAAAACTCCTTTCAAAAGCTTTTGACCATAACAATTTGGCCTTCTTCTGGGTCAACGCCGTCAATGGAGAGGCAATTGACAAAAACCCTTCCACAAACCTTCTATAGTAACCGGCTAAACCCAAGAAACTTTTAATATCCAAGGCGATAAAGGTCTAGGCTAACTATTCAACACATCCATCTTCTTAGGATCTACCTCAATACCCTTTTCGAAAACAATCCGCCCAATAAAAGCCACGTACCTTAACCAAAACTCACATTTACTAAAATTAGCAAAGAGTTGTTGGTCCTTGAGGACTTGCAACACAATTCTCAAATGAAGGTTTGCTCATCTTCACTCCTTGAGTAGATCAAGATGTAATCGATAAAACCAATCACAAACATATCTAGGTATTATCAAAACACTATATTCATCAAATCCATAAATGCGGTCGAAGCATTAGTCAATCCATAGGACATCACCAAAAATTCATAATGATCATACCGAGTTTGAAAATCCATTTTTAGAATATCATTCTCTTTCACCCTCAATTGGTTATAACCCGACCAGAGGTCAATCTTAGAGAAGAAACTTGATCCTTGTAATTGATCAAACAAATCATTTATCCTTGGGAGAAGATACTTATTCTTAATTGTAACTTTATTGAACTATCGGTAATCGATACACATACAAAGTGAACCATCCTTCTTTCAAACAAAAAAAACCGCATCACCCCATGGAGAGATACTCGGTTAGATAAAACCCTTATCCAACAAATCTTTCAATTTCTATTTTAATTCCTTAAGTGCTATCGGAGTCATTCGGTAAGGAGGAATAGCGATATATTGCGTATCTAGGAAGAAGGTCAATACCGAAGTCTATTTTTTTTAGAGGAATACCGGGTAGATTATCAAGACACACTTATGGAAACTCATTTACAATGGGGACCGACTCAAGAGTAGGGGTTTCGGAATCCATATCTCTCACCCTAACTAGACGGTATAAGCAACAATTAACTATCATCTTTCTATCTTTTAGACAAGAAACAAACTAACCCATAGGCATAGAATTTCCCCATTTTGTTATGACCGAAGGTAGCCCCTAGGCGTAGCATGGTGTATAAGACCTTGAAAGGCCCCAAACAAGTCACTTAGCATTCATCATACAAGATAATAGAATATAAAAGATTTAAAAGATAGTTTCAACAAAAAAAGTTTTATAGGGTAAAGCGGAAGTCTAAACATCATTTCAAAGCCATCTAGTACATAAGATTGATTGAGACGCAGCCCGTACATCAAGTCTAGAAATTGAAATTAAAGAAAAAAAAGAAATCAAGTTCGGTCCTCAGGTGATGAATACTCACCTATCTTCAATCTTCTATATGAGATCACTAACCATGAAACCGTGAATCTGTAAGGTCGGATCCTACATTTGGGGAAATGTAGCCAAGAGTATGCGTTAGTACAAACATGTACCAACTATGATAGCCATGCATAAAACATTTAAAAACATGCTTAAAAGGAGATATCTTCATAAGATGCTATGACCAAGCTAAAACATATATATAAGGAGATTTAGAAAACATAAGTCATAAAACATGGAAAATACAAATAAACTTCATCTTAAAGACATGTGACATACTCCTTGGAGTAACCTTGATTCATTAATGTGGGAAAATTACCTTTAACCGGCATGTAAGACCATGTGAGTTATTAACATGGAATCCGGTGTCTCCCACACCGAAAAGGGGTGTCCTTCTATTCAAGGTAAGACCATGAACTTTTTAGCTTATGTGGATCCACTAAAAAATATCTATCTAGACATTCCTATGTTGGCACACAATTTATGGGACATGGGTAATCGCCACTTGTCCACTCGGTGCTAAACATAACTCCCAAGGAATATTTATTATTCTTAATCATCTTTCTTTAAGGGACTTGGATAATCGCTCTATGTCCTTACATCGTGTGACATGGGTAATCACCTCTTGTCTTTCATTAGAGGTCATGATTAATCGTCGCTTGCCTCATACTTAGAATAACTCCTTAACTTTGATTCATTTTAGGTGAGAAGACCTTTCAACCTTAGAATCCTTTATATGAGAATACCTTTCACATTCATGCATGAAGTAGCTATGTGAGCAACCCTTTCACAACAATTAACCACAATGACAACATATATGTTTTTACTCTCAAACAATCTACATCATATCTCATCAATTTCATAAGAACATGCATAGTTCCATAATTCACCTTATGGTTAAAAACCACTTTAAATCATCAATATCTAGAAAACATGGGTTAGACATGGGTTCATGGGGATTTATCATAAAATCATGTAATTATCTCAATTCATTCTTGATAGATCATAAAACAATCAAATAACTCAATATTTAAAGGAACTCATGACATGGAAGAAAATCCTAACTCAATTGGGAAATTCTAACATTGTATTTGGAGAATTTGAGAACTTCAGGAAGGAAAGGGCTCCATGGATGAAAACTATCATACCTTAATGCCAAAATATAGCCTTCAATGGTGGAATTGGAGGCTTGACTTGAAACCCTAGGCTGATTCCTTTTTCTTCAAGCTTTCTAGAGAGAAATATTTTGGGAGAGAAAGACTTGTTCTTCTTTTAGGAAATTGAGAGAACGATTTCAATTGGAGAAATTTGGGGTTGAAAACACTTATATAAGACTTCTAGGTAAGGGTAAAATGACATAGTGTTGGGATAGAATAATTAGGAAAGGACCCAAAGCCTATGACTTAAAGCTAACGTACCCACTAGATGGTGGCCTTCAAGAGTCGTCGAGGACCTCACAAGCCATTGTGGCAGCCTGTTATGACCCAGGGGTACACCCTATATGTAACATGGCGTATTGAACCCCGAATGACTCCATACAAGCCACTTAGCTCTCATAACATAATAAATAGAACAATAAGAGTAAAACAACATTTTTAAGTCCAAAACATTTTATAAAGGAAAGGGGAAGTTTGGACACTTTGTCTCATCATAGCCATCTATTACAATACAATGAAATTGGTCCTAGCCCATACATCATGTCCAAAATATAAATACATGAAAGAAACTAAATAATAGAAATCCGTCCTCAAGCCATGAGGACTCACCAAGCTCATGAATCAATCAAATCCAAGCTCTAGCCACGAAACTAGGAACCTTATCTGTCAGTCACTACATTTGGGAAAAATGTAGGCAAGAGTATGTGTTAGTACAAAAATGCACTATGTATGATAGCCATGCATAAAAACATTTAAAACATGCTAAAAGGGACATTTCATTTCATAACATGCAATTAACCAAGTTAAAACATAGAGTAATAGGAGTTAGAAAATATCATTCATAAAATATGGTCAATGCAAGCTAACATCATCTTTAAAACCTTTGAACTCATATGTGATACTTCTTGAAGTAACCTTAGTTCATTATGCATCTTATTGTACAAAATTAGCCTTTACCGACATAGAGACCATGTGAGCTATAACATGATCCCCCGGTATCTCCCACACTAAAAAGGGTTGTTCTACTTGTCGAAGGTAGAACTATGAACTTCTAGCTTAAGTGGATCCACTAGCTAACCATCCTACGGGGACACGTAATTTAAGGGATAAGGAGATTGCTACTAGAAACTCAGCCTTTACTAACGGGAGAGCTTCCATCTCAAGGGACTGCTTCTAGAAACCCAACCTTTACTAACGTGAGGGATTTCATCTCATACTAATATCCAATCGGTTCTAAGCATAAATCCCACGGAGTAGTTAATTAAGCATTGAATTATCTCATGTTCCACGGAAAGGTATACCATCCAAGCCAAAAACATCATATTAGGTGTAACACCCCAAAAATTCTTTTGAACTAAGACTTGAACCACCCTTCATTGTGAGTAGGATTTCACCGAGAAATTTAAAAAATTGTTGAGTGTTAAGGTCACTAGATGTATCACCTTAAGTTCCAAAAAGAATTTAAAATAATTCATTCAAGTTATTCACAAGTTCTTTAAGTTTTGGGTCAACTTCAAACGACCATAACTTTCAGTACAGTATAAGTTAGGTGGCCCATAAGATATCAAATGAAAGGCCTTTGAATTATCTTTTGAACGCCACCGAGTTTGCTAAGTTTCGAGGTCGGATGAGTGAGATATGCCCTTTTGAAGTCAGGCTGTCCAATTAAGGAAAGTTACCCAAAAATAGTGAGAGGTATTTTGGTCTTTTCCTTACCCAATCAGATTTAATTTGTTTTTAATAAGGTTTTAGGAGTCTAATCTGATTAGGTTAAGTTTTATAATCCTAATATATACCGGTTTTAGTTGAGAGTTCATGAAGAAAAAAGAAGAGAAAAGAGGAGAGGATAAAAGTGTTCGTCGAGATTCTTGAGTTTTATTGCAGATTTTTGCCATGGGTTTAATCCCTAAGAGGTATGTGAGTTAACACAGCATTGGGTTCATTCAACCACGTGCCAATCATAATTATTTCCGGGTAATTTCCTTCTTGAAAGTAAAGAATTTCAGTTCTTGATGAGTTTTGTTGAAGTTTCTTTCGAAATCTTGATTGTTGAAGTTTTGATGAGTTCTTGAGATAATCATATGAGTTTTAAGGTGGTTTTTTAGTAGACTCTTGTACACTAATGTTGGGTATTCGAATCAAAGTGATTGGAGAAGAAACCATTCGATTCCAGGTGAATTGGGGTTAGAAAACGAATAACAAAATTCGTTAAGATTTTTGGAAAAGGGGAGGGGCGCCACGCCACTCAATACGCCACAACTTTCTTTGTGTAGTTTTGGCTCTAGGGTGCCACACCACTCAGTATGCCATGACTTTCCTTTGGTAGTTTTGGCTCTAGGGCGCCATGCCACTCAGTATTCCAGGGTTGCTAGGTCCTCTACCCTTTCCCACTTCTCTCCGTTTGAGTTCTCTCAAATCGTACCTATGTTTTCTATGTGATTTCTACACTCTAAGGTATGTCTAAACATCGAGAGATCATCCACAACATGAGATCATAACCCTTGAATCCATAATTCAAATTCAAGGTATAGCTAAGAGTTAAGACGTGAGAGCTCTTCCAAACATTTTGAGGAAGTCCCTTTGAGTCTTTTTGAGAAGTCTTCTATAACTTCTAGTAACTCGTTTCAAGACTCGAGTAAGTGAGTATGAGAATGAGAAGAATGTATTCATGAGTCTACTATATCATCACTAGATCCTTCATATTATGAACCATAACTCTTGAATTCATAATTCATAATTCAAATTCAAGAGAGATTTAAGAGTACAGTTCAAGAAAGCCTTTGAGTTCAATTGTTAATCCTTTGAGATCAACTATTAATTCGAGCTAAGTTTTGAGGAAGTATGTATGAGAATAAGAAGATTCGTCGACATGAGTTCCATATTGTTATTTAGACCCTCGAGTCGAGTCATTCATGCCTATAAATTCCGCATTAACTTCAAAAGTTGAGTATCTTTGAGAGGAGTAATATCTTCAAGTTCTAAATCTTGAGTATCGAATTCCCAACCCTTTTGATATTATATTCCTAATCATGAGATTTTTACATGTTACCCATAAAGCCCTTGAGTTGAGTAGTTCATGCCTATAATTTCGCATGAACCCTATAAGTCGAGCAGTCTTGAAATGAGAAGTATCTTTATGCCCTTGAGTTGAGTTTCTTATGCCCATAATTACGCATGAACCCTACGGGTCGAGCAGTTCTAGAGATGAGTAGTATCATTGAGTCTTGAGTTCTGAGTACTGAGGTTCTTTATTGCTATTAAGATCCTTGAGTTGAGTCGTTCATGTTCATAATTCCACACGAACGATATGATTTGAGTTATAAATTTTAAAAAGCTTTTTGAGTTCTTAAAGTGAGTTTTGAGAAAATAAAGATGGGTTTTGAGAAAAGAGTTTTCTAAAACATGATTAGTATGACAATCGAGTATGCCATCAATGTATGAGTAGTATGGTATCTAGATATACCATCAATGTTTATGCAGTATAACTTCCCGAGTCAACAATGATCATATTATAATATAATTTTGAAATGTTTTTGAGAAAGAGCAGAGTTGAGTTCATTTTCTGTAAAATGATATATGGGAATAAGTATTCCCAAGAGTAAATGTTTTCACATTTAAGATGAGAGGAAACTGAGATTTCCAAAAGAGTTTTGAGCAGTTTGAGTACCATCTCTTTTAAGAGAAAGATTTTTGAGTAATAATCTCAAACCACAGAAAAAGTTTTGTTTTTAAACATATGAGCTAGTATATTTTGGGATTAGTATTGAGCACCGATATGGGGGAGAGTACAGATAACTCACAACCCCCATAAACCATGTAGTCAACGTGGGTAGAAAGGGTCATACTTTTTAGATGATTTCTTAATGCTTTTAGCATAGACTAGTGGATCCACTTAATAGTAGGTCCTATACCCTGGCAAAGTATAAGACAGTTCTGGCAGCGTGGGCGAGACGTTGTATCATCACATAGCTCATAGTAATGGTTGTCGATTAGAGAAACTCCCATAGATATAGTTTGTATTCTTATATACACAAATTTTACTTTGTATTTTCATATACAAGTAGAATTTATCTTGTATCCTTGCATACAAACTGAGTGACTATTGTATTTTTCAATACATTGAGTGGTTTACTCTTTTTTAAAAGTTTTCCATTTATTGCATCTGTATTGTTGCTTTATATTGAATTGAGTATCCAGGGTTGAGTATCCAGAGTTGAGTACCCAGAGTTGAGTATCTTATTATTGAGTTGAGCCTTATTTCACTAAGTTGAATATCTTATCATTGAGTTGAGCCATATTTTCTATGAGTTGAGTTGAAATATGTTTCTTTGAGTTGAGTTGAGTGAGTTCAGAGGAGGTAAGTATGTTTCTTTTCCACAAGTTCAAGCTTATGTTTATGCTTTAGAATTCCCCTTACATGCTCGTACATTCCATGTACTGAGCCATTTGGCCTGCATCATTTCATGATGCAGATACAGGTATTCAGGATCATTAACAGGCGTTTCGTTGAGGTTATGGGATGTTCGAGTCGGCTTTGGTAAGCCTTCTTATATTTTAGAGGACTTCACCTTTATCTTACAGTTAGTAGTTTTGAGATGTCGTGGATCTTGTCCCGATTTCCTTCTATAATAGTAGAGGCTTCATAGATAGATAAAGTTTAGTAGTTTTTGGTATGTATCTTCCTTGAGTTCTTTTTACAAACTCTGAGTTATCTATTGAGTATTGTTCAGATATTTTTAAAGTTGAGATTATTGAATTTAATTCAGTTTTTAAGCTTTTGCATGCTTAAGTTAGTCTTTCACTTGTAGTCAGCCAGGATGAGGGTTCACTTGGGGACCAGCAATGGTTCTTTAGTGCCGGCCACGTCCAAGGTGTAGACTCGGGTCGTGGCAAACTTGGTATCAGAGCACAGAGTTCAAGTGTCCTAGGGTGTTGATAAAGTCATGTCAGTTGGGTCTTGTTTATGGTTGTGAGGGGCCCACTTCTACAAACGAGGGACTATAGGAATTTAAGAAAATTTTCCCTTCTTTCATACTCTTAATCATGCAATAGAGCTATGTCATAGAGATTTATCTGTACTTATGCATTTCTCAAATCCATTCGACTACCCACCATACTAGAGGTGGTTGAATAGAAAAGTCTGTCCTTTAGAATTATCTTTACTTATGCATATCTCTGATCCATTAGACTACCCACCATACTAGAGGTGGTTGAATAGAAAATTCAATCCTTTATCGATGAGTTATTCTTAGCAAGAGTCTTGAGGAAGTCATGAGACTCGAGAAGGGCTTGAGAGAAGCCCATGAGTGAGTGAAGTGTTAAGTTTGAAAGGAATGCACCCATATTTATATGAATCGTGCGTTTGAGCTAAAAGAGAGTTGTACTCTTTTCCTTAAGCCTTATTTCAGCTATGATTCTTATGAGGATGTACGATTAGAGCTTGGGTAGTATTTTTTCCCAAAAAGGTAGCCTGAGTTATGAGATTATGAGCAGTAGTAGTAAAGAGTGCCCTTAAATTAAGAAAAAAGTATACAGAGGTATAGATATCTATAAAAAGGGAGATAGTGATGAGGCATGCTATGTTATTACAATCATGCAGCCAGTAAGTTTTTGATGAGGAGTTTTCCCTTATGGGTAGACTAAAATTTTAATTGGTATGACAAGAGTAACTTTAGTTAGATGATAAGAGTAACTCCGTTCCATACCCAGTTCAGCCGTCATTCAAGGACGAATGATCCCAAGGGGGAGATATTGTAACACCCCAGAAATTTTTTGAACCAAGACTCGAACCAATCTTCGTTATGAGTAGGATTTCACCAAGGAATTTAAAAATTTCTTGAGTGTTAAGGTCACTAGATCTAGCACCTTGAGTTCCAAAAAGAACTAAAAAGAATTCATTCAAGTTATTCGTAAGTTCTTTAAGTTTTAGGTCAACTTCAAATGACTATAACTTTCAGTGCAGGATGAGTTAGGTGGCCCATAAAATATCAAATGAAAGGTGTTTGAATTATCTTTTGAACGCCGCCGAGTTTGCTAAGTTTCGAGCTCGATGAGTGAGATATGCCCTTTTCAAGTCAGGCTGTCCAATTAAGGAAAGTTACCCAAAAATAGTGAGGGGTATTTTGGTCTTTTACTTACCCAATCAAATTTAATTCATTTTTAGTAGGGTTTTAGGGGTCTAATTTGATTGAGTTCAGTTTTATAATCCTAATATACGCCTAGGGTTTTAGTTGAGAGTTCAAGAAGAGAAAAGAAGTGAAAAAAGGAGAGGACAAAGCGGTCGTCGAGATTCTTGAGTTTTATTGTGGATTTTCGCCATGGGTTTAATCCCTAAGAAGTATGTGAGTTCACATAGCGTTGGGTTCGTTCACCCATGTGCCAATCATGATTATTTTAGCGTAATTTCGTTTTTGAAAGTAAAGAATTTGAGATCTTGATGAGTTTTGTTGAAGTTTCTTTCGAAATCTTGATTGTTGAAATTTTGATGAGTTCTAGAGATAATCGCATGAGTTTTAAGGTGGTTTTTGAGTAGATTCTTGTACATGTTGGGTATTCGAATCAAAGTGATTGGGGAAGAAACCATTCAATTCCAGATGAATTGCGGTTAGAAAACGAGTAAGAATATTCTTCGAGTTTTGTGGGAAAAAGGGTGGGGCGCCACACCACTCAATACACCACGACTTTCCTTCTGTAGTTTTGGATCTGGGGCGCCACGCCACTCAGTACGCCATGATTTTCCTTTTGTAGTTTTGGCTCTGGGGAGCCACGCCACTCAGTATGCCAGGGTTGTAAGGTCTTCTACCCTTTCCCACTTCTCTCAGTTTGAGTTCCCTCAAATCGTACCTATGTTTTCTATGTGATTTCTACACTCTAAGATACGTCTAAACATTAAGAGATCATCCACAACATGATACCATAACCCTTGAATCCATAATTCAAATTCAAGGTATAGCTAAGAGTTAAGTCTTGAGAGTTCTTTCGAACATTTTGAGGAAGTCCCTTTGAGTCTTTTTGAGGAATCTTCTACAACTTCTTGTAACTTGTTTCAAGACTCGAGCAAGTGAGTATGAGAATGAGGAGAATGTATTCATGATTCTACTTTATCATCATGAGATCCTTCATATTATGAACCATAACTCTTGAATTCATAATTCATAATTCATAATTCAAATTCAAGAGACAATTAAGAGTAGAGTTCAAGAAAGCCTTTGAGCTCAATTGTGAATCATTTGACATCAACTATTTATTCGAGCTACATTTTAAGGAAGTAAGTATGAGAATGAGATGAGACGTATACGTGAGTTCCATATTGCTATTTAGTCCCTCGGGCCGAGTCGTTCATTGATTAACGTTTCAAGGACACTTCATCCAATTCTAAGTGTCAACGATCGCTAGTCAGTATATAACTCAACTAAATGAGTTGGAGTCAAATCCCACAGGGAGTGGTACGTGTTTAAGATTCAATAGGAAATTACGAATATGATCAAGTCATTCATAGTAATAGACATTTAAGAATAAAAACATAATTCAAATCAGGGTGTGACACGAATTTCAAATAAGGGTGTTTTAGTTTCAGTTATCAACTACAACAACAGCAAATAATACGAAATAACAAAAATGAGACGGGTTCGTGGGATGTGATTCGATTATAGGCTAATGTGGACAAATGGGTAATTGCAACTGTTAGGAAATAGCTGAATAATAGGGAATAAGCTAGACTATAGAGGACGTAAACTTTCTCTCGAACAATTTACCCCGAAACAAGTCGATTTCTCTCGAACATCGACAAGCATGCAAAATAAGAACAACCTACTCCTTAGTCCATTCACTCTCTCGAGCTAAATGTGTGGAAAAGGGTTTAGGATTCACTCTCTCGAGCTGAACCCATGACAACCCAATACCCACAGACCATCAATCAATAATCTTGGTTTTTAAAACCTCTCTCTCTAGCAAGCCAAAAACACAAAGGTAGAACTGTATTTGCAACTACAATTCTTCAAATTAAACCATAATTCCTGATTTAAATCACTTCTAAATAGCATTTAAACTAACAATTAGCAATACCCATAAACTAAATCAGCCCATAATCACATAATCACACCCCAAGAATTGGGGTTTTAGCTAGACATTACAAAAAGATAAAAATCTTTACCAAATTGAGTTTCTATCAACTTGGTAAGATTGATTTCGTCTTTACAAAGGTCCACATTGCATAATCTAAAAGACCCACTTCCAATTTCTCAACAGTGAAAAACTTCAATTCTTCAAAGATAAGGAAAACTTGTCTCAATACTCAGAATTCGATATATTGAAAGTATGATACTTACTAATTGAAAAAAAAGATCCTAAACTAAATGTTCAAAAACGTATTTATAGCGCCAAAAATATGTTGCGAAAGGCCATTCGATGTAGTAAGTCGGGGTCACTGATCAACTTGACGATCCGCCCTTTGGTCAATTCCATCGCCTTTTTGCCTTGGCCTTCAGCATCCTCCAAGTCTGTAACTTTGGGCGATCTAACACTGCATCACGGAACCACTCGGTGATCCGCCGACTGCTCCTTTCTCTCGTCAACTTGATTTTCTTCTTCAGGGCTTGGCACACTGGAACTTTAGGCAGTCAAGAGGCCGTTCGGCAACTCGCCAAGTAGACTTGGCGATCACCAGGCGTACTTTACTTCATTCTTTTAGTTCGCTTTGTTCCTTTTTGCAAATTAGTGTCATTGCTTTGTTCCTCAATCCAAATACCTGGAAATCAAAGGTTTTACATTATTTTTTGCCACAAAATAAGCATTTGAGGACACTAAATCATTATGAATAAAGCCCTAAATGAGTCCAAATCTCGGACTCATCAACACCCCCAACTTAAACTTTTGCTTGTCCTCAAGTAAAACTCAAGTTCAGCAGTTCAAAAAGGATGTCTCAAACAGTGCTACACAAGACTCAATCATGAATGCACACAACAAGACTCAACTTACTCATGCAAGGATCAATTGTGCACTCAATGGTTCAAGTAGTGACTCACCATTACCAAAGATTCTCAAGCTCACAATACTTGCTTCAAATGCAAGTTCAAGCTCAACAAAGGTTCTCAAATGCTCTCATACATAGAATGATTCCATATTCACACACAATGGTTCAACACTTTATAGTTCTGGAATCACATACAACTCTCACACTCACAAAGATGAACACATGCATGACTTCACCCATAGGTTTACCCTTATTTTCCAACCAACATTTGTTTAAGCTCATTCAAGATCAAAAAGGTCTTTTCAAGGCTTGTAGTGGGGTTGACTGTAAAGGTATGGTCAATTAGGCTCAGTGGCTTCTATCCTCGTGAAATATGGTATGAACATCATTTCCCTTCCTTTTCTTCATCATTCTCATTCTTGCTCAAAATTCACCCCATTATTCAATTCTAATGGACTACTGGACACCCCATTTTCTTTTGTACTTTCACAACTTTATTTCAAAACTTTTTCATTCTTTTTCTCTTTTTTTTCATTCTTCTTTTCTTTTTTTTTCTTTTTTTGTATGGAGGGGTTCCATCTTTTTCAAAATCATGGATAAAAAAGGGGATTTCTTTGCACTTCTTGATTTACCTTCTCCTTTCACCACACCCCCAACTTAGGCTTTTGGCTAAGATTGCTATTCAAACAAATCACACTTCATGAGGATTATGGGTGCAGGGATAAAGAGCGGTCTCATTTGCATCAAGTTTCTTCCAAGAAAAGGCTAAGGCTCAAAAGGTGTTCAAGCAAAGTTCACACACTCATAAGGTAGGCCACAAAAGAGGTATAATGTCAAATTGTTTCACTCTTTAAAATTGTTTCCTAAGATCATTTCAAGAGCTTGCATCACTTAGTCAACCGGACCAATGGGGCAAATTCTAGGTGTCATCACACAAGGTTCACGGTAAGCTCATCACACAAGGCATTAGAACCAATATCAAACAAGACTCCACACTTTCGCTAGTGTGCAATAATCATCACAAGAGACTCAATTCGATAATCGGTAAGTAACAACGAGATGCAAAAAGTTCATATATTGCTTATGCAACTTCATTTGGCCTCATTGTAGCCGCACATTCATTTTTGTTTGATTGTGAGCATTATTCAAGTCATCGGTATTTATCATGACCGATACTCAAATTTGCACAAGAATAGCCACATTCAAACACAATCAAGAGGTGGAAAAAATTTCAGAAGGGTCCAAAAAACATTTGCAATTTACACAAGGAGCCACAAGCTCAAACATCCACAAAACAGTGCTAAAACACATTTTACAACACAAAACCCAATATATAAACAAAAGTAACAATCACAAAAGGTAGGTATGGAAATACCTCACCCCACCACAAACCAAAAACAATTTGTCCTCAAATACAATAAAAATATCCAAAAAGTCAATAAAAAGGGCAGGGAGGGAGGTAAAGAAAAGTCTTGTCTACACAGTCTCTCCATCTGTTGGGGCATCAGTGCCCGAAGTCACATCAGCAGTACCAGCTCCATTGGACCCAACCATGGTGGTGTCTCCCAAGGAGGTTTGGCGGGCAGTCTCGAACATCGCATACTCAAAATCAGCTGCCACATTCATTTGTATGTCTCCAGTAGTAGTCGGAGGAATCTCAAAGGTAGCTGGGGCATCCTCTGTCCCAGCTTCCTCAAATAAAGTGGTGAAGTCTGTAGGCTTTAAATAGTCTACGTCCTTCCTCAGGTCTGCAACCTCGATTCTCAAAGTCGTAACCTCTGAAGCCTCCCCCTGTCTACTCTCACAAGTCTCGATTCTCGATGTGAGGGTGTCAATAGATGCTCATAGGGGTATCAGTGCATCTAGGACAGCACTCTCGATTATCCATGGTACCGCAGCCTCTAATAGAGTAGCCCTCACATCTGTAGAATGGGCTAAGTGTCCCATATTCATGAGCATATCCTGATGATCTTGGTCGGCTGGGAAGCAGTAGAAGTACCAGGAATCTGGGAGGAAGTGGAAGTACTTGAAGGCCCGAAGGCTGGAGTAGGCAAAGATGCCTCTGCAGGTGTAGAATCAACGTCCACCTCCGGAGATGTATCCACCAGAGTTGCTCTCCTCCTGTCTGCCTCCTCCCGTATGTACTCAGTCTCTATACGCCGAATGTCTGTGGAGGATGTGGGAGTGACCTCAATATCTCTCATCTCATCACGAGGAACTCCAGCACGCTGGCATAATTTTGTGATCAAGACCAGGAAAGAAAGGGATGTTTGACGTTGTTTGGCCTTCATGGCCATCTCTTGCTCAGTAATCAATTTCAAGTTGAGCTGTTTTTTTACTCTGATCGACCCTAGACAGGCTGCCTTTGCATGGCAGAGAATGGACTCATTCTGTGAAGGCATGATAGAGTTGCTAATGAATCTGAACCAGTACCGTGCAGCTACATTCAAGTCCTTCTTTATTTGGACTCCCACCTCGGGGTGGTGTCAGAAATAAGGGGGGCAAACCAGCCCTTTAGGTCATCCAGGGACTGAGTTGTCGCCAGGTCCTCATAGTCATGCTCGAACCCTGTGGCTCTCTCAAGGGTAGCGTTTATGAGATCACTGCAATACCCAACTTCTTTACCTTGGACCATAACTGACTTCACTAGTCTGAAGGCACTGGCCTTCTTCTTCCCCTGAGGAACTAGATCACCGTAAGCAGAGTAGAACCACGGAGCCAGGTGGAGATGTATGGGCCTCGAGGCCTGGTGAAGATATGTAATATGTGCCACTGGAGTATCTCCCTCACATTGGAGTATCTGCCCTCTAGGCCCTCTGTGGATAGTAGTTTCTCTTCTACAATTGTCCGCAACCCATTGGCTTTCAATCTGTTAAGTAGCCGAGGAGGAGGAACCACTGGTGGCACTGGGATCACAGTCGGTGCCGGAGCTGGCACTGTATCTATTGCAGGAGGAGTGGTTGTTGGGGCTCTAGATGAGTCTGAGCGAGACCTAGCATTAACCGACGCTCGCCAAGACTATAGGAGCTAGTCATCATCTGGCTTGAAAAGTTCAGCCTGGGAGTCAACGGACTCTCTTTCCCTATTGTAATTGTGCTCGGGGTCACAGATACAGGCCTCTTGCCCTTGCCCTTGTCTCCCTTTGGAGGTGTCATCTTTCCCTTTTTAAGGGGATTGGTTGTCCCTTCATTTATTTCCAAACCCCAGGCTCTTTTACGAGGTGGCATGTCCCATTTTGTTCTAGCCATTTCTGCAAAACATCGTAGAAAGTTAAAAACTTTTTCAAGAAAAATCACAGAAGATATATTGCAGACAAACTCGCCAAATCGATCGGCGAGTCACCGAATCACTTTGGCGAGCCAGATCGCGCTCGCCGAAAAGATTGGCTCAAAAATTCTCAAGAAAATTGGCATGTCAGCGATGGGAGGGGCCTTTTGGTGAATCGATGATAGCATTCGGCGAGCATAAACAAGCCCACCGAAAGTTACAATGTATTTTAGGAGTTACGGGTGCAGAAAGGGCGATCAAAGAAGACTTTTGGCGAGTCACCGAGTGCACTCAGCGAACTCAGGCTTCTCGCTGAAAGTTACATACCCAAAACTTAACAAATCAATGAAATTAAAGGCGTCAAGGGTGATTCTACGTACCGCTGAGTGGTTTGGCGAGCTCGACTCAGCTCGCCAAACTACCCAACGTGCCTACTTTCAACCCCGACATCCAAAATCAATCCCGCAGCCCCCGAAAACAAAATCAAAATAAACACTAGTTCAATTAGACTCAGACCCATACAACCCATTCCCCCGGGATACTCAGACTTCTCCTGATTTGGCCTGATTTGACCATTTGACAACTTTAGCCCTTAAGAATGACATCAACCTCTCCATCATTGGGGAAAGCACGTTATTTGGCACAAATGTTGGTTACCCAGACTTCACCCAACTAGACCCAACAATATTTTAGCACAACCCAACAATTTATGATCAATTTTAAAGCACAAAAGTTGGGAAATCAACAATTTAGCAATTTATGCAAGATTTTCAAATTAAATTTGGCAAACAAGCACACACACAATGATTCAGAGAGGCCCATCACACATCACTAAGATCAAACAATCGCAAATGAGTTAAAATCACTAAATACAAGTTTCGAGTTCGGAAAACCAACCTTTTATGCTGAATATATACTTTGAAAAGTTAGGCAGCAAAGAATTCCAACTCCGAACACACAATCGACAACTAAAAAGCGGTAATAATGCAAAAATATAGAAAAATATAGAGCGGGTGTGATTTTGGGAAGTTAAAAAGTGAGGGAATGTGAAAGAGTTTGAACTTTTGAACCTTTGGCCTTTAAAATCATCCAGTTCTCGCCCTTTCA
This sequence comes from Solanum okadae, assembly GCA_036553675.1. Taxonomy (NCBI): domain Eukaryota; kingdom Viridiplantae; phylum Streptophyta; class Magnoliopsida; order Solanales; family Solanaceae; genus Solanum; species Solanum okadae. The sequence goes on from CM071686.1 coordinate 36,191,366, forward strand.
GCGACATTAGTCTTTCTCACCAAACCACTCGGCGACACACCGAGTGGTCACGTATCTCGCCGAGTTTTACAGGACCTCCAGTTAATGAGTGGTTCAAATGGCAGACAAAGTCATGATCACCGACCTGGTCGGCGATTCGCCAAGTAGTCCATGGGCTCACCGAGAATACAAACTCCAACCTTGGAATTTCTTGAGTCCAACGGCGGTCCAAGTCGGGCTCGCCGACCTTTTCGGTGAGTCGTCGACTAGATATTTTGCTCACCAATCACCACTTTTCAAGCACATTCCACACTTCAACCTGCAAAATCAATACACGATTATTTCTAAAACAAAAATAAAGTAATAAAAACTTGGGTTGCCTCCCAAGAAGCACCTTAGTTAACGTCGTGGCATGACGTAAGTCCCCACTCAGACTTCACTCCTGGGGTGGAGATTAGATAACACATGACCCATTTGGGTCTCTAGCAACTGAATAGATATGGAATGGGAAGCAGTCATTTGATTCAGCAGTGAGACATTCTTTTTTATCTCGTTCAACACTCTGTCATGTTCTTTGACTTTGTGGAGAATGAGTGAGAGAATCTTATCTACTTGTCCACCCTCATACTCTTTGGACTGTTTATGCTCATGAGGGGGAATGTACATATCTTTCTTTTGGTACGGTACTTCCAATTCCATAATCTTTTTGGCCAAGAGATCCAACTGAGTTAACAGTATGGCCAAAATATGGCCCTTCTCAGTCTCATTGTTGGTCATGGATATGTGATCAAGGAGTGAGGCTGCTATTGCATAGGGCAGTCATGCAAGACCACCTGGAGAAATTTGGACAGCCACTCCTCTGTTCTCAGGACCAAGACCTCTATAGAAGCATTTCAGTAGCATCTTATCTGGAATTCCTTGAGTTGGACACTGCTGCAATAATTCCTTAAATCTTGGCCACAACTCATGAATAGTCTCACCCTCCATTTGATTGAAAGTTAGGATGTCATCCTTGAGAATCATCAATCTCAAAGGAGGCTGGTCCATTGGGTCACAGTTGCTACAAGACATGCTTCTTTCTTCTTTTCTAAACAAGCAACATAAAAACCAAAACCGAAATTACATAGATTCAACTACCACTAAAAAGAACAAAATTCAACTTAACCAAAGAATCTTAACCAACACCACTCCCCGGCAGCGGCGCCATTTTGATTAACGTTTCAAGGACACTTCATCCAATTCTAAGTGTCAATAATCGCTATTCAGTATATAACCCAACTAAATGAGTTGGGGTCGAATCCCACAGAGAGTAGTACATGTTTAAGATTCAATAGGAATGTACGAATATGATCAAGTGAGTCATAGGAATAGACATTTATGAATAAAAGCATAATTCAAATCAGGAGGTGATACGAATGTAAAATAAAGGGTTTTGGTTTCAATTATCAACTACAATAATAGCAAATAATATGGAATAACAAATATGAGACGGGTTCTTGGGATGTGATTCGATTTTAGGCTAATGTGGACAGATGGGTAATTGCAACTATTAGGAAATAGTTGAATATTAGTGAATAAGCTAGACTATAGAGGAGGTAAACTTTATCTAGAACAATTTATCCCGAATCAAGTTGATTTCTCTCGAACATCGACAAGCATGCAAAATAAGAACAGCCTATGCCTTAGTCCATTCACTCTCTCGAGCTGAATATGTGGAAAAGGGTTTAGGATTCACTCTCTCGAGCTGAACCCATGACAACCCAATACCCACAAACCATCAATCAATAATCTTGGTTTTTAAAATTTTATCTCGAACAAGCCAAAAATACAAAGGTAGATATGCATTTGCAACTACAATTCTATAAATTAAACCACAATTACTGATTGAAATCACTTCTAAACAGCATTTAAACTAACAATTAGCAATACCCATAAACTAAATCAGCCCATAATCACATAATCATACCCCAAGAATTGGGGTTTTAGCTAGACATTATAAAAAGATAAAAATCTTTACCAAACTAAGTTTCCATCAATTGGGTAAGATTGATTTCGTCTTTACAAAGGTCCACATTGAAGAATCTAAAAGACCCACTTCCAATTTCTCAAAAGTGAAGAACTTCAATTCGTCAAAGATAAGGAAAATTTGTCTCAATACTCAGAATTCGATTTATTAAAAGCATGATACTTACTAATTGAAAAAAAGATCCTAAACTAAATGTTCAAAAACGTATTTATAGTTGCCAAAAATATGTTGCGAAGGGCCATTCGGCGCAGTAAGTCGGGCTCGACGATTCGCCCTTTGGTCAATTTCATCGCCTTTTTGCCTTGGCCTTCAGTATTCTCTAGGTTTGTAACTTTGGGCGATCTAACACTGCATCGCGGAACCACCCGGCGATCCGCCGACTGCTCCTTTCTCTCGCCAACTTGATTTTCTCCTTCAGGGCTTGGCACTCTGGAACTTTAGACGGTCAAGAGGTCGTTCGGTGACTTGCCAAGTAGACTTGGCGATCACCAGGCGTACTTTTCTTCATTCTTTCAGCTTGCTTTGTTCCTTTTTGTAAATTAGTGTCCTTGCTTTGTTCCTCAATCCAAATACCTGGAAAACAATGGTTTTACATCAGTTATTAGCACAAAATAAGTATTTGAGGACACTAAATCATTATGAATAAAGCCTTAAATGAGTCCAAATCTCGAAATCATCATTCATTCCCATAAATTCCACATGAACTTCATAAGTTGAGTATCTTTGGGAGGAGTAGTATCTTCAAGTTCTAAGTCTTGAGTATCGAGTTTCTAACCCTTTTGAGATTATATTCCTAATCATGGGACTATTACATGTTACCCATGAATTTCTTGGGTTGAGTAGTTCATGCCCATAATTTTGCATGAACCCTATAAGTCGAACAGTCATGAGAGTAGAAGTATCTTTAACCCCTTCAGTTGAGTTGAGTTGAGTTGTTCATACCCATAAATCCGCATGAACCCAATTAGTCGAGTAGTCTAGAGATGAGTAGTATCATTGAGTCTTGAGTTATGAGTACTGAGGTTCTTTATTGCTATTTAGATCCCTCAGTTGAACCGTTCATGTTCATAATTCCACATGAACTATATGATTTGAGTTATAACTTTTTAAAAACTTTTTAAAGCCAACACTTTAGTTCTTCAATTGAGTTTTTAGAAAATAAAGATGAGTTTTGAGAAAAGAGATTTCTAAAACATGATTAGTATTACAATTGAGTATGTCATCAATGTATGAGCAGTATGGTATCTAGATCTACAATCAATGTTTATGCAGTTTGACTTCCTGAGTCATAAATGATTGAAATGTTTTAGAGAAAGAGCAGAGTTGAGTTCATTTTCTATAAAATGATATATGGGAACTAAGTATTCCCAAGAGTAAATGTTTTCATATTTAAGTTGAGAGGAAACTGAGATTTCCAAAAGATTTTTGAGCAGTTTAAGTACCATCTCTTTTAAGAGAAAGATTTTTGAGTAATAATCTCAAACCACAGAAAAAGTTATGTTTTTAACCATCTGAGCTAGTATATTTTTTGAATAGTATTGAATACCGATATGGGGGAGAGTTCAGATAACTCACAGCCCCCACAAACCATGTGGCCAACATGGGTAGAAAGGGTCATACTTTTTAGATAATTTGTAATCCTTTTAGCATAGATTAGTGGATCCACTTAGTAATAGGTCTTATACCCTGGCAAAGTATAAGGTATTTTTGGCAGCGTAGGCGAGACATTGTATCATCACATAGCTCATAGTGATGGTAGTTGGTTAGAAAAACTCTGAGAGAGATATTTTGTATTCTTATATACACAGAGTTTACTTTGTATTTTCATATACAAGCAGAGTTCATCTTGTATCCTTGCATACAAACTAAGTTACTATTGTATTTTTCAATACATTGAGTTGTTTTCTACTGTTTTAAAAGATTTCCATATATTGTATTTCTATTGTTGCTTTATATTGAGTTGAGTATCCAGAGTTGAGTATCCAGAGTTGCGTACCCAGAGTTGAATAGCTTATTATTGAGTTGAGCCTTATTTCACTGAGTTGAATATCTTATTATTGAGTTAACCCCTATTTTCTCTAAGTTGAGTTGAATTATGTTTCTTTGAGTTGAGTTGAGTTGAGTGTTGAGAGGAGGTAAGTATATTTCTTTTCCACCAGTTCAAGCTTATATTTATGCTTTAGAATTCCCCTTGCATGCTCATACATTCCATGTACTGAGCCATTTGTCCTGCATCATTTCATGATGAAGATACAGGTATTCAGGATCATCAACATGCATTTCGTTGAGGCCATGGGATGTTCCAGTCAGCTTTGGTGAGCATTCTTATATTCCGGAGGACTTCACATTTATCTTACAGTTAGTAGTTTTGAGATGTCGTGGGTTTTGTCCCGATATCCTTCTGTAATAGTAGAGGCTTTATAGATAGACAAATTTAGTAGTTTTCAGTATGTATCTTCCTTGAGTTGTTTTTACAAACTCTGAGTTATCTGTTGAGTATTGTTCAGATTATTTTAAAGTTGATATTATTGAATTTAATTCAGTTTTTAAGCTTTTGCATGCTTAAGTTAGTCTTCCTCTTGTAGTCAGCCAGGATGAGGGTTCGTTTGGGGACCAGCAATGGTTCTTGATTGTCGGCCACATCCAAGGTGTAGATTCGGGTGATGACATTAGAATAGCTCCTTAGACCATGCGTGAGAAAACCTTTCACCATCCATGATCACTTTTAATCTTTGATTTAATTAGGTGAGAAAGCCTTTCAACCTAAGAATCTTTACTATATGAGAAAAACCTTTCACGTCATGCTAGTATGTATTTATGAGAATATCCTTTCACCAACACAATAAGATCATCATCATTTGTACTTTACTCGCAAAGCACCCTTAAAACAATTGCATAAATTTCATAAGAAAATGCATAAGCTCATAATTTACCTCTTGAGGTTCAAAATCCACTCTATATCATCAACACTTGGAAAATATAGGTTAGATATGAATTTCATCATAAATTCATGTAAAGCCTGCAATACATGCATTATTTCATAAAACTCTTCCTAGAAGATCAAAGTCCCACATGATATGATTCACAACTTGAAAACATGGGGATTACATGGGTTCATAGGGGAAAACATCATTAAAAACCATAGTATCTCATCAATGAATGCTTAGAAGATCATAATTCAATCGTTCAAATCAATAATCAAAAGAACCCATTCCATTTGAAGAAAGACCGTAACATTTTGGGGATTCTACCTTTTGAAATAGAGGAATTTGGGAACTCCATGGATGGAATGAATCCATTGATGAAAAATAACGTACCTCAAGTCCAAATGCTAGCCTTCAATGGAGGAATTGGAACCTTAACTTGAAACACTAGATGAATCCTTCTTCTTTTTCAAGTTCTAGAGAAAATATTTTGGAGAGTTCTTCTTTTGTGATTTTGGAAGAATGAAGTGATTGAGGTGAATTTGGTGGTTAAAATCCTTATATAGGGGTCCTAAACATAGGCAAAACGGTGTAGTATAGGAAATAATTAATTAGAAAAAGAACCAACTAACCTTGAAAATAACTACCAGCAGCAGACTTACGGGACGACAGACCATGGTCAGCACGATGGACCCTCCTGCACGGCCATCGATAGTGGTCAGAGACTTGATTTTTTGGCCATCAAACCACGGGCCCTAACAACAGACCGTGGTCTGACCAACGGTCCATTGGTCAGGCCGTGGTTTTGGCCTTTCTAGACTGCCAAGTGGGGCCATCCACAGACCACACCTACGGTCCCTGGTCCCATCCACGAGTCATGGGTGGCCAGTGTCGATTGCACCTGCAACTTCTGGAATTTTGGCTCATTACCCTTTTTTGGATACGGGGTGTTACACAGTCGTGGTCCTTGACCAGTGGCCTGGGGATAGGCCCCCTGCTGCCTTTCCCTCTTCACGACCACCTTAACAGGTCGTCTAATTCTTCATGACCCGTCTGGCGGTTCGTGGGAGGAGGCCAACTTTGGGTAAGTTATGTCGCCCCCACACGGGCGTCATAACGACCCGTCTGCCTCCCTACTGGCTGTTAAGACCCTCGTGGGAGGGGTCTTTGCTTAGCCTGCCCAAGGGGACTTGCCACCAGCCACCACATGGACCGTGGTCCCCTTCACGGCCCATCTGGGATTCGTGGAGGGTCCATGGTTCAGGTGTTGGCCTATGAGCTCCTTCCCATTACCCTTTTTTAGGTCTTTCGCTAATCTGAGGTGTTACAATATCTCACCCTTGGGAGCATTCGTCCCCAAATGAGATTTACAACATCATAAGGAAGGTAGAAACTTAATTTAACAACCCAACATGCATGAAATTTCATAAATTCACATATCCGGGGAGGAAACATCAACTCCAAGCTAAAGCATGTTCAAAACATCATATGATGAAGTCTATATGCAACTCATACTTAATGCACATAAACAAGTAACAATCAATCAAGTAAACTCATTTTCTCAAAATTTAAGCTTTTCATGAACCATGCATAATGAGGAAATCATGGGAATATCTACAACACATACACCCAATGAGTAAACCATAAGCAGCTAAATACCTCAAGCTTGAGTAGGAACGAGGGAAAGAGAAGAGGATAGCGAGACATCATATCGACCTCGGCCTCCCAAGTAGCACCCTCAACTAGCTGATTCCTCCAAAGGACTTTCACGGAAGCAACTTCTTTATTTCTCAACTTCTTAACTTGTCGGTCTTGAATCTCAACCGGAACTTCCTCATAAGAAATATTCTCCTTAACTACCAACCTTCTAAGAAACTGTAGATGTCGGATCTCCAACATACTTTTTCAACAATGAAACATGGAAAATTAGATGCACCAATGCGAAGTCATTAAGCAAATCAAGTTCATAAGCAACCTTGCCAATCCACCTCATAATCTGATATGGGCCCAGATAACGAGGACTACGCTTCCCTTTCTTCCCAAACCTCATTACACCCTTCATGGGTGAAATTCTCAAGTAGACCCAATCATGAACATCGAACTCAAGATCTCTTCTTCTAACATCGGTATAAGACTTTTGTCGACTTTGGGCCATTTTCAAGCTTTTTCTAATATGTCAAACTTTCTCTATACCCTCATGTACCGATTCGGGACCTAATAGGGCAACTTCGCCTACCTCAAACCAACCTATTGGAGATCTACACCTTATACCGTATAGAGTCTCAAATGGAGCCATACAAATACTTGAGTGATAGTTATTGTTATATGCAAACTCCATCAAAGGCAAATGGTCATCCCAATTACCCTTGAAGTCAATTACACATGCTCTCAACATCTCTTCCAAAGTTTGGATGGTGCGCTCCGCTTGCCCATCGTTTTGTGGATGAAAGGTTGTATTAAGCTTAACACAAGTAACCAAGACCTTTTTGGAAGGATTTCTAAAACTGAGAAGTGAATTGGGTACCACAATCGAAGATAATAGATAATGGCACTCCATGCAATCTCAACATTTCCATCTTATACAACTTACCATAGTCCTCCGCCGAATAAGAGACCTTGACAGGAATGAAATGAGCTGATTTCGTCATTCGGTCAACAATAACCCAAATCGAGTCATGTTGTCGTCGGGTGCATGGTAAACCAACAATGAAGTCCATATTCAAATCTTCCCACTTCCAAGTGGGAATGATAATATCTTGATTTAAACCTCTGGGATTTTGATGCACAACTTTTGACTTGTTGACAGTTAGGACACTTGACCACAAATTAAGCAATATCCTTCTTCATCCCATTCCAGATCTCCCGCAAGTCGCGGTACATCTTGTTGGCTCCCGGGTGAATGAAATATCAAGAACTATGGGCTTCTAACAAGATATGTTCCCTCAAGTCATCTACATTAGGAACACAAACGACCTTGATATCGAAGCACACCATCTCCCCCTTGGGAGAAAGCCTCAACAGACTTTTTAAGCACTGCTTGTTGACACCAAATTTTGGTCTGATATTTTAAAGTTAATACTTTTGAGTATTTCATTCGTTAAATAGTTCAAAATACATGTTTTGCAATTTTAAGGCAATTTGTTGATAATTATCCTTATTTCTCAAATTTTAGGATTTTTATCAGTTAATTTTGTTTGTATTGTTTGGGTTACAATCGACTGAATACGTTCAAATATTTGTTCATTATTTATTAAATCATTGTTTTTCTTAAATTGCATTTTTTACATGCCCTTGGTTACGTTCGTTACATTTTTTAATATTCATTTATTCGTTACATTTGTTAATATTCATTTTTGATATTTTGCAAAGTCTAGAAATTCATTCAAATATGAATAAGATTTCATACACATATATTTTATTGACTAGTGTTTTTAGCCCACTGTTTTAAGATAATAGTATTGTACTATTGATGATTTTCGATTTCCTATTTAAATAATTTGGTTATTAAGTTAGTGTGGTGAAATATTGTTAGATTAGGGTTGAGAATTTTCAGATTTTTATTCACAAAGGGATTTCAGTTTTCATCAATTTTTTGGTCACCACTAACTCGGATTCCAGTCAATCTCCAGCAAACCCAACTCCCATTTTTCTCTTCCTTTTCCGATGACAAGGTCACTCCACCAGACCACCCCAACTGATTCCACTCCCTCGCCATATTTTTTCAACCACCACAATCCATCTTCTCCAAACCAGACCCAAACGACCCCCATCTTCTCCATTTTCCGTTGCCATCTCCGGGAAACCACATTCCTCCATTTTCTCCAACCAACAACAGCAAAACAGAACCTGAAAACAACCACCCAAAACCCCACTCGTTTTTCACCTTTTCCAGCGAACATAGCAACAAGAAAACAAACCAGATCCACCATGAACCACCACCGCTCCTCGGTTCTTCAACACGTGAATCGACAGTCCCCTTTCTCCTTTCCCCCTTTTTGATTTTATGTTCATTTTTTAGGTTATCAGTGAGCACTTAGCTCCAGAAAAACTTGAAGCTCTAAACTCCAGATCCGGTGTGGCTCAATCGTTGGTGAACAACAACCAACAGCCAAGAACTTCAGTAATTTCTTTTCCTATCGTGTTTTGTCGTGTATTTTAGTTGTTTGGTGTTGTTGTTGACATCTATCCTGGTTATTACTGTTTGATTGAACCAATTGGGTCTTGTATTTATCACTTTTCATGCCTATTATTATTGTGAATTGCATGTTCTTGTATGTGGTTTTGGATATTGATTTATCACCATTTCTATTAATTTGTTGATTAACTTGCTTGATGTTGATAAACTACTATTATTATTGTTTTATTTTGTTTAGTTTTGGTCTTCTAGTTAGATTTGATCTGTTTGTTTATTATTATTGTTTGTTGTTGAATTTTTCTTAGTTAAAGTTGATTTGTTTGATTATTATTATTCTTATTATTATTATTATTATTATTATTATTATTATTGTTATTGTTATTATTATTATTATTATTATTATTATTATTATTATTATTGTTGTTGTTGTTGTTATTACTATTATTATTATTGTTATTATTATTATTATTATTATTGATAATTCCCTCCCAGACTTCTTATCAAGAGAATATCTTTCTTCTGATGGGTTTTCTTGACTTCTTTCCTGATAAAGATTTGGTTACGATTTTAAAAGCAGTTCCTCTTAAAAGAGATTTAAAGGAACTTATATTATGGAAAATTATAGATGGAATGGTGATAGATATCGTTAATAATTACTTGATTGAACAAGAGCTTTATGAAAGATTTTATTGTGATGAAGTTTATAACCTCTTGAATGATTAAAAATATAACCTCTTGAATGATTAAACTAAATGGTATGTTTGAAGGATGGATCCTCCTTGGATAACCAAGGTTAGAGGAAAAGGCAGTTATACTCGCGGAAGGGGAAGATCATCCCCAAGTTCATCAAGATCATCATACGTATCTTCATCATCTAGTACTCCAATTATACAAAAGGGAGGAATGAGTTTATATAACTTAAACTCTAAAGCACAAGAAAAAGCTTCATCATCAATACATCTGGAAGATATTCCAGAAAATGATCCATTATATGCTAAACTATAGGAGTTTATAACTCAAAAGCAAGGTGATTCTTTTGCTTCAATCGCCAAATAAGAAGTTGATGATATCAAAACATATGAAAAGGTAGAAAAAAGAGAAATGATATTTCTCTTAGAAAACTCTGACATACAGAGAAGAGAAGAACCTTGGAAGATATTCCAGAGGTATTTAGTTAATGGGCTTTATTTCCCGGGTGAGTCATACAAACCTTGGAAATATTATGAGACTCTGCTGATAAGCACAGGTGTTGAATTTCAACATTTTTCAGGATATAATACAAGTGAGAATGTTTATAACTTCTCTAAAATGATTATAAAATACGTCATTAATATTGAAGATTGGGGTATTTCCTCAATGACTGAAAGACAATTCAGTCTAAACAAAGTCATGGTAAGCTTTACCTATTGGGATTATATTCATGCATTTAATAAAGTTCTCCGTTATAACAATGAGAGGCATAAACATACTTGGTTTATAAAAGTATGTGCCAAGATATTTGCTAATCCTATACCAAATTGGTTTTTAAACTGGTGGTCATACCACAGGCCAACAATAAAAATATTGCCCGAGCAATTTCTCAAATTATACAAAGAATGGGTCAAGGTTTCCCCAGATCTCAACAAGTTATATCATCAAGAACATATTTGTTATTTTCAACAAATTGAACAGATATATTTTTTTTATAGAATTCTCTGTTCCATGGATTCATAAATGGGTTCCGGAAGTAGATTTCACTGAGGAACAAATCCCTTGCCTATACAGAACTTATTATAATAATTTTTAGGACAAGTTGATGAAGAAAGATCCTCAAACGAAGCCTATATACAGACAAGAACTGCTGAATCTAATAACGAAAACCATACACGATTATAAATCGATTCCTAATAAAGGAATTATGACTGATGACTCAACCTCCGTAAAACATATGGCTAGAAAATTTTCTAATCATGATGAAGGAGAACAAAATGAAATGATTATGAATTATCTAGAAGAAGTAAAGAAGAAGATTCTTCTACATATAAGTCATTACGCAAAATCAGATTCATCAATGCGTAGTGAAACAAGTGAAGATATGCATGAAGCCCAACCATATGAAGAAGAAAGTCCAGTGGATGCACCGAAGAAAGCCGAAGATTTTTTGGCAAAATTAAAGGACAAAGTGTAAAGCTTATGCGCGTCGGTAGTGGGCCACCGCCACTGTAGAAACACTGTTCACCAACAGTAAATACACTGTTACAAGGACCCAGATAGGGGCCCAGTATCCTATACAAAAATGCTTTCTTTTTCTATAAATAGGTTTGTTTTTCTTTAATTGAGAGCAGGTTTTAGATACCCTCTCTCCTTCTTTCTACTTTCTCTCTCCCCACTTGTAAAATATTTTCAAGTATTGTAAGCTTACCGAACTTCGGCCGGAGGAATAAAGAGTGGTGTTTAATATAAGGTACTTCCTTTTATTTTTTTTCCGCTTTATCTTATTATCTCTGAGTTAAGCCGTGACTATGTACAGCTAAAAAATTATATCTATGCCGGATAACTAACTTCTCTTTTATATAAACCATGAACGGATCTAAGCTTTATTTAAATATAGAAGAATTTTAGTATGGCTTCTCGACTTGGTTCTGAGATTGAGGTACAGTCGGATCTAGTACTACTTTTATTGGCTTTGTCTTTGTGACTCCGTCTGATCAGCCATGGTTTTTAGCCCAAAAAAGAGTTTGATAAGTAGGGCGCCTGATACATGGTTAGAACTATCAGACACATAGGCTCAATAAAAGTATGTATTAGCTTCTTGACAGGCCCTTTGCTTGGGTAAAATAAATAAACCATGCAGTCTGAGAAACTATGTTAAAATTCTTGTGTATTTCGATTCTTATGTAGTTGGACTACCTCTAAGAATATTGACTTGCTTGATCTATGACTGGGCGGACCACCTCCAGGTCAGTGATCCTGTATCGTTGGTATCAGAGCCTAGGAACTTTCATGGTATATACATAATTGATATGAAGAATTTCGGCATAGATATATTCTCTCTTTTATGGATCAAGAAGATATTAAAAGCACTCGTCTAGAAGAGGTAGATATACCTCAAAACCTTGATTTGTTAAACAAATGGACTATCCCGAAAGTTAATATAAAAACCATTTATGATTATGGTTGGTTTGATAAGATTTCCAATAAACAGTTGATTAAACCAACTGAACAATCCTTGGCGTTAAACTCGTCCGAACAAACTATTCGTTTATTAAATAAGCGTGATATTGAATTATATAAATCTCTGTATAATTTTTGCATATTGGCATGGTTCAAATTGCTTTTAAACCTTTAACTCTTAAAGGGTTACTAGAGACTTTCTTTGCTGCTCTACGAGATGCGAGGAATTTAAATTTTCGTCAATCCTTGATGGGTTCAATAGAATCTACGATGGCCAATGGTCCAGTTTATTTTAATGCTCAGCCCAATTTGCAGTTATCTTTGACTGATTCTAATATATTAGATGATTTAACTTTGAATGTTAAAACGCATGGTTATAACTATGCACCTGGATCTAAATTAATTTGCTTGTCGTATAGAATCTATTATAAATTACTTGCTACTTTGAATCCTAGATGTAAGTTATATAATACATCTGATCAAACTATTTTGGTAGAAACTATTTCGCCAGATCTAAGGTCACTACTAGAAGACCTATAAAATGGGAAGAAATTAATTTTCCTACCACTTGGATTTTAGATTCTGTTATACCCCCTGAGCAAATGACCGATGCTGTCTCTAATTCTGAATATTCTCATATTAGTCAAAATTCAGATGGAAAAATTTGTATGAAGTTTGATGAAAAAAGTGTTCCTTATTGTACACATTCTTTTGCTTCTGATAGAAGACTGGCTATTCAACATATTTCTCCGATAGAACCTTGTTATGGTCCAGCTAGAAATCGCGCTGCTTCATTACATACTTTATCAACAGTTATATCTGCAGAAAAACAAAAATTAAAATTGATCCTCGGTTAAACATTGTTCAAACGAATGATAAATCATCTGATGTTTCTGATAAGGATATTCCTTATGTATCCGAGATGGATTTTAATTTTAATGATACTTAATGATGAGTGAACATCAAATTGATTTTAGTCCAGGTTCACTGGCAAGAAAATATATTCAAAACGAATTTTTAAATGAAAAATGGAACCGGTTTAAAACTTGGTTTTTTGACACTTATAGTAAAGAAGATTTAAATAATATTTCTCAAGAGTTTTATGAAACTTGTGCATTACATAATCATATTATGTTCTTTGTGCCTTGGCTTATAACCACTTATTTGTCTTTATTCATCAACGTTCTTGAACGATCTTACAAAGATGAATCAGGTAATATTATTCAATCAATTTATCCTCCTTAAGCTCCGTTTATTTTACCAAATAATACTGGTATTACTTTTACTGCTTTTCATAAATTTATTTATAATGAAGTCGCCGCAGTAAGTATAAATGAAATTAATCGTCTTATTTCTCAAAATAATTATTTGGGTCTATATGTTAAAGTTATTGGTGAACATATTTTTTCTCTAGACAAAAAATTAGATAGCCTGTCTAATCTGATTGTTCAAATTGATAATAAGCTAAAATCTGTGAAACAAGTTTTGGAACAGGTTTCTTCGTCAAAACAGCCTGATGTTCATATTCCAAGGCCTCCTGAGATTCAGGATTTTATTCTTAGACCTTTGCACGACCTTGAAAATCTTTTTGATAAAAAAATTTCTCAATTTGGTGCAAGTGCAAAACCGATAAGTCTCGCTGAAGATTTTGCAGATGAGATGGAAGCCACTTTTGATTTCAAAACTCAAATGGAAATGGAAGTTACTAAACTTCATGGGTATCCAAAGAAGAATAGTGGTAATACTGCTTATGCTAGAAAACCTAGCATGCAAACATATTACTATCCCAGGCCTACTCCTCAAGATGTTTTAATAGAGGAAAGAGATTGGAATCAAACTAACACTTCTTATAGTGGAAGTGAGATTTATGAATGGAATCTCGATGGGCTAACTGATAGGCAGTTGACGATTATGGTTCATAGGATGCTTATGTATGCTACTAACTGCAAAAGTGTTAGTAACACTGACAAGACCATTTGCAAGATGATTATTACAGGATTTACCGGTCAACTTAGAGGATAGTGGGATAATTATATGCCCTCTGATGCGAGAGCAGCAGTAATTAATGCTAAGGCAGTAAATAAAGGAGTTGATAATTTAGTCTTTGCCCTTGTTCAAAATAGAGAAGACGCTGTGTATACACTTATTTTGACTATTCTTGAACATTTTAGTGGTAGATTTACCAATCAATATGAAACCATTAGATCTCTACTAAATGGTCTTAGATGTAAACATTTAGGTGAGTTTAAATGGTATAAAGACACTTATTTAAGTCGGGTAATGGAACTTCCCGAAAATGGTTTAGAATTCTGGAAAGCCAAATTTATTGATGGCTTACCTTCTTTATTTGCAGAAAGAGTAAAGAAGACTCTTAGAAATCCACAAGGAATTATTCCCTATAGTGATTTTACTTATGGAAAGCTTGTTGGGGCTTGTACGCAAGAAGGCATAAATTTGTGCATTGAGTTAAAACTCTCAAGACAGCTTAAAATGGATAAGTTTAGAGAAAAGTCTCAATTAGGAGATTTTTGTACTCAATTCGGTTTATCGAATGCTTCAAAAAGCACCAACCAAGAAACTTCTAAATCAAAATCTCATAGATCTCATCATAAGAAAAGAAGATCTAGAAGAAGGACTAGAGAAGAAAGAGATGAGCGTAGGGCTCATCGTAAATCTCATAGATTTACTAGGAATAGGTCAAGGCGAAATCTTGATAAGATTAAGTGTTATAAATGTGGAAAATTTGGGCATATAGCTCCAAATTGTAAGCTAGAAAAGCTTAAGACTCTAGAACTTGATGATGATATTCAAGAGAAGATTTATAGTTTTCTATATACTTCTGGTTTCGAATCAGATTATGATGATTCTGAAGCAAGTTATACAATAGAGGATGAGCAACCTGAGTCATCAAGTAAGGTTCAACAAGATTCAAATGATGCTTGCAAATGTCATGGTGATAGTTGTCACTGCGAACATGATGAATTCTACAAGCTACAATCTCAGTTCGAAGACATGAATATGTTCACTATCACTGCAGACAATGTGATAGAACTTCTAAAAGAAGTTACCGATAATACTCTTCGTGAAAAGATCATTCAATTGGCTGCTAGTAAAACTAGCTCTTCATCTAATATTCCTAATGATAAAAAGGTTAAAGATGAGTTTAATTATTCTGCTCCTTACTCCTTGTCGTTCATAATAGACTCTCTTCTAAACAAACCATGATTATTCGTGATACCTCTTTTGATGATTTAAAAGGAGAAATTTAACATTTGAAGGAAGAAATTAAATTTCTTAAATAAAATCATATTATTTGTGATCACCATCTTACTCAGATTGAGTCTGCTAATAGCAAAGGAAAAAATAAGGTTGATGATTCTACTGCTAAAGAAAATACTCTTGCCAACACTTTGAACATTGATCCGAAACAAAATATGTTTTTAGGAATGATGCAAATTGTTACAGCTCATAAATGGTATGTTAAATGTACTATATTAATTGATAATACTTTTTCTATAACTAACATTGCTATGATTGATAGTGGCGCTGATGTGAGTTGCATTCAAGAAGGTCTAGTACCTACTAAATATTTTGAAAAAACAACTCATATGGTTAAATCTGCATCTGGTCATGCTTTAGATATAAAGTATAAATTATCTAATATTCGTATTTGCTAGAATAAAGTTTGTATTCCTCACTTCTTTTTCTTAGTAAAAAATCAGTTATACCCTCCTATTATTTTAGGAACTCCTTTTATAAATGCAATTTATCCTTTTACTAATATAAATGCTAAAGGATTTTCTGCTACTTATAAAAATCAAGATATTAGTTATACTTTTATCACCGAGCCTATTTCTAGAGATATTAATGTTCTAATTTAAATGAAACAAAAGCATGTTGATTATTGACAACTTGAGATATTTAGTATGAATATATTCGATACTTTAAAATCTGCTAAAGTACAGGAAAAGATCAAACTCATTTCTGAAAGAATGGCCATTGATATTTGTGCTGATCATCCTTGAAATGACCCAAAAAGTTCTTAAAAATGTGCTTCGGAAGTTACCGGAAACTTGTTTAGCTATATCTAGAAAAAATCCGTTTCGTTTTTCGAAAATCCGACTTCATATTCTTGTTTAGGAGGTCAAATTGAGTGGGAAATGGGTCTAACCCAAATTTTAGAGCAACCGTATCAAAATCCGAAATTTTCAAGTGAAGCCTTTTTCGAGGGTCTACTTTGGAGGGTCATATCTCCTAGAACACAAATAATTGGGTGGCCCATAACATATCCATGGAAATCCCTTTGAGTTAGCTACCTAACGCACTTCGTTTCACCTCATTCGGAGTTCGGACGAAGAAGTTATGCCCATTTTCGTAAAATCTGTCCGGCAGGAAATGCAATTTCCAGTGAGCGTTTTTACTGTTCACCCGCCTCATTTTTTTTTCTAAGTGTTGGACCATTTTTCCAAAGGGCATATGTTATTTTCTATATACCATTAGTTCAATTCCCATCTCTAAAACATTTCCCAAAACACCTCTCCCATACTTAGACACATTTTCTCTCAAGTTCTCTCAAGAACCCTAATCCAAAACCTTCCTCAAGATTGAAGAGACTCTTGCTCCAAGTTCCAAGCTTCCATTGAAGACACTCTCAAGACCTTCATAAAAACTCAAGGTATGTGGTGTTGAACTCATGGGTCCTTCCACCCATAGTGCCTAGACTCTATTCTACTCACTAATTCATGGTTTAAGTTAAGATTCATAAATTAGTCTTGTTCTTTGTAATAATTTCCTGCACATTGAATTTTAAACATGAAAAGTGATTGTTTTGAGCATGTGGTGACTCTAGAACTTGAATCTAAATTTGGAATGGATGTGGAGATTTTCAGGTGGTATTGTGAGTGTTAAAAGGTGTTGTTGTAGGTTGTTCACTGGTTTGGCTGCATAATTACTACCCTATTTTCCATGCTCTTTGATTCCATTACATGCCTTCAAGGTGTTTGACAAAATGTCCAACTATGGAGAATTGATGAATCGATGCTTTAAAGCTTGAGTTATGAGATGTATGGCAATCCAGAGATGTGTTGATGACAAACTAAGCTTGTGTATATGTTCATTCCATACGTGAGATTGCATTAGAGCCTAATGGGAATTTCCTATATAAAGTGTTGCATGACCATGCCCGGTCCGGGGGAAAAGAACCGGACAACCATGTGAGAGGTTTATATCTCACCACCTAGGATGCTTGGGGTGTGACCAACATCAACCATGTGAGAGGTTTATATCTCACCACCTAGGATGCTTGGGGTGTGACCAACATCAACCATGTGAGGGGTTTATACCTTGCCACCAGGGTGTCCGGGTGTGAACGGCATCCCCCATCCTAAGTTGGGGTTATAGATTGGTTGGATCATGCATACACATATGATATCTACTATTAGTATAGATTTACTTAAACATGTTTTGACTTCACTTTGATCATGCATCCTCATATTGTTATTCATAATGCCTATGAAACTATTCCTTGTATTTCGATTGTGTCCTTGTCTATTGTTGTGTTGCACCCCGCATACTTAGTACATTCCAAGTACTAACGCATATTTTGCCTACATGATGTCACCATGTAGGGACCGGAGCTACTCTTGATCCTTCTCTCCATTCACGTGGCTAGTACGGTGCTTATCCGAGTTTGTTGGTGAGTCCTCAATGATTCAAGGGCTATGTTATGTTTCCTACTCCTATGTTTTGAGACTTTAGCTTGCAATTGTATTTTGACTATGAGGGGAGCCGGTAGTATGTCATGGCCCCCGTCCTATCTATGTATGTAGAGGTGTGCGTTGGACAAGTATTTTGTAAATGAGCTTGACTCTTGTTCTATGATGTCATTTTGAAATGGTTTACCCTTAGTCCCTATTTCCCGTTAATTAATGTTGAATGTACTTCCGCGACCGATGAAGTGTGATGACAAGTTTGAGAGGCTTGTTTGGGGTTCCTTCGGGTTCCTCATTCGTCATGTCACGTCTAGGCCCTAGGCTTGGGTCGTGACAAGCTTGGTATCAGAGCACTAGGTTGTTAAATCCTCGAACTCCAACACACCGCGTTGAGTAGAGTCCTAATCATGGTTGTGAAGCGCGCCACGACTATGAATGGGAGGCTACAAAACGTTTTAGGAAAGGTTTCCCTTCTTCATGTTCTATGTCGTGCTTAGAGTTCGATAAGGTGATTCCTCCCTAACGCTTGTTCTTTGGATTGCTAGATCATCATGCCAAACATCAGGGGAAGACGGGCCCGATCACCGGAAGAGCCACCCACCAATGGTGAGCTCCGTGATGCACTCACCATGCTTGCACAAGTGGTAGCTAACCAAGTGCAACAAGGAGCCCAAGCTTCTCGAACTACCACCCCGGGGGAAAGGGTGAGAGATTTCATGAGGATGAACCCTCCGGTCTTCCATGGTTCAAAGGTGGATGAGGACCCGCAAGAGTTCATCGATGAGGTATGCAAAATCTTGACCATTATGGATGTTGGTGCTTGTGAGAAGGCGGAATTGGCGGCCTACCAACTCAAGAGGGTTGCTCAAATTTGGTTTGATCAATGGAAGGGTGAGAAAGGTAATGGCTATGTGGTGTTGTGGGAGGAGTTTAAACTTTCTTTCCTTAATAGGTTCTTCCCTCTTGAGCTTAGGGAGGCAAATTTGGTGGAGTTCATGAACTTGAAGCAAGGAGCTATGAGTGTGAGGGAGTATGCCCTCAAATTTGTCCAACTCTCCAAGTATGCACCTCACTTGGTGGCCGACTCTAGGTCGAGGATGAACAAATTTGTGATGGGTGTATCCGACTTGGTTAGTGAGGAGTGTCGGTCCGCTATGCTCATTGGAGATATGGATTTGTCTCAGTTGATGACTTATGCCGAGCAAATGGAGGAGGAGAAATTGAGGAAGAGAAGGGGGTACGAGGCCAAGAGGGCCCGATTGGAGAATAGGTTCCCTAAGGGTGCTAGATTTCATCAAGGCCGAGGAAACCCTCATGTCAACCGGGGATTTGCTATCAATGTTCCTAGACCTCAAGGGGGAGGTGAAGTGGGTTCTATGGATGTATGCCCTAAGTGTGGGAGGAAGCATGGTGGTCCTTGCATGAAGGGTTCGCGTGCTTGCTTTGAATGTGGAGAAGTGGGTCATAAGAGGTTTGAGTGTCCTAAGATCCGCAACAAGGTCCGAAGTGCTAACACTACTCCTTTGGGTAGAGGTGCTTCTCAAAGTGGTGCCCCAAGGGACAATCGATTTTATTTTTTGCATGGTAGACAAGGTGTTAATGAAACTCCGGATGTGGTGACCGGTATGTTGCAAATCTTTGATCTTGATGTTTATACTTTGATTGATCCGGGTGCCACCCTTTCCTTTGTTACCCCCTTAGTTGCTAGAAAATTTCATGTCGAGTTGGAATTGTTGCATGAGTCATATGAAGTATCTACTCCCATTGGTGTCTCTATTGTTGCTAGAAAAGTGTATAGAAATTGTCCGGTTTGCATATTGAATAAGTTGTTGCCTTGTGATCTTGTTGAGTTGAACATGGTGGATTTTGATGTTATTCTTGGGATGGATTGGTTGCATGCATATTATGCTTCTATTGATTGTAGGACTCGTAAAGTCAAGTTCCGAGTTCCTAATGAACCCGTCCTTGAGTGGGAGAGTCGGGATGTTGTGGTGAAGGGGAAATTCATTTCTTGCATTAAAGCCCATAGGTTGATTTCCAAAGGGTGCTTGTACCATATTGTGAGAGTCAATGATGTGGAGTCTAAAGTCCCTCCTATTGAGTCTATTCCGGTTGTTAATGAGTTTCTAGATGTCTTCCCAGAAGACCTTCCCGGTGTCCCTCCCGAAAGGGAGATAGATCTTGGTATAGACCTCCTTCCCGATACTCAACCTATTTCTATCCCCCCTTACCGTATGGCCCCGGCGGAGTTGAAAGAGTTGAAAGAGCAATTAAAAGATTTGTTAGAGAAGGGGTTTATTAGACCTAGTCATTCTCCCTGGGGTGCTCCGGTTTTGTTTGTGAAGAAGAAAGATGGGTCTCTTAGAATGTGTATTGATTATCGACAACTTAATAGGGTCACCGTCAAGAATAGGTATCCTTCTCCAAGGATTGACGATTTATTTGACCAATTGCATGGGGCTAGTCACTTCTCTAAGATTGATCTTCGGTCAGGGTATCATCAAGTGAAGGTGAGGGAGTGTGATATTCTCAAGAAGGCCTTTCGTACTAGGTATGGGCACTATGAGTTTGTGGTGATGTCTTTCGGGTTGACTAATGCTCCAGCTCTCTTTATGGATTTGATGAATAGGGTTTTCAAACCCTACCTTGATTCTTTTGTGGTGGTGTTTATAGATGACATCTTGATCTATTCTCGGGGTGAGGAAGAGCACAAGGGTCACTTGAGGGTTGTACTCCAAATATTGAGGGAAGAGAAGTTGTACGCTAAATATGAAAAGTGTGAGTTTTGGTTGAAGGAAGTTGCTTTCCTAGGCCATGTGGTGTCGGGGGATGGTATTAAGGTGGATCCTAAGAAGACCGATGTTATTAGGAATTGGCCTAGACCTTTGACCCCGTCGGATATAAGGAGTTTCTTGGGTTTAGCGGGTTATTATAGGAGATTTGTGGAAGGGTTTTCTTCTCTTGCTTCTCCTATGACTAAGTTGACTCAAAAGAATGCTAAATTTGTGTGGTCGGATGAGTGTGAGGAAAGCTTCCAAACTTTGAAAGAAAGGCTTATGTCCGCTCTTATTTTGTCACTTCCGGATGGGTTAGAAGGTTTTGTTGTTTATTGTGATGCTTCCCATATTGGTTTGGGTTGTGTGTTGATGCAAAGTGGTAAGGTTATAGCCTATGCTTCTAGGCAACTTAAGGTTCATGAAAAAAATTACCCAACCCATGATCTTGAATTGGCCGCCGTGGTTTTTGCTTTAAAGATTTGGCGTCATTATTTGTATGGGGTGCATGTTGATATCTTCACCGACCATAAGAATCTCCAATATGTGTTCACGCAAAAAGATCTTAACTTGAGACAAAGGAGGTGGTTAGAATTCCTTAAGGATTATGATATGAGTGTTCACTATCATCCGGGGAAAGCTAATGTGGTGGCGGATGCATTGAGTAGAGTGTCCATGGGTAGCTTGGCTCATGTGGAGGAAGGTAGTAAAGAGTTGGCTAAGGAGGTCCATCGGTTGGCCAAATTGGGAGTTAGGTTAGAAGGGGTGGATAGTGGAGGAGTAGTTGTTGTTGATGGTTCAAGGTGTTCCTTGGTTGATGAGGTGATAGTCAAGCAAGATCTTGATCCTTCTTTGGTAGAATTAAAGGCTTCGGTGAGTAGTGGTAAGGTGGAGGTTTTCTCCCAAGGGGGAGATGGTGCCCTTAGGTACCAAGGTAGATTATGTGTTCCTTGTGTGGATGGTGTGAGGGAAAGAATCCTTGATGAGGCTCATAATTCTTTTTATTCTATTCATCCGGACCCAGATAGGGGCCCAACAGTAAATACACTGTTACCAGGACCCATATAGGGGCCCAGTATCCTGTACAGAGATGCTTTCTTTTTCTATAAATAGGTTTGTTTTTCTTTAATTGAGAGCAGGTTTTAGAAACCCTCTCTCCTTCTTTCTACTTTCTCTCTCCCCACTTGTAAAATATTTTCAAGTATTGTAAGCTTACTGGACTTTGACCGGAGGAATAAAGAGTGGTGTTTAATATAAGGTACTTCCTTTTATTTTTTTTCCGCTTTATCTTATTATCTCTGAGTTAAGCCGTGACTATGTACAGCTAAAAAATTATATCTATGCCGGATAACTAACTTCTCTTTTATATAAACCATGAACGGATCTAAGATTTATTTAAATATAGAAGAATTTTAGTATGGCTTCTCGACTTGGTTCTGAGATTGAGGTACAGTCGGATCTAGTACTACTTTTATTGGCTTTGTCTTTGTGACTCCGTCTGATCAGCCGTGGTTTTAGCCCGAAAAAGAGTTTGATAAGTAGGGCGCCTGATACCCGGTTAGAACTATCAGACACATGGGCTCAATAAAAGTATGTATTAGCTTCTTGATAGGCCCTTTGCTTGGGTAAAATAAATAAACCATGCAGTCTGAGAAACTATGTTAAAATTCTTGTGTATTTCGATTCTTATGTAATAATAATAATAATAATAATTATTATTATTATTATTATTATTATTATTATTATTATTATTATTATTATTATTATTATTATTATTATTATTATTTGTTTTCGATAATGTTTGAAATTGTCCAGTAGTTTTACTTTGTTTATTGCTTTTGTATAATATGTTCAAAGTTTGACCGAGTATTACTCTCTAATTGTTAGGGGTCGTTTGGTAGAATGTATAAGAATAATGCTACAAGGCTGTATTAGTAATGCTTGCATTAGCAATGCATGTATTAGTTATGTTTGCATTAATTATACATAGATTATTTTAATGCATTGTTTGGTTTGGTGCATTAAAAATAGCATGTATGGCATAAAAAAAATTATTTACAAAGATACCCTTGACTTTTATGGTGGAAAAGATGTAAAAAAGGTTTTGATGGGTAAATGGGTCTTTTATCATATTAATGCATGCATCAAAACCATTGCATTGCTAATACCTAGAAATCCATGGTATTAGCAATGCACACCTTAATACACAATAGAGTGTATAACTAATGCCTGCATTAGTTATGCATAGGTTGAAAAAGATTACCAAACAAGGTACTAGTAATACACAAGGCTAATACATGCATTATATTTCTCAATACACTACCAAACGACCCCTTAATGTATTTAATTGTTTACTATGCATGCCTTCTTTATGCACTGTTGCATTTGGATTATTATTTTTATTGCATTGCCCCTCTTTTATTGTTAATTATTTTTATTATTATCCAATTTAGTGATTTGTTCAAGTTTTCAGGTAGTTTGGTTTATTATTGACACTGTTATGAGTATCTTCCATTATTTTGTAGCCTTTTATTGTTGTATTATATTTTTACATTAAAATTGGCCAATGAAAAAATATTTTTGTCGGTTTTTGAGGTATTCCCATTTTAAAAGACGAAAATTTAGTTTAAGTTCATATTCTTTATTTATTAAAATTGACCGATGAAGAAATTACCGTCGATTTCCAAAGCCTTCCATGTTAATAAGATGGGTTTTCATTTTTAAGTTATTATTTAATTTATTCATTTTTATTCATATTATTTATTAATAACATTTTTACTAAGTGTCTTTACAGGTACATGGAGTTGCTTCTTATTGAAGCAATTCGAAGGAAGTTTGAAATATACTCTTTATTCATTATTTTGTATATGTTGACGTTAGGCAAATTTAGGCCATTTCTTATATTATTGTTTCATTTTATTACTTGTTTATATCACTTATTTATTATACTTGTATATTTGTTTTTATCTCCTCTTCAATTTGAAAAAATGAATTCAAGCGGGACCCACAATTGTGGATTTCGAAGGATGCCTAACACCTTCCCTTCGAAATAACTTGAACCCCTTACCTAGAATATATTGGTTTCGTAAATATTTTTTAAGTTAATTTATTAATTGGCAACCTAGTTTTCCAAAAATTAGGTGGCGACTCCCTTTTACCCCTTTTACCCTTTTATTCTTCTAACTTTCTAAAATTGAATTATTTATTTTTGTGTTACCGCGACGTTGTGCCCTCTCAAAGGATGTCAACACCGCTTCCTTCAATTCAACCAAAATTGGACCATGGCCTTGCTTGGCCTTCACATCAGCTATAAAAGATGATTCTGAACCATTGTGAACCATAACACCACTCTTGGTAGAGTCAACTAGACGAAAACCCAATTGGGCAAAATGAACATCTCGAACTAATTCTTTCTTGTTATACTCTACATGAACAACACTTCCCATCGATAATCGGCAAAGAGCATCTGCCACTACATTCGCCTTACCGGGGTGATAGAGAACACTCATGTCATAATCTTTTAGTAATTCAAGTCACCTCCTTTGGCGAAGATTTAGATCTTTCTTATTAAACACATATTGCACACGTTTGTGGTGGGTAAAGACATCTATATGAACACCATACAAATAATGCCTCCAAATCTTTAAGGCAAAAACAACCGCCGCTAGTTCAAGGTCATGGTTAGGATAAATCTTTTCATGAACATTAAGTTGCTTTGAAGCATAGGCAATAACTTTCCCATTTTGCATAAAGACACACCTTAACCCAATTCTTGAGGCATCACATTAAACAACAAAACCATCAGTCCTTTCTAGTAATGTCAACATCGGAGCAGAAGTAAGTTTATCTTTCAATTTTGAAAACTTTTTTCACACGCTTCGGACCATATGAACTTAACCTTCTTTTGAGTGAATGTCGACAATGGAGAAGCAATCGAGGAGAACCCTTCGACAAACCTTCTATAATAACCCGCTAAACCCAAGAAACTTCTGATATTTGAAGGGGATAGAGGTCTAGGCCAAATCTTAACCGCATCCGCCTTCTTGGGATCTACCTCAATACCCTTACCGAAAACAATATTCCCAAGAAAAGCCACGGACCTTAGCCAAAACTCACATTTACTAAAATTTGCAAAGAGTTATTGGTCTTTGAGGACTTGCAACACAATCCTCAAATGATTGGTATGCTCGTCTTCACTCCTTGAATAGATCAGTATATTATTAATGAACACAATCACAAACATATCTAAATATTGTCTAAACACCCTATTCATAAAATTCATAAATATCATTGGAGCATTAGTCAAACCAAACGACATTACCAAAAACTCATAATGACCATACCGAGTTCGAAAAGCTGTCTTCGGAATGTCATCTTCTTTCACCCTCAATTGGTGATAACCCGATCAGAGGTCGATCTTAGAAAAGTAGCTCGCTCATTGAAGTTGGTCAAGCAAATCACTATACTTGGGAGAGGATAGTTATTCTTAATGGTAACCTTATTCAATTACCGGTAGTCAATACACATACGGAGCGAACCATCTTTTTTTCTAACAAACAAAACTAGAGCACTCCATGGAGAGATACTTGGTCAGATGAAACCCTTATCCAATAAGTCTTTCAATTGCTCCTTTAATTCCTTAAGTTCTGCCAGAGCCATACGATAAGGAGGAATAGAAATAGGTTGCATATCTGGGAGAAGGTCAATACCAAAGTCTATTTTCCTTTCGAGAGGAATACCGGGTAAATCATCAGGGAACACTTTCGACAACTCATTTACGACGGGGACCGACTCAAGAGTAGGGGTCTCGGAATCTATATCCCTCACCCTAACTAGATGGTAAATGCAACCCTTCGAAATCATCTTTCTAGCTTTAATACAAGAGATAAACTAACCCTTAGGCATAGAATTTCCCCCTTTCCACTCTATGATAGGTTCATTTGGAAACTGAAACTTGACTACAGGGGTTCTACAATTAATTGAAGCATAACATGCATGTAACCAATCTATCCCAAGGATAACATCAAAATCTAGCATATCAAGCTCTACAAGGTCAATATGAGTGACTCTATAGAGTAAGGAGACGAGACACTTCCTATAGACCCTCTTGACCACAACAGAATCACCAACAAGAATAGAGACAGAAAAGGATCTAACAACACATCCAGAAGAATATCAAACCTCATAGCCACATATGGCGTCACAAAAGACAATGTAGCACCGGGGTTAAGTAAAGCATAAACATCAAGTTGGAAGACTTTCAACATACCGGTAACCATGTCGGGAGAACCCTCTTGTTCACCACGAGTCTGAAGTGCATCAAAATATGTTTTGCTTCTGACTTCCACTAGGACCGGATGAAGGATTAGGTTGAGCCTGTCGACGACTATCTCCCTCATTCTTAGCAATTGAGGGACAATCCCCTATCTTGTGGTCCATCTTACCACAATCAAAGCAAGCATTGGAACTCGCAAGACATCTACCATCATGCTTCCTTCCACACTTAGAGCAAGTAGGCAATGAAGACCTACTACCACTTCCTCCCTGAGTCTTAGGGTTGGTCACCCTATCTTTGTTGAACTTAGGAGGAGAATTAGACGAACCTTGGACGGAAAACCTTTGTAGGAACTTAGAACGACATTGTCCACCGAACCTCGAGTATGAGAAGTTACCATCACCGATCTTAGCCCTTTTTCTCTTCCCTAGACCCTTCCTTAAGTTTCTCCACTTCGATCTGTTGGGCATAAACCATGAGATGAGAAATGTCCATATCATTGACAAGCATAGCGATACGACATTCCTTAACCACTATCTCAGAAACTCTCGAAATAAACTTACTCATTCTTTCCCTAGGATAGGCAACCATAGTAGGAGCATATCTAGACAATTGTGTGAACTTCAAAGCGTATTCCTTTACACTCATAATTCTTTGACAAAGGTTGATAAATTCAAGCACATTTCACTCCTTCTTCTCAAGGGGAAATAACCTATCAAGGAAAGCAACCTTGAACGTTTCCCAATTGAGAGGACCCGCATCAACTATTATCCCTTCTTTCCAGTGGTTGAACCATACTTGAGAAACACTCTTAAGTGGGTAAGCGTCCAACTCTGCCTTTTCCACTAGTGTTACTCCCATGATCATCAACACCATGTAAACCTCATCAATAAACTCTTGAGGGTCTTCCTCAATCTTAGAACCATGAAACTCCAGAGGATTCATTCTAGTGAAATCCCTCACTCTAGATGTCGTCGTACCCATATTTAAGTTCACATGAGCCACAACCTCCCTATTGGTTTGGGTCATCATGGCTTGAACCAACACTTGAAAAGCAGCCCTAAACTCCGCATTAATCACTTGCTCAGCCAAAGGGTCGACCAGAACTTGAGGAGCTTGAAGAGGAGCCTTTTGATTCACATTCTCTCTCGCATTCCTTCTAGCATATGCCCTTCGAGTGGCCATATCTTGTAGAGCATCGGATAGGGATTAGAAGAGAGACATTATAGAGTTAAACCCTATCGCACGACTTTAGAGTAATGAAAAAAGTGGAGTTTCCTAACATCTTATAGCCTCTTATTCATAAATGTGGTACGCTTCACACTCATGAACAAGACTCTACTTGACGTGGCTTATGAGACTTCCTTGGACCTTTCTAAACCTTGTGCTCTAATTACCAAGTTTGTCACAACTCAAGGTAGTCAGCCCCTAGGCGTAATATGGCGTATAAGACCCCAAAAGGCCTCATACAAGCCACTTAGCATTTATCATACAAGATAATAGAATATAAAAGATTTAAAAGACAGTTTCAACATAGAAAAGTTTTATAGGGTAAAATGAAAGTCTAAACATCGTCTCAAAGTCATCTGGGTACATAAGATTGATCGGGACGCAGCCCGTACATCAAGTATGAAAACTGAAAGTAAAGACAAAAAGGAAATCAAGCTCGGTGCTCAGGTGATGAGGACTCACCAATCTTCAATCTTCTATTTGAGATCACTAGCCACATAAGTGTGAATTTGTAAGGTCGGATCCTACATTAGGGGAAATGTAGGCAAGAGTATGCGTTAGTACAAATATGTACCAAGTATGATAGTCATGCATAAAACATTTCAAAACATGCTTAAAAGGAGATATTTTCATGAGATGCAATGACCAAGCTAAAACATATATATAAGGAGGTTAAGAAGACATAAGTCATAAAACATGGACAATGCAAATAAAATTCATCTTAAAGACATGTGACATACTCCTTGGAGTAACCTTGATTCATTAATGTGGGATAATTACCTTTAACCGACATGTAAGACTATGTGAGCTATTAACATGGAATCTAGTGTCTCCCACACCGAAAATGGGTGTCCTACTTTCCAAGGTAAGAATATGAACTTTCTAGATTACGTGGGTCCACTAGCTAATGTCTATATAGACATTCCTATGTTGGCACATAGCTTATGGGACATGGGTAATCACCACTTGTCCACTCGGTGCTAAGCATAACTCCCACGGAATATCTATTATTCTTATTCATGTTTTCTTTAAGGGATTTGGGTAATCGCCTCTTGTCCTTATATCATGTGACATGGGTAATAGCCTCTTGTCTTTCATTAGATGTCATGGGTAATCACCGCTTGCCTCATACTTAGAATAGCTCCTTAACTTTGATTCCTTTTAGGTGAGAAGACCTTTCAACATTAGAATCATTTATGAGAGAAGACCTTTCACATTCACGCATGAAGCACCCAAACAAACTGAATAGTTTTGTGTAATATTTTTCTCTTTCAAGTATATATGATAAGTTGAATTGTTATCCAATATGATACATTCTTCCTTTAATTTTCCATCTTAATAATTTTTTATGATACATTTAAATTATGAACTTTAAAATGATATATGTAAAGCAAAGGTAGGACTGAACTTTCTACACGTTAAAGCTAGAATATTTGTTTATTTTTTTCAGCCTTTTAAAATTTATTTATCCCTTCACCAACGATTATTTATTTATTAGAAATTTTAATATCTTAACTTAATGTTCATTTGATTCCCCAAAAATATCAAATAGTAACACTTCCTGGAAGCAAAAGGATAAATTATAAAATTATTAATGTTCATTACTACGTAATCTTGTATGTAAGATAATATGAGAAAATGACATAAATAGTCCCTTAGCTATAGAAGTAGGTCTAAAATGGTCTCTTAACTATACACTTAACAGATTTAGTCCTTTAACTATTCAAAAACTTATCAATTTTGGTCCCTTAACTATACACTTATCGGTTTTAGTCCTTTAACTACGAACTTACCGATTTTAGTCCTTTAAGTATTCAAAAACTTATCAGATTTGATCTTTGTCCATTTTTTTAAATACAAATAGCTTAGGTTTATATTAACGGAATTCATGCCTCGAGAAATTAAATCCTTTAGCAATTTTTTCTGTTGTTTCTCTCTCTTCACTACTTTTTCTTTAAATTAACCTTATGCGAAGAACCTTAACCTCAACGACTTAAAATAAAATTCACTAGGAAAGAAAATATAAATCATAATTTTATTCAAAAGAGGATAAAATGAAGCATATTTATTGGTACTAATGACTTGAATATGCTAAACTTTATTATAAGAAGAAAAAAATTACTACCCGTTAAATCCAAAGTTTGTACTCCAACGACATCATTGAACGGAATTTGTTTAATTTTTTAGAAATTGGAATTTATAAAATGGTAGATTTGCAATTTTTTAATTTTTTTTAAATAGATCAATTTTATTGTTCTATTCATTTTATTTTACGTAAAGAAATTTGAGTAAATTAAATAAAATCCGCACTGATTAGCATATTCAAGTGCAGATTCAAGTCATTAACAACAATTATATGCTTAATTCTATGCTCCATTAATAAAATTAGGACTTATATCTTCTTTCCTCATTAATTTTATTTTGAATCGTTGACGTTATTATTATTTTCATAAGAGTAGTTTGAAGAAAAAAGGGCGGGGATAGAGAAAAAACTTAAAAAATGGGTTAAAGATTTAATTTCACTGTAAATATAAACCTAAGTTATTTGTATTAAAAATGGACAAAGACCAAACCTGATAAGTTTTTGAATACTTAAAGGACTAAAATCGGTAAGTTTATAGTTAAGGGACTAAATTCGGTAAATATATAGTTAAGGGACCAAAGCTGATAAGTTTTTGAATAGTTAAAGGAATAAATCCGTTAAGTGTATAGTTAAGGGACCATTTTAGACCTACTCCTATAGTTAAGGGACTATTTATGTCATTTTCTCAAGATAATATAGTGTTTAAGTTTTAATGACTGATATGTTTTAAATATTATGTTATAAATTCTGTGATATTGAATTCACGTGTGAGCTGTGGATAATTTTATTAGTAATATAATAATTGATATGTCATCAGATTAGGAAAGAGACAAAAAAAAAAATGTTTTTAGTGCATCAAATATAGTATTAAGGAAAATAAAACCATTAGGTGATATTGTAATCTTCCCCTCTCCAACAATCTCCGTCTCCCGCAAAAAAAAAAAAAACAAAAAACTCTACTTCCGTCCTTGGTCATTTCATCCATGGCATTTCTGTCCATTCCTATCATTTTCTGTGGAGCTGCTCCTGCAATTCTATCTCGTTACTCGACTCCATCACCATACTATTTTCTTCAACCAGAAATCCCCAATCAGTATTCATTGCAGCTGAAGCCATCCTCCAGACTAAACCTATCGGCATTATGCACGAGTTACGAGGTCGGCGCAGGATTTTTGGCGGAGGAATTCGGAGCTCAAAATGGAAGAATGGAAAATAGTGGACCTGAAATTGGAGATTTTGATACTTCTCAGTATCAAGTTCTTCTTAAAGGTGGTGAACAAGTTACCTCCGTCCTTGAAGAAATGGCCAAGCTAGTATGTTTTCCCTTAATTGTATTCTATTCCGTTTGTCTTTGTGGTGTTATACTTTTAAATAATAACTACAACTCTTCTGTATCTTTGATTCCTAGAAAACTTAAACCCAAAACCCTTGGGTGTTCATCGAATTTGTTCCTGTTTAATTGTTGATTATGTTAAATATTAGAGGTACTAGGATTTCACAGTCCATGTGAATGTGCTTTTCTTAGGAATTTTCTGAAGTCTCTGAATTGTTATCCGAAGGGTGTGGTCTTAATTCTTGATAGTTAGTAACCCTAGAAATGAAGCTTAACCTGTCTACTAATGTGTGATGTTGAAATGGATAATGGTATGGATACAAATATGAAAGTAATAAAAAGATAGAACTTTCCCTCTTTTTTTTTTTTTTTTTTCGTTCAAGTAGTTTATGTGGTTAGTTCAGTATGTCAGCTGGAGTAGTTATTCATCTCTTCAATATCCTTTGTTGGATACATATGTATGAAACAGTTGGAAGATATGAAGATGGATGAAGCATCTGAGGAGGTAGCAGTGCAATTGGCTGCACAAGGAGTGATTGGGAAAAGAGTTGATGAAATGGAGTCCGGGTTCATGATGGCCCTTGATTACATGATCCAAACTGCTGACAAGGACCAGGATGACAAGGTAGTATTATTTAAGGTTCCTGATCTGTTTTTCGTTTTGTTTTTGTTTAGAATTCCCACATCCGTAGAGGGGATGGGAAATTGGTCTCCTTATATGGACTTGGACAAACCTCCCCTCATGAGCTAGCTTTTGGGTTGAATTACGCTCAGGTGTCATATCTTTTCAGCTTTCCTCGTTCTTTTCCCTTAAGCAGTACTTTTGTTTGTGGAATCATAGTTTGACTTCAGTATGCGTGATTCATGATCTCACCTATCATCTTTTTGCCATGAGCAATTCATTAATTAG
The DNA here is from genome assembly GCA_036553675.1 of Solanum okadae. Taxonomy (NCBI): domain Eukaryota; kingdom Viridiplantae; phylum Streptophyta; class Magnoliopsida; order Solanales; family Solanaceae; genus Solanum; species Solanum okadae. The sequence goes on from CM071686.1 coordinate 36,222,899, forward strand.
TTTTCACTGTCGACACTTCTGGTACATTTTGTGTGGTAAGATAATTTGTGTGCTACCTTTGGAGATGGATTAGTATGAAATAGTTGTTGTTGATGGTCTTCGTGTAATTTCTGCCTAGTACAAGATGTAATGAAGTAAAAGGTGTCTCATTTCAGAAACTTATTGATACCGATTTCTCTAGTAAATAGTCAGGCTGTGTGCATGAATGTTGATTTCTCTCGTTTTAGCCTTTTCATTGTATGGGTAAATTTATTTCTTAAAAAAAAAGTTTCCAAGAGCATCAGGATTGAAGAAGCGATAATCAAAGAATTAAAGGCACAAAAGGAAACCTTCTCCGTAATCAATTCCCCTTGATTGTTGGCTAGACTGAATGCTATATGATTTAGATATCAAGCCAGATATCTGATCCATATTATAGTCTTTTTTTATGTTTCCATTTTGTGCCTAGCTCATGCCTATTTGTGTCTTGTTGAGTACTGCATTGATACAAGACATATTCTGGGAAGGTATGTTAATAACAGAATTGTTTCTTTTAGCGCAAATCACTCTTGGAAGTTATCAAGGAGACTGTGTTATCCCATCTTACCAAGAAGTGCCCCCCTCATGTGAGTATGCTGAATGACTAAATTATTAGCAGCATTGTTGCTCTAGTCTTTGTTCTGACATTGAGTTGGATTTGTTTTGTTTCTAGGTTCAAGTCGTAGGCCTGCTCTGTAGAACTCCCCAAAAAGAAAGCAGACATGAATTGCTCAGGCGAGTAGCTGGTGGTGGTGGAGTATTTCAAAGTGAGAATGGAACAAAAGTCCATCTTCCTGGGGCAAATTTGAATGATATAGCTAACCAAGCGGATGATATTCTGGAGGTAGGCTCTTAATGTACATGCATAGTCAGGAGACGATCGAGTTGTTGGGATCTAAGTTCTAACTAGATAATTTGTTTGCATCAGTTTCATTTGACTGTGGGTCCCTTAGGACGCAGGTTATTATAAACCACAAACTTTACAGGGTATGGAACATTCTGATTGTAGAGACCATAAGGCACTATGCATTATGTAACACATTTTGGAAAATGGTTAGGTCAACATTTTCATATAGTGATGTTAAAGAACTTCTGCTCAGCCATCTTGGTCAGACAATTTGTAGTGTTGATGTTGGTTATATGTAAACTGTAAGAAACTTGTGCTCAATGCTGAATTCATTATTTATTTTTGTTCTCAAGTTACTGAAATATTAATTTTTATAAAATTGAAAAAGAAAAATGCAAGTCGTGGTAATGTCAAGTCTTAACAAAAACCATCTTACTTGGTTATCAGACCAAAAATGATACTCCCTCCGTTTCAATTTGTTTGTGTGGTTTTCACAGTTTAAGAAAGTAAAGAAGACTTTTTTGAATCTTGTGGCGTTAAACTAAAATATGTTGAATATACCAAAATACTATTTAATCTTATGGTCTTAAACATGTCATGTGGAAAGTTAGAAAAAGAGTTGCCAAAAAAGAAAAGAGACATTCTTTTTGAAACACACTAAAAAGTAAAGTAAGTCAAACCAATTGAAACAGAGGGAGTACATGGGTTTCAGTTGGAAACCTAACCTGCCAAAAGGCATAGGGAAATCATCTTGTTTGGACTTCAATTTTTTCGTGTCACTTTAGAGTTGTCAGTTTTCAGTCATCAATAATCAAACAAATCCCTCATGGAAGTGCCAAATGGTGTTAGAGCTTTCGGCTAACTTTTTTGTATTACTCTCTTTTGACTTCTGTTTTAACTTCTATGTGTTCCCAAATTCAATATATGTGATATACTTTATTCTTCGTTATCAGTTTTGACCTTTTCCATGATTTAGATATAATATCCATTTTATCCTTATTTTTGTTTTTTTATAACTGTGGTGGCCAAGCCAACTTGCATGCACCTAGACTAATTACACGGCATACTTGTCACCTCCCACTAGCAACAAACAGGTACCAGATAATTGTCCACAAGGCTATGACAAATGGAATAAATTCACCTAGTATTTTGGTCTCAGTTAGGATTTGAACTTGAAAACTCCGAGTCCACAACCCAGTTGATTGACCACTAGGTCACACCCTTGGGCTCCCATTGTATCCTTTTTTAGAAATAACTTTAAATATTTAAAAATCACGTTGGAAGTAATATCCAATAGTGGATACTGCATAGTAATAATTTAGTCCGGATGCTCCTTTTACTATTAGGTTTCGTTCGTTGCTTTCATGCTCTAGAATCATCTCATGTTCCATTGTGAAAAAAAAAAGTATAGTTTCATCATGCTTAAGTAATAGTAATAAAATAACATCATGTAATGTGATTTCTGAACCCTAAAAATCATTTATCAGATCAACAGACTTCGAAAATATTATTACGATTGAAGGAATCCTTCACGCTAGTGTTCACCGGTAAAATTATGGATTGTCTGTGGCTGTCTTTGTTGCAGACGATGGAATCTCGTTCTGTTATCCCTGACAGGAAGTTACTAGCAAGGTTGGTTTTAATCAGAGAAGAAGCTAGGAACATGATGGGAGGTGGAATACTTGACGAAAGAAATGATCGTGGCCTTAATATTCTTCCTGAAGCAGAGGTTTGTTGCTTTAAACATATATATCCCATGTCACATTTTAATTCGGTGGACTGTAATCTGTGAAAAATAAACCACCTGAATGGTTTTTGTACGGCTTCTGCTTTGATTACTAACGTTAGCATTTTATGGTCATGCAGGTGAACTTTTTAACTAAACTTGTTTCCCTAAGACCAGGGAAGACGGTACGCGACATGATAAAAAACGTGATGCTTGGTAAAGAAGAAGGTGCAGACAGTTTGGATGATGAAGTTGGTGCTGCTGGTGGAATTGCAGGAAGGGTGAGATTTTGTTCTGAGATGATGTCACTACTTTTTGAGAATTCCAAAAGCTTTCAACTATAATTTTCTTTTGCTCCCAGGCAAGTGTAAGTGGGCGAAAACCACATCCTGTGCGTCCTGGCATGTTTCTTGAAACAGTTTCTAAGGTAAGATTTTTGTTATTGGACATAGTTGGCATTTCTGATTCGATCTCCAGAAGCATGAGACGATTATAATATCTTACCGCATCTTATTGCGACATTGTAGGTGTTAGGTGGCATATATGGAGGAAATGTCTCTGGAGTTACAGCACAGCATCTTGAATGGGTACACTCTTGTTAATCTTTGTTTGGGGTAGCATTTCATTTAGAAAGTTGCTTTGCTATCAATGGCTGATTGTTTTTGACATCATTTCTTGACAAATAGCTAACCTATATAATTTTTAAATTGTGTTTCAGGTTCATCAGAACACACTTCAAATACTTCAAGAGATTGCATTCTAGTTGTTCCTTGCACTACTTCCCAGGAACTTCTCGAGACGAAAGTTAATATATCCCGCCCACTTATCTTGGAAGCTTCATAAAATTTGGTATTTGAATATTTCACAATCTATGTATGATTTTTTTTGGGGGGTAGGGGGGGGGGGGGGGGAGGGTGAGGGTGAGGCTGGACTTTTCATGGTATACAGCAGTCTTCTTTAGATCACAAAGAATTATGTTACTTATGTATAGTTGTCAGACGAAGAAGAGTAGTTTAGAAGGTAAAAATGTAGAATTCGAAGTAAAATTCTGAGGACATGTACTGTTTTGGGAGCACCAAAACACAAGTTACAGATTCACTTTTATTTGTTTGAATGTTGGAGTTGAAGTTATGTTCGACCATACTTTTTGCAAAGAATAATATGAGACTCATTTGATCATGATAATTTTTTACTTTTTTCTGGCCAAATGAGTCCTTAAAGACCTAAAAAAGGCAGCATGTTGCAAATCCATAAAGCAAACATGGGTAGAATCATTCTTTTAGGCATGTCCAATCACTAGCAATGATGCTAAATGGGGTTTCAAGATCAATCGAATCACAACATTAAAGACAGAGAGAAGAAAGTGTGTGCCCATGTGTGGTTAGGTCCTACCTATTCTCCAGACACCAGGAATGTTCCAATATTCAAGTTTCAATTTTCAAAAATGATGTTTAAAAATTGAAATAATTTTTCTTTTTACTAATAATCCTATTTTGTTTAATTGAAAGAATATATCCTGTTGTTGATATTGAGCTGAATTTTGCCAAAGGGTACGGCTTAGCCATGGATTAGTGGAGCATTACTACCTTGGGTCTTGGGAACTAATATTCATATTCTATCACATTTTTCCATCTGCCTAAACTTAAGTGTTTGGTGAGCGATACTTTCTCCGTAGACATTTTTTATTTTATACGGTTATTAAAAAATTATTAATAAATTGATCAACTTTACTATTTTCTCCTTTGTTCATATTAATTAGCCTCTTAAAAAAAGAAATTTTGGATCTTCAAAATGTATTTAAACTTCCAAAGTCATAATCCCCTCCCCCCCCCCCCCCCCCCAAAATGTCAAATGTGAAAATTACAGAAATATATTACTTAAGATTTTAATTTACAATATATGCATATACTTTTATTTAATTACAAATGTAGTTTATAAATTACCAACATAACTGTTTAATTATTATTATTTTTTATTTAATTATTTAATTTCGATTTTCTTCTCTCCTATTTTGGGATTATGTGCCTTATTTATCTCTCCAATTAAAGGTCTTAATACACACGTTTCTACCTTTCAAATACTATTTTATTTTATTTTCCTTTTTTATTCAATCAATGTAAAGTAAAAGTCTTTTAGGTTTCCAACAATTCACTCTTTTCTAAATTTCATTATCCCCTGTGCAGTTTTCATTGAGAGAAATTTTAACCATTGTTTTTCTCTCTTCCATTCATATTGATCATTTTCATATTTCATCACTTCTCTCATTAGTTCATCACTTGCACCATTTTTATATTTCCTCTTAAGTTCATCACTCAATATTCTATTTTCATATTCCGATCAATATGGTTAGGATGCCCCAAAAAAATTCTGAAGATTGATACCGGTATGGTTAGTGAAAGTGAACCAATTGGAAGATGCGAAAATTAATTCGAAAGGGGGAGGACTAAAAAGGAGCATGTTCTGTTAACACTTAATTTTATGAAATATGTTGTTGAATTTTTGTTCTTTACAAAATGTTTTTGTTACACTTTTGGATGTCACTTTAAGTGGTATTTTCGATCAGTTTTTATGCCTATTTTGCGTTCAATTACCACCACTTATTTGCATTTATTTTACACCAATATTATGAAAAATATATCATTTTGGTGCTTATATTGTGTTCAATGAACTGACAAATACATTTACTTGTTCGTATTCATATTTGTCAAAATGTGTGTAATTGTGGTCTCAAACTATTTTTTAAAGCCAATTAGATGTATTACATATTTATTGTGTGAGGTTAGTAGATAATACCAACAATTCAGCCATTATATATCACCAATTAATTTGAACATTTGTATCGTATTTCATCAAGAAAATAACAATGTAGTAAATCAATATGCCATCACCAATGTTACAACAACAATTACACCAATATTATGAAGTGAGACTTAATATGATTTAGTCAATCACTTTTGAATATTTCATCAATATTACAAAAATAACACCAATATCAGTTTTTACAGTAATTTTTTCACAAAAATATGAATTATACAAACAAGCAAACAACAATGATATAATAATCAATACACCAATAATACGAATTAGCCAATCAACATTAACCAATATTGGATTAAACTGCAATTAACAATCATTAAAAACATCTAAATTTCAACAAAAGCACAAAAGATTCAACTACATACTTGTTTAAATAAAATTAAAACAAAAAGAAAACACCAATGTTAATTCTGAGGCGGATATCGTTATGAATCTTCATTGGTGGAGATGGAACGCTCACGACATGTTTAAGTTCTAACTCTAAAATGGTCGTGTCCACACCCAATTGGGAAGCAATTGTAGTAACTAAGCCATCGTATTTGGTGTTCGCGTCATATATCACTCCTTCTATATTGTAATCCAAGTACTTATACCTGTGTAACATTATAATTTATTGTTAATCAATCTTCAAAATAATTTTGGACAACATAAAATACACTATCAACTACGCCAACAAATGAACCAAAAAAATCACCATGAAAATTTCAAAACGATTGACGAGACCTAAATTAGTTGTATAGATCAACATTTTCACCAAATCATTTACCAATAAAATACCAACAATTTCATTGTATTTAAACACCCAACAAACAACATAATGCACTTGATATGACTTCTGGTGTTTATAAAAACATAATACACAATATCAATTACACCAAATCATTTACACCATCTACACTATTATGTTACACATAATAATCTACCATCACAAATCAACAAGCATTATAACCAATTTAATATTTCTTCAACTTTGTTATCTATACCAAATCAAACGACTAAATACACCAATAGATGTACCAAAATATTAACTGTGATGTTGGTGTTTATATAAGGTCCAAAATATACCAATTATACCTGATTACATACCATAAATAATTTGTAAATTATTGTGTTTTTCTATAGACAAAAGATACGTAAGTGCTCTAATTAATTATACCAAATATTATACCAAAAAGTATTCACTGAATCGGACATTTAATAACCACCAAAGTTGATTTTTCTATACGACCTAATGTATAACATTCACACCAAAAATATTTACTATATCAGACGTTTAATATTTCTTCAATTTATTATCTATACCAAATCAGACAACTAAATACACCAATAGATGTACCAAAATATTAACTTGAAGTTGATATTTATATAAGGTCTAAAAAATACCAATAATATCCGATCACACACCAAAATAAATTATCGATTTATTGTGTTTATATAAGGCCTACAACATATCAATTACACCAGAACACATACAAAAAGTAATTGTGAATTATGGTGTTTATCTATGGACAACAAGATACGCAAGTGCACTAATCAATTAAACCTAATGTTATACCAAAAAATGTTCACTGAATCTAACGAAATTTTATTTTTCTATACAACCTAATGTATAACACTCACACCAAAAATAAACGATGAATAATGATATTAATAAAAAAAACATAATACAGAATATCAATTTCACCACATCATCTCCACAATGTTCACTATCAATTAAAATTAATAATATACCAAAAATAATTAATAATATTTATTATTTATTTAAGAATTAAAAAATAGTATCGTTGCACCTGACCATTTACCAAGGCAGGTGAATTTTATACTAACCACAAGAACATACAATTTAAACAAAAGAACAAATACCAAAACGGCCTAATACAGATTGCAAGAAAAATGATCATAAGAAAAAAATCATAAATATATTAACATAATCACGAAAAAAATACCAATTCAATCGTTATTTGTTCAAATACTTGATGTGTCCCACCATCCGTTGTGTTGAATTAGGATTCAAAAATAGTTGGTATTCATATTTGAATAGTCGATCAGATGAGTAGAAAGAGAGTTTTATTTTTGTTAAAAACCTTCTTTCATGAGAGAGAATATATAACAAATCTGAGTAAATCGTAGAAGGTAAAATAATTGGAGAAAATCAGGGATTAGAGATAATCATTGCTGACTATTTCTACGTTTTTTTTTATAAAGAAAATAGAAATTCTAGTTTTGAGAAAAAAACTATTGCTATATGGGTGGGAAAAAAAACTATTGTCATATAGTAGTAATTAAGGTACTTAAGTTGTATACTTAAGTTTTTTGCCCCATATTAATTGTATGGGAAAATGGAGGGAAAATAATTAATTCTATCATGATTTAGTAAGTGATCAAGTAATATGAGACAAATACTTTTAGTAAGATCCTTCGTAATAACTAACAAGTCGAGTCTTATGTCGGTCATATACACCGACACATAAAAAAAGGGCTAAAGAAACCAGTCAATGACTTGACATCGATAGAATGCTACCTCCAATTCCATGTATGTTCGATAGAGCCAAAGATCCCCCTCACTGATCGGAGTACGCCGATTATCCCCGAACCGTACAAGATAGTTACCACCTGTCATACGGCTTTCTAACTTAACTTCGCCCATCATGAGACGGTGCTAGCAGCAAGTAGTCGATGCATTAACCAACAAGCTTAGTTTGAATACCATCATTATTAAGAAAAGTGTGTATGTTATTCGCATTTATTTGATCAACAGTAACCACTTTAGAGCAATTCTACAGTGGACTCATATATATTGCATAAATTTAAAGAATATGAGATGCTTCCTCGGTTCACTTTTATTTGTCCACTATTTTAAAAAATATATAATTTTGTCCTTAGCATTAATTACTAACCCCATAATACTAAACGTCTTTTAATAGGGATAGTAGGGTAAAATAACCATGTCAATCATTGTTCTTGAAATGAATGTGTCAAATCTAAATATAACAAGTAAAAGTGAACAGAAGGAGTACATCACAATTAATCTACTGTTGATGTGGAGGGGAGAGACTAATGATCCATAAGTAACAGAGCTTATAAAATGCATGTGATCTTAAGAGATTAAACGAGTTTTTGTGATGAAGGTGCAATTGTTCATAAAGACAGTCTTTACATTTGTCTGATGCAATTATAGATCCAAACTAACAATAATAGTCAAAATTAGACAAGGGTGATTCAACATAATAGGTGAGAAAGGTCTAGTCATAGGCATTTTTTTGGAAAAATTGTATAAAATAGCAAATTATTAATTCAAATTAAATGCTATAACCACAGTTTGATTTAATTGTAACCCGTAGCAAACAATTGTCATTCGCCTCTCTCCCTAGGTTTCTCGCTCGCCAGTCTCTCCCGTGCCTCTCTCGCTTTTATACAAACACAAATGTATAAAATGCGTTTGTGTTTGTATAAAGAGAGAGAAAACTGTATATACAAATACGAATACATATATTTTCGTCCTATACACTTATAATTATACAAATACAAATCTTCCCTTGCCCAGTTCTCTTTTACCTTTCTCTCTTTCTCGCTTTATACAAACACAGATTATACAAATTTCAATGTATAATTTGTGTTGTATAAAGCGAGAGAGAGATTTGATATACAAATATTTTATTTCGATTCAATTGTATACAAATTCAAATTTTATGTACATATACAAACACATAAAATTGAATTAAGAGGCTGCCAGAGATTTATACAAACGAGAGGCTGCCAACGATTTATACAAATGGCCTGCCAGCGAAATTATACAAATCTGAAGCTCCTGTCAGCGAATTATACAATCTAATGCTCCATAGCAAACATAAAGTTTGTTATTGAGCGCAATTATACAAACTATAGCTATAACATACAAATATGATTTTTATGTTTATTATATGTGAAAGTTGTTTTTTTTTTCTATTACATATATTTCTTAGCAACAAGTCTAGCCTATATTTCTCAATTGTGTAACAAGCCACGTGCTTAACTTTGAGAACCCATTTGATTTCAATGGTTTTGTGTTATTTTTGGTATATCAACTAGTTCTTATACTTGATTGATTCTTTAAAATTCCATTTATTTTAAAGGGCATAAAAGAGCTTATGGAAATTGTTGATTCATTAATTTCATCTAGTAGGGTAACTATATCTTGGATCAACCATACTTGAACTAGAACTATCATCATCTCACTATCACTTGAAACAAGATTAATCTCCTCCTTTTAGAACAAGAAGATTACTTTCGCTACCATTAATAGCAAGATCACTTTTATTCGCATTCGATGATGAAAGTGAATCCTAATGAGAAACTAATTCATCATCACTTACAATTCTCCCTCTCAAATGAAGGAATCGCATATATAGGTCCTTAATGGCCACAAATATATGGTTGGTAGATTTTTCCCGTCTTATTATGGTCATAAATAATTTTCAAGACAGTGATATTGTCACGATCCAAAAATGAACGTGATGGCACTTGTGTTTTTCCACCAAGATAAGTCAGCCTCAAACCAACGAAAACCAAAGAAATGCGAAAAATTCAAGAAGCAAAAGAACCCCCAAGTCAAAGAGAGCGTGGATCAGATATAGTAAACAAAGGAAATCTGAGCCCTGTTTTTTCAAAACATCAAAATGATCTTGAAAAAGATTACGTGGAATCAAACACAAAAAGGGTCAAAATAAAAAATAATACAAAAGCAACGCAGAAGCAGAACTAGATTTGTTCTTGAAACGTTATTTGCTTTTTCAATTAAGATGGAACGATGCTTTGAATTAAAAAAAATGCTCGAAAATATCAAGGTATATTGTCTCCTGCTTCGACTGATAAATCCTAAAAACAAGAACAAGATAAAATAGGAACCTTATTTTTTTATTAATTAAAATCCCCAACATCTAGTTGTTGCGTGTACAAGCCACTAAATACATAAGTACAGAATTAAAAAATAATTACAAGTCCCATACTTTGGTTCTCAAGTAGAACAAAGCTTATAGAAAAAGAAAAAGAGGGCCCGCCAGGATGACAAGCAGCTACCTCTTGAATCCTTCAACAAGCCTCAACTAATGGAAAGAGAAGAAGAGTTCTTCGATATCTCAAGTCATCAGCAACATTGTGCTTGCAAATCTTTCATCATTTTGATAGGAATCTGTATAAGTATGCCGATGCTGATTGGGTGAGCGATCTCTGTAATAGAATCTCTATTTGTTGGTTCTCTAGGAAGCAAAAATTAGTTGCTCGATCTTCCATTGAAGCAGAACACAAATCGGTAGCTAACACACTCTCTAAGATTAGTTGGGTCCACAACTTGTTGAATGAACTACGATACCAGGCCTCACAAATGCCAAGTATTTTTTGTGATGACATTGGTGTTTCATATCCCACCAAAAATCCAATCTTCCACACTAAAATGAAGCACATTGGAGTGCATTTTTATTACCTCTACAACAGTGTGCAATTTGGCAAAGTGATTGTCAAATATCTTCCCTCCGTGGATCAAGTTGCAGACACTCTCACTAAGTCACTTGTAACAGCCCGTATTATGCATATGCTTATTCTATTCTTGTGATACTTGACATAGCCTTATAGTATAGGTGAGGGATCATGTTTCTTATATGATTAGTGTTGGTTTAAACTAGCTCGGAAGGTGATGTGATGCCTTGCACGTTGCAGCATGTGTACTACAAGTTATAACTCCAACGAAAGTATTTAAACTCGAGATGGGAAGGTGGTAATTGAGCTTAAAGTTAAAAGTTAATGCTACGTTAAAGAAAAAGAGATTAATAATTAGAGAATGGAATAAAATAGGTGAGCTGCTTGCTTGACTTAACTAAGCTAGTAGGTGACAAGCAGGTGCATCACCTACTTTGACTTATTGACCAGTCCAAAGAACCAAGTAGGTGCATCACCTACTTGAGCTATATGGATCTAGTTAAAAAGGCCAAGGTTTATGAATCAGATTTGGGCCTATGCTAATGGACTCACTTGAGGCCCAAACTATGTTAAATAAAACAAAATGAAATTAAAGCCCAACAGCCAAATCTGCCAAGGCCCAATATATTTAAGCCCAAGTGAAAGCTAGTAGTTGATATACCGTGAGTTTACGATATTTCTAATACGTTTCACTTACAAGTTGTGTGTGTCTAGGGCCTTTTTATATTGGTTTTTATGTGTTTTTGTCATGTTTTGCAGGAAAGGTGTTCAGGCGCGGAAGTATAGAGACAGCTGAAAGAAATGCAGAAACAGGGCATTCACGGAGGTGATCTACGGACCATAGGTCCATTCATGGTCCGTAGGTGATGACCGTAAATCAGCAGGCATGGTATTGAGTACAAATCAGGGAAATCTGACCAAGTGTGGAACCACGGTGCCTATTGACGGTCCGTAGATTGATCTACTGCCCGTACTGTTGATCCGTAGAGTGATACTGCGAGGGTTCCAGTACCTGATTTTTGAAGATTCTAAGTATGGAGCTACGGAGAGGATTGATGGACCGTAGATTGATCTACGGTCCGTACTGCTAGTCCGTCGTTTGCTTCAGAGAAGCTGATTTTTGGAGGTGAAAATATTTTCTAAGTCCTGGCTGACGGAAGGGACTTACGGACCATAGATCCATCGACGGTCCATAAGTCAGTCTCGTGGACTGAAGATGCGTACCTGAACAAACTTTCCTTAATTTGTTTCCCTTTTAATTTAGGATTTGTTTTCTATAAATAGGACATGTAAACCTCGTTTTTGGGGGTTAGACACTATTATTCTAGTTTTACTTTGTAACTTTGGAGATTAACTTGCAACCCTAGCAATTATTGATTTTCCAAGTTCGTTTTGAAGATTTTGACTTTGCAATTCAAGTTAATATTCTGAGTTTATTATTCTCTTTACGTAAGTTCATGATTTCTTCATCTACAATTATGAATTGTGTTCTTGCTAATATGAGTAACTAAATCCACAACTAGGGTTGTGGGAATCATGAGCGATTAACAAAGGATGAATAGTAAATAAGCAATCCTTGAATAGTGTGTTGCATGTATTGATAATTCTTTCGTTTAGAAGTCTTTTTTAACGGTGTCCAACATTAGAACTCGCCTTGTTGCTACTTGCCGGACCAAGGGGGTAATCAACAAGAAAAGAATTATCAACATAGATTTAGTGTGATACTATCTAATAGGCTAGTGTCGGTTGGTGCGAAGTAATAACTAAGCCAAACATCAATTATGATGTCTAATATGGGGTAAAGGTAAGGGTTAGTAAATTATACACACGTAGCCAGACCAAGGTGCAGGGTGAAATTTTCTAGATGCCGGACCAAGGATTTAGAGATACCTAACTTATCACTTTGCATGTAATACACTAGAAAAGGATTGCTGTTACTAGGATTACTGCGTTATGAGCTTGTGGGGAATACGTATACCCTAGTTATTTCTCTTATCTTGATAACAACCAAAGTTGAGTTTAATTACTGATTACTTATTAAGTTATTACTATTTGTTTCACAAGTACAAACCCCCCATTTTAATTACCTGTTTCTGGAAATAATTTGACTAATTGAATATAATTGTTGGTTAAAGTAAAGTCTAAACCATTTTCCTCGTGGGATCGATCCCAACCTACAAGTTGGGTTCTTTACTTGATAACGATCGCTTATACTTCTGTAAGGAGGTGTAATTTGAGCGTATCAAATTTTGGCGCCGCTGTCGAGGAATCTTGGTTTTAGATTTATTTTTAACTACATTATTGAACGTTAGTCAAATATTTCCTAATTTTACTTTTTTTTTCCTTTGTTTTTGTCTCTCTCAGGTTCCGACTCTAGTGTATGCCAAGTACACAGAGCCAAGGTGAACCACTTACTCCATACGATCCAGAGTTGAACAGAACTTTGCGAAGAATGAACAATCAAAGACTTCCAGTTAATCCTATCGGAGGAAATCTAGATGAAGCAGTTGAGTTACAACAGCCAAGAGGAGTTGGTGGGGAAAACCGGGGTCTAGTTGAAAATCAATTGGGAGATGCAGTGAGAGTGCATGGTCCACCAGGCCCACAACAACATGAAAACTATCGGGGCAACATAGATATAGCAGACTCTGATGGACCCATTGTCCTACCCCCTCTACCTCCAGGGCACACATTTGTGGTGACTAGTAGTTTGATGCAGATGCTTACAGCGAGAGGCTTATTTTCAGGACTGCCATCGGAGGATCCACATGCTCACTTGGCCAAGCTAAGGGTGGTTTGCAAAAGTTGTGTAGGTAGACCAGACTTGGATATGAATGTCATTGGATTACGAGTGTTCCCTCTGTCACTGACAGGCGATGCTGCAGTATGGTTCACTGAGCTTCCGTATAACTCAATATTCACATGGGACCAACTGACAGAAGTGTTTAAAGCAAAGTACTATCCGGTGTCTAAGAAGCTCAATCACAAAGATAGGGTCAACAATTTTGTAGCATTACCTGGGGAGTCTGTGAGCAGCTCGTGGGACAGATTCACTGCATTCGTAAGAGGTGTTCCAAATCACCGTATTGATGATGAGTCATTGAAGGAATATTTCTATCGAGGACAGGATGATAACAATAAAGCAGTTCTTGACACTATTGCTGGAGGTTCATATGGTGATTGTACATATGCACAGATTGCTGAAAAATTGGAGAGGATCTCTCGCAACAATAAAGCGTGGAGCACTAGGAGGTCAGATACTGGGAGAAACACATTTGCCGTTCATAGTACAAATAACAACTCTGCAGATGATATTCGTGAAGAAATGGCCCAGATGAGGACCGAGTTGGGGTTGGTAATGAAGCATGTGAGCGGAGGATCAGAAAAAGTAAATGTTGTGAATTATTTAACTAGAACTCCACCACCAGCGGAAGAGTGTTACTATGAAGAAGATGCTTATGCTGTGAATGATCAAACGGGGGGTTTCCGACCAAATGCCCAAGGATCCAACACGGAAAATTGGCGCCAAGGTCAAGGGAACCAAGGTCGGAACTATGGAAATTACAACCGAGAGGGTCACTATGTCCGAGATGGGAACTTCAATCGCGACAACAACTACAACAGGAACAACTATGGCAACAGAAACGATCGGGTTGGTCCCTATGTTCCCCCTCAAAATCAGGAATCTGGTGCTAGGGAAGCTGGAGGTAATATGACGCGTATTGAAGATATGCTGCAGAAGATGATGAGAAGGTTTGATGCAACTGATGAGAATGTGAAGGAGATGAGAAATGACTTTTCTGGTATTGGTCAAAAGGTTGATGCCCATGCAGTGTCAATAAAGTATCTAGAGCAGCAGATGACGTAGTTGTCTACTTCAGTGATCCCACGTCAACCTGGCACTCTGCCTAGCAACACCATTCAGAATCCAAAGAATGATGGTCATTGTATGGCAATTACTACTCGAGGGGGTAAGCAAACCATAGATCCGCCTATGCCGTATGTGGTGGATACTGAGATTAAAAAAGAGGATGATGTCGTGGAAGTTAGAGAGGAGTCGGAGGATGTGACAGAACAAGAAGTGGAGATATCTCAGAAAGTGGTTCCCATACCTAGACCTCCACCACCTTTTCCACAGAGGTTAGTGAAGAAGATTGAAGATGGTAAATATCGTAGGTTTATCACCATGTTGAAGCGACTTTCTATCAATGTTCCTTTGATAGAAGCCTTGGAGAAAATGCCTGGGTATGCAAAGTTTATGAAAGATATGGTGACAAAGAAAAGGTCTGTGAGTTTTGAAGATGATGATAGATTGCAGCATTGTAGTGCTATTGCTACAAGATCTCTGGTGCAAAAGAAGAAAGACCCTGGTGCTTTCACGATCCCATGTACTATAGGGTTGTTACACTTTGCTAAGGCATTGTGTGATCTTGGTGCTAGCATCAACCTCATGCCTTTGTCTATTTACAAGAAGTTAAATCTAGGGGACCCAAAGCCCACTGCAATGCGGTTACTAATGGCTGATCGGACTGTGAAGAGGCCCATAGGTGTGCTCCATGATGTGCTTGTGAAAGTAGAGTCTTTCATCTTTCTGGCGAATTTTGTGATTCTTGACTGTGAGGTTGATTTTGAGGTCCCCATCATTCTTGGGAGACCATTTCTTGCTACAGGGCATGCGATGGTTGATATGGAAAAGGGACAGATGAAGTTCAGACTGAACAATGAAGAAGCAACTTTCAATATCTGTAGGTCCATGAAGCAGAATGGTGAGCTCCAGACAGTATCTGCTATAACTTACAGAGTGGAGAGTGGGTCAGAAGTGCAAATTGAAGAGCGACTAGGTGTTGAGGCACTAGCAGCAGTCATGATGAATTTCGATAGTGATGGTATTGAAGAGTATGATGAGTTGGTAGCCGCACTTGATAAGTGTGAATACCGGTTCAAACCAAAGAAGTATGAGCTAGACATGAAGAATCGCGAGTCCCCACCCACAAGACCATCTATTGTGGAGGCACCGAAATTGGAGCTTAAAGCTCTACCACCACACTTGAGGTATGAATATTTAGGCGAAGAGAATACTTTGCCGGTCATCATTGCAGCAGATTTGAAGGCAAGGCAAGTAGAGTGC
Source organism: Solanum okadae (assembly GCA_036553675.1). Taxonomy (NCBI): domain Eukaryota; kingdom Viridiplantae; phylum Streptophyta; class Magnoliopsida; order Solanales; family Solanaceae; genus Solanum; species Solanum okadae. The sequence continues at coordinate 36,238,886 of CM071686.1, forward strand.
TTGGTGACTGTATTAAAGAGGTTCAAGCGAGCGATTGGGTGGACTATTGCAGATATTATTGGGATTCCCCCCGATATTTGCTCTCACAAAATCCAACTCATGCCAGATCATAAACCCAGTGTTAAGCACCAGAGAAGATTAAATCCATCTATGCAAAAGGTAGTTAAAAAGGAGATCATAAAGTGGCTGGATGCAGGAGTCATCTATCCCATCGCAGATAGTAGTTGGGTATGTCATGTGCAGTGTGTGCCTAAAAAAGGGGGTATGACTGTGGTTACAAATGAAAAAAATGAGCTTGTTCCAATAAGGCCCGTAACTGGATGGAGAGTTTGTATGGATTACCAGAAGTTGAATGCGTGGACAGAAAAGGACCACTTTCCTATGCCATTCATGGACCAGATGTTGGATAGACTTGCAGGCAAGGGTTGGTATTGTTTTCTTGATGGGTATTCAGGCTACAATCAAATTTCTATAGCTCCAGAAGACCAAGAGAAGACCACCTTCACTTGCCCATATGGGACTTTTGCTTTCAAACGGATGCCATTCGGATTGTGCAATGCTCCAGCGACCTTCCAGAGATGTATGATGTCGATATTTTCTGATATGGTGGAGGATACTATTGAAGTGTTCATGGATGATTTTTCAGTTGTAGGTGATTCGTTTGATCATTGTCTAGAACATCTGGCCGAGGTGCTTAAAAGATGTGAAGATTGCAACTTGGTGCTGAATTGGGAGAAGTGTCATTTCATGGTGAAAGAAGGTATAGTGTTGGGTCATCGAATTTCAGAGAAAGGTATTGAGGTTGATAGAGCTAAAGTTGAGGTAATAGAAAATCTTCCACCACCCATCTCTGTAAAAGGTGTTAGAAGTTTTCTTGGGCATGCAGGTTTTTTCGAAGATTCATCAAAGATTTCTCCAAAATTGCACATCCGTTGTGCAAACTGCTCCAGAAGGAGTGTAAGTTCTATTTTGATGAAGACTGTCATAGAGCATTTGGAGAGTTGAAGAAAAAGTTGGTTACAGCACCAATCATTATTTCACCGGATTGGGGACAACCATTTGAGGTAATGTGCGATGCGAGTGGACTGGCACTTGGTGTAGTATTGGGACAAAGGCGAGAGAAAATTCTTCACCCTATTTACTATGCCAGCAAAGCTCTAAATATGGCTCAGAAAAACTATACGGTGACCGAACAAGAACTTCTTGCGGTGGTTTTTGCATTCGAGAAATTTCGATCCTACTTGTTTGGTACTAAGATCATAGTGCATACTGACCATTCTGCATTGAGGTATTTGATGGCGAAAAAGGAAGCAAAACCGAGATTGATTAGATGGGTATTGCTGCTGCAAGAGTTTGATTTTGTAGTAAAAGATAGAAAGGGGACTGAAAATCAAGTTGCCAATCACTTGTCCCGATTAGAGGAAGAGGCTAGGCTAAAGCTTGGAGATAGGGCTGAAATTAATGATGCTTTTCCAGATGAACAGGTATTGGCTGCTTCTCATGATTTGATTCCTTGGTTCGCTGACTTTGCTAATTATTTGGCAAGCGATATTGTGCCCCCCGATTTGTCTTTTCACCAAAGGAGAAAGTTTATGCATGATGTGAAAAGATTCTTTTGGGATGAACCTTACTTGTATCGTGGTTGTGCTGATGGGACTATTCGTCGATGTGTGCCCGAGGTTGAGATGCTGAGTGTACTTGAAGCATGCCATTCATCACCTGTTGGTGGGCATCATAGCGGTATTCGGACTTCACATAAGATTTTGCAATGTGGGTATTACTGGCCTACCATTCACCAAGATGCTCATTACTTCGCCAAGTCTTGTGATCGTTGTCAAAGAGAAGGAGGGATTTCAAAGAGGCAAGAGCTCCCAATGAATCCTATATTGGTGATAGAGTTGTTTGATGTATGGGGCATTGATTTTATGGGTCCATTTGTGAGTTCATACGGGATGAAGTATATTCTAGTTGCAGTTGATTATGTATCAAAGTGGGTGGAAGCAGTTGCACTCTCCAACAATGAAGGTAAAAGTGTTACCGCATTCTTGAAAAAGAATATCTTCTCCAGATTTGGTATACCGAGAGCCATTATTAGCGATGGAGGTTCTCACTTTTGTAATAAGTTGTTCAAAGTACTACTTGAGAAATATGGTGTCCGTCACAATGTAGCCACTCCTTACCATCCACAGACTAGCGGTCAAGTTGAAGTATCCAACAGAGAAATCAAACAGATATTGGCAAAGACTGTGAATGCTAATAAAACGGATTGGTCAAGGAAGCTTGATGATGCTCTATGGGCATATCACACTGCATACAAGACCCCCATAGGTATGTCCCCGTACCAACTTGTATATGGGAAGTCTTGTCATTTACCAGTAGAGCTAGAGCACAAGGCTATGTGGGCAATGAAGAAGTTAAATTTGGATTGGGGCGCTGCATCTAATCAAAGGGTGAATGACTTGAATATGCTTGATGATTTTTGCCTAAAAGCTTATGAAAGTTCAGCCTTGTACAAAGAGAAGATGAAGAGGTACCATGATCAAAGAATTGAAAAGCGAGAATTTATTGTTGGTGATCTTGTGCTGCTATTCAACTCTAGGTTGCGCCTATTTCCAGGCAAACTCAAGTCCAAGTGGACCGGGCCATTTTTGCTCACAAAAGTGCTCTCGCATGGAGCAGTTGAGCTTGAAAATAAGGATGGAACAAGGTTTGTGGTGAACGGGCAAAGGATCAAGATATATCTGGGAAATGCTGAAACTGTGCAAGAAGTGATTGAGGCCTGTAATCTTGATGAAGTCTGAGTAATCAAGACACATGCGTCGTGCCGCGACGTTAAATCAAGCGCTGCTTGGGAGGCAACCCAAGAGGTACAATCTGGCCAACGATAGGGTTCTGTTTTCCATTTAGTAGTTTAGCTTTCTTTGATTACTTGCGTCTTTGTATCAATGTAGGTAGGTGTTTCAGTGTTTTAGTTCTTAGTGTTGGCTAGAAGTAATATAGGGTCCGGGTCTAAAAAGTGTCCAGAAAATGTAAAAAAATAATAGCCTATTGGTTGCTACATGTGCAGGTACACCACGCAATGAATCTGCAGAAAATGGTCTGGTGCAGAGGTCTACGGATCCCATCGACGGTCCGTCGATTGATCCACGAACCGTCAATGGTATCCGTAGATCCCAGGTAAGTCCCTAAATTTGTCCAAGTATAATAGTGATCTACGGTCCTGATCTACGGACCGTAGATCGACTCACGGACTGTAGACGGGGTCTCGTGAGTCCAAACCCTAAGTTTGTTTGACCCGACCCGAACCCCCCTTACTTAAAAGCCCCCATGTTTCAAACCATTCCTCTTCCCTCCATTGCTCCCAAAACCGTTTCTAACATTCCATAACCTCCCTAAATCACTCTATAACTCTCCCATAACATCCTCCCTTCCATAATTCCCCATCTTCCTTTCCATTTCAAATACTATCCAACCCATAATCTCACACAAAAGGGTCCGATGTTTGGTCAGTAACGAAGAGGTGACTCCTTGGTCTTGCTAAGCATAGTATCATCACGCAATCACCCCACTCCTTGTTGCTTGTAAGGTAATAGACTTTCCCCTCACTTTGAAGTTCGATTCATAGATTGAATATAGAGAGTCGGGAGTTGGGTCTTGACCTTGGGTAATTGTTAGATGAAAGTGCATGATAAACTTGAAAATTACAATGCCCTTGGAACGATGGATAGTGATTGTATAGCATTAATGTATGTGATCGGAAAAAAAAAACTATATGCTAGTTTCGACTTAGGGTTCCACACCTAGTCTAAATTGTTGGGTATAATAATCGGTCGGAATCTTAAGAATGACGAACTAGCATAATTTAAATTTGTAAATGCATGATGAGGTTGTGTTAATGTTGAAAACTAAGGCCAAAAATGTATGATACCTGGCACTGATGGCTTCCACAATACCCCGTCTACGGACCGTAGATGGGGTTCGTAATTGGATGCATCTGAAAAATTTCACCAAGTGTGAAACCACAGAGGTGGACTACGGTCCGTAGGTCCATCTACGGACCGTTCTGCACTTTCGTGGTTTCCATCTGCGACCTATATGTCAGGCCCCCTGATCCACGGAAGAGATCCACGGACCGTAGATCAGTATACGGACCGTAGGTCTCCTCCGTGGATGACCATTGTATCATCTGTCAAATTTTTTTTGTGGACTTAGTTGAGGGTCGTTACAAATTCTAAAAGTTTCTTTTGCTGCGTATGGTTAGTTTTGGCACTAATATCATCCCCGCAGGTACGATGGCACCCAAGAAGATGGTCACCTACTCAAAAAGGGGCAAGTCCAAATCTATTGCCCCTAGTTTCCGATTAATTGATGAGGACACTGACAACGACTCTGACCCAGCATATGTGCCTCTCAACCCTAGGGCTTCTCGCGCTGCACTCAGAAGCACCCCCCGGAAGGTGCTCCCCGACGTAGTCACTGTCTCCCAGTCTGATGAGGAGCACACACTGATCGGGTCACCAACTGGGGATGCTTCCAGTTCCGAGGGACCTATGTCCGGGTCCGAGTCTGCCCATGCCTCAGGCTCCCAGTCGGCCCACTCTTCACAATCCGAGTCTGCCCATGCTACAGGGTCCAATGCCAAATCATCCACAGGGTCTGGAGAGAATGACCAAGCAGCCTCGTCTGACGAGGCAACTAGCTCAGAGCCCATACCTACACCACGGAATGATGACCCCACTCCTGTAGCCGGCGAGCTAAATAAGTGGTGTGTAGAAGGTCAATGGCAAATCTATCGGGATGCTAAGATGGTCAATGACAAACAAAAGATGGCCCGACTAATTACAGAGGAGCGCAAAGTCCTCACAGTGAGCTTGCATACTGTTCCAGATATTCACCGGCTTTTCAACCTTCACGAGTGTGACTGGATGGCTCGTGACCCAGGGACGTATAGTGAGGAGATTGTACGGGAGTTCTATGCTTCCTATGCTGCCACTCTCCGCGGTTCCATTTCCAAGCGGTCAAAGCCACTAGCTCAGGCTCCGCTCACTTCCACCTTGGTTCGAGGGTGTCCAGTGGACATATCACCTACCACCATTAGCCGTTTTCTCTATGGTCCTACCACGAGCCATTCTTGGTCTCCTAACACTTCAGAGTTTGATTACCGCTGGGACATCGTACGGAGTGGCGCTTTTCAGAGGAATGCTGAGCAGCGAGAGGCTGTTATACTATGGCTGGCCAGGTACATTGCTGCAGATGGCGAGCGTGCGGAATGGGTCGCCGCTCCACAGTTGGGCATCCGGAAGGCCACATTAAATTTGTGGCCAAGTTCTTCTGGCTGCTGGTACGTAATAGAGTGTCGCCTACAAAAGCTGACAATCAAGTCACTTGAGACAGAGCGGTGATGGTTGCAGCATTGGTAGCAGGAGTAGAGATCGACTTTGCCCGCATGCTGCTGGCAGAGATTCATGAGAGAGCTTTCAGGACCTTCACTACTTACCCCTTTCCATGTCTGATTTTTCATTTGTGCAGGGACTCTGGAGTGCCGATCTGGTATTGTGACAAGTTAATCCACCCTACAAGGGCATTGGACATCGGCCTTATTCGAGATGAGGCAAATGTGGCAGCACCTTGCAGAGAACCCCAGATTGAGGTACCTCCCTTGGGTTTCGATCTTGCAAACACTGTGGGGCAGGCACAGGGCGGTGACCCCATTATCCCAGACCACACCGACACTGTCTCAGGCTCCTCTTCTCAGGCAGCTAATATTGTTCCTAGCTCTTCCCGGTGCACACCGCAGTTAGGAGCGACGGTTGTCCCGATGGCCAGAGTACAGAAGTTAGAGGCGCAGATGGCCACACTGCTGCATCACATCCAGCCGTGGATGCAAAAGTTGATTGCCGAGTCCGAGGCTAGAATGGAGCGCAGGATGGAGGGGATGATGGACCGAAAGGTTCAGGCTGTTAATAAACGCCTTGATGCCTTTGAGTTGCGAGTCCTCGAGCGATCAGCTCCGGCCACAGACTTATCTGCTTTGCAGGCTGACGTAGCCAGCCTCCGGACTGACGTTGATTTCATTCTTGTTGCACCTTCAGTTGAGACTCAGGCTGCTCCTACTGCACTGGTAGATGATACAGTGCTAGATGTTCTATTCAGTGGAGTCGCCGAGGAGGGGCCTGCACCGACACATGCCAAGGGCAAGCGGCACCGCTCTCATCGCACAGAGGAAGAGAAAGCTCAGAAAAGACAGCGTCGGCAGGAGAAGGAGGCTAGGAAGGCTTCGATTGCAGACGAAGAGTTGCGCCAGCAGAGGGTGCGTGAGAGAGCTGCAGGGGCATCGAGATCTGCCCCAGTTGCAGAGGTTCAGCCTATTTTGAGGGACGTTTTGAGCGCCACTGATGGTGCGGTGAGATTGATAGAGAGCACTACTAAGAGTGCTATGATTGCAGATGTGGGCACTATTGAGGGTGCCACCACCACTGTTCCAGCGGGCTCCGGGGAACCGGACCCCCCTGCTTGTTGATGATTCGCCGGCGCTTTGCGCCACAGGTTTGCTTCACCCAAATCCATTTTCTTTTACTGTTTATGTATGCATTGTGGGATCAATCCCAACCTAAAAGTTGGGTTCTTTACTTGATAACGATCGCTTATACTTCTGTAAGGAGGTGTAATTTGAGCGTATCAGTAGCTACATCACCTAGTTTGACCTTTTGAGCTGCTTGATATACATAAGCAGTTGCATCACCTACTTGACCAATTAGTGGCTGAAAATGAAGCTTTCTAGTGGATATTCTTAAAGGTGAAGAAAGCTCAATATAAAGATATAATGGCTGCTATTCTCATTCATTTTAACACACATTATTGGGGATTAATTCCAACTCTTTCTCTCTCTTTTCTCTTAAGGATTAAACAGCAGCCTTAGAGTTCTTCTAGGGTTCTTGAAGAAACCCTCATCTCTGCAAAACAAAGTAAGTGAAAACACTTATGGATTTAGTTTAATTCTCACATGGATAATTAGGAAAACATGTTATTCATGCTCAAGTATAGGTATAAAGGAATAATATTTCCAGAAGCTACTGCTCACTTCCTTGGTTATTAAGATACTTTTCTCTTCTTCTTTGGTTTAAGTGTGAAGGGAAATTGAAGTTCTAGAGGAATTCAAGTTATAAGGAGAAGTTGCAGAAATTGAGGTAAGGTGACTGCTCCATTTTCTTCCTCTTTATGTATGAGTTTGAGTGAGGAATTATGGGTGTGCTGTCATAAAGAACTCAAAGGGGTGGTGAGTTCAATAATTGGTTGTATGATAAAGAATACTTGAGGCTGTTTTATGTGTATTGTTGTTGGTGCAGTTTGGGTAATCTTGGAAAAGGATATATAATGTATGTATTGGGCAAAGAAAGAAGGTGTGGTGATACACATTGTTTTAAGGGCTGTATGGGCTCATTATCCGTCAAAGTTAGCTACTATTTTACGAGGCTCACGTTGTGATAGCTGCTAATTTAAATTTATCATGACTTATATTGTAGAGTAAAACCTGAAAGGGGAGGCTGAATCGTGATAGTTGTATTGATCAGAAGATGAGGTATGTAAGGCTATTCGATTCAATATTCTTCGACATGAAATCTGATACTTGAGATTAATATCAATAAGTGAATTTCCTAAGTTCTATTCCTAGTAAAGGAAACATAGTGGCAGCGTATGATCTCCAAATAGCTAACAATATTTTCCCCCTCTCCTTAGTGTATAAAATTACTTCATTATATGTTTAGTACTCTATACTTGTGTAATTATCCTCCTATGTGCTGGTATAGAAATGGTATTTGCAAAAGCAAGTTTGGTGAATCCTCCTTTTAGTCAGTTGAAGTCAATTGTGTCATTTAAGCTCACAAGTAATGCATTGATGTTACATAGCTCATTGTGTCATTGTTACTACCTTGAAGTATTATTTTCATGTCTTCTACTACTGGTCTGTAGTTCCAAATATCAAAAATGATTATGACCACCAAAACAGCAATCTCAAAGATTAAAGAATCTAAGTAAAGAAATTTGTATAATTAAGGGTGGCAACTCAGGGGCGGAAGCCTAGCATGGGTCGATCCCAATTGGTATAGAAGGGTGGCAGCTCAGGGGCGTAAGCCTAGCATGGGCTGATCCCAATTTATGTAATTATGAGGACCGCATCCCAGGGTTAAAATGCCTAGCATGGGTCATCCTCTTCTACCACTGATCAGCTGGTCATTCGTATCACATGCCTTATAAAGATCATAACACACAGAAAGGTAAAGACAAGAATGTAACATACATGATCCCACAAGAGTTATCAAATGTGGTCTTCTGTTCTGATTTATGCACACATATATTGATACTTGGTTTCATTCGAACTCTATTTTATATATGTTATTGCCATACATATTCAGTACATTTTCTCCTATTGACGTCCCTCGCGGGGGACGCTGCATTTCATGCTGCAGGCACAGGTACTTCAACTAGTAGACCTCCTCGGTAGGAGCACACGACACTCAGCTACGTTTGGTGAGCTCCAGATTGATTCGGAGCTTTACTGAGTCTTTGGTAGATTCATTTTGGGTATTGTATCGTAGTTAAGAGTAAGACGGGGTCTGTCCCGACCTACTCTAAGGTTTTCTATCTTTTAGAGGCTTTGTAGACTTATGTTTATGGTTCAGTTGCGTCTTAACAAGTTGTGGCCTCAACGGCCAAGTCTTGTATATAAGTTTTGGGTCTACTTATGTTGGTTCATATCACTGCATCCTATGTGAACTTATCACAAGATTGTCATAGTTATATGCATAGTAAGCACAGGTTACATGTTGGTTCTCTCGGGCCTAGAGGGCATCGTGTGCCTGTCCTTCTTAATGGGATTTGGGACGTGACAAAAGTGGTATCAGAGCAGGTCATATTTGGGAGTCTACAAAGCCATGTTTGTGTAGAGTCTTGCTTATGGATGTGTTTTGCACCACATTTATAAACAGGAGGCTACGGGACATGTAGAAGTTGTCTCATTTCTTTCATTTCTTAGATCGTGCGATAGAACCAGTGTTATAGGCGAATCATATCTAATTCCTAAATTATTTTATTATAGCAATGATGCCAGTTATGAGATGGAGCAAAAGTACTGGTAAGCGAGTAGATGAGGTTGCCCAAGTAGGGACCAGCCAACCACCACCTAGTCAAGTTGTACAAGGTGAGGCTCAAGATGAGTCTCCATCATAGACTTCCCTGACCCCTCCATCTCCAGAAGATCTAAGGAGGGAAGCTGCACCTCAAGAACCCCCTATTAATGCTACCGAGCAAGATTTGAGGAATGCGGTCCAATTATTAACTCGTATAGTTTTTGGCCACGGCCAAAGCCAAGAAGGTCCAGTTGCAGGTACTAGTGGTGTAGATAGAGTAGCTGGTACGCGGATACGTGATTTCCTTAATTTGGACCCTCCATCATTCACCGGGTCAGATCCTAATGAAGATCCACAAGACTTTATAGATCAGATCCAACGCACTTTCAATGTTATGAATGTAAGTGGTAAAGAAGCGCTCGAGCTAGCAACATATAAATTAAAGGGTGTGGATGTATTGTGGTATGAAGCTTGGAAGCAATCCAGGGGAACAGATGTACCATCAGCTACATGGAAAGAGTTCAAAAAGGCATTCCTTGACCATTACCTGCCATTGGAGATCCAAGAGGCCCGTGCGGATCAATTCTTAAATCTCCACCAAGGAAGTATGAGCGTGAGAGAGTATAGTCTCAAATTTAATTCCTTGGCCAGGTATGCTCCTAATGTAGTAGCTACTATAGGGAATAAAGTTCATTGATATGTGGATAGATTAGATTCATATCTGGTTAGAGACTGTACCATTGCTTCATTGAATAAAGATATGGATATAGCAAGGATGCAAGCTTTTGCGCAAAAGTTGGAGGATCAAAAGCAAAGAAAGACACAAGAGTTAGAAACAGGGCATTCTAAGATAGCCAGATCCATGGGGCAGTTTACACCATCCCAAGGTGAGTTTAGGCCGCGGTTCTTTAATAGACCACCTAGGCCATCATATTCCTACTCTACAGCTAGTGCCCCACCTCAGTTTCAAGAGTCTTAGGGCAATCAATTTGGGCAAAGAGGTGAAATCCAAGGTTCACGAAAAATGGGGTACCAAGAGCAGGGAAGTATGAGCCAATCAAGACCTCCTCGACAGTCCTGTAGACAATGTGGAAGAAATCATTTAGGTGCATGTCAGTTTGGGACAAATGTTTATTTTTGGTGTGGTACATCAGGTCATATGATGAGAAATTTCCCTCATAGGGGTGTGGGTGGTGTGGCACAACCTACTAGATCAATTGTTGCATCCTCATCATCAGCACCCTCTTTAGGTAGGGGACAGATGCCTACTGGTCGTGGTAGAAGAGCTAGGGGAGCAGCCAGTTCTAGTGAAGTTCAGAATCGCACATATGCTCTCGGGGATCGACAATATTTAGAAGCCTTACCGGATGTGGTTACAGGTACATTGTCCATCTTTTCACATATTGTATATGTATTAATTGATCTGGGGTCTACACTATCATATGTTACTCCATTGATTGCTGAAAAGTTCAAAAGAACACCAGAATTATTAGTGAAGCCATTTGAAGTGTCTACACCGATGGTGAGTCTATTATAGCTAGAAGGGTTTATCATAATTGTATTGTAACTGTTTGTGATCGTGATACATTGGCTGACCTTGTTGAGCTAGAAATGGTGGATTTTGATGTTATAATGGGTATGGATTGGTTAGCTTCTTGTTATGCCACGGTGGATTGCCGAATTAAGATGATGCATTTCCATTTTCCAAAAAAGGTCATCCTTGAATGGAAAGGTAATATTGGGACACCAAGAGGTAAATTTATTTCTTATCTTAAGGAAAAGAAGATGATGTCCAAAGGATACATATGTCATCTAGTGAGAGTGAAAAATATAGATGCTGAGCCACTATCTCTTCAATCAATTCTAGTGGTAAATGAATTTCCCGATGTATTTCCTGAAGATCTTCCGAGTTTGCCTCTAGAACGAGAAGTAGAGTTTGGTATTGATGTGATTCCAAATACTCAACCTATATCCATCCCTCCATATAGAATGGCCCCGACAGAATTACGGTAGTTGAAGGAGCAATTAAAAGACTTATTAGATAAAGGATTCATAAGGCCTAGTATGTCCCCATGGGGAGCACCAGTTTTATTTGTACGCAAGAAAGATGGCTCGTTAAGAATGTGTATCGACTACCGACAGTTGAATAAGGTAACAATTAAGAACAAATATCCCCTCCCTAGAATTGATGATTTGTTTGATCAGTTACAAGGTGCTAGGTGTTTTTCAAAAATCAACCTGAGGTCAGGTTATCACCAAGTGAGGGTCAAAGACAAAGATATACCCAAGATAGCTTTCCGAACACGGTATGGTCATTTTGAGATTTTAGTCATGTCATTCGGGCTAACGAATGCATCAGCAGTTTTTATGGATTTGATGAATAGGGTGTTCAAGACATTTTTAGATATGTTCATGATAGTATTCATAGATGACATTATGGTGTATTCAAGATCAGAAGAGGGCCATGCTAATCACCTGCGGCAGGTTTTACAAATTCTTCGTGATCGTAAGTTGTATGCAAAGTTCTCTAAATGTGAGTTCTGGTTAAAATCTGTGGCATTCTTAGGTCATATTGTATCCGATGAAGGAATAAGGGTTGATAACCAGAAGATAGAAGCCGTGAAAAATTAGCCAAGACCTACAACGCCTACAGAGATCCATAGTTTCCTTGGATTGGCAGGTTATTATAGAAGGTTCGTTGAAGGATTCTCTTCCATTGCTGCACCCTTAACAAAGCTAACACACAAAGAAACCAAATTTCAGTGGAGTGATGAATGTGAAAGAACATTCCAAGAGCTGAGGAATAAATTAACTTCTACACTTGTATTGGTACTTCCAGAAGGAACAGAAGGGTATGCAGTGTATTGTGATGCTTCGGGAGTGGGGCTAGGATGTGTATTGATGCAGCATAGTAAAGTAATAGCTTATGCTTCAAGGCAGCTGCGGCCACATGAGAAAAATTATCCAACTCATGATCTAGAGCTAGCAGCAGTTCTATTTGCTTTGAAGATATGGTGCCACGACTTGTATGGAATTCATGTTGACCTATACACTGATCACAAGAGTTTGCAATATATCTTTAAGCAAAAGGACCTAAATCTGAGGCAGCGAAGATGGCTGGAGCTATTAAAAGATTATGACATGGATATCTTGTATCATCCCGAGAAAGCAAATGTAGTAGTTGATGCGTTAAGTCGTAAAATAATGGCAAGCAGTTATGGGCAGTCTGTGGAAAGACAAGGAATAACTAAGGATTTATGTCAACTAGCTAGCTTGGGGGTTCGCCTTCTTGAATCTCCAGACGAAAGGGTTCTTGTGCAAAATGCGGCAGAATCCTCATTAGTAGTGGAAGTGAAAGAGAAGCAGTACACTGATCCTATTCTATTAAAGCTTAAGGAGAATGTAAAACAGGGTATGACAAAGGCATTTGAACTTACGCAAGAGGGAGTACTTCGATGTCAAAACAGATTGGTGTACCTAATGTAGATGAATTAAGAAAAAGGATTATGATGGAAGCACATCATTCGAGATATTCTGTCCATTCGGGGTCAACTAAAATGTATCATGACTTGAAAGAAATGTATTGGTGGGGGGACATGAAGAAGAACATTGCAGAATTCGTGGCTCAATGTCCAAATTGTCAACAAATAAAAGTAGAGCACCAAAAGCCCGAAGGTTATATACAGTGTATAGAACTTCCAATTTGGAAGTGGGACATGATCAACATGGATTTTGTCACTGGTTTGCCTTGTTCATTTCACAAGTTTGATTCTATATAGGTAATTGTTGATAGATTGACCAAATCAACGCACTTCTTGCTAGTCAAGACTACTTATACAGTCGAAAAATATGCGAGGTTGTATATTAAAGAGATAGTTTGTCTACATGGAGTGCCAATCTCTATTATATCGGATCGGGGAGCTCAATTCACTGCAAATTTTTGGAAGTCATTTCAGAAGAGTTTAGGAACACAAGTGAATTTAAGTACAACCTTTCATCCTCAAATAGACGGTCAGGCATAGCGTACAATTCAAACACTTGAGGATATGCTGCGAGCTTGTATTGGACTTCAAAGGTAGTTGGGATGATCATTTGCCATTGATCGAGTTTTCATACAACAATAACTACCATTCAAGTATTAAAATGGCACCTTATGAAGCTTTATATGGTAGAAAATGTAGATCCCCAATTGGCTGGTTCGAAAAAGGTGAAACTGCCTTATTTGGGCCAGATCTTGTTCATCAAGCTATGGAAAAAGTCAAAGTGATACAACAGCGGCTAGAAACAGCTCAAAGTTGACATAAATCATATGCGGATGTTAGAAGGAGAGGACAAGAATTTTCTATAGGGGATTGGGTGTTCATGAAGGTGTCACCAATGAAAGGGGTAATGAGGTTTGGTAAAAAGGGAAAGTTGAGTCCACGCTATATAAGGCCATATAAGGTTATCCAAAGAATTGGCAAAGTTGCGTATGAGTTAGAGTTACCTCAAAGACTTTCAACCGTTCATCCGATGTTTCATGTCTCAATGCTTTGAAAATGCGTAGGTGACCCATCTCGTATTACTCCTACAGAAGATGTACAAGTTACGAGAGATCTCACTTATGAAGAAGTGCCCATTGCTATTTTGGATCGACAAGTTAGGAAGTTAAGAAATAAAGAAGTAGCTTCTGTAAAAATATTATGGAGGAACCAACAAGTAGAAGAAGTTACATGGGAAGCGGAAGAAGCAATGAAATTGAAGTATCCTCATATCTTCCAAACCAATGAGAAAGATTAAAATGTTGAGTTGAGGAGTTAACAAGTAAGTATAAGTCTATATTTTCAATGTGATTGACAGTAGTACTAACTTAGGCTTGAACTTGTTTGGGCTGGATAACCGTGCTAACATTCGAGGACGAATATTTTAAGGGGGGAAGGATGTAACAGCCTGAATTATGCATATGCTTATTCTATTCTTGTGATACTTGACATAGCCTTATAGTATAGGTGAGGGACCATGTTTCTTATATGATTACGTTGGTTTAAACTAGCTCGGAAGGTGATGTGATGCCTTGCACGTTGCAGCATATGTACTGCAAGTTATAACTCCAACGGAAGTATTTAAACTCGAGACGAGAAGGTGGTAATTGAGCTTAAAGTTGAAAGTTCAGTGCTAAGTTAAACAAAAAGAGATTAATAATTAGAGAATGGAATAAAATAGGTGAGCTGCTTGCTTGACTTAACTAAGCTAGTAGATGACAAGTAGGTGCATCACCTACTTTGACTTATTGATCAGTCCAAAGAACCAAGTAGGTGCATCACCTACTTGAGCTATATGGATCTAGTTAAAAAGGCCAAGGTTTATGAATTAGATTTGGGCCTATGCTAATGGACTCACTTGAGGCCCAAACTATGTTAAATAAAACAAAATGAAATTAAAGCCCAGCAGCCAAATCTGCCAAGGCCCAATATATTTAAGACCAAGTGAAAGCTAGTAGCAGCATAACCTAGTTTGACCTTTTGAGCTGCTTGATATACATAAGCAAGTGCATCACCTACTTGACCAATAAGTGGCTGAAAATGAAGCTTTCTAGTGGATATTCTTAAAGATGAAGAAAACTCAATATAGAGATATATTGGCTTCTATTCTCACTCATTTTAACACAAATTATTGGGGATTAATTCCAACTCTTTCTCTCTCTTTTCTCTTAAGGATTAAACAGCAGCCTTAGAGTTCTTCTAGGGTTCTTGAAGAAACCCTCATCTCTGCAAAACAAAGTAAGTGAAAACACTTATGGATTTAGTTTAATTCTCACATGGATAATTAGGAAAACATGTTATTCATGCTCAAGTATAGGTATAAAGGAATAATATTTCCAGAAGCTACTGCTCACTTCCTTGGTTATTAAGATACTTTTCTCTTCTTCTTTGGTTTAAATGTGAAGGGAAGTTGAAGTTCTAGAGGAATTCAAGTTATAAGGAGAAGTTGCAAAAATTGAGGTAAGGTGACTGCTCTATTTTCTTCCTCCTTATGTATTAGTTTAAGTGAGTAATTATGGGTGTGCTGTTATAAAGAACTCAAAGGGGTGGTGAGTTCAATAATTGGTTGTATGATAAAGAATACTTGAGGCTGTTTTATGTGTATTGTTGTTGGTGCAGTTTGGGTAATCTTGGAAAAGGATATATAATGTATGTATTGGGCAAAGAAAGAGGGTGTGGTGATACACATTGTTTTAAGGGCTGTATGGGCTCATTATCCGTCAAAGTTAGCTACTATTTTACGAGGCTCATGTTGTGATAGCTGCTAATTTAAATTTATCATGACTTATATTGTAGAGTAAAACCTGAAAGGGGAGGCTGAATCGTGATAGTTGTATTGATCAGAAGATGAGGTATGTAAGGCTATTCGATTCAATATTCTTCGACATGAAATCTGATACTTGAGATTAATATCAATAAGTGAATTTCCTAAGTTCTATTCCTAGTAAAGGAAACATAGTGGCAGCGTATGATCTCCAAATAGCTAACAATATTTTCCCCCTCTCCTTAGTGTATAAAATTACTTCATTATATGTTTAGTACTCTATACTTGTGTAATTATCCTCCTATGTGCTGGTATAGAAATGGTATTTGCAAAAGCAAGTTTGGTGAATCCTCCTTTTAGTCAGTTGAAGTCAATTGTGCCATTTAAGCTCACAAGTAATGCATTGATGTTACACAGCTCCTTGTGTCATTGTTACTACCTTGAAGTATTATTTTCATGTTTTCTACTACTGGTCCATAGTTCCAGATATCAAAAATGATTATAACCACCAAAATAGCAATCTCAAAGATTAAAGAATCTAAGTAAAGAAATCTGTATAATTAAGGGTGGCAGCTCAGGGGTGGAAGCCTAGCATGGGCCGATCCCAATTGGTATAGAAGGGTGGCAGCTCAGGGGCGTAAGCCTAGCATGGGCTGATCCCAATTTGTGTAATTATGAGGACCGCATCCCATGGGTTAAAATGTCTAGCATGGGTCATCCTCTTCTACCACTGATCAGCTGGTCATTCGTATCACATGCCTTATAAAGATTATAACACACAGAAAGGTAAAGACAAGAATGTAACATACATGATCCCACAAGAGTTATCAAAGGTGGTCTTCTGTTCTGATTTATGCACACATATATTGATACTTGGTTTCATTCGAACTCTTATTTTATATATGTTATTGCCATACATATTCAGTACATTTTCTCCTATTGACGTCCCTCGCGGGGGACGCTGCATTTCATGCTGCAGGCACAGGTACTTCAACTAGTAGACCTCCTCGGTAGGAGCACACGACACTCAACTACTTTTGGTGAGCTCTAGATTGATTCGGAGCTTTACTGAGTCTTTGGTAGTTTCATTTTTGGTATTGTATCGTGGTTAAGAGTAAGACGGGGTCTCTCCCAACCTACTCTAAGGTTTTCTATCTTTTAGAGGCTTTTTAGACTTATGTTTATGGTTCAGTTGCGTCTTAACAAGTTGTGGTCTCAACGGCCAAGTCTTGTATATAAGTTTTGGGTCTACTTATGTTGGTTCGTATCGCTGCATCCTATGTGAATTTGTCACAAGATTATCATAGTTATAGGCATAGTAAGCATAGGTTACATGTTGGTTCTCTCGGGCCTAAAGGGCATCAGGTGCTTGTCCATCTTAATGGGATTTGGGACGTGACATCGCTGCCCAAGCCTTCCTTTCTTCGATGTTTATCCATGTTAGGTGTTGTTACACCACACCTAACTTGAGGGGGTGTGTTGAGATATTCTCGTAGTTATCATGAGTAAATTTAGCTATCAATAGTTATCAGTTTGTTAGTAGTAGATTTAGTTTAAATATTTGACTCTAAGCCTATTTATAAGTTGTCATAGTAGCTCTTTAGAATAAGTAAGTTGTTAGAGTAGTTCTGTGGAATTAGTCAAGTTAGTTACATTTACTTGTATTTAAGTTGATGCTATGATTGAATAAAGATAATTCAAGTTTGCTTTAATTCTCAATCTCTCTACTCCAACCCACCTCTATTTTACTCTCCATTCTCTATATTTGGAGAGTAAAATAGAGAATGAGCTCTCCAACCACACTTTAATTCACTCTCTATTCTCCATTTTATAAATGGATAGTAGAGAGTAAAATAGGAAGTGGTTGGAGAGTTCATTCTTTATTTTACTCTCATATAGGGAATAGAGAGTAAAATAGATCACTACTAAAAACTGCCAAAAAGAGACGGACAAAAGCGTCGCAGTCCGTCGCTTTTTTGGCCAAAAGCGACGAAAATGCGACACAATTATGTCCGTCACTTTTTGGCTCGACGCTTTTCTAAAAGCGACAGATCGCGTCGCATTTTTGAATTTTTTTTACAAATATTTTAATTTTTTTTAATTTCTAAAAGGCGACGCAGTCCGTCGCTTTTGAAGAAATTCGATTTTTGAAAATCCCATAAAAGCGACTGACAAAAGGACCCTGTCCGTCGCTATTCTAGAAATTATTTTTTATGCAAATCCAGAAAAGCAACGGACAAAAGGACCCTGTCCGTCGCTTTTTTGGGTTTTAAAAAAAATTAAAACCCAGAAAAGTGACGAATAAAACCATGTTGTCCGTCACATTTTTTGCAATTTTTTGACAGCAGAAACTGCCAGTTTTTGTTGCCCACCTGCAATTCAATTCAAATCAATTGATCTATACTATTCAGCTCAATCAAACACACAATTATAAATAATCTACACAAAACATAAAACAAGAAACTTAAATTAACATTTGAAAGTATCTAAATCAAAATTTAAAGACTTATAAAGTCTTTCAAAATTTGGTTCAAAATTTGTTTCAAAATTACAAAAAATTCATAAAAGTTCACCGATGTAAACTAAGGAGTGGGTCCTACACAATCATCCTCACTATCAGTACTGTAGTCGTCGCTTTTCTCGGGAGCCGAAGTAGTAGTTCCACGAGCGAGGTTCATCACTTGTTTTTGGATTTGATGAACGGTCTTGCTCATGCTTTCTTATTCAGCTACTCTTCTCTACTTCGACTCTACCAGTGCTGCTGTAAGTTTAGCTATTTGATCGGACATAGCAGCAATTTGAACACCGTCAAGTGCCTCGGCTTGACTTGACGATCCAATTCCTTCTAAGCCTGACTGGAGTCATCTTACATTGTTTCGAGAGCCTAGACCAGAGACTCTACCCTTATGTGTCCCCCCTACCACTTTTTCTTTCCAGATCTGGGTGGAAAGTTCAGGTGTCATTTCGACCGACCTATCTAGATTCTCAGCGACGTAATGCTAAAACTCATTATGCATATTAAATATAAAAATTGACATCAATATATATACATATCATAAATATATTCACGATTAATATATATTATTCATATTAAATAACTTACAAAAGTTTGTTCGGCTCTTTCCTCCACCCACACATCCGGATCCGACTCATTTTCTTTCTTCGTGACATGAGTCTTCTTGAAAACCTCCGTTGCAATGGGAGTGCATCCCAATTCTTTTTCCTATAAATAAAAAATTGAAATTTATAACGATATATATGAATCAACTAATTATTTATTTAAAAGTTTGAATTAGAACTAATTACCAACTCTCTTGCAATTGTTCCAACAGACTTTGCACCTCCGGTGTGAAACGAGCCACCCTTAAGACTGCTTCTAGCCTTTTTGACTTGGTCTGATATTGCCTTAAACTTGTCTGTGTTCCAATACCGACCCAGATCATCAAAAACATGCGGCAACATCTAACTCGGACATTCAGCACTATCCCAAACTTTCTTTAGCCAGGCAGAAAGTCTAGCAGATGCCTTCCTCTCAAATGTGGTCGAAAGGACACGATTGTACCTCGGCTCCCAAGTACACATAGTCTGAATTAAAAAAATTGAATAACGTTAATTAGATCGATAGTGAAAAAAAGTAAAGTACACTAAACTTAACTAAAAAATATATACCTTAAAGTTATTAAACATCGTTTGGCGTATACTGTTTGGTATCTCGCCCCAAGAGTGATAAGCATGTGTATATAGTCTCCTAACACCGTCTTTTAAAGCCCGGACAACATCCTTTGCCGGATGCCACCTATAAAAAACATAATAAATATGTTAGTTCATGAATAATATATTAAAGTATAAGAAATAAATAAAATAAACTAACAAATAGATAACAAAAGAAACTTACGATGATCCATCTGGCTCAATCATGACTCTACCAAGTCTGTCCTTCTAGCCAGGAACTAGAGGAAGCATCTCATCTAGAGTAGCACTGGGTGTAGCTGTAGATGAAGGTGATACATCAGGATGCAGATAACGCTGAGTCAATGGAGGCATGCCGGCCATAGTATCTGACTGCTTGCTACTAGAATCTCTAATCCTCATGGTAGATAACTGAGGAGATGCACCTATGGGAGATAGAGTACCTGCCGATAAGGGTCGTCCTCGATGAATAGCATGTAAAGGTAGGTCCTCATAGTGTACTGAAGGCAATGCCTGTGAAGTAGAGGAAGCACCTACTGGTCGACGGTAATTATAATAATATTGCCGAGGATCCGCCGTACCAAACGAAATAACAAGTATATGAGTATCATGGCTGATGCGCTCTGACGCAGAAGAAATAGGTCTTACAATATCCTCAGGATCTATGGGTCTCCTAGACTTTTTATTTTTAGCCTGTTTAGTCTCACTACTAAAAAATTGTCAAAAAACAACGGCCAAAAGCGACGGACTGCGTCGCTTTTTTGGTCAAAATTGACGGAAAAGCGACGCAGTCACTTCCGTCGCTTTTTAGCTCGTCGCTTTTCAAAAAGCGACGGGCAACGTCGTTTTTCAAAAAGCGACGGACTGCGTCGCTAAGAAAGCGACGGACTGAGTCGCTTTTAGAGACGGACTGCGTCTCTTTTAGTGACGGACTGAGTCGCTTTTCGACTATTTTTTTTTTTTGAATTTTTTAAAAATGCGATGGAGTCCGTCGCTTTATTTTAATTTTCATTTTTTTTAAATTTCTACAGGGTGACGCAGTCCGTCGCTTTTCTAGAAATTTATTTTTTGAAAATCCCAAAAAAGCGACGGATAAAAGGACACTGTCGGTCGCTTTTCTGGAAATTTTATTTTTAAAAACCCAAAAAAGCGACGGAAAAATCCACGCTGTCCGTCGCTTTTATGGATTTTTTTTTAAAAAAACCTAAAAAAGCGACGGAAAAAACCACGCTGTCCGTCGCTTTTCTGGGTTTTAAAAAAAATTAAAACTCAAAAAAGCGACGGACTAAACCACGCTGTCCGTCGCTTTTTCTGTTATATTTTTGACAATAGCAGATCTCAGCTTCTGCTGCCCACCTGCAAATTCAATTCAATTCAATTCTACATTATTCAGCACAATCAAACACACACAATTATAAACAGTCTAAACAAAAGATAAAATAACAAACTTAAAATAACATTCAAAAGTATTTAAATCATAAATTAAAGACTTATAAAGTCTTTTAAAATTCGTTTTAAAATTTCAAAAAGTTCATAAATGTCCAGAGATCTAAACTAGGGAGTGAGATCTACATAATCATCCTCATCACTCTCGTCGTCGGTGTCATCGGGAGACGAAGTAGTAGGTCGATGAGCGAGGTTCATCACTTGTTCTTTGATTTGCTGAACGGTCTCACTAATGCTTTGTTGTTCAGCAACTCTTTTCCGCTCCGACTCTGCTAGTGCCGCTGTAAGTTTAACAACTTTAACTAGTTTAGTTTTGACTTAATACAACACTAAATCCACCAACTAAACCACATTAATTAATTTAACTTATTTAAACAACTTTAACTCTTTAACTAGTTTAGTTTTGACTTAATACAACACTAAATCCACCAACTAAACCACATTAATTAATTTAACTTATTTAAACAACTTTAACTCTTGAACTAGTTTAGTTTTGACTTAATACAACACTAAATCCACCAACTAAACCACATTAATTAATTTAACTTATTTAAACAACTTTAACTCTTGAACTAGTTTAGTTTTGACTTAATACAACACTAAATCCACCAACTAAACCACAATAATTAATTTAACTTATTTAAACAACTTTAACTCTTTAACTAGTTTAGTTTTGACTTAATACAACACTAAATCCACCAACTAAACCACATTAATTAATTTAACTTATTTAAACAACTTTAACTCTTTAACTAGTTTAGTTTTGACTTAATACAACACTAAATCCACCAACTAAACCACATTAATTAATTTAACTTATTTAAACAACTTTAACTCTTGAACTAGTTTAGTTTTGACTTAATACAACACTAAATCCACCAACTAAACCACATTAATTAATTTAACTTATTTAAACAACTTTAACTCTTGAACTAGTTTAGTTTTGACTTAATACAACACTAAATCCACCAACTAAACCACAATAATTAATTTAACTTATTTAAACAACTTTAACTCTTTAACTAGTTTAGTTTTGACTTAATACAACACTAAATCCACCAACTAAACCACATTAATTAATTTAACTTATTTAAACAACTTTAACTCTTTAACTAGTTTAGTTTTGACTTAATACAACACTAAATCCACCAACTAAACCACATTAATTAATTTAACTTATTTAAACAACTTTAACTCTTGAACTAGTTTAGTTTTGACTTAATACAACACTAAATCCACCAACTAAACCACATTAATTAATTTAACTTATTTAAACAACTTCAACTCTTGAACTAGTTTAGTTTTGACTTAATACAACACTAAATCCACCAACTAAACCACAATAATTAATTTAACTTATTTAAACAACTTTAACTCTTTAACTAGTTTAGTTTTGACTTAATACAACACTAAATCCACCAACTAAACCACATTAATTAATTTAACTTATTTAAACAACTTTAACTCTTTAACTAGTTTAGTTTTGACTTAATACAACACTAAATCCACCAACTAAACCACATTAATTAATTTAACTTATTTAAACAACTTTAACTCTTTAACTAGTTTAGTTTTGACTTAATACAACACTAAATCCACCAACTAAACCACATTAATTAATTTAACTTATTTAAACAACTTTAACTCTTGAACTAGTTTAGTTTTGACTTAATACAACACTAAATCCACCAACTAAACCACATTAATTAATTTAACTTATTTAAACAACTTTAACTCTTGAACTAGTTTAGTTTTGACTTAATACAACACTAAATCCACCAACTAAACCACATTAATTAATTTAACTTATTTAAACAACTTTAACTATTTAACTAGTTTAGTTTTGACTTAATACAACACTAAATCCACCAACTAAACCACATTAATTAATTTAACTTATTTAAACAACTTTAACTCTTTAACTAGTTTAGTTTTGACTTAATACAACACTAAATCCACCAACTAAACCACATTATTTAATTTAACAACTTTAACTAGTTTAGTTTTGACTTAATTCCAACAACTAAATTCATCAACAAAACCACATTTTTTAATTTAACTTATTTCTAAATTTAAAGCTAAGTGTCAACACTAGATGGACACAAATCGATCTTGCAAGAAAATCAATTTTGTCATCAATAGGATCAACTAGTGTTGGTACTCATGCTTAACAAATATATTATTTCTAAATTTAAAGGTAAGTGTCAACACTAGATGGACACAAATTGATCTTGCAAGAAAATCAATTTTGTCATCAATAGGATCAACTAGTGTTGGTACTTATGCTTAACAAACAATCGATGGACACAAAAATATTATCATAAAATTAAAGCTAAATATCAATACTAGATGGACACAAACACATTATTGAAAACAATTATACTTGAACTTTAGAAATTTAGAAGCACCAACCTTATCTCCTACTTTGATGAAAGAAGCAATATGGTCTTGTATCAACTTTTTTAGATGTTGAGCTTCCTCAGTTGCCTAGCACGAAAAGTTCTAAAATTAGTTAAATTTCAAGTTCAAGTTCTAATTCTATGTTCAAGTTCTAATTTCAAGTTCAAATTCTAATTTCAAGTTCAAGTTCTAAGTTCAATTTCTAATTTCAAGTTCTAAGTTCAAGTTCAATTTATAATTTCAAGTTCAAGTTTTAATTCTAAGTTCAAGTTCTAATTTCAAGTTCATGTTCAAATTCTAAGTTCAACTTCAATAACTAAGTTTAAGTTTAAGTTCAAGTTCTAGTTTAAGTTCAAGTTCTAAGTTTAACTTCAAATTCTAAGTTCAAGTTCAAGTTCTAATTCCATACACTAATTAACAAATTCAATATTCAAATTTCAAGTTCTAAGTTCTAAGTTCAAGTTCAATTTCTAAGTTCAAGTTCAAGTTCTAATTCTAAGTTCAAGTTCAAGTTCTAATTCTAAGTTCAAGTTCAAGTTCTAATTTCAAGTTCAAGTTCTAATTTCAAGTTCAAGTTCTAAGTTCAAGTCAAAATCTAAGTTCAAGTTCAAATTCTAATTTCAAGTTCAAATTCTAATTTCAAGTTCAAGTTCTAATTTCAAGTTCTAAGTTCAATTTCTAATTTCAATTTCTAAGTTCATGTTCAATTTATAATTTCAAGTTCAAGTTCTAATTCTAAGTTTCAAGTTCTAATTTCAAGTTCTAAGTTCAAGTTCTAAGTTTAACTTCAAATTCTAAGTTCAAGTTCTAATTTCTATGTTCAAGTTCAAATTCTAAGTTCAAGTTCTAATTCTACGTTCAAGTTCAAATTCTAATTTCAAGTTCAAGTTCAACTTCTAAGTTCAAGTCAAAATCTAAGTTCAAGTTTTAATTTCAAGTTCTAAGTTCAAGTTCAATTTATAATTTCAAGTTCAAGTTCAAATTCTAAGTTCAAGTTCAAATTCTAATTTCAAGTTCAAGTTCTAAGTTCAAGTTCTAATTTCAAGTTCTAATTCTAATTTCAAGTTCAAGTTCAAGTTCTAAGTTCAAGTCAAAATCTAAGTTCAAGTTCTAATTTCAAGTTCTAAGTTCAAATTCTAAGTTCAAGTTCAAATTCTAATTTCAAGTTCAAGTTCTAATTCTAATTTCAAGTTCAAGTTCAATTTCTAAGTTCAAGTCAAAATCTAAGTTCAAGTTCTAAGTTCAGGTTCTAATTTCAAGTTCTAAGTTCAAGTTCAATTTATAATTTCAAGTTCAAGTTCAAATTTTAAGTTCAAGTTCTAATTTCAAGTTCTAAGTTCAAGTTCTAATTCAAGTTCAAGTTCAAGTTCTAAGTTCAAATTCTAATTCTAATTTACCAATTTACCTACGAAATTGCTATCAAATCAACAAATACTACTAATTAAGGGCAATTGTCAATTAAGGAGAGGGCGAAATCAATTGTTAATATACACATGCCTCATTAACTTATGGTCAATCAAGACTTAAACAAGTTGATTTCAACACATAAATTCACGCACTAGTTCTACCACAAAGTTAACACATTAGTTCCAACACAAAAATGAATGAAATCGGAATGACACTAAAGCATTCTAAGGAATTGCAATACCTTATTTATACAAGAAATCTAGGTAAGGAAGAACACCAATGAACAAAACAACCCACCTGTATAAAGATTTAAGGCTTAAAATAAATATTCATACCTGGGGAAGATCTGTAAAGATCCATCCCTATCAAAAAATTTCGTTTTCGTTGTCACAACATTGCTTGTTTGCTGGAGTTTGCTGATCGGGGGTGGCCAGGTCACTGCTTGTTCACCGTCGGCTGCTGCTGTTGTTGTGACAGAGCTCGCTAGAGGAGTTGTTCTCGCCGAGAGGAGGAGAGGAAAGGGAAGAGAAGGCAGCGAGGAGAGGAGAGGAGAGGGGGAACAGAGGTTTCGCCGGAGAGGGCGATGGTGTCTCTCTGTCTCGCCGGCGTCGATGGAGGAGGTGGCAGTGGCAGCTAGAGAGGGAGAGAGGAGATCATTAATTTAGGGTATTAGTTTTGATATATTAGAAGGAAGGAGATGGAATTTAATATGGACCCTTGAATAATATAAGATGTAGGGCTGAGATTTGATCTAGGATTTAATTTAGAGATGGACGGATGGGATTAAATCACTTGGAATCTGAAATTGAAATAAGAATGGGCCTAAATTGAAATAATCACTTCCGACTAAATTGAAATTAGAGGCAAAAATCGAAAGAGAATTGCATAGAAAGAGGGCTAGAATTAAAATAAATTGGAATAGAATGGACTATAATTTAAATAATTTAGAGGAAGAATAAGGAAATGCTATCCGATTAATAAATACTACATATTAAAATATTTTCACACATTATTAAAAACATCTAATATTTTAAAATATAAGTAAAGTAATTATTTTGAGTTTAACTATTGATAAATATAATAATTTAAAAATAATAATATTTTTATAAATCATGCATACTAAAATATATAATTTTTTAGACAACCTTAATTTTTATGATTTGTTTTTATTTATGTTCTTCAATTGCAATTTCTTATTTTAAAAAAATAGACGTGTGCCTGTTAATTAAAATAGATACAAAATTTCAAATATTAACCATTTTTTATATGTCTCTATAATATATTAAGTTGTTAATTATTGTATTTTATAGTACATTTTGAACCTAATTTTTTAATAATATATGTTATTTGCAATGTCCCAATTTATGTGGCATTAATTGATAGATTTGTTGGAGTCGAGAGATTTATTTTGTTAATTATTGTAATTTATAATTTGTTTTTCGTCAATTTCGTCGACTATTTATTTTATTAATTATTGTAATTTATTGTTTCTTTTTCGTCAATTTCAAACAATATATGTTTATCATATAATCAATTTTATGTTGTACCAATAGAATTTAGAGAGTCAATTAAATTTTGTATTATTTATTACAATTTATAATGCTTTTAAAGTAGTTTAAATATTGTACTATTTATTATGATTTATAACACTTTTTTTTTAATTTATGTCATATTATGGAATTTGAGAAGTTATTGAAATTTTTATATGATTTTAAAAATATTTTGAATTTTTAGCTATTGTGATTTGTAGTACTTTTTTTTAACATAATTTTGAAAATAATATTTATTACTCTCTTTGTTCTAATTTATGTGGCAGATGCAGAATTTCAAATATTAACCCTTTTTTATATGTCTCTTTAATATATTAAGTTGTTAATTATTGTATTTTATAGTACATTTTGAACCTAATTTTTTAATAATATGTGTTATTTGCCATGTCCCAATTTATGTGGCATTAATTGATAGATTTGTTGGAGTCGAGAGATTTATTTTGTTAATTATTGTAATTTATAGTTTCTTTTTCGTCTATTTCAAACAATATATGTTGTTAATTGATAGATTTTTTGGAGTGGACTATTTTTTTTATTAATTATTGTAATTTATTGTTTCTTTTTCGTCAATTTCAAACAATATATGTTTATTATATAATTCATTTTATGTGGTACCAATAGAATTTAGAGAGTCAATTAAATTTTTTATATAAGTTTTAAATAATTAAGCTGTTAATTATTGTAATGTATAGTATTACTTATATTATTTTTAAATATATTTAAATATTATATCTTAGGTTTTTTATCCTAATTTATATGGCATTGATACAATTTAAAGTGTCAAATAATTGTTAATTATTGTAATAGATAATATGGAGTATTTAAGTCATTTATAGTATAGTAATTAATATATAATATGTAGTATTTAAGTGGAAGGTGGTGGGGCCCACTTATATAGTTTGATAAATATATTGGGTATTAGTACTGATTTATAGTATAGTCATTAATAATATATAATATGTAGTATTTAAGTGGAAGGTGCTGGGGCCCACTTATATATTTTATAAATATATTGGACATTAGTAGTGATCTTATTGGCAAAATGGTAGTCATTCCTAGAGTCTTCTATAATATAGTAATATATATAATTTAACTACACATCAACAAAAGTTTAATTTAATAAATTTAATTTATCGATCAAGTTAATTTTATAAATTTAAATTATATACCTTCTAATTATATAAATTTAATTTTATTGATCAACAAAAGTTTATTAATATCAAATTTAATATATAAATCTCCTTGAATTGATCATCGGTATTTCTTTAATTGATAATGTATTTCATATCTGAACCACTAGTATATAAAACTTGATTTGTTAAACTACTCGAGGAATATGTATATATAATTAATCAATGTATTTCATACTCCGATTAAGTATCCTTTACATGTCATCATAATTAGGAGGTGATCACTATACTTGACATCCATTCAAGATCGAACGTATATAATAATACTATCTCGCATTTCATACTGGAATGGATTATATGTTAGCTCTTCACCTCTACTACATCATGACATGAGTTATTAAGTTTATGATTAGACGACGGACTGATAGGATTTGTACATTACTCTATAAATATAAGTATAATTATCTCCTAATTCATATCAACGTAGTTTCATACTCTAAATATGGATTATATATATTTTTTTATTTATTTCACGAATTCTAACATTTTATTTGTAAAAGGATACAAAATTGTTACACTTTTTGAACAATTAATCGTAGGTGTAAAATGAAAATTTAATATTATGCACAATAGCAAAATTATGATTAATAGGAATATTTTAAACATATCGACCTCCGGATGTCGCTTTTATCAAAAGTAATTAGATATAATAAAAAATACCGACCTCATGAGGTCGGTATCACATTAAATTTTAAGATAAATAAAAAGTAATCATGTTAATTAAATAATATTGACATCGGGAGGTCGGTATTTTATATTAAATTATTTTTTAACTTATATAAAACCGTCATTCGGAGGACGATTTATTTAAATTTAATTGAAAATATTAATTTATTACATACTATTTAATTTTACCGACATCTGAAAGTCGGTATTATAATTTTTTTTGTTTTTAATTTTACACAAAACCATTTTCCGGAAGACGATTTAAATAAAATTAAATCAAAATATTTCTCAATTTTATTTTTTATATGGAGAAATAGGGAAAATTGCGTCTGCTAGTGCAAATATTTTTTAAAAAGCGACGGACAACGTCTCTATGTCCGTCGCTTTTTAAAAAAGATGTTTGACCAACATTTTGACCAAAAAGCAACAGACTAAGAGACATTGTCCGTCGCTTTCTTAAAATATTTGACCAGATATTTTGACCAAGAAACGACGGACATAAAGATGTTGTCCGTCCCTAATTTTAAAAATAATTAAACAATTAAAATTAATAAAAAGCGACGGACTAAGAGACGCTGTCCGTCGCTTTTTAAAAATGTTTGACTTGATATTTTGACCAAAAAGCGACGGACTAAGAGATGCCGTCCGTCGCTTTTTAAAAAAACTAATTAATAAAATAAAATAAATTAAAACGACGGACAGCGTGGTTATTGTTTAATTTATAAATAATTATTTTTAATAAAAAGCGACGGACGGAGAGATGCAGTCCGTCGCTTTTTGTAAAATAATTTTAAAAGTAATTATTTTAATTAAAAAGCGACGGACGGCATCTCTTAGTCCGTCGCTTTTTCTTCCGTCGTTTTTTAGCAGTTTTTTAGTAGTGTCTGGCTAACTCCAAGATGCTCGCGATGTCTATCACTGTCACCGCCTGATGACATCTGTATGCAAATTTACATGTATAATATATATAAAAATCATAAATTCAATAAAATTAGCAAAATACACTTACATATATATACTAGCTAGCTTTCATTCTACATTATTCCTCCTCGCTTGTTTCAATTCCATCATTCTCCCATTTTTCCTCCTCAGTTGTTTTATTATCATTATCGTCTCATTCTTCGTCATCAAATGATTCATTTTCCTTATTCTCGGATATTTCTTCCTCAACATTCAGTATCTCATCATCAGATACTTCTTCTAATATGTGTTGAGGATGTTGTAGTGTGGTTTCCAATTCAACATCAACTTGTTGTTGAACAATTGCAACATCATTTTGATATGCCACATCTAAGACATTGTCAATTTCAATTCTTCCCACAGGCTTACTTTTTATAACAACCCACCAATCAGTTTTGTCTCTACGCAATGGATATGAAGCGTAATACACTTGTTTAGCATTTTGTGCAATAATAAAAAGATCATAACTTCTGTATTTCCTGGTGTGCTTAACTTCAATTATATTATGTTGATGGTCCACCTTTGTGCCTCTATGTGATGGGTCAAACCACTCACACCGAAACAATACAATAATATTCTTAGGCCAACCTGAATACCTCACTTCAATAATCTCTTGAATGACACCATAATATTCAATAGTTTGACCAGTACCATCAACATCACCTTGTATGTAGACACCGCTATTATTTGTTTTCTTGTTCCTAGAAACTTCTTCAGTTTGAAACTTAAAACCATTGACACAATACTTATTCATTGTCAGTACTTGAGATTCAGGTCCAAGTGCTACTTCTTTCACTAATTGCAAATGTTGGACACTTGATTATTCATCGTAAACCTACATGATTGTTATTTCAAGTAATATAATTTAGTATAACATAAATATATTATTAAATACTTAGTGATTGCACACTTACATAGTTCCTCAGCCATTTGGGAAATTCTGTATAGATGGCTTCATTACCCCATGGAGAAAATGGTCAAATGCCCCCCCAACCTATATTTGAATTACCAACTACACACTTCAAGTTTACGGGGGTCCTATCACCCCCCTAAATTGTTTAAAATTGGAATTATTACCTCCATAAATGCTTACCTGGCAAAGTGAGTGTATCTCACTCTCTTTAAGAGAGTGAAGAAGACCAAAAATCAATATTAAATTTTTATTTTTATTTCTTAAATATATGTATCTTTTTTCTTCTTCTTTTTCTTGATTTTTTTCTTCTTCATAGCAATTGGACTCAATGGCAGCACCAAATTTCTTCACTATCTTGAAACCATTGCTCTCACTACATTAATGATACACCACAAATCATTTATAGCAATTTCACTCATTACTCCCCACAATCAAGAATTATATATCAAAAATCTTTGATTTATGTATCAATTTTTTTAAAATCAAAGCAAATTTAAGCTTGGATAAGCTTAATACAGGGATACCCAAATGATTTTCTTCAATAAACTTTGAATGCTAAGATAATTTTTTATCCAATAATTAATTCCTAACAGATCCACTACTAATTTTAATAACCGGACAATTTCCAGCGAATCTGAAAAGTTCATATTCTTCATCTTCTTCGTTCCATTGTTCTGAAATTTGATGCGAAACCACTCTAAATCTTCTCCAAATTGCCCTAAATTTTAGATATAAGCTTCCCTCGAAGTTTCAATTCTTTTGATATATTACCCACTCAAAAAGGTGCTCGTTGTGGCAAGTAGAATTTTTAGCTCAAGCTTTTAAACTAACTTTAATGGAGGTTTCAAGTTAATCCTTCACATTTTAAACCATGAGCTTCAATTTTCAATTCTCAAACATAAAGAACTCTTCAAATCATCTGAAAGTTGCTCGGCTTCAAGAATATAGATTCAATAATTTCAATGGAAACTTATCGATTTCCATGAAATTCCGGTGTTTCTTCAAATCTAAAAATTGCAACCATAAACTCAATCAAACTCAATGTATTTAGCTTCAAATAATTAGCAACCATCTATGTTATCAACATGTTTCAAATATGAAGATCCAAAATACATTCATAAACTTAGACCTTAAATTATTATTTTTAAATAATAAGTCAGAAAGGGAGAAGAATTAAAAAAAAATTAGGGCTAAAAAATGAATGAAGAAGAAAGAGAAAAAAACGTTTTTAAAAAATGATCAAAAGGTGAAATACACGTGTCAAACGCGTGTGTTTCACCACAAGACACATATCTGGTTATGATGTTTTAAGGGGCTACTTATTTCATTATAAAATAATTCAGGGGGGTAATAGGACCCCCGTGAAGTATGAGTGTGTAGTTGGAAATCCGGCTATAGGTTAGGGGGGATTTTGGCTATTTTCTCTTACCCCATGTGTTTACGAACAAGCTGATCATTTTACATTCAAGTATTTCGTTAGTTAATGATCACTTATTAGTTTGTAATTTAATAACATATTTTTAACACGTACTTGACATATGGTTGAATCTCTGGAAAATTAAGCAAAATATGTATCACATCTGATTGCATTTCCATATCAGTGAAGCCTCGCTTTCCACGCTTTTTAGATCCTCAACCATTTTGATTAAAAATTGATATCGGTGGAAATAAAGGATCAATATCGCCTTCATCATTGCGATTGGGCCTGTTTCTCCTACATGACACATCATCACCAAAGTAATAAGAATAAAAATCACTAGTTTCTCTCCCAATATGACCTTGAACAAATGATCCTTCGATCCTTCCCTTTTGCTTAATCGTTTGCTTCGAACTGCCAATTTTTCTACTTGTATATATGCATATATATGTTAATATATAAAAGACTTGGTGAATATATATAACTTAGTGAATATTTCAAATGGATACATCCATCTTGTTTGAACCAGACCTCTTGTACAGGGTGAATTGGAAGATGCTCCATCACATCGAAGAAACCACATGGAAATATCTTCTCCAACTTAGTAGTAGTAACAAGAATATTTTCCTCCATCCTGTCTAAACTACTCTCCAACAACTTTCCAGAACACAAATCTTAAAAAAAAAGACTTATCTCTGCGATTGGTGTCCATATCCTTTCAGGTAGATGGCTAAAAGCGATAGGAATTAAAGTTTCCATGAACACATGACAATCATGACTTTTCATACCTATCAAATTTCCTTCATTCATATTTGCCCGCTTTCCTAAATTCAAAGCATAGCCGTCCGGCATCCTCAAATTTTTAACCCACTCAATAATTTCACGTTTCTCATCCAATGTGAATGAAAAGTTGGCTTTGGGCTTAACTATTTTACCATTATGTAATTCCTGCAGCCATAACTCTTTTCTCCTACAACATTCCTTTATGTCCATTCTAGCTTTTGGATTGTCTTTTGTCTTACCCTTAACATCCATCACTGTGTTAAATAAATTGTCAAAGTAATTTTTTCAATGTGCATCACATCAAGATTATGTCGTAGCAGATTGTCCTTCCAATACGGCAACTCCCAAAATATGCTTTGTTTGGTCCAATTATGTTCAACACCATATCCAGGAAGTCTAGAAGGTGAAGCTTTTGTAACTTTAGGTAATTGAGAAACTCTCTCCCAAATTTGATGCCCTGTGAGTAATGGAGGTGGGGGGTCACTTTCAACCTTATTTTTTCTAAATGCATTTTTCATCTTTCTAAACTTATGATCCATTGGCAAGAACTGGCGATGACAATCAAACCATGTATTTTTTCTGTCATGCTTTAAAGTGAATGCCTTACTATTTTTCATGCAATACAGACATGCTAGCTTTCCAGCTATCATCTAACCAGACAACATCCTATATGTAGGAAAATCATTAATAGTCCACATTAAAGAAGCACACATAACGAAATTCTACTTAGTTGATATATCATAAGTCAAAACGCCTTCAAACCACAATTGTTTGAGCTTATCTATCAATGGTTGTAGATAGACATCAATCAAACTTTTTGAATTACGGGGACCTGGAATAACACGACTTAGAAAGGTGTAGGGATTGGTCATGCACATTTCAGGAGGAAGATTATACGGAGTAAGAAATATCGGCCAACATGAATAAGGCGAAGCATTATTAGAGAATGGTGTAAAGCCATCTGAACACAACCCCAATCTAACATTTCTTAGTTCACTAGCAAAATCAGGATATACATTATCAAAATGCTTCCATGCTTCACCATCAGATGGATGAGACAAGACACCCGGCGACCTTCTATATTCACGATGCCATCTCATATGTGGGGCAGACCTCATCGATGCATACAACCTCTTTAACCTAGGAATGAGAGGTAGATAATGCATCGCCTGAACTGGGACCATCTTTCCAGCCGGAGTCCTTTTATAACGAGCATGTCCACAAAACTTACAATTTTCTAATTCACTATCAGTCTTGTAAAACAACATACAACCATTAACACAACAATGAATTCTATCATACGTCAATCCTAACTTGGACACCAACCGCGTGCTTTGCCTAATAGAATTTCTTTGGTATGTTAAATTTCGGATTAACTAGTTCACCCAAAAGATCAATCATTGAGTCCATAGCCGCAATAGGAACATTCCAATCTGATTTAATATTCATTAATCTAACCGCAACTGACAAGGAAGAATGCGGACTCCCTTCACATAGTGGAGGACTAGGCTTTTCTAATTGATCATAGAAGCGTCTTGCTTCTTCATTAGGAGCTTCATCAAAGTATTGTTCCGGTTCCATCCCACCTTGAACCCCGAAAGCATCATTGATCATTTCATGAACCCTATCATGTTCAACCCTAACTTGTTCAACCCTAATTTGGCCATGTGGTGCAACCATATTATATACATCCACATGCATCGAATTATAAAACATACCATCCAATCCATCACTTTCTCCATAATCAATCCATACAAAATATCTAGGCTTAATTCCATTACAGTACAAATGAACCATAACTCTATCTGGTTTAAAATATTTTAAGCGCTTACATGCACTACAAGGACACCTAACCAATCCATTATTCTTGAAAATGTCAAGTGTCATTGTATGTTCAATAAAATTTCTAACACTGTCAATAAACTCAGGTTTCAAACCAGCACCAGTTTCATAATGCATATTATACATCCACAAATGATGATCCATCTACAAAAATATAGATATTCAATTATATTATAAATAAAATTTAATAATAATTTTACTACATTAATTCATAGTTTATATAATTTATAATAATTACTTAAAATCTCAAATTCAAACTAGTAGTAGTCCTAAAACTAGTTTAGTATTGACTTAATTCCAACAATTAAATCCACCAACTAAATCACATTATTTATTTTAACTTATTTAAACAACTTAACAACTTTAACTAGTTTAGTTTTGACTTAATACAACAACTAAATCCATCAACTAAACCACATTATTTATTTTAACTTAATTAAACAACTTAACAACTTTTTAACTTTAACTAGTTTAGTTTTGACTTAATTCCAACAACTAAATCCATTAACAAAACCACATTATTTAAATAAA
Organism: Solanum okadae; assembly: GCA_036553675.1. NCBI lineage: Eukaryota > Viridiplantae > Streptophyta > Magnoliopsida > Solanales > Solanaceae > Solanum > Solanum okadae. Next base: position 36,273,094 of record CM071686.1, read on the forward strand.
CTTATTTAAACAACTTAATAGCTTTATAACTTTAACTAGTTTAGTATTGACTTAATTCCAACAACTAAATCCACCTACTAAATCACATTATTTATTTTAACTTATTTAAACAACATAACAACTTTAACTAGTTTAGTTTTGACTTAATACAACAACTAAATCCACCAACTAAACCACATTATTTATTTTAACTTATTTAAACAACTTAACAACTTTTTAACTTTAACAATTTAACAACTTTTAAAAGCTAAGTGTCAACACTAGATGGACACAAATCGATCTTGCAAGAAAATCAATTTTGTCATCAATAGGATCAACTAGTATTGATACTTATGCTTAACAAATATATTATTTCTAAATTTATATGCTTAACAAATATATTATTTCTAAATTTAAAGCTAAGTGTCAACACTAGATGGACACAAATCGATCTTGCAAGAAAATCAATTTTGTCATCAATAGGATCAACTAGTGTTGGTACTTATGCTAAACAAACACATTATTCCTAAATTAAGCTTAATATCAACACTAGATGGACATAAATTGATCTTGCAAGAAAATCAATTTTGTCATCAATAGGATCAACTAGTGTTGGTACTTATGCTTAACAAACACTCGATGGACACAAAAAAATATCACAAAATTAAATCTAAGTATCAATACTAGATCATCGATGGACACAAACACATTATTGAAAACAATTGTACTTAAACTTTAGAAATTTAGAAGCACCAACCTTATCTCCTACTTTGATGAAAGAAGCAATATAGTCTTGTATCAACTTTTTTAGATGTTGAGCTTCCTCAGTTGCCTAGCACAAAAAGTTCTAAAATTAGTTAAATAAATCCAAGAATATTAGTTATATATATATATATATATATATATTCAAGTTTTAATAACTTCAACTTTTCAATTCAAGTTCATACATATCTAATTTCTAAACTTAATTAGTTATGTATTCAAGCTAATTAGTTCCAAGTTCAAGTTCCAATTTCAAGTTCAAGTCTAAGTTCAACTTCAAATTCTAAGTTCAAGTTCTAAGTTCAAGTTCAAGTTCAAATTCTAAGTTCAAGTTCTAATTTCAAGTTCAAAATATGCTTTGTTTGGTCTAATTAAGTTCAATTAGTTCAAGATCTACAAAGTTAAAGCTTAATTAATTAATTAATCAATACTAATTAATTTAGTTCAAGTTCTAGTTAATTAGTTGATCAAAATTAAGTTTATATTAATTCCTAATTAAGTCTTCAAGTTATTATATATTAATTAAGTTTAATATAGTTGTAATTAATTTATATTAAGTTCAAATTAATTAAGGTCAATAAGATTTTCAAGTACTACAAAATTCTAATTAAGTTCAAATAAAATCCAAGTTCTAATAAGAATAAAAGGTAAGTTCTAATAAATTAAAGTCAACAACATTTCAAGTTCATATTCCTAATTAAGTTCAATTTATAGTAAATTCAAGTTATAATTTCAAATTCAAACTAGTCTTAAAATCACAAATTCAATTAGTTATATATAACCTTCAAGTTCTAAGTTCAATTAGTTCAAGTTCTAAATTCAAGTTACAGTATAGTCTTGTATCAATTTTTTTAGATGTTGAGTTTCCTCAGTTGCCTAGCAAGAAAAGTTCTAAAATTAGTTTAATATAAAATTCAAATCCAAGAATATTAGTTTTATATATATATATATATATATATATATATATATATATATATTCAAGTTTTAAGAAGTTCAAGTTTTCAATTCAAGTTCATATCTAATTTCTAAACTTAATTAGTTATATATTCAAGCTAATTAATTAGTTCCAAGTTCAAGTTCTAATTTCAAGTTCAAGTCTAAGTTCAACTTCAAATTCTAAGTTCAAGTTCAAGTTCTAATTTTAAGTTGAAGTTATAAGTTCAAGTTCAAATTGTAATTTCAAGTTCTAATAAAAATAAAAATTAAGTGCTAGAATCCCAAATTCAAACTATTAGTAGTCCTAAAATCTCAATAATCATTCAAACTAATCCTAAATTCAAAATTCAAACTACTCTTAAAATCACAAATTCAAACTAGTCCGAAAATCCCAAAATCTAACTAGTGCTAAAATTCTAAATTCAAACTAGCTACCTATTCCTAATCCCAAATTCAAACTATTAGTCCTAAAATCTCAATAATACTTCAAGCTAATCTTACAATTCCAAAATCAAACTAATTAACGAAAGAAATACCGAAATTCAAACAAATCCTAAGATACCATAATTCAAACTAACCCTAACATTAAAATTTTCAATTCACAATCGAGAAATACAAACTAACAATCAAATAATCCCCAATTCAAACTAACAATCAATTAAACTTAAAACAATATTCAATAAAAAACAAATTCAATACTAATTGACAAAATCAAAAACCCTAAATCATTCACTTACTAATTAACTAACAATGAATTAAACTAACAATCAATAAAAAACAAATTCAATGAACTAATTAACAAATTCAATACTCAAATTGAAAGAAATTAAAAATGGAACTATAAACCCTAACCTTTAATTAAAGGAGAAGGGCAGTGGGTCGGGGTGGGGATCGACGGTGGGCAGCGACGGCGTGGGCAAAGGCGACGGGCGGCGTGGGCAGGGGCGCTGACATCACTTCATCGAGAGAGAGGAAGAGGGACGGAGAGAAGAGAGAAAGAAGAGCGATGGAGAAATGGAGAAAATCCCGTTTGAACTAGCAGATATTTTAAAAAAAGCGACGGACATAGTGACGTTGTCCGTCGCTTTCTTTAAAAATGTTTGACCAACATTTTGACCAAAAAGCGACGGACTAAGAGACACCGTCCGTCGTGTTCTTAAAATATTTGACCAAAAAGCGACGGATATAAAGATGCATTCCGTCGCTTATTTAAAAAAAAATTAAAGAATTTAAATTAATAAAAAGCGACGGACGGTATGGCTTTTTTAAAATTAATAAATAATTATTTTTAATAGAAAGTGACGGGCTGCGTCGCTATCTATATAAAATAGTTAATTATTCATTATATATATATTTGGCACAAAAAATCCGCAAAAAGAAGCGAAGGACTAAGCGATGCCGTCCGTTGCTTTTTTTTAAAAAAAATTTTAAAAAATTATTTTTATTAAAAAGCGACGGACAATGTGGCTAATGGATTCGCTTTTTGGAGCGACGCCGTCCGTCGCGTTTACTTCGGTCGATTTTTAGCTATTTTTTAGTAGTGGATGTGAGTTGGAAATGATCTTAAGCATAGCAAACAAATTGCATTGTGCTCCCTCCGTTTACATTTTTTTTTTATCATATTTGTATTTGACACTCATTAAGTAGGCGTTTGGACATGCGATTTTATATCCCGATATGAAATCATAAGATGAAATCAGCGTCTGGACATGCGATTTCAAGATGATTTTATTTCATGATTTCATATCATGATATGAAATTCCAAATTCTCCAAGAAAATAATATGATTTGAGAATTTCAAATACAAAAATCGACACATAAGTTTTATTTCATATGTAAATAAGATTTATAATCTATCTCATTACTTTTAAAACTATTTAAATCTCATATAACAATTATTCTCACCAATATAAAAGTTCATATTACTTCAAATCAATTCCTATTTTACCATTTATATTCGGCAAATTCATTATTTTTTATCAATTTTTTTACCAACCAATGTTCAATTTTGATATTCTTATTCAATTAAAATTTGATCAATAAATGTTGTATTTTCTTTTAGAATAACTTTATGATAGTGTATTATGCTAAGTATTTTATAAATTTTTGCCTATTTGGTAAGATTGTATAAAGAATTGAGATAATTTTAATAGTTTTACAATTTATGGAGTTTTTATGTTTATGAGAAAAATGCAACATAAATAGTTCAAATTACATGTCCAAACAAAACTTCAATTTTACATCATGACTTCAAATCATCATTTCATACCGCATGAAAAATGGGCCCAAGAAAGTGATACTCATTGATATGAGTATTTTGTCATATGATTGTTACTAATTGATGTTTAGTATTAGATCTTAAAATATGATTTGAGGAATAAATAATTAATGCTAAAAATAAAAAATCATTTTTTAAACAGTGAATAAATAAAATAATCATAAAAAGTATTTAATTATCGAGTAAAGTAAGTTGAGGTGAAAAATGACTAGCTTAGATGAGTGTCATGTGATAGTAATTATATGTGCCAACACATTTTGGCGGAGTTCACAAAATTTTAAAAGTGACCGTTAAAGAATGATTCACTTTTTTCCACTCTTCTCGTTCCTTGTTGACTAGCAAACAAAATCAAATACACACTCTTTCTTTATTATTTGTCATTTATAAATATTAAAAATAGAATTAATTATATATTTTTATTTTATCTTTAAAATATTTTTTTTGAAAGTATAAATATGATGAAGAATCTTTTTTTAAAAAAAATCATTATTAATCTTGATTTTAATAAATAAATTAATATTTGATTTTACTAAATTATTTATATTTAGCATGCTTTGAAAATCTAATAGAATTAATAGTATTCAACATGTTATAAAAAAATGACACTCCATCCGTCTCTAATTACTTGTCCAATTTTTTTTTTACTTGTCCCTTCTTACTTGTTCATTTTGACAAATCAAGAAAGGACAATTTTTTTACTTATTATACTTCCAATTAATTACTTTGAAAAATGTAAAACTTTTTGAAAATGTTAAATTTTTAATTCATCAACTTCATAATTAATATTGATAAACTGGTAAACTCATTATGTCAATCATTATTTTCTTAAAATGTGTGTCAATTCAAAAATAGTTAAATAATTATGAATAGAGGGAGTAAGAATAAAATTAAAAAAATATAATTAATTTTTTCTTCATTTACTAAAATGAATAAATATACAAAAATAAATAAATATAGTTGGATAGAATAAAAGAAAATAGAATGAGTAGTAATTGAAGAAAGTAGAGGGTTTAATTATTATGTAAAGTGGTATGTTTGAATTAAATAAAGAATAGTAGTGAGAGATAAGAAAAAGGGAGAATAGGGTGATAATTTGAATTTTAAAGGAACAGCTTTGAAAAGATACTGACAGCTCGTCTCCGTCCCAGTGTACTCTAGTGTTGAGCTTCTTCTTCCTCTCCATTCCCATTTCCCTTACTTTTCTACTACGGAAAAATCTCAATTCTCTCTCTAGTTTTCAATTGAAGAATGGCTGGATATGTTGGTGTATTGGTATCGGATCCATGGCTGCAAAATCAGTTTACTCAGGTTGAGCTTCGGAGTTTGAAATCTCACGTATGGTTTCTCTAACTATTCTCTTTCATTATCAAATTCCCTATGTTCGAAATCACTTCCTACTTCATTTTCATTTTCCGTGCAGTTCGACACAATGAAGAGAGAGAAGGGATGTTTGACGCTTGCCGACTTGCCTTCACAAATGGCGAAACTGAAACAAGTCGGAGAAAATCTTACAGAGCAAGAAAGAGAGTCGTTTATCAGAGATTCCTATAAATGTTTGGATGAAGACGTTGATTTCGAGATATTTCTTAGGGTATGCCGCCGCTCATGTTGGTGGAAACTTAAATTTTTTCTTTTCGTTTCAAAGTCTGAATTACTTGAAATAGCTGTTGGATCATCCGTCACCTGATTTGAAATCATTTTTCTTAAGCCTATTAATTGTAGATTAAACCTATAAAATCACAAAGTTCATATCTCGTATTTGTATACAACTTTTTGTCCTTTATAATTGCGTTTAGGAGAGAAGCTAGTTTTGACTTGATTATAAGAATTTTGAGTATGCAGAACACAATCAATTTGGGAAACTAAAAGAAAAGATAATAGATGCATACATTGATAAAATCTCTCTAATCTATGTCAATGTGATACTGATTTTGTTGTTTTATTTATTCAGTCCAATCTTCAGAAAGAATCTTAAGATTTTGATGCCTTTCCATGCACAAATATCCATGTATCAGTTCAAAACAATACTACTACTTCCTTGTGAATATAAATTTGAAAGTTTCTCTAAATTTGTAACTACCAAGAAAGGAAAACTTTGGGTAAATAAACTGACATCTTTTACATCTCTGCTTATGAGTTAAAGAGGTAGAAACATAGATTCACACAGACATTTAATTTGAAGTGTTCCTCTTTGTTTCAGAACATAGTCATCAAGAATCAGTAGTGGATATATCTAAAGAATGCAATAATTTGTTAACTTTGTGACAGGTCTATTTGAAACTCCAAGCACATGCTGCAGCAAGAATGGGAAATAATGTCAAGGACTCATCAGCTTTCCTAAAGTCTCCAACTTCTACATTACTTCATACAATTAGTGAATCTGAGAAGGCATCATATGTTGCCCATATTAACAACTATCTTGTGGGAGATGAATTTTTGAAAAAATTCCTTCCTATTGATCCTTCTACAAACGATCTCTTTGAGATTTCCAAGGATGGAGTTCTTATATGGTCAGCATCAGTGTCGCTATTTCTTGTACCATGTCTCAAGAGCTTGTAAACCCATAGTCTGATTGTCAATTAAATTGCCCTTTGTTGCAGTAAACTTATCAATGTGGCTGTGCCTGGAACAATTGATGAACGAGCAATAAATATGAAGAGAATGCTTAATCCATGGGAAAGGAATGAAAATCATACTTTGTGCCTAAACTCTGCAAAGGCTATTGGATGTACTGTAGTCAATATTGGGACACAAGACTTTATTGAAGGAAGGGTATGTGTCTCCTTATGATTTTCTGCTCATCTATTTTGACTATGTTTCCTTTCGAGTCCCTTGGAAAGCATATTTCTAATCAGATGGAGTAGGATTCTTTATCTTGGGCTTTGAGCAGAGTTAATGTGATATCAACTGCTAATTTTATGTTAGTCTAAATAGATTAATCGTTAGCATTATTCTAACAACGCACTCAATAATTAGTTTGGTCTTTCCTTTCTCTTATCATTTGGTATGGCTGACGAGCTTAAATTTTTTGTTACATTGGAGAAGTTCATTCTGTTCTGGACTCTATTGTATTCAAAGGCATTCAATTACCCATGTCCTTTCCCTTGCTGCCTTTGCAGCATCTGGTTCTCTGGTCTGTGGCTGGATGATGATGGCTTTGATCAAAGGCTTGAGAAAAAATCTTGTCAAGATGTTACTGAATTATGTGTTGCATGTTTTTACTACGTAATATTTTACTCCAACTCTTGACATGAAGAGTGTTTTTTCATGTGGTTTTTGTGAGTGACATTCTTTGATTACCTTGGCCTTTTGGAGTAACAATTATACTGCATTAATACTTTGTTGTGTGATTTTTCTCCAGAGGCATCTTGTTCTTGGAGTAATATCTCAAATTATTAAGGTGAGGGCTCTGAATGTATACTGTATTGAATACTTAATGTGATTTTCAAATTTGAAGTTTTGGAGCAACTTTTTATAGGACTAGATTACCTTACAAATAGCAACCGTCATTAAGATACAAAATGGTATCACCATATATTTTAAATCTTAAGACACAAAACTGTAGTCTTATATTTCCCAAGGAGATTGATTTTTTAATCACGCTATTTCAGATTCAACTATTGGCAGACCTCAATCTAAAGAAAACACCTCAATTGGTGGAGTTAGTTGATGATAGCAAGGTAGAGTGGACTATCTCGTAAAATGATTTGTTCATGTGACTATCTTCCAAAAAAGCTTGTGTTATATGCTTCAGCTCAATTTTATGATCTCAGGATGTAGAAGAGTTGATGAACCTTCCTCCAGAAAAGATCTTGCTTAGATGGATGAATTTTCAATTGAAGAAAGCTGGATACAACAAAATTGTGACAAACTTCTCTTCTGACATAAAGGTAGATGGCAATGAATTTGACTTGTGTACCAATCGAGCATGAAAACAATTTTTCTTTAGTTTTATTTTATATATCTGCAGCTTTTATTTAATCCTTCCAAAGAAGATAGTTTTCCCTCAAATGGTGGTAGAGGCTCTATTGCTGGTGATTCTATTTTCTCTTCCCTATTTTTGGTCAACATGAACAATAGAGTAATGGTTCTAGATATATTTTAATAACTACTCCTTCCACCGCTTCAATTTATGTGGCGTAGTTTCTCACATAAAGATTTATACAGAAAAAAGACTTTTGGAACTTGTGGTATAGACGTGCCATGAGAGTTCTGTGGCTTATAAAAGCATGATGCCGTTAAAGGTAAAATGGATAGATTAAAGTTGAGTTGTTTTCATGTAAAAAAGATGACTTTGGAACAGCAGGAGTAAACTTTATGGAATTTCTTGGTCTATACATTGAAACTACCACCAGTAGAGTCTGTTTCAGTTTATTCATTTTTCTTCTCCCAATGCTCCAGGGTGATAAATAAGTCTGGCATAGAAATATGGTATATAAGAATCAATTTGAGCAAACAACATATCCTTACTGCCCTGTGTCCTATGATAAAGTGAGATGATCTGTACAAACTGTTAAGTTTTATGTAAAAGGTACTCAATTCAGACTTTCTTGTCCCATACTCAATAATATATCAAAAGAGCTTTCAGTTTTAATCTCTTCTATGTGGTTTCTCATTTTGTAGACATAATGCTAATTCTTAAGTTATCTAATTGCTTACGTAGGATGGAGAAGCTTATGCTCGCCTCCTAAATGTTCTAGCCCCAGAGTACACCACTCCTTCCATGCTCACTGTAAGAGACCCTTCAGAAAGAGCAAAATTGGTTCTAGAACATGCAGATAGGATGGGCTGCAAAAGATACTTAACAGCAAAAGATATTGTGGAAGGTTCTCCAAATCTTAACCTTGCATTTGTGGCACATATCTTTCAGCATAGGTGAGAATAAATTAAATGTTTCTTTTCACTCTAATTGTGAGCTTACTAATTGTTAGCTGTGTTTCTCTTTTTGGCTTTTACACCTACCTAGAAGAAGACAGCTTTAGCTGGTTCTTCTAAGTTCTTGAAGAACTTTAGTTGCAAGCCACATTTGCTTGGATTCTACCTTGGTACTTCTAAAAGCTACAAGTTTTTATGCATTGCAGTGTCCTTCTAGCTTGCTTCTTGGATAATTACATATCACTAACTCACAGTATATGCAAGCAAAGAGATTTGAATAGAAAGAGTTGATTCTTGTACAGTTGTCAGTTGACCTGAAATTTATTATAGGTTTTGCCATAATCTCAAACACTTCTAAGGCCTACTGTAGTTGTCATTATTACCACTCATCGGGTAGTTGTTCCGTAACACCACTAGTCCATTCACCAATTTTGCTGTATAAAGCTGATATGGTATAGTATTGGAGTTATGGTAAAACTTGTATTTACACTTTACTGGGGCTTGCATTCTGTAAACTTTCGTCTATTTGATTGTTTTGTTTCAATCTATAAACTGATCATAAATCTCTCATCTACAGGAATGGGCTTTCAACTGAAGCAAAGCAGGTATCGTTTGTTGAGACATCACCAGATGAAGCTCAGATGTCCAAGGAAGAAAGATCATTTCGCTTTTGGATTAATAGTCTTGGAAACTCATCATACATAGACAATGTTTTCGAAGATCTGAGAGATGGGTGAGCGTTTCCTTGATACCTAGTATAGAAATTTTCCCCATGGTAGTATAATAATACCCTGGAAGTAGTTCAGTTTCTTTTTGATCCATTGCAAATAAAGAACTTCAATTCTGCTCTTATCTTATTTGGCTTTTACAGAAGTTCTTTCATTAACATTTTTGTGCAGAGCACTTTTCTGGCTATGTTTCATTCAGCGTGTATGTTTGCCTTTTGCAGATGGATGCTTTTGGAGACCCTTGACAAGGTCTCCCCAGGAATTGTTAATTGGAAAATTGCCACTAAACCTCCAATTAAGATGCCTTTCAGAAAAGTAGAAAATTGCAACCAAGTAGTCAAGATTGGCAAACAATTGAAATTTTCCCTAGTAAATATTGCTGGAAATGACATTGTTCAGGGGAACAAGAAGTTAATACTGGGTAAGCCTTCTGTTTTATTTCCCCACTGAATTAGAAATCAAAAGGCTCAAAATTGTTATGGACCAACCGCTTTATTTCTTTGTGTTTCAGCTTACTTGTGGCAGTTAATGAGATGCAACATGCTTCAGCTCTTAAAGAATTTGAGATTTCACTCCCATGGAAAGGAAATTACTGATGCCCACATTTTGGAGTGGGCTAACAGCAAAGTAAGAAACTCAGGAAGCCAGAGTCATATGACAAGTTTCAAGGTATCTTCTCTACATATATATATATATATATATATTACTAAAATCTCAGTAGTTTTAAGGTATCGTCTCCTGTGATCTCAATATCCCAAAATCAGAAAAATGTAGTAGACAAACCTGTAACTATTTCCATCAATCATGAATTTGCATAGAAGTCATTAAACATTGTATCTTTCAACTACAATCAAGCTAGGTAAAGATCAGTTCCTTGTACAGGTAAAAAGTTTATACTGGTCTAAGCATCATGTCAACAAGCTATGCAAGTGTTACTGCTTACCCATGGAATCAGGTGACTAAATATGGGAACCAAGCCTTGAAGAAACAAATAAAGTCCATAGTAAATTATTTATTCATTTTCCTTGCGATATCAGCTTTTGATGAGTCCAGATGCTTTATTTGCATTACTGTTGGCCTGAGGCATATTTAGAAATTAGAATGTTGCAATCACATATTCTGCATCAGAGTAAATGTCCCATGTTGGGGTTGTCGTTTGGTAGAGTGTATTAGCAAAAATAATGCATGTAGGGATGGCAATGGGGTGGTGTAGGGCGGGGGAGGTGTAGGGAGGGGGCAGTGCGGGTTGAGCTTAACCCGCAAAATTTTTAATCCGCCTCGCCCCGCCCCGCTTAACAACTCTTTTCAGTTTCAACCCACCACGCCCCGCATAGACCCCTCCCCGCATGAACCCACCCCGCATAATTTTTTTAATATTTTCTTTTTCTAGTTATGTTTGATACTAAAAATAAAATTCATAAAAATAAATTCATTTTTTCATTGAGTTGTATTAATTTAATAGGATAGGGACTTAAAATTTTAATTTTTGAGAGGTCAATTGGGAAATATATAAGAAATTGTATTATTTTTTATTGAACCATTTTCATTTATTATCTTGAATATTTTAGTAGCTTTAATGAAATTATCTTAATAAATAATGTTCTATTACTCTTATAACATGTAAAAAGTTAAAATTAAGTTTAAACTCACATAAAATCACATATACCCGCCCCGCCCCACATTAATTTTTAAAAAACCCACTTCAACACGCCCCGCATCCGACCCGCACCACACAACCTTAAACTCGCCCCGCCCCACATAGCCTTAAACCCACCACGCCCCACATCCGCCCCGCCCCATTGCCATCCCTAAATGCATGCATTAATTATATGTATTAGTAATCCCTTGTTTGGTGCATTTTTTCATGCTATGTATAACTAATGCTTGAATTGGTTATACACTCTATTGTGTATTGAGGAGTGTATTACTAATACCATGGATTTCTAGGTATTAGTAATGCAAAGGGTTTAATACATGCATTAATATGGTTAAAGACCCAATTACCCCTCAAAAGTACTTTTACATCTTTTCCACCATAATTGTGAAGGATACTTTTGTAAATAAATATTTTTATACAATGCATACTATTTTTAATACACCATACCAAACAATGCATAAGAAATAATCTATGCATAACTAATACAAGTATAACTAATACATGCATTACTAATGCTTGCATTACTAATACACTCTATTGGGTATTATTTTTATACACTCTACCAAACGACCAACAAGGCATGAGTTGAATAATGTGCTACAAGATGTCCAGTTCATATGTTTAATTTTACTTCTATTTTACCCCTTGGTTTACTACGATGAAAAAGGTGTGGACTTTAATTTTATTTACAGGATAAGAGTTTGTCAACTGGTATCTTTTTCCTGGAACTACTAAGTTCGGTTCATCCTCGAGCTGTTAACTGGAGTCTCGTAACAAAAGGGGAAACTGGTAATTTTCTTTCAGACTTGAACAGATTCCTGCTTCCAGTAATTCAAGTCAATATACTTGCTTGGTGGTGCACAAAAGAAATTGGTTCTTGATATCTTCATGCAATATATTTCTTTGCTCTTTTTGTTTTGGTTTTGCATCACGATAACAATTTATTATCAAATGTACAACAACAACATACCCAGTGGAATCCCACAAGTGGGGTCTTCCAAAAGACCCTCGGCTCAAGTGTAGCAAATCCAAGTATAGAGAGTAAGAAAACAGTGAGAAAAATAGAAGCAGTGCAAATCCTGCAAGAAAGGGACAAGAACAACAAATAGTGTCACAATCAAAACTAACTAAACAACTGACTACAATACTACAACTAGTATGGCGACAAACACCTAAACCCTCGAAAAGCAAGACAACACTCCATTGCCTACTAACTTCTATCCTAATACGTGCTCTCCACACCCTACTATCTAAGGTCATGTCCTCGGTAACCTAGAGTTGAGTCATATCTTGTCTAATCACCTCTCCCCATTACTTCTTCGGTCTACCTTTTCCTCTCCTCTTATCCATTATAACCAACCACTCACACCTCCTCACTAGGGCATCTCCACATCTCCTCTTCACATGTCCAAACCATCTCAATCTCGCTTCCCTCATCTTGTCCACCACAGAGGCCACTCCCACCTTATCCCGAATATCCTCATTTCTAATCTTATCGCTCCTTATATGCCCACACATCCACCTCAACATCCTTATTTCCACGACATGCATCTTTTGAACATGGGAGTTCTTGATTGACCAACACTCCGCCCCATACAACAAAGTCGGTCTAACCACCACTTTATAAAACTTATCTTTAAGTTTCGATGGTACTTTTTTATCACATAAGACTTCGGATGCAAGCCTCCACTTCATCCACTCCGCCCCAATACAGTATGTGATATCCTCATCGATGTCCCTACTTTCCTGGATTATGGACCCCAGGTACTTGAAACTATCTTTCTTGGGGATAACCTGAGTGTCAAGCCTCACTTCCACACTTGCCTCTTGCATTGAATCACCGAATTTGCACCCCAAATACTCTGTTTCGGTCCTGCTTAACCTGAACCCTTTAGTCTCTAAATATTATCTAATGTAATTCGATGTAAATGTTGAGGGATGCCCGACTGAATTATATGGTAATTTTTGAAATAATTACCAGATCTACTTTCACTTTTGCTTAACACACTACATATCATGTGTAGCTTTTTCCGAACAATAATTTCAGAAATATTTTAGTCAAATGACTGGAATATTTTTTCCTAAGTAACAGAGGTTCCGAGGTTTAAAAACATCACATTCCCATCAGCCTATCCTTTATGAACTGAACCCTAAGCACAACAGCTATATGTCTATTGATGAATATAGCATAACCTTTATGTCTGCTTTTGCCTAGCTATACAATCTGTTTCGTGGCTCTAAAACAGACTGAACAGTTGAAATAACTGAATCTTATCTTTCAATCGATTTCTTTGCATTCAGACGGCTGAATGTTATAGTTTCCTTCCTCTTCTCCTACTGTGAGGGAGCTAAGATCACACCTCTGAGAAACTTCGTCACCTGTACCCTTTGGTGCTCGTTTGCTTTCGCAGTTCATGTAGTATGCTTGAGGATGACTCTCTGATTCATTTTAAATTTTGGATGATGCAGAGGAACAGAAGAAGATGAATGCAACCTACATAATCAGTATTGCCAGGAAGCTTGGATGTTCAATTTTTTTGCTGCCTGAAGATATAATTGAGGTAATTGTTCATTTGTATGCAGTTGTCTTTTGGTTACTTTCTTTTACTTCTGTTAATTGCCACTAAGACATTCTAATAATTGATGCATCCTTCCTGAACAGAGGTTTCATAGCTAATAATGCCTGGATTATTTTACTTTTTGGAAAAATAATCCCCTCTTTTAGGTTTGGAAACCCATGGATTTAGCCAATGTATTGGGCACAACTCACAAGTCTCTAGTATGCTGCAAAATTAATATAATGGTGTGTTTAATTAGGTAAACCAAAAGATGATCCTTACCCTGACAGCAAGTATAATGTATTGGCACTTGAAACAACCGTCGGAAGACCAAAGTTTTGGATCTTCAGATAGTGATAGTAGCTCTGTGGACACAGCCTCAACCTCAACGTTGGACGATACAGCTTCGGAGTCTTCTGCGGATGATATCAGTAACAGATAACTGGCTGATTTTTCCAGATATATCATGTGCTGAATTTTTTTCATTGAAATTTCAAAAGATTTATAGATTGTTATCACTTTGTAGAAATTATATCATGCTGCAAGCCCTTTTCCAGAAAACAAACACATAATGTAGATATAGTAAGAAAGTTGTAATTGTATTGGATATAAGAAGGCACTATAACGTGTGCCTCTGGTTGTGTCATATCCATAGTGTCTCTTACGTTTGGTCATCGCCTCCCTGTGTACTTTTGCTTAGAGTTTAGGATCGAACCAATCATTTGGAACTAGAGTGATTAAAAACAATGACTTCGTTTTTTAAAATTGTAGGAAGTTATATTTATTTTAATTTATCTCTGATTAATTGTTTACGTAGTTGGGATCATTCTTCAAGGTCTTATTTTATCCCTAGAAAAGGGAGGGATAACTAATCCAAGGCTCAACAATCCTTGGATAAGACCCCTAAATGACTAAACTATTCACCAAATCTTTTTTCCTAATTTTTTTTTGTAATTCAATGCTCTTTTTTATTTATATGAGAATATTCTTTTAAATTCTCCAAATTTGTTTCATGTAATTTGATGATTTCACTAATTGGTATTTTTTTCTCCATGTTTGATTTGTTATATTGGGTTGATTTTATTCGTTTTTTTTTAAATCTAGTTCGTCAATTGACCACTTGAACTATTTTTTTTTAAAAAAATAAGCTTCGTGTATTTGAACAATTTAAGTAAACTTAAATCTAAGTTTAAGGTATATTTGACCAACAAAAAAAATTAGAAATATACCATGCTATCAAGGATCTCTAAGGTGATATAGCACACCTCAAAATTAATAATAAGTTTTTAAAAATATTCTAGTATTTAACTTGAAAAATTAAATGAAATATAAAATCTCATAATAACTTAAGGGTATAATAGGAAAAAAAACTTTTTTTAGAATTTTAAACAAAACATAAGATTAAATGAGAAACAATGAACCAAACACTTGATAAAAATTAATCCCTGCATTACTAAACCTTGCATTAGTAATCCCTGCATTATGCATCTTTGTACCAAATGACCCCTTAACGTTCTGGTTATGCTTGGATTAGTGGTGGCAAATAAATGGGTTGGGTCAAATTTGGGCGGGTTGAAAATGGGTCAGTATAAAATGGGTAATAATTCAACTCGCTCATATTTCATATGAATAATATTGGGTTGGGTAAAATACAAGTTTACGCATATTTTCATGAGTAAATAGTAGGGACTCTATGTAATATTTAAAATTTATTAAATATAAATTTATAAAATGATTCGGATTATATTAAAGGGAAAATTTCATCTATGGCAAACAGATTTTATGAAATAATGGTCTATATGTATACTTTACATAATTACATTCCATGGGTATAATTTAGTTTGTTATGGAATTTGAAATATGTATAAAAAGTTTTTTTTTGTTTTAAATTTATACAATATATATATTTTTTTAATGAATGATAACATTAGCGCTAAATATGGTAACAGTAAATTCACATAATCCCATGATTTAAGCTAAACGTTTGAAATAAAATAAAAATTCCCAAAAAAAAGTTCTATAGGGATAGAAAGATGATACCAACATGTTTCCTCAAACGACTGAAGAATCAGATTAGTCAATTTTTTGTAATTTCTTAATTTTTGGTGTAATCTGTTTATATATATATATATATATATATATATATATATATATATATATATATATATATATATATATATATATATATATATATGTGTGTGTGTGTGTGTTTGTGTAAGATTTGTATATTGTACCATGTTCATACTTTGTATTATATGTATTTTTTTTTGTATAATTTCCCTTAATTTTGTATATATATTATATTTGCATATGAGATATGTAAAAGGGTTTAAATTGAGTTTTTTTTTTATTAATGATTAAACTGTTTGTAAATTCTACAAAAAATGTCTTCTTTAGCTTTTTTTGGTTATGCATTCTGGAAAATGAAACGATACAAATGGTTACGTTGATTATACTATAGAGGGTATAGTGATTAAGGAACAAGCATTGTTTCTTGAGTTTTATAGAACAATTGCGACATAGATTGGTGTTGATGTGAATAAGAAGATATTGAAGATTGAGTATAAGGCTGAAGAAAGCAATAAACCAATGGTCATACACAATGACATGTATGTTAGGATGTACGCAATGTTTAAAAGAGCTAACAATCATTTTAACAAATGGCAAGGAATAAAACGACATAGTATTAGTCTTGACTTTAAGGGTAGAATTGGAGACTTGACTTGAAAACCTAACCAATGGTCATACACAATGACATGTGTGTTAGGGTGTACGCAATGTTTAAAAGAGCTAATAGTCATTTTAACAAATGGTAGGGAATAAAACGACATATTATTAGTCTCGACTTTAATGGTAGAATTGGAGACTTGACTTGAAAACCCTACCCCCTTCTCCTTCTCCTTCTCCTTCTCCTTCTCCTTCTCCTTCTTCTTCTTCTTCTTCTTCTTCTTCTTCTTATTCTTCTTCTTCTTCTTCTTCTTCTTCTTCTTCTAGAGAAAGAGAAATATTTGAGAGGATGACTTGTTCTTCTTTTGAGAATTTGAGAGCATGAATTGATTTGGACGACTTTGGGGTTAAAAGCGTTTATATAGGGTTTCTAATAGGGAATAAAATGACATAGTATAAGTCTAGAGTAATTAAAAAAAGACCAAAAAACCCTCATAAAAATAACTGCCGACTCCCGTCCACGACCCGACCTATGGTCTGTTGGTCAGACCACGGATCGTACTGGTTGGTCGTCAATGAGTTCAAAAACCAAGATTTTTTAACTCCCATCGACGGACCCATCTACGGTCCGTGGGTCCACCTACGGGCCGTACCTGCCTAGTCGTGGGTCTCAACTTGACTCTGAAATTTCTCTAAGCCTGGGACTTACCTATGAAACCTACCTACGACTTATACATCGGACGACGGGCCATCCGGGTGAACCGCTGGAGAAGTAGTGGAACTTGACATTCTAGATTGGCTAACCATGGCCCCACCTACGGTCCGTGGTCTGACCTACGGACCGTTGGTGGCTCCGTTTGTACTGGCACCAGAGTTTTGGAAAAACTGAAATTTTTCGTCCTTTGAATCTGAGGTGTTAGAATATCTTCCCCTTGAGAACATTCGTTCCCGAATGAGATTTCAAGACATCCTAAGGAGGGTAGGAACTTAATCTAACAACCCAACATGAATGCTATTTCATAAATGCACATATCCAAGGAGGAAACATCAACTCCAAGCTAAAGCATGTTCAAAACATTATATCATGATGTCTCTATGCAACTCATACTCATATGCACATAAACATGTGGAAATCAATCAAGTAATTCATTTTTCTCAAAATTTTAAGCTTTTCATGAACATGCATAAATAAGGAAATCATGGGAATATCTAAGACACATGACACCAATAGAGTAAACCGTGAGGAAATCAATGCCTCATGTTAGAGTAGGGACGGAGGGAAAGAGATGGGGATGATGGGACATCATATCGGCCTCGGCCTCCCAAGTAGAACCCTCAACTAACAAATTCCTCCATAGAACTTTTACATAAGCAATTTCTTTGTTTCTCAACTTCTTAACTTACCAGTCTGAAATATCAACCGGAACTTCCTCATAAGAAAGACTCTCCTGAACTCCCAAACCTTCTAAGGGAACTATAGATGTCGGATCTCCAACACATTTCTTCTATAAGGAGACGAGGAAACTGGATGCACCGACGCCAAATGATTAGGAAAGTCAAGTTCATAAGCAGCCTTTCCAATATGCCTCAAAATCTGATATGGTCCCCACATAATGGAGACTAAGCTTCCCTTTCTTACCGAACCTCATTACACCATTCATGGGTAAAACTTTTATGTAGACAAAATCATTTACCTCAAACTCGAGATCTCTTTTTCTAACATCGACATAGGACTTTTGTCGACTTTGACTCGTTTTCAACCTTCTTCTAATAAGCTGAACTTTCTCCATAGGCTCGTGTAACAATTCGGGACCTATCAAAGAAACATAATCTACTTCATACCAACCTATAGGAGATCTACACCTCCTACCATATAGAGTCTCAAATGGAGTCATGCCAATACTTGAGTGATAACTATTGTTGTATGCAAACTCAATCAAAGGCAAGTGATCATCCAAATTACCATTGAAATCAATTACATATGACCTCAACATATCTTCCAAAGTTTTGATATTATGCTCCGCTTGCCCATCGATTTGTGGATGAAAGGCCGTACTAAGCTTAACACGAGTACCAAGACCCTTTTGGAAAGATTTCCAAAACTGAGAAGTGAATTGGGTACCACGATCGGAGATAATGGACAAGGGCACTCAATGCATCCTCACCATTTACCTCAAATACAACTAAGCATAGTTCTTCGCCAAATACGAAACCTTGACAGAAATTAAATGAGCTGATTTCATCATTCAATGTAGAATGACCCAAATCGCGTCATGTTGCCGCCGGGTGCATGGTAAACCAACAATGAAGTCCATATTTAAATCTTCCCACTTCCAAGTGGGAATTCTCATATCTTGGGATAAACCTCCCAACTTTTTGTAACATCTCGAAAATTGAAAGAACTACAAAGAGCTGGAATTAGAAAGAGTGATTTTTGGAAATAATAAAAATCTAGAAAATTGGTTAAGTTAAGCTTGAGTTTTTGGTAACCTTCAAATGACCATAACTCCCAGCTTAGGATGAGTTAGGCGTGCTTCCAGATATCATAGGAAATATCTTGGAATAATCTTTCTAACGCCACCGAGTTTGCGTGATTCTGAGTTCGTATGAGTGAGTTATGCCCATTGGAAGTTGGGTTGTTCAAATAAGGAAAGTCCAATCCGGATTTTAGAAGGGCATTATGGTCTTTTCACCACCCAATTAATTAATTTCATTTTTGGTAATTAAGTTGGGGTCTAAACTAATTGGATTCAATTTACGCTTTTGAGAAATAAGTTAGGGTTTTGAGAGAAGAGAAAAGAAGAGGAGAAGGAGTAAGGAATCGTCAAGTTCTTGAAGCTAGGCTCGCGGATTTCATCAAGGGGTGATCCCTACGAGGTATGTGAGTTTTTCATAGAATTGGGATCGTTCACCCTCGCGCCAATCATGTTTATTTCAGCGAAGTTTGTTCTAGAAAGTTGAAAGTTGATGAATCTTGAATGGTGTTCTTGAAATTGGCCTTCGTTCTAGAGTTCGGTTGATATTGAGGAGTTCCTTGAGGTTAAAATGTTGTTTCCTTAAGTTGTTTGAGTTAGATTCTTGTGTATACATACTGGGTATCTGAATCTAAAGGGAATTTGAGAAAAAGAACCGAGTTTAGGTGAATTGGGGTTAGAAAACAAAGAAGGAACAAGTTGGGAAGAAACTAGGTACCAGATCCGCGTCGCGGACCTGTTCCTTAGAAGTGTAACTTTCTCTTCGCGTCGCGAAGAGGTCACGAACCTCTTTGCCTCAAAAGTTATTTCCCGACCAAATTTTTAAATGCGTCTCCGCATCAAGTACCTTCTTCCAGACAGTGATTTCTTGATCTTTTTTTATGTTTAACTATCTAAAAACACTCCTAAACATCATGAGATCTTTCCTATCACAAATCACAATCCTTGAATCCATAATTCAATTCAAGAAAAGTTAAGAGTCAAGTGAAGAGAAGTTAAGAGTCAAGTCAAAAGAAGTTAAGAGAGTCTTCCAAAAGTCTTTTACAAATGTTTTAACTTTGTTTTAAGACTTAAGTTTTGAGTTGAGTAAAGAGTAAAGTTGGAAGTTCATTTCTTCAAAAGAGTATATCGGGACTATGTATTCCTAAAGAGTAAATGTTTTGACATTTAAACAAGAAAGGAAACTGGGATTTCCAAAAGAGCCTTTGAGCTAGTTTTCAATAAAGAGTAAGAGTAAAGTTCATTTTTCAAAGACTATACGGGAACTAAGTATTTCCAAGAGTTAAAATGTTTTCACATTTGAGCAAGAAAGGAAACTGAGATTTCCAAAAGAGCTTTTAAGCTAAGTTTTTGAGTAATTATCTCATACCAAAGAAAGAGTTTTGTTTTTACAAACATATGAGCTAAGTATATTTTGGGAGTAGTATTGAGCACCGATATGGGGAAGAGTTTGAGTTCAGATAACTCACGTCTCCATAAACCATGTAGCCATCATGGGTAGTAAAGGATCATACTTTTTAGATGACTGCTTAAGATGCTTTTAGCATAGACTAGTGTATCCACTTAGTTAAGGCGTTCTATATGACGACAAAGTATAGGACAGTTCTGGCAACGTGGGCAAGACGATCACCACTTAGGCTCATAGTGGTGGTTGTCGGTTAGAGAAACTCCCACAGAAACTATATTACTTTATTATATGAGTAAAGTTGAGTTTGTTATTGCATTTTCTTTAATGAACTAAGTTGTTTTCTATTGTTTTAAAGGCTTTCTATATATTGCATGTGTTTTATTGCTTTATATTGAGTTAAGTTATTCAGGAGTTGAGTAAAGCCAAGGTAAGTGTTTCTTTCAGATTTTTTTCAAGCTGAAGTTATGTTTAGCATTCTAACTTGCATACTCGTACATTTAATGTACTGATGCCAGTTGGACTGCATGTTATTATGATGCAGACGCAGGTAACCAGGATTAGCATCCAACGCCTCGTTGATCCAGTTGAGCACTCAGAGTCAGTTGGTGATCCTCCTAGTTTCAGGAGGATCCTTTTTATTGCTTTCAGTATTTTAGTTCATTAGGATGTCATGGGTCTTGTCCCGACGTCCATCTCAGTTGTTTAGAGGCTTTATAGAAAGAGTTGTGATGTTAGTCCATGAGTCTACTTTCCCCTTTCCGTTAAGTTGAGACTTGAGTTGCCACTTTGGCAGTGAATGTTATTTATTACATTCTAAGTTATTTACTGAGTAGTTTAGTTTTCCTTTTAAAGTATATTTATCTTGAGTAAAGTATTTCGTTGAGTAAGTAAGCCAGGTCATGGTTCGCTTGGGGCCAGCAATGGTTCTCGAGTGCCAGTCCCGCCTAGGGTGTAGGCTCGGGATGTGACACTTTTGATGTGCAACTTTCACTTATTGACAATGAGGACACCTAGCCAAAAATTCCACCATATCCTTCTTCATCCCATTCCACGAATAGATCTTCCGCAAGTCACGATACATCTTGGTGGCTCTCGGGTGAAGGGAATATCTAGAACTATGGGCTTCTGACAAGATCTGCTCTCTCAAGTCATTTACATTAGGAACACACAAAAGACTTTGATATCGAAGCTCACCATCTCCCCCTAGGGAGAAAGCCTCTACGAACTTTTTAAGCACCGCTTCCTTCATTTAAACCAAAGTCGAATCAAGACCTTGCTTTGCTTTCACATCTGCCACAAGGGACGACTCTAAACTATTGTGAACCATAACACCACATTTGGTAGAGTCAATTAACCGAACACCCAATCGGGCAAATCTATGAACATCTCAAACCAATTCCTTCTTATAATCCTTTACATGAGCCCTACTACCATGGACAATCAACTAAGATCATCCGCCACCACATTTGGCTTGGTGAGGTGATAGAGAATACTCATGTCATAGTCCTTTAATAACTCAAGCCACCTTATTTGACGAAGATTTAGATCTTTCTGTTTAAATACATATTGCAAACTCTTATGGTCGGTGAAGAAATCTACATGAGCACCATAAAAGTAATACCTCCAAATCTTCAGGGAAAACAACCGCCGCTAGCTCAAGATCATGGATACGATAATTCTTCTCATGAAACATAAGTTCCCTTGAAGCATAGGCAATGACTTTCCCATTTTACATAAGTACACATCCTAACCCAATTCTTGAAGCATCATAATAAACAACAATCTTCCGGTAAAGCCAACATTAGAGCATAAGTAAGTCTATCTTTCAATTCTCAAAACTCTTTTCATATTCTTCCGACCATATGAACTCAACTTTCTTTTGGGTCAATGCTGTCAATGGAGAGGCAATCGAAGAGAACCCTTCAACAAACCTTCTATAGTAACCAGCTAAACCCAAGAAACTTTTGATATCCAAAGGGGGATAGAACTCTAGACCAACTCTTGACCACATCCATCTTTTTAGGATTTACCTCAATACTTCTGCAGAATGTATCTGAACAAGAAAAGCCACAGATCTTAACCAAAATTCACATTTACTAATCTTTGCAAAGAGTTGATGGTCTTTGAGGATTTGCAACACAATCCTCAAATGATTGGTATGCTCATCTTCACTCCTTGAATAGATCAATATATCATCAATGAACACAATCACAAACATGTCAAGGTATTGTCCAAATACCCTATTCATCAAATCCATTATTACCGCCGGAGCATTAGTTAAACCAAATGACATTACCAAAAACTCATAGTGACCATTCCGAGTTTGGAAAGCCGTCTTCAGAATGTCATCTTCCATCACCCTCAATTGGCGATAACCCGACCAAAGGTCAATCTTAGAGAAGTAACTTCCCCTTGAAGTTGGTCAAATAAATCATCTATTCTTGGGAGAGGATATTTGTTATTAATGGTAGTCTTATTTAATTGCCGGTAGGAAATACACATCCGAAGCGAACCATCCTTTTTTTAACAAACAAAACTCGAGCACCCCATGGAGATACTCAGTCGGATGAAACCATTATCCAATAAATCTTTCAACTGCACCTTTAATTCCTAAAGTTCTGCCAGAGCCATTCGATCGATAAGGAGGAATAAAGATAGGTTTCGTGTCTACAAAAAGGTCAATACCAAAGTCTATTTCCATTTCGGGAGGAATACCGGGTAAATCATTTGGAAAAACTTCCAGAAACTTCTTCACAAGATGGACTCACTCAAGAGTAGGGGTTTCAGAATCCATATCCCTCACCCTAACTAGATGGTATATGAAACCCTTAGAAATCATCTTTCTAGTTTTAAGACAAGAAATAAAAAGACCCTCGTGCATAGAAATTTCCCCTTTCCATTCTAGAATGAGTTCATTTGGAAATTGAAACTTCACTACACGGGTTCTACAATCAATAGAAGTATAACATGAATGCAGCCAATCTATTCCAGGGATAACATCAAAATCTAGCATATCAAGCTCTATAAGATCAACATGAGTGACTCTACGGGAGAAGGAGACGGAACATTTTCATGGACCTCTTAGCCACAACAAAATCACCAACAGGAGTAGAGAACATAAAATGGAGCTAACAACACATCCGAAAGAATATCAAACCTCATAGTCACTTATGAAATCACAAAAGACAAGGTAGAATTGGGATCAAGTAAAGAATAAACATAAAGTTGGAAGACTTTTAACATACCAGTAAGCACATCGGGAGAACCCTGTTGCTTATGACAAGTCTGAACTGAATAAAACCTATTTTGCTTATGACTCCCACTAGAACCAGATAGAGGATTAGGTTGATCCCTTCCACGATCATCTCCATCATTCTTGGCAACAGAGAGATAATCCCTTATCTTGTGATCTATCTTATCATAACCAAAGCAAGCATTGAAACCGACTAGACATCTACCCTCATGCTTATTTCGACACATAGCACAAGTAGGCAATGAAGATTCACTACTGTTTCCTCCTTGAGGCCTAGGGTTAGACACCCTATCTTTGTTTAACTTAGAGGGAGTATTGAAGGATCCTTGGCCAGAAAACCTTTGTCGAAACTTAGAATGACCATGTCCATTTTGAGTGTGAGAAGTTACCATCACCAGTTTTGGCCCTCTTTGCCTCCCTAGACCTTTCCTTAAGTTTATCCTCTTCAATTTTTTGAGCATGAAACATGAGACAAGAAATGTCCATATCATTGATAAGCATGGCAGTACGACATTCCATAACAACCATTTCAGACACACTCGAAACAAACTCTTATTTTTGCCCTAGGATCGGTAACCGTAGTAGGAGCATATCGTGACATATTTTGTGAACTTCAAAGTGTATTCCTTCACACTTATGCTTTCTTGGTGAAGGTTGATGAACTCAAGTACCTTTGCGTCCTTCATCTTAAGGGGAAAAATCTATCAAGCAAAGAAACCTTAAACATTTCATAATCGAGAGGACTCGCATCAACTACCCTCCTTCCCTTCCATTGGTTGAACCAAACTTGAGAAACACCCTTAAGTTGGTAAGCGGCCAATTCCACCTTTTCCACTAGCGTCACTCCCATGATCATCAACACCTTATACACTTCATCTATGAACCCTTGAGGGTCTTCCTCAACCTTAGAACCATGAAACTCTGGAAGATTCATTATGGTGAAATCCCTCACTCTAGTTACCGCCGTACCCATATTTAGGTTTACATGGATAACAACCTCTCTATTGGAGTGAGCCATCATGGCTTGAACCAACACTTTGATTCTTATCGTGACCAACGACACTAACCTACAGTACAAGTGTCTACGATGGTCGATAATATAGTAACCCAACCAAGGGTTGGGGTCCTATCCCAAGGGAGTGGTTTTGAGAATTTGTAGAAAAATAAAATTTAGTTCTAACTAGTCGAAGCGAAAGACATTAACGATTAAACATAATAAATCAAAGGGGGTGACACAAAAGTGTCAATTAACAAATGGGGGTTTTGTCACAAATGTAATAAAAACAACAAATAATAAGGAAAATCAAGTATGGGGACAAGTTCTTGGGGTGTGACCGCAATACAAGTTGAGATAAATCATTGGGTACATGATTTCAATAGGAAATTTGGAAGATAATAGTGACTAGGCTAAGCTTTAGATGGAAATAAGTTCCCTCTCGAGCAACTTACCCCGTTTCAAATGCGTTCCTCTTGGACACCCATTTGCCGCATGAAGGCCAGCCTACGCCTTACCCCACTCACTCTCTCGAGCTGAGTGTTAGGATATGGGACTAGGGCTCATCCTCTCGGGTTGAACCTCATGTCGACCCACTCCTTAGGCCATCAGTCTAGTGGTGTTGGTTTCACGACCTCCCTCTCGGGCAAGCTGAAAACACATGGGTAGTTTTGTATTTGCAACTACAAACCCATTAAATTAAACCACAACCACTAGGTGAAATCACCATTAAAATACATCTATCCTATCAGCGAGCAAGACCCAACAACAATATCAACACATATTTGCTAAATCATACCCTAAGAATTCGAGTTTTTAGCCACACATCAAGAAATAACAAAATACACCTGAAATGATACTAAAATCAAATGGGTATAAAGAATTAAACCTTGATTTAAGAAAAGGAAGAAGAAAGGAGAAGACCCACTTCCAACTTAGGGAAGATGAAATCCTTATTTCTTCAAGTCTCCCAAACACCCTCTCCAAACTTGAGAGAAAATATCCAAAAAGTACTATTATATTCTAGAAATTAAAATAAATGTTCGACTTCTAAAAATTAATAACAAGTTTAGTATTAATAGACTTCAGAAAATAGTGCTGGCGGATCTTTCAGCGAGGTTAGTCAGAATTGTCGATTAACTCGACGATTCACCCTTTGGTGTAGTTCGTCACCGTCTTGCACTAGCCTTCAACATCATCGTGCTCTGTGTCATTGGGCGACCTAGTACTGCTTCGTGGAATTATTCAGCAAAACGCCGACTGCTCCTTTCATCGCCTCTTTGATCTTGCTCCTTCAAGGCTTCTTGTACTGGAACAAAGGGAGAAGTGCGTCCCTTCAGCGAATTGCCAAGCGTGTTTGACAATGCGCAGGCTTCAGCTTCTTCGTTCTTTTCAGCCTTTTTGTTCCTTTTTTCGCCAAAGTGTCCATGCTTCCACTAGAACTTTAAATACCTGAAACTTAAGAGTTTTCATCAGATATTAAGACAAAATAAGCATTTGAGGACACTATACCTATCAAAATAAAGCCCTAAATGAGTCCAATTTGTGGACTCATCACACTTGAAAAGCAGCCCTAACTTTGCATTAGTCACTTGCTCGGTAAAAGGTTTGACCGGAACCTAAGGAGCTTGAGGAGGAGCCTTTTGTTCCACATTCTGTCGCATTCCTTCTATTATATGCCTTTCGAGTGGCCATATCATGCAGAATATTGGACAAGGATTAGGAGAGAGACATCATAGAGTTAAACTCTATTACACGACTTAGTGTAATG
The DNA here is from genome assembly GCA_036553675.1 of Solanum okadae. Classification (NCBI taxonomy): domain Eukaryota; kingdom Viridiplantae; phylum Streptophyta; class Magnoliopsida; order Solanales; family Solanaceae; genus Solanum; species Solanum okadae. Next base: position 36,299,434 of record CM071686.1, read on the forward strand.
AAAGACGTGGAGTTTTCTAAACATCTTATAGCCTCTCATTCATAAATATGGTGCGTTTCATACTCATGAACAGGACTTTTTTCGACGTGGATTATGAGACTTTCAAGGACCTTTCTAAACCTTGTGCTCTAAATACCAAGTTTGTCATGCCCCAAAGTATACCATAGGCGTAACATGGCATATATGACCCGAGAGGCCCTACACAAGCCACTTAGCATACATCATACAAGATAATAGAAATTCAATGATATTTAAATGGAAATTTCAAAACAGATTTTTGTTATATAAAACGAAGCGAAAATCTAACAATGTCTCAAAGCCATCTAGTTCATAAGAATGATCGGGACGTAACCTGTACATTAGGTTAAAAACTGAAATGCAAAGACAATATTAAATAAAGGCTTGGTCCTCGGAACATGAGAACTCACCAATTTTCAAACTACTACTATGAGAATCCTAGCCACGGAACTACAAATCTGGTGCGTCGCACCCTACATTTGAGAGAATATAGGCAAGAGTATGCGTTAGTACAAAAATGTACCAAGTATGATAGCAATAGAGAAAGTATTAAAATCATGTTAAAAGGGAACCTCACGTAAACCGCAATGACCACGCTAAAATATGAAGTCAAAGAGTTAAAGAACACGAGTCATAAAACATAGTCAATGCAAGCCAACATCTATAACCATTTGCGAGATACTTCTTGAAATAACCTTAGTTTATTATTGCTAGAGAGTTACCTTTGATCGACATGTAAGATCATGCGAGCTATTAACATGGAATCCGGTGTCTACCCCACACTGAATAAAGGTGTTCTTACTTGCCAAGCTAAGAACCATGAACTTCTAGCTTACCTGGATCCACTAGCTAATGTCTATCTAGACAACCTATGGTGGGACATAGTTTATGAGACATTGGTAATCGCCACTTTTCGACTTGGTGCTAAGCATGATTCCCACATAATATTCATTATTCTTAACTTTCCTTAACATTCATAAGACATGGGTAATCTCTACTTGTCTTATCATTGGATCTCATGGGTAATCGCCGCTTGCTTCATTATTAGAATAACTCCTTTACTTTGATTCATTTTAGGTGAGAAGACCTTTCAACCTTAGAATCCTTTATGTGAGAAAATCTTTCACATTCACGAATTGAGTAATTATGTGTGAAATCTTTTCGCAACAATGAAAAAACACACCATCATATATGCTTTATTCTCAAAGCAACTTACATCATATTTCATCAATTTCATAAGAACATGCATTTTATATAATTCTCCTTTCATAGTTCAAAATCCACTTTCAATCATCATAATGTAGAAAACATGGGTTCAGCCTGAGTTCATAGGAATTCATCTTTAAAACAGGGAATCTTCACAATTCATGCATAATAGATCATAAAACAACCAAATAAATATACATTGAATGGAATCCATGACATAGAAGAAAACCCTAACTTCTATTGGAAATTTCTCGCTTATAAATTGGAGAATTTAGGAATTCTATGGAAGAAAGGGCTCCATAGATGAATACTATCATACATTAATGCCAAAATCATGACTTCAATGGTGGAATTGGAGACTTGACTTGAAATCCTAGTTTTCTTTTATTTTTTCTAGAGAGAGAATTATTTGAGAGGATGACTTGTTCTTCGTTTGAGAATTTGAGAGAATGAATTGATTTGGAAGACTTTAAGGTCAAAAACGTTTATATAGGGTTTCTAATAGGGAAAAAACCGATATAGTATTAGGATAAAATAGTTAGAAAAAGACCCAAAAGCCCTAAAAAAAAATAACCGTCGACTCCCGTCGACGAACCAACCTACAATCTTTTGGTCAGACCACGGTCCATACTGGTTCAGAAACAAAGATTTTTGGACTCCCATCGATGGACCCATGTAGGGTCCGTGGGTCCATCTACGGGTCGTACATGCCCAGTTGTGGGTCTCGACTTTGACTCTGAAATTTCTCTAAACCTGGGACTCACCTACGAAACCTACCTATGGCTAAAGCATTGGACGACGGGCTGTCCTTGTGAACCATCAGAAAATTACTAGAACTTGATATTCTAGACTGGCTAACCACGGCCCCACCTACGGTATGTGGTTTGACCTACGAACCATTGGTGGCTTCGTCTATGTTGGCACCAGAGATTTGGAAAACCTGAAATTTTTGTCCTTTAAATTCGAGGTGTTACAATATCTCCCCCTTGTGAAGATTCGTCCTAGAGTGAGATTTCAAGACATCCTAAGGAGGGTAGGAACTTAATCTAACAACCCAACATGAATGCAATTTCATAAATGCACATATCTGAGGAGGAAAGATCAACTCCAAGCTAAGGTATGTTTAAAACATTATATCTTGAATTCTATATGAAACTCATACTCAAATGCACATAAACATGTAGAAATCAATCTACTAGTTCATTTTTCTCAAAATTTTATGCTTTTCATGAACATGCATAAATGAGGAAATCATGGCAATATATAAGACGCATGACACCAAAAGTCTAAACCATTCGGAACTAAATACCGCAAGCTAGAGTAAGGAAGGAGGGAAAGAGATGAGAATGACAGGGCTTCATATCTGTGTCGACTTCCCATGTAGCACCCTTCACTAACTGATTCCTCCATAGAACTTTTACGAAAGCAACTTCTTTGTTTCTCAACTTCTTAACTTGCCTGTCTAAAATCTCAACTGGAACTTCCTCATAAGAAAGGCTCTTCTTGAATCCCGAACCTTCTAAGGGAACTATAGATGTCGGATCTCCAACACATTTCTTCAACAAGGAGATGTGGAAAACTGGATGCACCGACACCAAATCATTAGGCAAGTCAAGTTCATAAGTAACCTTCCTAATACGCCTCAAAATCTGATATGGGCCCACATAATGGGGAGTAAGCTTCCCTTTCTTCTCGAACCTAATTACACCTTTCATGGTTCAAATTTTCAAGTAGACCTAATCATTTACCTCAAACTCAAGATCTCTTCTTCTAACATCGGCATAGGACTTTTGTTGACTTTGAGCTATTTTCAACCTTTCTCCTATAAGCCGAACTTGCTTCATAGCCTTGTGTTTCAATTTGGGACCTATCAAAGCAACTTCACCCACTTCAAACTAACCTATATGAGATCTACACCTCCTACCATATAGAATCTTAAATAGAGCCATGCAAATACTTGAGTGATAACTATTGTTGTCTGCAAACTCAATAGGCAAGTGATTATCCCAATTACCCTTGAAATCAATTATGCATCCCCTCAACATACCTTTAAAGTTTGGACGGTACACTTCGTTTGCCCATCGATTTGTGGATGAAAGGCCGTACTAAGCTTAACACACGGACCAAGACCCTTTTGGAAAGATTTCCAAAATTGAGAAGTGAATTGGGTACCACGATCAAAGATAATGGACAAGGGCACTCCATTTAACCTCACCATTTTCCTCAAATACAACTTAGCATAGTCCTCATCCGAATAGGAAATTTTGACGGGAATGAAATGAGTTGATTTCATTATTCGATCTACAATAACCCAAATCGAGTCATCTTGCCGTCGGGTGCATGGTAAACTAACAATGAAGTCCATATTTTTTCACTTACAAGTGGGAATGCTAATATCTTGGGATAAACCTCCCTGCTTTTGATGTTCAACCAATTGGATTAACAATTAGGAGACTTAGCCACAAATTCTGCCATATCCTTCTTCATCCCATTCCAGGAATAGATCTCCCGCAAGTCACGGTCCATCTTGGTGGATCTTGGGTGAAGGGAATATCTAGAACTATGGGCTTCTGACAAGATCTTCTCTCTTCAGTAATTTACATTATGAACACACAAACGACCTTGATATCGAAGCACACCATCTCCCCCTTGGGACAAAAACCTTTACTAACGTTTTAAGCACCGCTTCCTTAAATTCAACCAAAGTCGGATCAAGACCTTGCTTTGCTTTCACATTATCCACAAGGGAAGACTCTGAACTATTGTGAACCATAACACCACATTTGGTAGAGTCAATTAACCGAACACCCAATCGGGCCAATCTTTGAACATCTATAACCAACTCCTTCTTATCATCCTCTACATGAGCAATGCTACCATGGACAATCGACTAAGAGCATCCGCCACCACATTTGGATTGCTGGGGTGATATAGAATACTCATGTCATAGTCCTTTAATAACTCAAGCCACCTTCTTTGGCGAAGATTTAGATCTTTCTGTTTAAACACATATTGCAAACGCTTATGGTTGGTAAAGAAATCTACATGAGCACCTCCAAATCTTAAGGGAAAACACAACCATCGCTAGCTCAAGATCATGGGTAGGATAATTCTTCTCATGAACCTTACGTTCCCTTGAGGCATAGGCAATGACTTTGCCATTTTGCATAAGTACACATCCTAACCCAATTCTTGAAGCATCACAATAAACAATGATCTTCCGGTAAAGCCAACACCGGAGCGCAAGAAAGTCTATCTTTAAATTCTCAAAACTCTTTTCACATACTTCCGACCATATGAACCTAACCTTCTTTTGGGTCAATGCTGTCAATGGAGATGCAATCGAATAGAACCCTTCAACAAACATTCTATAGTAACCAGCTAAACCCAAAAAACTTATGATATCCCAAGGGGATAGAACTCTAGACCAACTCTTGACCAAATCCGTCTTCTTAGGATCTACCTCAATACTCTTTCCAGAAACTATATGACCAAGAAAAGCCACAGATCTTAACCAAAACTCACATTTACTAAACTTTGCAAAGAGTTGTTGGTCCTTGAGGACTTGCAACACAATCCTCAAATGATTGGTATGCTCACCTTCACTCCTTGAATAGATCAATATATCATCATTCAACACAATCATAATATATCAATGTATTGTCCAAACACCTTATTCATCAAATCCATTATTACCGCTGGAGCATTAGTCAAACCAAATGACATTACAAAAAACTCATAATTACCATACCGAGTTTGAGAAACCATCTTGGGAATGTCATCTTCCATCACCCTCAATTGACGATAACCCGACCAGAGGTCAATCTTAGAGAAGTAACTTGCCCTTGAAGTTGGTCATACAAATCATCTATTCTTGCGAGAGGATATTTGTTCTTAACGGTAGTCTCATTATTTGCCGGTAGTCAATACACATCGGAAGCGAACCATTTTTTTAACAAACAAAACTCGAGCACCCCATGGAGATACTCGGTCGAATGAAACTATTATCCAATAAATCATATAACTGCTCCTTTAATTCCTTAAGTTCTGCTAGAGCCATTCGATCGATAAGGAGGAATAGAGATACGTTGCGTGTCTAGAAGAAGGTTAATACCAAAGTCTATTTATGTTTCGGTAGGAATACTGGGTAAATCATTTGGAAAAACTTTCAGAAACTCCTTTACAAGATGGACTCACTCAAGAGTAGGGGTTTCAGAATCCATATCCCTCACCCTAACTAGATGGTATATGCAACCCTTAAAAATCATATTTCTAGTTTTAAGACGAGATGAAAAGAGCCCCCGGCATTGAAATTCCCCATTTGCATTCTAGAATGGGTTCATTTAGAAACTGAAACTTGACTACACGGGTTCTACAATCAATAGAAGTATAACATGAATGTAGCCAATCCATATCCGGGATAACATCAAAATCTTTCATATCAAGCTCTACAAGATCAACATGAGTGACTCTACGGGAGAAGGAGATGGGACATTTTCATGGACCCTTTTAGCCACAACAAAATCATCAACAGGAGTAGAGACAGAAAAGGGATCTAACAACACATCCAGAAGAATATCAAGCCTCATAGCCACTTATGACATCACAAAAGACAAGGTAGAACTGGGATCAAGTAAAGAATAAACATAAAGTTGGAAGACTTTTAAAATACCGGTAACCACATCGGGAGAACCCTGTTGCTCATGACAAGTTTGAATTGAATAGAACCTGTTTTGCTTATGACTCCCACTAGAACCGGATAGAGGATTAGGTTGACCCCTTCCACGATCATCTTCATCATTCTTGGCAACTGAGGGATAATCCCTTATCTTATGATCTATCTTATCATAACCAAAGAAAGCATTGAAACCGACTAGACATCTACCCTCATGTTTATTTCTACACATAGCACAAGTAGGCAATGAAGAATCACTACTGTTTCCTCCTTGAGGCCTAGGGTTAGACACCCTAGCTTTGTTTAACTTCGGAGGAGCATTGAAAGATCCTTGGCCAGAAAACCTTTGTCGAAACTTAGAACGACCATGTCTATCTTGAGTGTGAGAAGTTACCATCACCAGTTTTGGCCTTCTTTGCCTCCCTAGACCTTTCCTTAAGTTTCTCCTTTTCAATTTTTTGAGCATGAAACATGAGACGAGAAATGTCCATATCGTTGATAAGCATGGCGGTACGACATTCCATAACTATCATTTCAAACACACTCGAAACAAACTTACTCATTTTTCCCTAGGATCAACAACTGTAGTTGGAGCATATCGAGACAATTTTTTGAACTTCAAAGTATATTCCTTCACATTCAGGCTTTCTTGGTGAAGGTTGATGAATTCAAGTACCTTTGCGTCCTTCATCTTAAGGGGAAAAATCTATCAAGAAAAGCAACCTTAAATATTTCCTAATCAAGAGGACTCGCATTAACTGCCCTCTATTCCTTCTATTGGTTGAACCAAACTTGAGCAACACCCTTAGGTTGGTAAACGGCCAATTTTTCCTTTTCCACTAGCGTCACTCCCATGATCATCAAAACCTTATACATTTCATCTATGAACCCTTGAGGGTCTTTGCCAACCTTAGAACCATGAAACTCCAGAAGATTCATTTTGGTGAAATCCCTCACTCTAGTTACCACCGTACCCACATTAAGGTTTACAGGGATGACAACCTCTCTATTGGAGTAAGCCATCATGGCTTGAGCCAACACTTGAAAAGCAGCCCTAAACTTTGCATTAGTCACTAGCTCGGTAAAAGGGTTGACTGAAACATAGCGAGCTTGAAGAGGAGCCTCTTGTTTCACATTCTCTTGCATTCCTTCTATTATATGCCTTTCGAGTGGCCATATCATGCAAGACATTGGACAAGGATTAGGGGAGAGACATGATAGAGTAAAACTCTATCACACGACTTAGAGTAATGAGAGAAGTGGAGTTTTCTAAACATCTTATAGTCTCTCATTCATAAATGTAGCACGTTTCATACTCATGGACAAGACTTTATTCGACGCGGATTAGGAGACTTTCAAGGACCTTTGTAAACCTTGTGCTATGAATACCAAGTTTGTCATGCCCCAAAGTATACCATAGGCGTAACATGGCGTATAGGACCCAAGATCCCCTACACAAGCCACTTAGCATACATCATACAAGATAATAGAAATTCAATGATATTTAAAAAAAAATTTCAAAACAGATTTTTGTTATATAAAACGAAGCAAAAATCTAACAATGTCTCAAAGCCATCTAGTTCATAAGAATGATCGGGGCGTAACCTGTACATCAGGTTCAAAATTGAAATACAAAGACAATATTAAATAAAGGATTGGTCCTCGAAACATGAGAACTTACCAATTTTCAAACTACTACTATGAGAACCCTAACCACGGAACTACAAATCTTGTGCGTCGCACCCTACATTTGAGAGAATGTAGGCAAGAGTATGCGTTAGTACAAAAATGTACATGGTATGATAGCAATAGATAAAGTATGCAAATCATGTTAAAAGGGAACCTCACATAAAACGCAATGACCACACTAAAACATGAAGTCAAAGAGTTAAAGAACATGAGTCATAAAACATGGTCAATGCAAGCCAACATCTTTAAACATTCGCGAGATACTTCTTGAAATAACCTTAGTTTATTATTGCTGGAGATTTACCTTTGACCGATATGTAAGATCATGCGAGCTATTAACATGAAATCCGATGTCTACCTCACACTGAAAAGAGGTGTTCTCACTTGCCAAGCCAAGAGCCATGAACTTCTGGATTACCTGGATCCACTAGCTAATGTCTATCTATACAACTTATGGTGGCACATAGTTTATGATACATGGGTAATTGCCACTTTTCCACTCGGTGCTAAGCATAATTCTCTCATAATATTATTATTCTTAACTTTCCTTAGCATTCATGTGACATGGGTAATCTCTACTTGTCTTATCACTGGATCTCATGGGTAATCGCCGCTTGCTTCATTATTAGAATAGCTCCTTAACTATGATTCATTTTAGGTGAGAAGACCTTTCAATCTTAGAATCCTTTATGTGAGAAAACCTTTTACATTAATGAATTGAGTAATTATGTGAGTAATCCTTTCGCAACAATGAACAAAAACCACATCATATATGCTTTATTCTCAAAGCAACTTACCTCATATTACATCAATTTCATAAGAACATGCATATTTCTATAATTCTCCTATCATAGTTCAAAACCCAATTTCAATCATCATAATCTAGAAAACATAGGTTAAGCATGGGTTCATAGGAATTCATCTTTAAAACATGGAATCTGCACAGTTCATGCATAATAGATCATAAAACAACCAAATAAATATATATTGAATGGAATCCATGACAGAGAAGAATACCCTAACTTCAATTAGGAATTTCTCGCTTATAAATTGGAGAATTGAGGAATTCTATGGAAGAAAGGGATCCATAGATGAAGACTATCATACCTTAATGACAAAATATTGACTTCAATGGTGGAAATCGAGGCTTGACTTGAAAAGCCTAATTTTCTTCTTTTTCTTGTAGAGAGAGAATTATTTGAGAGGATGACTTGTTCTTCGTTTGGGAATTTGAGAGAATGAATTGATTTGGAAGACTTTAAGGTTGGAAACGTTTATATAGGATTTCTAATAAAGAACAAAACAACATAGTATTAGGATAGAATAGTTAGGAAAAGATCCAAAAGCCTTCATAAAAATAACTGTCGACTCCCGCCGACGAACTGACCTACGATCTTTTGGTCAGTCCACGGTCTGTTCTGGTACAGAAACAAAGATTTTTGGACTCCCATAGATGAACCCATGTATGGTCCGTGGGTCCATCTACGGGTCATACCCGCCCAGTCGTGGGTCTCAACTTTGACTCTTAAATTTCTCTAAGCCTGGGACACACCTACGAAACCTACCTATGTCTAAGGCATTGGAAGACGGGCTGTCCTGGTGAACCATCAGAAAAGTACTGGAACTTGACATTCTAGACTGGCTAACCACAGCCCCACCTACGGTCTGTGGTCTGACCTACGAACCATTGATGGCTCTATCTGTGCTGGCACCAGAGATTTGGAAAACCTAAAATTTTGTCCTTTAAATCCGAGGTGATACAATATCTCCCCCTAGGGAAGATTCATCCTCGAATGAGATTTCAAGACATCCTAAGGAGGGTAGGAACTTAATCTAACAACCCAACATGAATGTAATTTCATAAATACACATATCTGAGGAGGAAACATCAACTCCAAGCTAAAGCATGTTAAAAACATTATATCATGAAGTCTATACGAAACTCATACTCAAATGCACATAAACATGTAGAAATCAATCTAGTAATTCATTTTTCTCAAAATTTTAAGCTTTTCATGAACATACATAAATGAGGAAATCATGGCAATATATAAGACACATGACACCAAAAGTCTAAACCATTCGGAACTAAATACCGCAAGCTAGAGTAAGGAAGGAGGGAAAGAGATGAGAATGACAGGGCTTCATATCTGCGTCGACTTCCCATGTAGCACCCTTCATTAACTGATTCCTCCATAGAACTTTTACGAAAGCAACTTCTTTGTTTCTCAACTTCTTAACTTGCCTGTCTAATATCTCAACTGGAACTTCCTCATAAGAAAGGCTCTTCTTGACTCCCGAACCTTCTAAGGGAACTATAGATGTCGGATCTCCAACACATTTCTTCAACAAGGAAATGTGGAAAACTGGATGCACCGACACCAAATCATTAGGCAAGTCAAGTTCATAAGTAACCTTCCTAATACGCCTCAAAATCTGATATGGGCCCACATAATGGGGACTAACCTTCTCTTTCTTCCCGAACCTAATTACACCTTTCATGGGTCAAATTTTTAAGTAGACCCAATCATTTACCTTAAACTCAAGATCTCTTCTTCTAACATATGCATAGGACTTTTGTTGACTTTGAGCTATTTCAACCTTTCTCTTATAAGCCGAACTTTCTCCACAGCCTCGTGTTTCAATTCGGGAACTATCAGAGCAACTTCACCCACTACAAACCTCCTACCATATAGAGCCTTAAACAGAGCCATGCAAATACTTGAGTAATAGCTATTGTTGTCTGCAAACTCAATCAAAGGCAAATGATTATCCCAATTACCCTTGAAATCAATTATGCATCCCCTCAACATATCTTTAATGTTTGTATGGTACACTTCGTTTGCCCATAGGTTTGTGGATGAAAGGCCGTACTAAGCTTACACGAGTACCAAGACCCGTTTGGAAAGATTTCAAAAAATGAGAGGTGAATTGGGTACCACGATCGAAGATAATGGACAAGGGCACTACATTTAACCTCACCATTTCCCTCAAATACAACTTAGTATAGTCCTCAGCCGAATAGGAAACTTTCACGGGAATGAAATGAGTTGATTTCGTTATTCGATCTACAATAACCTAAATTGAGTCATCTTGCCGTCGGGTGCATGGTAAACTAACAATGAAGTCCATATTCAAATCTTTTGACTTACAAGTGGGAATGCTAATATCTTGGGATAAACCTCCCGGTTTTTGATGTTCAACTTTCATTTGTTAACAATTAGGACACTTATTCACAAATTCTGCAATATCCTTGTTCATCCCATTCCACGAATAGATCTCCCGCAAGTCACGGTACATCTTGGTGGCTCGCGGGTGAAGGGAATATCTAGAACTATGGGCTACTGACAAGATCTGCTCTCTCAAGTCATTTACATTTGGAACACATAAACGACCATGATATCAAAACATACTTTCTCCCCCTTGGGAGAAATCTTCTACGGACTTTTTAAGCACCGTTTTCTTCATGTCAACCAAAGTCGGATCAAGACCTTGTTTTGATTTTAAATCTGCCACAAGGGAGGACTCTGGACCGTTGTGAACCATAACACCACGTTTGGTAGAGTAAATTAACTTAACATCCAATCAGGCTAATCTATGAATATCTCTAACTAACTCCTTTTTACTATCATTTATATGAGCCACACTACCCTTGGACAATCGACTAACAACATCCGCAACCACATTTGCCCTGCCGGGGTGATAGTGAACACTCATGTCATAGTCCTTTAATAACTCAAACCACCTTTTTTGGTGAAGATTTAGATCTTTCTGTTTAAACACATATTGTGCACTCTTGTAGTAGGTAAAGACATCTACATGAACACCATACAAGTAATGCCTCCAAATTTTAAGAGCAAACACAACCGCTGTTAGCTCAAGATCATGGGTAGCATAATTCTTTCATGAACCTTAAGTTACCTTGAGGCATATGCAATGACTTTCCCATTTTGTATAAGTAGAAATCCTAACCTAATTCCTGAGGCATCATAATAAACAACGAATCCATTAGTTCCTTCTAGTAAAGTCAACACCAGAGTGGAAGTAAGTCAATATTTCAATTCTCAAAAACTCTTTTCACATGCTTCCGACCATATGAACTTGACCATTTTTTGGGTCACTACTGTCAATAGAGAGGCAATCAAAGATAACCTTTCAACAAACCTTCTATAGTAACTGGCTAAACCCAAGAAACTTCTAATATCCAAAGTGGATAGAAGTCTAGGCCAACTTTTGACCGCATCCATCTTCTTAGGATCTACCTCAATACACTTTCCAAAAAAAATATGACCAAGAAAAGCCAGATATATTAACCAAAATTCACATTTGCTAAACTTTGCAAATATTTGTTAGTCCTTAAGGACTTGCAACACAATCCTCAAAATGATTGGTATGCTCATCTTCACTCTTTGAATAGATCAATATATCATCAATGAACACAATCACAAACATGTCAAGGTATTGTCTAAACATCCTATTCATCAAATCCATAAATGCCACCGGAGCATTAGTCAAACCAAGCGACATTACCAAGAACTCATAATGACCATACTAAGTTTGAAAATTCGTCTTCGGAATGTCATCTTCCTTCACCCTCAATTGGTGATAATGCGATCGAAGGTCAATCTTAGAGAAGTAACTTGCCCCTTGAAGTTGGTCAAACAAATCATCTAAACTTGGGAGAGGATATTTGTTCTTAATGGTAACCTTATTTAATTGATGGTAGTTAATACACATCCAAAGTGAACCATCTTTCTTCTTAACAAACAAAACTAGAGCACCCCATGGAGATATACTCGGTGGAATGAAAATTTTATCCAATAAATATTTCAAACCTCCTTTAATTCCTAAAGTTCTTCCAGAGCCATTCGATAATGAGGAATAGAGATAGGTTGCATGTCAGAGAGAAGGTCAATACCAAAGTCTATTTCTCTTTCAGGAGGAATACTGAATTAATCATCTAGAAATACTTTCGGAAACTCCTTTACAATGGGGACTGACTCAAGAGTAGGGGTTTTTGAATCCATATCCTTCACCTTAACTAGATGGTATATGCAACTCTTAGAAATCATCTTTCTAGCTTTGAGATAAGAAATAAACTGACCCTTAGGAATAGAATTTCCCCCTTTCCATTCTAGGATGAGTTCATTTGGAAATTGAAACTTGACTACACGGGTTCTATAATCAAAAGAAGCATAACATTAATGCAACCAATCCATACGAATGATAACATCAAAATCTAGCATATCGAGCTCTACAAGATCAACATGAGTGACTCTACGGGACAAGGAGATGGTACACTTTCTATGGACCCTCTTAGCCACAATAGAATCACCAACAAGAATAGAGACAAAAAAGGGATCTAACAATACCTCCAGAAGAATATCAAACCTCATAGCAAGATATGGTGTTAGAATAGCCAAGGTAGCACCGAGATCAAGTAAATCACAAACATCAAGTTGGGAGACTTTTACCAGTAATTAAATCGGGAGAACCCTCTTGCTCATGATGAATATGAAGTGCATAGAACCTGTTTTGCTTCTCACTCCAACTAGAACTGGACGGAAGATTAAGGTTAGGCCTTCAAAGATCATCTCCATCATTCTTGGCAACTGAGGGACACTCCCTTAACTTGTGATCCATCTTACCACAACTAAAGCAAGAATTAGAACTGGCTAGACATCTACCCTCATGATTCTTTCCTCACTTAGCAAAAGTAGACAATGAAGATCCACTACCATTTCCTCCTTGAGGCCTAGGGTTAGACACCCTATCTTTGTTTAACTTAGGAGGAGCATCGGAGTAACCTCGGTTGGAATACCTTTGTCAACACTTCGAACAACCATGTCCATCAGACTTTAAGCTTCAGCAGTTACCATCACCAGTCTTGGCCCTCTTTCCCTCCCTAGACCTTTCCTTAAGTTTATCTTCTTCGATTTGTTGAGCATGAAACATGAGGTAAGAAATGTCCGTATCATTGATAAGCATGATGGTATGACATTCCTTAACCACCATTTTGGACACACCCGAAACAAACTTACTCATTCTTGCCCTAGGATCAGCAACCATAATAGAATCATGTCGAAACATTTGCATGAACTTCAAATCATATTCCTTCGAACTCATGCTTCCTTGGTGAAAGTTAATGAACTCAAGTACCTTTGCCTCCCTCATATCAAGGGGAAAGAACCTATCAAGGAAAGCAACCTTAAAATTTTCCCAATCAAGAGGACCCACATCAACTGCCCTCTCTTCCTTCCATTGGTTGAACCAAACTTGAGCAACACCCTTAAGTTGGTAAGCGGCCAATTCCATCTTTTCCACTGGCGTTACTCCCATGATTATCAACATCTTATACACTTCACCTATTAACTCTTAAGGGTCTTCCTCAACCCTAGAGCCGTGAAACTCCAGAGGATTCTTCCTGGTAAAATCTCTCACTCTAGTTGCCGCCGTACCCACATTTGGTTTCACAGGGACCACAATCTCTCTATTGGCTTGAGCCCACACTTGAAAAGCAGCCCTAAACTCCATATTAGTGACTTGCTGAGCCAAAGGGTCGACCGAAACTTGAGGAGCTTGAGGAAGAGTCTTTTGTTCCATATTTACTCTCGCATTCCTTCTAGCATATACCCTTCCAGTAGGCATATCGTCCAGAGCATTGGATAAGGATTAGAAGAGAGAGAGATTGTAGAGTTAAAATCTATCACACGACATAGATAATGAAAGAAGTAGAGTTTCCTAAATATCTTATAGCCTCTCATTCATTAATGTGGCGCGCTTCAATCTCATGAACAAGACTCTATTCGATGTGGCTTATGAGACTTCCTAGGACCTTTCTAAACCTTGTGCGCTGAATACCATGTTTGTCACGATCTAAATTATACCCTACAATCTCCAGAATTAGTGGAAATTTGGTTGAAATGAGACAAGGAGTCCAAAAGGACCTCATGCTGACCACACTAGCATCTCAGCTAAATGACTTGGCCCAGAAAATCTCAGAGGTGGAAGTCCAATGCAACAACAAGGGGAGGTATATACCCCCTCATGAGCGGAGGATGTCTTGAGATAGGGGAAAAATCGTGTTGAGGACACACTTCAAATCATTCTCCAAAAGATCACTGATCAAGATCGAGTGTTGGAAGAGATGAAGGAGAGTATTGAAGTGTTGAATCAAATGATTTGATGTCACAATCCATCTAATCATGTCACTGCTGAGTTTTTCAGTGCCTCATCTTCACCCAAATGACATATTGGGGTCACTTAGTTACACTAGGGCCAACCCCAATAACGGAAAATGAGAAAGGACTTGCGTCGTGCCACGACGTTAACTAATGTGCTTGTTGGGAGGCAACCCAAGGTGATGTCGCTATAAGTTATTCTGTTTGAATAATGGTGTGCTGATTTTGTAGGTTAAAGGGAGAAAGATGTTGAAAAGTGTAAGTTGGTGAGCCAAGGATCCAGTTGGCATATCGCCAAACCTATCGGCGATTATGATTTAATCCGCCGTTGTGACCCCAAAATAAGGGATGTCCTGTAAAACTCAGTGAGATGAGTATACGTTTGGCGCATCACCGAGTTTATCGATGACAAGACTAATGTCGCCGAATGGCTGAGAACTGAACGGTTATATAAAGGTAAAATGTCAAATTTTTGAATCTCTCACTTTCCCTCATTTCAAACTCCTCAAAATCACACCAAAGGTACTTTTTCCTAGATTTTTGCCTTCCATTAGTATTTTAGTCGGTGAGTAGTGTTTGGGGTTGGATATCTTTGCTACCTAGCATTTCAAAAATCAATTTGATTAGCATCAAAGGTTAGTCTCTAAAACTCTGAACTTATTTTTGATAATTTTGCACGCTCTTGAAATTTTAGTACCAGGATGATGTATGCTGAGCCTCTCTGATAGAAATAGGGTGTTGTGATGCTATTGTTAATTCAAAATTTTTGTCTGAAATGCTTTAATAGTCGATTGCCTTAGTATTTGTGCTTTGTTTTGAATGAACTTGAAGTGGCTGTTGCGTAATCATTGTTAGGTTGGTCATGCTAAATAACGAAATTGAAGTGGCCCATATTTGTGCTAAATAACGAAAAGTGCTCAATGAAGGAATGGATGACAACATTCCTAAGGGTAATCTTAGTTAAATGGCCAAATTTGGAAAAATCGGAAGAAGTCTGAGTATTTCGGGGTGATGGAAAGTATGGGTCTTGTGTAAATTTCGTGTATGAATACTTTGATTTCGTTTCCAGGGATTGTAAGGTCGATTCTAAGAAGTGGGTTGAAATATAGGCACGTTGAATCATTCGGCGAGCTGGGTCGTGCTCGCCAAATGTCTCGGTGGTTTGCCTACTGGTCTTAGATCACCCTTCATTCATGTCCATAGTGCTGAGAGATTTATAAATTTTGGCGGACACATTCATGGTCACCTAAAGTAGTCGGCGACTCACCGATAGGACTTTAGACCGTCTTTTGCATGCCCCCGGTTGCCTTCTTTCATTGTATCTTTTGGCGGACAATCTTGTCATCCCCGAAAGTAGTCGGCATCTCACCAAATAGACTTTTTCATCACTACTTTGCCTAGATTTCAAGCTAATTCCTTCGGTGAGTTTGACCTAGATCGCCAAAGAGATTTGGCGATTCGCCGATTGGATCATCGAGTCCTTCAGCAATAAGATTCTATGTGTTTGAGTTGAGTTTCGCCTAATCTCTTGATATTTTGCAGATATGGTACGCAAAAACTTAAATGAGCCACCTCAGAAAAAGGAAAAGGGTATTACAATCAATGAAGGAGGATCATGTCCTTCACAGAAAAGAAACCAAGATCTCCCATCGGGAGATTAAGGCAAACGAAAGAAGCATATCGCTGGAAAAGGGTTAGCTATTTAGGCAAATTTTTCTGAGCCGAAAGATGAACAACCCTATATTCACCGATAGAATAGGCTTAGGGATAGACCTCAATCAACACCTATCAGAGTTACATCAGTTGCAAATCCTTCGCATTCCGAATCAGTGCCAAACCCGACACCACCTTCAGTGGCCCATGCACTCCCCGTAGCTCCACCTCCACCCAGATTGCTGAACAAATTGATAGGCGATGGTTTACGAACCATTCTAGAAGAAAAGTTACTATCTGTGGAGGGTTTGGAAGGTAAGAATGCTGAGGTGCTTGACACACTAAAGTATCATGAGTTCGAACAATTCACTAGGCCACGGGGACATTACATCCCTTCATGGGTTTGGGAATTCTACTTAGCCTATGGGGAGTTGGTCCCCAAAAATAAGAAAAAGGATAGTGAGTTTCGACAGGTGAAGTTAGTTATGGTTAGAGGCAAGGAGGTAGAGTGTCACAGTGAGCATATTAATGCTGTACTAGGTTGACCATTGCACTCGGTACTGCCCTACCAGGGTTTGCCTATTATTTTGTCCCTGGATGATTTGAAGGGTTGCTTCATCAACACTATCATGTCATCCCAAAACTAGTCCATTCTACATCATCCTAAGGCGGCTTGCCTTGGTTCTATCATGGCCAGGAGGCGGATCGACCTGGGACTGCTGGTTTCATAGGATATGGATATGAGAGACAAACAGACACATACATCTCTGCCTTTTCCTGTTCTAATCACCGAGTTATGTCAGCGTGCCAGAGTATCCTGAGACCCTGCCAGTGATATAGAGGTCACCCCATCTTCTTCCATATATATCCGACGTATAGAGGCTGAGTTCACACGAGAGGAGGTTGACAGGAGGAGAGCAGCCCCAGCCGATAATTCTCCAGAGGTCGATGTTGACTCATTGCCAGTAGAGGCATCCTCATCTACTCTGGCTTTGGAGCCTTCAGGTATACCCGCTCCTTCTTCCCCTTCACATACTCCAGGTCCATTCTCTTCCTCCCAGCCTACTAGGATCACTCAGGCCATGATCCTGAAGATAGGGTAGTTGGCCTATTCAGCTGATGTGAGAGCTACCCTACTGGAAAAGCCCATTCCAAGAATGATCAAAAGGGCCATACTAGCAGCACTTACCCCATTTCAGACCGCTGTTGATGCCCTGACAGAGAGAGTCATTGCTTGCGAGAGCAGACAAGGAGAAGACTCTGATTTGGCAGCTTTAAAAGCCGAGATTGTGATTTTGAAGAAGGACGTAGACTACCTTAAGTCTACTGTCTTCACTTCACTAAAGATAAGGAAGATGATAAGGATGCTCCTGAGACTACCGGAGATGTGCAGGGGGATGGTGCAACACATGCAGAGTCTGATGCAGAGACCGATAAGGAGTTGATATCAATGGATGCTGAGGAGACACATGAGAGCAGAGATAGGGCATATTCAGAGACTTGCCAGATCTTATAGAGACGGTTGTGCAACTGGTGATCCAGAAAATGCCGGCTGAGACGTCCACAACAGCTCCTAGCAGATCTGGCACATCTATTCAGTCTGAGACTACTCTGGGTATTGATGCCCATATACAGACGACTCCATCAGCCACTGAGACCCCGACAGAGAGAGAGACAGCATAGACAAGACCTTTCTTCACCCCCTCTTTGTCTTTCTTTACTTTGCCTTTTGGATTCTGTATTATTTGCATTTGAGGACAAACGCTCTTATTTGTGGTGAAGTGAGGTCTGATGTTTATCGTGACCAACGACACTATCCTACGGTATGAGTGTCTACGATCGTAGATAATATAGTAACCCAACCAAGGGTTGGGGTCGTGTCCCAAGGGAGCGGTTTTGAGAATTGATAGAAAAATAGAATTACATTCTAACTAGTCGTAGCTAAAGATATTAACGAACAAAAACGTAGTAAATAAAAGGGGGTGACACGAAGTGTCAAATATCAAATGGGGGTTTTGTAACAAGTGATAAAACAACAAAATAAACAAGAAAATCAAGTATGGGGAAAGATTCTTGGGATGTGACCGCATTATAAGTTGAGATAAATTGTTAGGTACGTTCTTTCGATAGGAAATTTGCAAAATAATAGTGACTAGGCTAAGCTTTAAATGGAAATAAGTTCCCTCTTAGGCAACTTACCCCGTTTCAAATGCGTTCCTCTCGAATACCCATTTGCCGCATGAAGACTAGCCTACGCCTTACCCCACTCATTCTCTCGAGCTGAGTGTTAGGATATGGGACTAGGGCTCACCCTCTCGGGCTGAACCTCATGTCGACCCACTCCTTAGGCCATCAGTCTAGTGGTTTTAGTTTTGCGACCTCCCTCACGGGCAAGCCGAAAACACATGGGTGGCATTGTATTTGCAACTACAAACCCTTTAGATTAAACCACAACCACTAGGTAAAATCACCATTAAAATACATCAAACCTATCAACAAGCAAGACCCAACAAGAATATCAACCCATATTTGCTAAATCACACCCCAAGAATGGGGGTTTTTTAGCCACACATCAAGAAATAAGAAATTATACCTAACATGATAATGAAATCAACTAGGTATAAGAAATTAAATCTTGAATTAAGCTATGGAAGAAGTATAAAGAAGACCCACTTCCAACTTGGTGAAGATGAACTCCTTTCTTCAAGTTTCCACAAAACCCTCTCCAAACTTGAGAGAAAAATATTGAAAAATACTATAGAATAATAATATTTTTACTCTAAAATGTTCCACTCAAAATTGTTCTCTTTTTTAAGACTACAATTCTAACTAGTATTTATAGTTTTCACAGATTGTGCTACGGAGGATTGTTCGGCGACATTAGTCGAGATCGCCGATGAACTCGGCGATCCGCCTTTTGGTCAGCTCATCACCTTCAGTGTCTTCCCTTTAGCGTCCTTGCATTCTTGATCATTGGGCGGTACAGTACTGCTTCACGGAATTGATCGGTGACTCGCCGAATGCTACTTTCCTCGCCTTTTGATCCACTTTCTTCAAGGCTTCGCGTACTGGAATGAAGGGTGGTTCATGTCTTTTGGCGACTCGCCAAGTTGAACTCGGCGATCTGTAGGATTCCATTTCTTGTTCTTTTCAGCCGTATTTGCTCCGTTTTGCGCCTAAGTGTTCATGCTCCCACTAAAATTTCAAATACCTGAAACTTCAGCATTTTAATCAGGTATTGAGATAAAACAAGCATTCAAGGACACTATTTCCATTAAAATAAAATCCTAAATGAGTCCAATTTGTGGACTCATCAACACCCCTAACTTAAACTTTTGCTTGTCCTCAAGAAAACTCAAGTTCAGCCGTTCAAAAAGGGTGCCTCAAACAGTGCTACACAAGACTAAATCATGAATACGCACAACAAGACTCAATTCACTTATGCAAGGATCAATTGTGTACTCAAAGATTCAAATTGTGACACACCATCACCAAAGATTCTCATGCTCGCAATACTTGCTACTTATGCAAGTTCAAGCTCAATAAAAGTATTTAAATGCCCTCGCACAAAGAATGATTCCATATTCACACACAGATATGAGTCAATTTAAGATCAGGAATCAGATACAACGCTCACACTCAAAAAGAGGAACACAATGCATGTTTTCACCCATAGGTTTGCCCTTATTTTCCAATTGACTTTCGATCCAGCTTACTTAGGATCAAAAAGGTCTTTCTAAGGCTTGTAACGGGGCTGAGTGCAAAGGTATGTTAATTTAGGCTTAGTGACTTTTTCCTCGTGAGATGTGGTATTCTGAAAGCATTCCCTTTTTTTCCTTTATCACTTTTTTTTCTAGTGCTTTTAAGTTATCCTTTTATTCACTCACCATGAGTTGCTTGGAACCCCAATATCCTTTTTACTTTATTCCACAGATTTCTTTTTCAATTTTTTTTGGGGGCTCCATTGTTCTGTAACATGGGTAAAGGGGGATTTCTTCTAGCACTTCTTGACTTCTCCTTTTCCTTTTCACCACACACCCAACTTAGGCTTTTGTCCTATGTTGGCTATTCACTAAACCACAAATCAAGAGGATTATAGGTAGCGGATTAAGTAAGGTCTAGCGTTTATCAAGGTTCTTCCAAAGAAAGTTAAGGCTCAAAGGTGTTCAAAAGAGTTTCACACGCTCACAAGTAGGTCACAAAAAAGAGGTATATGTCAAATTGGCTCACACTCTTTAAAATTGCCTAAGATCATCTCAAGAGTACACCTTTCTAAATCAATCAGACGAACATGGAAAATTCTAGGTTTATTCATGCATGGTTCAAAGTAAGCTAATCACACAAGGCATCGATACTTCAGTCAAGCAAGACTACACACGTTTGCTAGTGTGCAACGGTCATCACAAGAGAATCAATTTGATAAATGGCTAGTCACAACGAGATGCAAAGAGTGCACATATTGTCTATGTAACTTCATTTGGCCTCGTCGTAGCTGTGCATTCATGTTTGTTCAAATGAGAGCACTATTCAAGCCATCGGTATAGATCAAAACCGAGACTTAACTTTGCAAAAGAACAACCACTTTCAATACAACAGGAGCCATAAGCTCAAGCATCCACAAAAAAGCAGTATTTAAAACACAAATTAAAATAGACAGCCCAAATATCCAAATAACACAGAAAGGTGGGCCTCACCCCACTACAAATAAAAGCATTTGTCCTCAAATGGAAATAACAACAAATCCAAAAGGTAGAGTAAAGAAAGACAGAGAGGGAGATAAAGAGGTGATCCTGGCTACTTGATCAACTAATCTGTCTGGGTTTCAATGCTGGGGGTAACTTCCAGAAGGACCGGCGCCATTGAATCCAGTGGCAGGAGATTATGCCAAGGAAGCCTACACATCAACATCTATAATGATTTCCTCAGTCTCTGCTATATCGTCTGCTACAGCTCCTTCGAACATCTCTTCATCAGTCTCTGTTTATGCTTCAGGATCTTCTGTCTGCTCTGCTCTATCCCCATATCCATTAGTAGTCTGAGGCCTCTCAGGCATTGCTGGAATTTCCACTGTTCCAAAGACCCTGGACATATCGATGGCCTTCAAGTGGTTCACATCTTTTTGTAGTACATCAATGGCCACTTTTAGAGCTATTATCTTACTAGTAGGCCCTTGATTGTGCTCACACACTGCTATTCTAGCTGCTAGGGCATCAATGGTAGTGTTCAGGGGTGTCACAACATCAGTTAGAGCCTTTTGGATCATGCCTGGAACATATGCTTCTAAACAAGCAGCTTGACGATCGGTAGACAGTGCCATTTGTTCCATCCGGATTAGGGAAGCGTGGGTTAGTGGGGGTCTGGAAATAGTAGCAGAGGAACCTGGAGTGTCAGTGGAAGTAGCAGTTGTAATGGATATACCTGAAGGTCCAAGAGCTGGAGTGAGCAGAACTGCTTCTGTAGGTGTAGATCTAGCGGTCGCCACTTCATTCTGCTTCTTTTTTGCTTGATCCTTGAGATATTCGGCTGCGATCTTTTGGATGTTGGTAGAGGCTATGGGCATCACTTCTACATCCTCCTTGCAATTCAGAGGTACTCGGGCATTTCTGCACAATGCAGTGATTAGTACCAGAAAATTGAGAGATGTCTGGCTTTGCTTTGCACGCATATGGATTTAAGAAGCAATGATAGTTCCCAGATTGATCTTAGTTTTCTCTATGATGCATCTAAGAAAGGCTGCTTTAGCGAGGTGAAATATTGATTCATTTTCTGACGGCATGACAGAACTGCTGATAAACCCAAACTAGTATCTTGCAGCTAAGTTCAAATCTTTCTTTTCAATTGGGGTTCCTTCTGCTAGCCATTTCGGAGTGTTATCATCTGAGATTAGTGGGGCCAACCACTATTTCATTGCATCCAGTTGCTTTGTTCTGATTAGGTGCTGACAGTGATCATCAAACTTAGTGGACATGCCTAAGGCTATGTTGATAGCCTCATTGTCACACTCTACTTTCCTTCCTCTGATAACCATGTAGTCAACTGCTTTGAAAGATACAACTATTCTCGTTCGTTGAGGTACCAATGCACTGTATGCACTATAAAACTCTCTAACCCAGCTTGGTGTATAAGAGCCACGTGATTTTGTGAAAACTTGAAATTTGTGATATTTCAGGCACTCCATTATCTCAGGATACCTATCAATCACTCAATTTATGGACAACTGTTTCTCTTCAATGATCGTTCTTGATCTATTAGACTTTAATCTATTCGATGATCTAGGTGGGGGACTTGTACTAGAGGTGCCAGTACAATTGCCTGTTCTGAAGCTGGAGGAGTTTGAGCGGTGGATCGAGGATTTCTGATCTGCGATGGGTCATTAATCTGTTTGGATCGTCACTCTTTCCTCCGTGCTTCTCTCAATTCATCTTCGCCTGAACTCATACGCTCACTATCATATGTTGTTGGGTCGTTGGTGTAAAAACCAGCGCTATCGGAGTTTGCATCTGATAGCTCAACAGTTTTATCCTTGCCCTTGCCTTTTCTGCTAGTGTTAAAACATTGTGCAACCTTGCTTTTGGATGCAGCTGCATCCTCGTTGATTGTTATCCCTTTTTTCTTGCTTTGGGTTGGCTTGCTGCTTCCTGTAACTTTGAGTCTGGCCATGTCTGCAATCAATCAGGATTAAGTTAGAGAATAAAATAAAAATTTAAACCAGTGGTACAAACTTTTAGTGGTAGACAGATTCGCTGAACTCGTAGACAAATCGCCAAACCTCTTTGGCGACTTGGGTCGAGCTCGCCTAAGATCCTATCCTAAAGGCCTTCACTAGTCGGTGATGAGAAATTTCCATCTGCGAATCGCCGACTACTTTCAACGATCAAGGGTTTGTTCGCAGAAAGTTACAGTGCAATGAAGATTCAGGAGTGCAGACTGAGGGCGATCTAAGCAATTTTTAGGCGAACCACCTAGTTGTTTGACGAATCCGACCCAGTTCGCTAAACAACCTAACGTGCCTTTCTCTAATTCGAATTCGACCTTGCAAACTCCCAAAATACAATTTATAGTTTCACTAGTGAGATTAGAATAAGACCCATGACATTCATCCACCCAAAACTCAAATCATTTCATGCACAGGCAAAAAGGGATTTCAAAAATCGAGATCAATTAGGAATGATTCTCAGATCAAATTTGGCATTTAGACAAGATGGGTTTATCAGAGAAAGGCCTAGCACATGTCAACCCAATCAGTTATAATTTAATAAGAGAACAAAATTTTAGTAGTTTCGGGATTTGGGAGAAACCAACCTTTTATGATGCTTGAACTGTGTTGAAATGCTAGGAAGCAATGTCATCGCACGCTTTAGCACTAATCGACAACTAAAATACCACGAGTGTAGAGATAATGAAAATTACTTACTAGGTGCGTTTCTTGATAGTAGAAATTGAGTAGAAAATGAACATTTTTCCATTTTTGAAACTATTGGCCTTTAAAAACTATCTAGTTATTGCTCATTCAGCGATATTAGTTTGTATCGCTGAATGATTCAGCGTTACGCCAAGTGATTGCCCTCACCGCCAATTGTTACAGACTGTAGCTTGGATCTTGAGTCTGTCGGCGGCCTAGATCGAAGTCGCTGAATAGTTTGGTTACTCGCCGAATGGGACTATCAATTACCAATCCATAATTTTCATTCATTCTCCACGTTTCCTCCTACGAAATTAATACACCATTATTTCTAGAATAAAACTAAAGCTTGTAAAGGTTTTGGGTTGCCTCCCAAACAATGCCTTAGTTAACGTCGTGGCACGACGCAAGTCATCACTCAAACTTCATTTTTGGGGTTAGCTGTCACGACCCGGGATCACCCCCTAGTCGTAACCGGCGTACTCGACCTCGAAGAGGTCTAATACAAGCCCTTAGCATTCATCACATTAGATATGTAAAATAGTGCGGAATTAAAAACTCTTTAAATAAAATCCCATAAGACTCAAAGGTCATTTTTAAAAACATCATTCAAAAGTACACAAGCGGAATACTAAGTCTCTTAGCCATCTTAGACATAAACGTAAAAACATACTAGGGACACGGCCCTTTACAATCAAAAGAAGTCTATTAAGTCTATTACAAGAACCTTATCATAAAACTAGAATAGAAACTTGTCCTCGACATATCACATACCACAAGATCTTGGAAGAACTTCAAGTTCCAAGCTTACTATAGAACCCGCTTACTTTCCGGAACCTACACTTGTAGAAAATAGAGAAATATGGAATTAGTACAATTAAGTACTAAGTATGATGACCATGCAAAACATGCTTAAAAAGGGACATTTTAGTTAGAAACCATGCATTATGCCACCTTTTTGAAATATCATGAACAATAGCATAAAAGACATATAAGACAAGCATAACATCAAGTAAGTCATAATATCACCTTTAAACAATATCAACATGAAAACCCTTACCTTGGACCTTCACCTCAAGAAACCCTTATGCTATACCTCGTGCAATGTATGGATGACGTCCCATACCACCATCCATACTAAGGCACCACATTTAGGTCACTTAAAGTAACTTATCATTCCTTTCTTTCACCTTTGCACAATATTCATACATAAGAGGTATATCATTAATTAAGACATGACAAGGGAAATAACTCGTAATATAACCCAAGTATAACATGCATAACATATTAAGCATTTAAGAGCCAACATTCTTTAATAACCTCATTTAGGGTACATTCATGTCACAGTCATTAGGATTTAGAGAAACTCACTATGACCCTCTCCAAGCCTACTCGTGCAATGTATAGGTAGCATCCCATACTACTACCTACACTTTGTAGAACCTGTCAAGAAACCATAATGAAATCTCACATGATGGGAAGTAAGCGTTTAACCGACATAGACCATGAGAGCTTGTCATGGAATCCGGTGTCATGAGTCCCCACACCGAAAAGAGGTGGTCTACTTGCCTAAGGAAGACCGGTATATATAGCTTAATGGATCCACTAGCTTCCTATGCGGGCACATAGTTTATGGGATAAGGTAGACGATCATTGAAACTCATGCCTAACTGTCGGGGGAGTTTCCATCTAACCAAATCCGCTCGGTGCTTAGCCTACATTCCCATAGAATAGTTCATTACTTTGACATCATCACACATGAAAGGGTGCCATAAGCCTACCGATTCAAGGTACATTATTTAACACATGAAAGGGTGCCATAAGCCTACCGATTCAAGGTACATTTAGGAAAGCTCATTAACTCCTCTTGAAAGGGTGCCATAAGCCTACCGATTCAAGTCTCATCATTAACCTTTATGGAAAGGTGCCATAGGCCTACCGAATCCAAGGTTCATTACTTATCATTAATGGAAGGGTGCCATAAGCCTACCGATCCAAGGTTCATTATAAGCATGTGTGGAAGGGTGTCATTAGCCTACCGATCCAAGGATTCAACAATCAACAATATAATCATTTATACAAGAAAAGGATGCATAAGCCCTACCAATTCAAGGTATACTTTACATTGAAGAATCCTTCATATTCTTTCATCAACATTCATGAGTGTCAAATTGAGAAATAATCTTTCAATAGTAACACATTTACATTCATAACATGATCACATTATCTTCATTGAACTCTCATTCATACAATGTCATGATAACACTTCAATTTCTTATACTATGCCTTCAAGGCCATGGTCACAATATAACAAACAAGTAAACAATTCTAATTCAACATTAGCTCCTCATGTCTTGCCTTTAAGGCCATGGTCACAATACATTCCATAATTAAACACCTCCACCATAAGTGGATCAAACCAAGCAAGAACAATTTTATCCCTAATATGAGATTAAGCCAACTTACCATCCTCCAAAGCCATAATAACCATTACTCAATTCCCAACAATTCTATCACCACAAGGTGATTCACCCATAATTTGCCCATAAGGCCAAAATCCTCAATTCATCCATATACCAACAATTCATCAACATTAAATCATAGGCATTAAACCCACTTCATAAGCAAATTCAAGTCTTTTAATGAAAACATGGGTTCTTGGAGAAGTTTCACATAAAATCATCTTAAAATCATAAATACAACTTTAATTCACCAATATAATGACTTTGAAAACATTTTACCCATGAACCCATAACTAGAATAGAAAATAGAAGTTTTGTTCTTTGAAGACTTTTGAAACCCTTTTTAATGGACTCCTTGAAGGAAAGATAATCAAGGATCAAGGGTCACCATACCTTTGCTAAGATTCCCCAAGAAAATTGATGAAGACACCACCTTCAAACCAAGCCATAGCTCCAAGTTCTTGACTCTCTTAAATGGAGGGTTGTAGAGAGGAAAATGTTTTTAGGGATGGGAATTGGATTATGGTATATAGGAAATAATATAAGTCCTTTTAAAAAAAATGGTCCAACACTTTAGAAAAAATCAGGCGGGTGAACAGTAAATGAACAGTAAATCGGCTACTGGAATTTGCCTTTTTCTGCCGGACAGATTTTACGAAAATGGGCATAACTTCTTCGTCCGAACTCCGAATGAGGTGAAACGAAGTGCGTTAGGTAGCTAACTCAAAGGGCTTTCCATGGATATATAATTTGCCACCTAAATAATTTGTGTGCTAGGAGATATGACCCTCCAAAGTAGACCCTCGAAAAAGGCTTCACTTTGAAATTTCGGATTTTGATACGGTTGCTCTAAAATTTGGGTTAGACCCATTTCCCACTCAATTTGACCCCCTAAACAAGAATATGAAGTCGGATTTTCGAAAAACGAAACGGATCTTTTTATATACACTAAACAAGTTTCCGGTAACTTCCGAAGCACATTTTTAAGAACTTTTTGGGTCAAATTCAAATATAATCATTTCATTAAGTTCTCGACTCCAAACACACATGTGAGGCTCTAGTTTCACTCTATCATTTTCCGAGTCGTTACATTAGCCATGGTATTACTAGGCAACCCCCTATTTTGTTGCGGGTGGAGATCGTGCGACGCATAGCCCATGAGGTTCTTAAGCAGCTGGACAGCTCTGGAAGGAGACCAAATCATCTGCTTCGTTCCTTCAATGTCTTCCTTCATTCCTTTCAGCTCTCTATCTTGCTCAGTCACCTTGTGGATCCGTTCACCCTCCAATTGCTTGAAGGTGAGGATACGCTCCTGAAATATCATTATCTCTAATGGAAGAAACTCCATTAGCTCCTGAGCGCTGCTTCCCATACTCAGTTCCTCTGCTTACATAAAGACAAGAAAACAAAACGACACTATCCTACGATATGAGTGTCTATGATCGTCGATAATATAGTAACCCAACCAAGGGTTGGGGTCGTGTCCCAAGGGAGTGGTTTTGAGAATTGATAGAAAAATAGAATTACATTCTAACTAGTCGTAGCTAAAGATATTAATGAACAAAAACATAGTAAATAAAAGAGGGTGACAAGAAAGTGTCAAATATCAAATGGGGGTTTTGTAACAAGTGATAAAACAGTAAAATAAATAAGAAAATCAAGTATGAGGAAAGGTTCTTGGGATGTGTCCACAATATAAGTTGAGATAAATTGTTAGGTACGTGCTTTCAATAGGAAATTTGAAAATAATAGTGACTAGGCTAAGCTTTAAATGGAAATAAGTTCCCTCTCAGCCAATGTACCCCGTTTCAAATGCGTTCCTCTCAAACACCTATTTGCCGCATGAAGACCAGCCTACGCCTTACCCCACTCACTCTCTCGAGCTGAGTGTTAGGATATGGGACTAGGACTCACCCTCTCGGGCTGAACCTCATGTCGACCCACTCCTTATGCCATCAGTCTAGTGGTTTTGGTTTCGCGATCTCCCTCTCGGGCAAGCCGAAAACACATGGGTGGCATTGTATTTGCAACTACAAACCCTTTAGATTAAACCACAACCACTAGGTAAAATCACCATTAAAATACATCTAAGCTATCAGCAAGCATGACCCAACAAGAATATCAACCCATATTTGCTAAATCACACCCCAAGAATGGGGTTTTTTAGACACACATCAAGAAATAAGAAATTATACCTAACATGATAATGAAATCAACTGGGTATAAGAAATTAAACCTTGAATTAAGCTACGGAAGAAAAATAAAGAAGACCCACTTCCAACTTGGGGAAGATGAACTCCTTTCTTCAAGTCTCCACAATACCCTCTCCAAACTTGAGAGAAAAATACAGAAAAATATTGAAAAATACTATAGACTAATAATAATTTTTACTCTAAAATGTTCCACTCAAAATTGTTCTCTTTTTTTTAAGACTACCATTCTAACTAGTATTTATAGTTTTCACAAATTGTGCTATGGAGGATTGTTCGGTGACATTAGTCGAGATCGCCGATGAACTCGGCGACCCACATTTTGGTCAGCTCATCGCCTTCAGTGTCTTCCCTTTAGCATCCTCGCATTCTGGATCATTGGGCGGTATAGTACTGCTTCACGGAACTGATTGACGACTCCCCGACTGCTTCTTTCCTAGCCTTTTGATCCACTTCCTTCAAGGCTTCACGTACTGGAACGAAGGGCGGTTCATGTCATTTCGGTGACTCACCAAGTTGAACTCGGTGATCCATAGGATTCCATTTCTTGTTCTTTTCAGCCCTATTTGCTCCGTTTTGCGCCTAAGTATCCATGCTTCCACTAAAACTTCAAATACCTGAAACTTCAGTATTTTAATAAGGTATTGAGATAAAACAAGCATTCAAGGACACTATTTCCATTAAAATAAAGCCCTAAATGAGTCCATTTTATGGACTCATCAAGGCCCACCTTGTTTTTTTTGTTTTCGGATACTTGTGTTTTGGTGTACATTTGGGTTGTCTGTTTTTAACTGCTTTGCGATTGTTTGAGCTTGTGACTCCGTTTATTTTTATTTGCAAAATTATTTTGACCCTTTCTAGTTTTTTTTGGATCTTTTGCACATTTTTGCCACCCCTCGTGAGTTGATATGGCTGTTCTTTCGCAAAATTATTTTGAGTCCCAGTTTTGATCAATACCGAGGACTTGAATAGTGTTCTCAATCGAACAAACATGAATGTACGGCTACGATGAGGACAAATGAAGTTTCATAGACAATATGTAAACTCTTTGCATCTCATTGTGATTAGTCATTTATCGAATTGATTCTCTTGTAATGACCTTTGCACACAAGCGAAAGTGTGTGGTCTTGTTTGACTTAAGTTTCGATGCGATGTGTGATTAGCTTGCCTTGAACCTTGCATGAATAAACCTAGAATTTTCCCTGTTAGACTGATTGATTTATAATGTTGTGCTCTTGAAATAATTTTAGGCAACTTTAAAGAGTGTGAGCGAAATTTGACATATACCTCTTTTGTGGCCTACCCGTGAACGTGTGAAACTCTATTTGAGCACACTTTGAACCTTACCTCTCTTTGGAAGAACTTGATGAACCCTAAACCTTACTTGACCCACTACCTATAATCCTCTTGATTTGTGGTTTAGAGAATAGCCAACTTAGGCCAAAAGCCTAAGTTAGGGGTGTGGTAAAAAGGAAAAGGAGAAGTCAAGAAGTGCAAGAAAAGTCCCCTTTACCCCATGGTGTTGCAGAACAATGGAAATACCTAAAAACAAAAAATAAAATAAAAAATAATATGTGTGTGGAATAAAGTACTAAGGAAATCGGCTTTCCAAGCAATCCATGGAGGTGAATAAAAAAGATGACTTAGAAGGACTAGAAAAATAATTGATAAAGGAAAAGAAGGGAATGCCTTGAGAATACCACATCTCACGAGGAAAAAGTCACTGAGCCTAAATGACCATACCTTTGCACTCATCCCCATTACAAGCCTTAGAAAGACCTTTTTGATCTTGAGTTAGCCGAATCGAAAGTCAATTGGAAAATAAGGGCAAACCTATGGGTAAAAACATGCATTATGTTCCTCATTTTGAGTGTGAGTGTTGCATCTGATTCCAGATCTTGAATTGATTAACCTTTGTGTGTGAATATAGAATCATTCTTTATATGAGGACATTTAGATACTTCCTGTTGAGCTTGTTTGCACAAGTAGCAAGTATTGCGAGCATGAGAATCTTTGGTAATGGTGTGTCACAACTTGAATCTTTGAGTACACAATTGATCCTTGCATAAGTAAATTTGAGTCTGGTTGTGTGCATTCATGATTTAGTCTTGTGTAGCACTATTTGAGACACCTTGTTGAACAAGTGAACTTGAGTTTGCTTGAGAACAAGCAATAGTTTAAGTTGGGGGTGTTGGTGAGTCCACATATTGGACTCATTTAGGGCTTTATTTTGATATAAATAGTGTCTTCAAATGCTTATTTTGTGTCAATATCTAATGAAAACTGTTAAGTTTCAGGTATTTGAATTTTTAGTGGAAGCATGAACACTTAGGCGTAAAAAGGCAGAAAAGAACGAAGAAGCTGAAGCCTGCGCATCGCTAAGCATGCTTGGCGATTCGTCGATGGGACGCACTCTGCCCTTTGTTCCAGTACGCGAAACCTTGAAGGAGCAGGATAAAAAAGAAGATGAATGAAGTAGTCGACGTTTCACCGAATAATTCAGCGAAGCAGTACTTGGTCGCCCAATGACACAGAGTACGACGATGCTAAAGGCTAGTGCATGATGGTGACGAACTACACCAAATGGTGAATAGCTGAGTTAATCGGCGATTCCGACTAACCTCGCCGAAAGAACAGCCAGCACTATTTTCTAAAGTGTATAAATACGAAACTTGTTATTAATTTTTGGGAGTGAAACATTTATTATAATTTCCAGAATAGAATAGTACTTTTTGGGATATTTTCTCTCAAGTTTGGAGAGGGTTTTTGGGAGACTTGAAGAAAGAAGGATTTTATCTTCCCCAAGTTGGAAGTGGGTCTTTTCCATTCTTCTTCCATTTCTTAAATCAAGGTTTAATTCTTATGCCCATTTCATTTTAGTATCATTTTAGGTGTATTTTGTTATTTTTTGATGTGTGGCTAAAATCCCTCATTCTTGGGGTGTGATTTAGCAAATATGTGTTGATATTATTGTTAGGCTTTGCTTGCTGATAGGATAGATGTATTTTAATGGTGATTTCACCTAGTGGTTTTGGTTTAATTTAATGGGTTTGTACTTGTAAATACAAAACCACCCATGTGTTTTCGGCTTGCCATAAAGGGAGGTCGCGAAACCAATACCGCTAGACTAATGGCCTAAGGAGTGGGTCGACATGAGGTTCAACCTGAGAGGGTGAACCCTAGTCCCATATGCTAAAACTCAGCTCGAAAGAGTGAGTGGGGTAAGGCATAGGCTGGCCTTCATGCGGCAAATGGGTGTTTGAGAGGAACACATTTGAAACGGGGTAA
Source organism: Solanum okadae (assembly GCA_036553675.1). NCBI lineage: Eukaryota > Viridiplantae > Streptophyta > Magnoliopsida > Solanales > Solanaceae > Solanum > Solanum okadae. The sequence goes on from CM071686.1 coordinate 36,331,218, forward strand.
GTTCCCCGAGAGGGAACTTATTTCCATCTAAAGATTATCCTAGTCACTATTATCCTGAAAATTTCCTATCAAAAGCATGTACCCAACGATTTATCTCAACTTGTATTGCGGTCACACCCCAAGAAATTTTCCCCATACTTGATCTTCTTATTATATTTGTTTTTCTACTACTTGTGACAAAACCCCCATTTGATATTTGACACCTTCGTGTCAGCCCTTTTAATTTACAATGTTTTTAATCGTTAATTTCTTTAGCTACGACTAGTTTGAACTTAATTTTTTTCTACTAATTCTCAAAATCACTCCCTTGGGACACGACCCTAACCTTTGGTTGGGTTACTATATTATCGACGATTGTAGACACTCGTACTGTAGGTTAGTGTCGTTGGTCACGATAAGCATCAAAATAGTTGATGAGTCCAAAAATTGGACTCATTTAGGGCTTTATTTTGATATGAATAGTGTCCTCAAATTCTTATTTTGTCTCAATCTCTGATGAAAACTCTTAAGTTTCAGGTATTTGAAGTTTTAGTGGAAGCATGGACACTTAGGCGCAAAAAAGAACAAAAAGGTTGAAAAGAACGAAGAAGCTGAAGCCTGCGCATCGCCAAGCACGCTGGGCGATTCGCCGAAGGGACGCAATCCAACCTTTGTTCCAGTACACGTAGCCTTGAATGAGCAGGATTAAAAAGGTGATGAAAGGAGCAGTCAGCGTTTCCCTGAATAATTTTGCAAAGTAGTACTAGGTCGCCCAATGACACAGAGCACGACTATGCTGAAGGCTAGTGCAAGATGGCGATGAACTACACCAAAGGGCGAATCGCTGAGTTAATCGGCGATTCCGACTAACCTCGCCGAAAGATCTACCAACTCTAATTTCTAAAGTCTATAAATACTAAACTTGTTATTAATTTTTGGGAGTCGAACATTTATTATAATATCCAGAATAGAATAGTACTTTTTTGGGATATTTTCTCTCCAGTTTGGAGAGGGTTTTTGGGAGACTTGAAGAAAGAAGGATTTCATCTTCCCCAAGTTGGAAGTGGGTCTTCTCCATTCTTCTTCCTTTGCTTAATCAAAGTTTAATTCCTTTTACCCATTTGATTTTAGTATCATTTTAGGTGTATTTTATTATTTCTTGATGTGTGACTAAAAACCCCTATTCTTGGGGTGTGATTTAGCAAATATGTATTGATATTGTTGTTCAGTCGTGCTTGCTTATAAGATAGAAGTATTTTAGTGGTGATTTCACCTAGTGGTGGTGGTTTAATTTAATGGTTTTGTAGTTGCAAATACAAAACCACCCATGTGTTTTTGGCTTGCCCGAGAGGGAGGTCGTGAAACCAAGACTGCTAGACTGATGGCCTAAGGAGTGGGTCGACATGAGGTTCAGCCCGAGAGGGTGAGCCCTAGTCCCATATCCTAACACTTAACTCGAGAGAGTGAGTGGGGTAAGGCGTAGGCTGGCCTTCTTGCGACTAATGGGTGTCCGAGAGAAAAGCATTTGAAACGGGGTAAGTTGTTCGAGAGGGAACTTATTTCCATCTAAAGCTTAATCTAGTCACTATTATCTTGCAAATTTCCAATCGAAAGCATGTACCCAACGATTTATCTCAACTTGTATTGCGGTCACACCCCAAGAACTTGTCCCCATACTTGATCTTCTTATTATTTTTATTGTTTTTTTACTACTTGTGACACAACCCCAATTTGATATTTGACACCTTTGTGTCACCCCTTTTAATTTACAATGTTTTTAATTGTTAATGTCTTAAGGTACGACTAGTTTGAACTTAATTTTATTTTTCTACTAATTCTCAAAACCACTCCCTTGGGACACGACCCCAACCCTTGGTTGGGTTATTATATTATCGACGATCGTAGATGTTCGTACTATAGGTTAGTGTCTTTGGTCACGATAAGCATCAAAATGGCGCCGCTGCCGGGGAGTGGGGTTGTTTTAGAATTTTTAGATTAGTAGAATTTTTGTTCTTTTTAGTTGTAGTTTACTAATTTAATTTCCAGTTTTGTTTTGAGTGTTTGTGTGACACAACATGCCATATGAATGCGAACGGGGATAATAGCTGCCTAGCAGGTCACTCAGCGGGTGGTGTTTTTCATCAAGACGACATCAATGATGCTAATAGTGTTTATCACCCGGCCATGTGGGCGAGATGGGTGAAATTTGCATACCACAAGCTGAAGAAAATGTAATGTTCGAAGTCACCAGCGCAACATCCAATTCATACATTCGAGATGTTTATTTGGAGGGTTAGAGCATGAAGATCCGCACGAACATGTACGAAGCTTTGTGGAAGTGTGCACCCCTTTATCAGTCAAGAACCTATCTCAAGAATCCATACGGTGTCGCTTATTTCCATTATCATTGGCTGGGGGAGCCACTAAATGGTTGGTTGAGCGCCAAAACAACTCCATCAAATCATGGGAGGAGTTGGTTATGGTATTTCATGAAAGATTCTTTCCTCTATCAAGAATGATGAAACTGAGAGACGATATTCATAATTTCAAGCAACAGGAGGGTGAACCAATTCACGAGTCATGGACAAGGTTTAAGAGATCTTTGCGTAAGTGCCCAACGCATAGGCTGCCAGGTGAATTGCTGCTCCAATACTTTTATAGTAGTCTGGACTCGGTTAATAAAGGGATAGTTGATCAATTGGTGCAAGGAGGAATAATTTTACAATCATTTGAAGTAGCCTCATTTCTCCTAGATGGTATGACTAAAGTAAACCAGGCATGGCATACCAAAGATGATCAAGTTTCCCCATTATGTTTCCGATTACCGCAAGAACAGATTGAAAAAGAAAGGGAAAGGGACGAAAACATCAAGAAGATGTTATCTCAAATGGAAATCCTACAAGAGCACATTAAAGGGACACATGGAGTATTTTGAGTTGAGGAGGGTTCTTCTTCCGGTTACTCAAGATCGGGGGAGAATCAAGGTTGGAACTCCAGAAGATACGAGGAGGGTTTTCATCCACGCTATCAACTGCGGGGCGGGAATCAAGGTTGGAACTATTATAGGGGTGAAGAACCAAGGAAATATTGGCAGGATTGGGCTGAGCAGGATGATCAGGAGGAGGACCATACTCACTTGAGTGAAAGCCCAAAATCTAAAGGGAGTGGAAGTAGTCCTCGGATAATTGATTTGCTATCGCGCATACTCAATAAAGTTAAGGGGTCTGATGATTTGCTAAAGAGAATGAAAGATGACTTTTCATCATTGAACATTAAAGTAAATTCCCATGCTGATGCCATCAAAAGGCTGGAAGGTAAGTTGAGTCTATTATCAACTCAATTAACATCCAAAACACCAATGGACTATATTGAAAGAGAGTTGGCTGTAGTTACCTGTAGCGGTAAGGTGGCAATAGGGATATGATGGAGATGAGGATCCTTAAAAACATGAAGAGAGCCAAGATGTGGAGGAACAAGATTTACCTATTCGACAAAGCCTTACTAAAGAACCACATGAGGAAGCAGAGCAACAAGTTCACGTTCCAAAAGTCATGCACCCTTTACCCAAGATACCTCCACCATTTCCCCAACGATTGAAAAAGAAGAATGAAGATGAGAAGTTTAAATTTTTTTGTCAGTATTCAAGAGCTTATGAATTAACATTCCTCTGGTAGAAGCATTGTTGGAAATGCCGGGATATGCCAAATTAATGAAATAACTTGTTACAAAGAAAAGGAGCTTGGACTATGAAACAATTGAGGTGCCCCATAGTTGGAGTGCAATTATGACAAATGATTCAATCATTAAGAGAGAAGATCCTGGGGCGTTCATAATCCCTTGCACATTGGCATGCTCCAATTCGCTAAAGCCTAGTGCGATTTAGGAGCAATCATCAACTTGATGCCCTATGAAATATACAAACAACTTGGTTTGGGGGAACCAAAGGCAACCACAATGAGACTCCTTATGGCTGATCGATCAATCAAGCACCCAGTGGGGATACTCTATGAAATATTGGTAAAAGTGGACCAGTTCATCTTTCTAGCTAATTTTGTGATTCTAGATTGTGAAATCGATGCTGAAATCCCCATTATTTTGGGAAGGCCATTCTTAGCTACCGGGAGAGCTTTGGTGGATGTTGAAACCGGGAAATTGAAGTTTCGTGTGAACGATGATGAGGTGACCTTTAATATCTGTAAATCCATGAAGCAACCAAGTAATATCCATGTGGTGTCTACTGAGGATGTGATAGATGATGCAGTGGAAAGTGTGAGTCATTTAATGCGCAAGAATGAACCCCTTGAATCTGTACTTGCCAATTATGATAAATTCAAAGTTCAGGGTTACGAGGAAGTGGTAACTGCTTTATCAAGATTAGGAGCATATTCAAGGAATCCAATCAAGTTGGATATCGACCTGAAAAATAGAGAAAGTCCCCCTACAAAGCCATCGACAGAAGAACCACCAAATAAGGAGTTAAAAGCCCTACCTTCTCATCTCAATTATGCCTTCTTAGGAGCCAATAATACTTTGCCAGTAATTATCGCTACCAATTTGCTTGAAAAATAGGTCAAATTGCTCATTGAAGTACTGCGGAAGTATATAAAAGCTATTGGATGGACAATAGTCGATATAGGAGGAATTCCTCCTAGCATCTGTAGTCACAAGATTCGGCTCGACAGTGAATGTAAGCCTGTGTGGAACATCAACGGAGATTGAACCCTCCAATGTAAGAGGTGGTAAAAAAGGAGATCATCAAGTGGCTAGATGCGGGAGTGATCTACCCTATTGCAGATAGTAAGTGGGTAAGTCCGGTGCAATGTGTATCGAAAAAGGGGGGTATAACCGTAGTCCCAAATACAAAAGGAGAACTTGTGCCAACAAGACCAGTGACTGGGTGGAGAGTATGCATGGACTACCGAAAGCTTAACTCATGGACTGAGAAAGATAATTTTCCAATGCCTTTTATGGATCAGGTGCTTGATCGGTTATTAGAAAGAGGGCGGTATTGTTTTCTGGATGGGTACTCCGGTTACAATCAAATCTCTATTGCACCGGAAGATCAAGAGAAAACCACTTTTACTTGCCCTTATGGAACATTCACATTCGAAAGGATTCCATTCGGGCTATGTAATGCCCCAACAACATTTCAGCGTTACATGCTGTCTATTTTTACAGATATGGTCGAAGACTCTATGGAGGTGTTCATGGACGACTTCTCAGTCGTAGGGGATACATTCGAAGAGTGCTTGACTCACTTAGGATGGGTACTCCAAAGATGCGTGGAAACGAATCTGGTTTTGAATTGGGAGAAATGTCACTTTATGGTAAAAGAAGGTATTGTTCTTGGGCATAAGGTGTCACAAAAGGGGCTGGAAGTTGACAAAGCAATAATTGAGGTCATTGAGAAATTACCCCCGCCGATTTCAGTAAAGGGTGTTCGCAACTTCTTGGGACATGCAGGATTTTACAGAAGGTTCATTAAAGACTTCTCAAAGATCGCACTCCCATTATGCAAACTCTTAGAGAGGGAAGTGAAATTCCACTTTAATGATGCTTGTGTGGCTGCATTTTAGTATTTGATAGAGAAACTAATATCCACTCCGATTATCATTAGTCCTAATTGGTCCGAATCTTTTGAGCTAATGTGTGATGCTAGTGGTATGGCACTGGGGGTTGTCTTGGGGCAAAAGCACAACAAACTGTTTCACCCAATCTACTATGGAAGCAAGACTCTAAATAGTGCCCAACAAAATTATATGGTCACCAAACAAGAGTTGCTTGCAGTAGTCTATGCATTTGAAAAATTCACGCCATACTTGCTGGGCAACAAAGTAATCGTACACACTGATCATAATGCACTCTGGTACTTGATGGCAAAGAAAGATGCAAAACCACGATTGATTAGGTGGGTACTACTATTACAAGAATTTGATTTCGAGGTAAAAGATCGAAAAGGATGCAAAAATCAAGTGGCTGATTATTTATCAAGGCTGGAAGCAAGGGCGAATGTTGAGCATGAGGTTGACATAGACGATTCTTTCCCCGATGAACGGGTGTTTGCAATATCCCTCAAGCGTACGCCATGGTTTGCAGATTTTGCAAATTACATTGTGTGTGGGATGATGCTGGATGAGTTGACCTTTTACCAACAGAAAAGATTCCTGTTCGATGTTAAAAAGTACTTTTGGGACGAACCATACTTTTTCCGAGAGTGTGCTGATCATGTCATTAGAAGGTGTGTTCCGGAAAAAGAAGCAGTAGAAATTCTCCATGCTTGCCATACATCTCTAGTAGGAGGACACCATGGTGGTGTTTGCATCGCCGCTAAAGTTCTCTAGAGTGGATACTACTGGCCGTCACACTACAAGGATGCACATGAGTTTGTAAAGAAATGCTCTAAATGTCAACAACAAGGCGGAGTGTCTAGAAGACACGAATTACCTCTCACTCCTATTTTAGAGGTCTAGGTATTCGATGTATGGGCTGTAGATTATGTTTCCAAATGGGTTGAAGCCATTGCACTTCCAAACAACGAAGGAAAAACGTTGTCCAATTTCTGAAATGCTATATCTTCGTAAGATTTGGCACTCCGAGAGCTATCATTAGCGATGGGGGATCCCACTTTTGCAATAAGTGGTTCTTAATGGCACTGAGTAAATATGGTCTGAAACACAAAGTGGCAACCCCTTATCATCCCCAAACAAGTGGCCAAATCAAAGTGTCGAATCGGGAAATCAAATGCATCTTGGCAAAGACAGTAAATGTCAATAGAACTGACTGGTCTAGGAAACTCGATGATGCACTATGGGCATATAGGACTGTTTATAAAACACCTATTGGTATATCTCCATATCAGTTGGTTTATGGTAAGGCTTGTCATTTGCCCGTCAAGTTAGAACACAAGGCACTGTGGGCATTGAAAGCTTTAAATTTGGACTGGTAAAAAACTTCAAAGGAGAAAGTGGAGTAGCTGAACGAATTGGATGAATTTAGAATTAGATCATATGAAAGTTCAGCCATCTATAAAGAGAAGATGAAGAAATGGCATGATGCTTGGATACTCAAGCGGGACTTCGAGGTAGGATATTGGGTTTTGCTATACAACTCGCGATGTAGACTCTTTCCCGGAAAGCTCAAAACCAAATGGTCTGCACCGTTTAGAGTAACGCGAGTGTTCATCAATGGTGCCATAGAAATTGAAGATCAGGAAGGACCTCCATTTACAGTGAACGAGCAACGTCTGAAATTGTATCTGGGGATTGTCAAGAGATTTCATTGGTCGAAGTGGTATATCTGGAAGACGCTTGAAGGCGTTGCTGCGTCGTGCAGCGATGTTAACTAAGGCACTGTTTGGGAGGCAACCCAAATTCTGTTTAATTGCTTTATTTTTATTATTATCAGTACTTATTTCCTGGTAATAGAATGGTATGTTGTTTGTGAAGGTGAAAGTACGTGAGGTGTTTGAAAAAGTGAAGGATGGCAAACAATAGATCCTGTCGGCGAGTCGCCGAAGGGGTTGGCGAATCCGACTTTATCCGCCGTTTGACTCAAGACCTCGTCAACATTGAAGTCTGTAAAACTCGGTGAGATTTGGAGATTATTTGTGAATCGCCAACCATTTCGGCGATCACGATGAAAACCACCGTTTGGACCTTCCCAATGACTGAAGATTCTGTAAAACTTGGCGAAACAAGTAAATGCTCGACGACACACCAACTGATCCGGCGATTCAGACAGATATCGTCGAGTACGCAGAAATTGGATGACACTTGAGTAAAGCTGAAACAAGGTGGCTGTGAAGCATTCGAGAAAGTGGTTTGACAATAGGTGTGTTGGGTTGTTTAACGATGTTGTCGAAAGCTTGCTGAATTACTCAACGACTTGCTTAACGTGCCCACCTCACCATCTTTTTAATGCTAAAATGGTAGAAGGTCTACACAGAAAAGTCACAGAAGAACCATGCCACCCTGACAAATGGAACAACCGCATAACCAGGATCACTTCTTTACCTCTATATTTGTCTTACTTATTTTTAGTGTTGGGTGCTTTTATTCGCATTTGAGGACAACTGCTTTTATTTGTGGTAGGGCGAGGCCCACCTTTTGTGTGCTATTTGTGTTCATTCTTTGTATATATATTTGGGTTGTTCTGTTTAAAATTGTTGCTACACTGCTTTTCTATGGATGTTTGAGCTTGTGGCTCCGCTTATTTTTTGTTTGATAGCAAATTTTGACCATTCTGAAAGATTATTATTATTTTTCAAAAACTTTCGCCACAACTTGTGTTGAATGTGACTGTTCTTTTGCAAAAATTTGAGTCTCGGTTTCGATCAATACTGATGACTTCAATAGTGCTTACAATTGAACAAATATGAATGTACGGGTACGATGAGGCCAAATGAAGTTGCATAGACAATATGTGAACTATTTGCATCTCGTTGTGATTAGCCATTTATCGAATTGATTCTCTTGTAATGAACGTTGCACACTAGCGAAAGTGTGTAGTCTTGTTTGACTTAAGTGTCGATGTCTTGTGTGATGATCTTACCTTGAACCTTGCATGAATAAACCTAGAATTTGTCCTGTTAGTCTGATTGATTTAGAAAGGTGTGCTCTTGAAATGATCTTAGGCAACTTTAAAGAGTGTGAGCCAAATTTGACATATACCTCTTTTGTGGCCTACCCGTGAGCGTGTGAAACTCTTTTGAACACCCTTTGAGCCTTACTTTTCTTTGAAAGAACCTTGATGAACTCTAGACCTTAGTTGACCCACTACCTATAATCCTCTTGATTTGTGGTTTAGCGAATAGCCAACTTAGGACAAAAGCCTAAGTTGGGGTTGTGGTAAAAAGGAAAAGGAGAAGTCAAGAAGGGCAAGAAAAGTCCCCCTTAACCCCTGGTGTTGCAGAACAATGGAAACCCTTCGAAAAAATAAAATAAAATTTGTGGAATAAAGTACCAAGGAAATCGGGTTTCCAAGCAATCATGGAGATGAATGGATTGCTTGGAAACCCGATGTCCTTCGTACTATATTCCACAATTTATTTATTTTTGCTTTTTACGAAGGGTTTCCATTGTTCTGCAAAACGAGGGGTTAAGGGGTACTTTTCTTGCATTTCTTGACTTCTCCTTTTCCTTTTTACCACACCCCTAACTTAGGCTTTTTGCCTAAGTTGGCTGTTCGCTAAACCACAAATCAAGAGGATTATAGGTAGTGGGTCAAGTAAGGTCTAGGTTTCATCAAGGTTCTTTCAAAGAAAGGTAAGGCTCAAAGGGTGTTCAAAAGAGCTTAACACGCTCATGGGTAGGCCACAAAAGAGGTATATGTCAAATTTGGCTCACACTCTTTAAAGTTGCCTAAGATCATTTCAAGAGCACACCTTTCTAAATCAATCAGACTAACAGGACAATTTCTAGGTTTATTCATGCAAGGTTCAAGGTACGATCATCACTCAAGACATCGACACTTAAGTCAAACAAGACTACACACTTTCGCTAGTGTGCAACGTTCATTACAAGAGAATCAATTCGATAAATGGCTAATCACAACGAGATGCAAAGAATTCACATATTGTCTATGCAACTTCATTTGGCCTCATAGTAGCCGTACATTCATGTTTGTTCGATTAAGAGCACTATTCAAATCCTCGGTATTGATCGAAATCGGAACTCAAAATTTTTGCAAAAGAACAGCCACATCAACTCACGACAGGTGGCAAAAATGTGCGAAAAATTCAAAATTTTTTGGAAGGGTCAAAATCATTTTGCAAATAAAAATAAACGGAGCAAAAAGTTCAAACATCCACAGAAAGTAGATAAAACATAATTTTAAAGTAGAACAACCCAAATATATACAAAACACGAATCACAAATAGCACACACAAGTGGGCCTCACCCCACCACAAATAAAAATCATTTGTCCTCAAATGCAAATAAAATTAACCAAGATTTTGAAGTTAGCAAAGGTTAGAAAGGGAGGTAAAGAGGGGATCCTGGCTAATCAGTACCCGGAGTATCTCTCTGAAGTGAAACAATGGTCCCCCGAGTATTGTTGTTTTGGTCCTCATTGTTTGCCTCTGCCTTGGCCTCTGCAGCAAGATTAGCTGCATTCATCCGATCTATCTCATGAGCTGCTTTGAAGGCCCGTATTGCATTAACTAAACTTTGATCCCATGGAGGCACATTAGGGTCGATGGGAATTCGTCTCTTTGCCCTAGCTTCCTTGGTATATTTCCTTTGTCTGGCTAGCTCTGCTTTCTTTTCATTGTTTTTAAACTCTCGTGCTCTTATGTGCCTAGGTGGATCATTTCTCCGTGCGACTTTTGGTCTAGCCATTTCTGCAAAGACTTCGAGGATAAGTTAGATAATAATTCAAATAGGAGCAAAAATGGTGTTTCTGAGTGTGGAATCGCTTAGCTAAGCTAGTTGGCGAAGTGCTTATCATTTTAGGCTAATAGTTGAAAATGATGTGCAAATGATACAAGGGGGCTGACAAAGGGCGAACAAGGGATTTTTCGAGTCGCCGAGTGCATTTTGCGAATTAAACTGACTGCCGAAAGTCACAGATCAATCATTACATAAAGTATTCAGTTAAAGGCGAAATGGAGATGTTAGGCGAACCACCGAGCAGTTCGGCGGATTTTGTTCATCTTACCGATCAACTCAACGTGTCTATTTTCAACCCAGCCTTTCAATTTTCATCCCGCAACCCTAGATAATGCAACTTAAGTTTATATAACTCTATTTCAACGAAGATCCATAGAAACTTCTATGCCTGCCACGCAACAATTCAACTCCAAGCATAGCTAAGTGGGAGTCCCCCAATTCATGTAGAAAATACCAAATCATAATTGATAATATATGCAATCCCAGTAACTTAGAGACTCAGCAGAGGTTTTATACGATCAATTATTATGTAAATGAGTACAAATTTTGATAGAATAACTGAGGGGTTCGACTACCAACCTTTGGTGACGATTTAGATAGTACTGACGTGCTAGGCGGCAATGCGATCCAAATCCGAGCACAATCCGACACTTAAATACTCTAAAAATGCAAGAAATAAAAGGCTAGAGTGCGGGTGTGAGTTTGATAGGATGTAGCAGGAAGAGAAAGTGAATGAAATAGAACTTTTAAACCCGTGGCTTGTAAAAACCGTCCAGTTCTCGCTCATTCAGTGATGTTAGTCAAGTTTGCCCATTCACTCGGTGAACCGCCAAGTGTCTAGTTTCTTCGCCAACTGTAACAGGTTCTGTAGCTCATGTGAGGATTCCAATCGATGGTTTTCATCAAGATCACCGACATGGTCGGCGACGCGCCACTAACTTTCTTCAGACAATCGAGTTTTACAGGATCCAAGCTGACAATGCCTTGAGTCAGATGGTGAAAAGAATCGTGTTCGCCGATCTTGTCGGCGATCTGCCAACTGGACCTGTTACTTGCCTCCATATACTATTTCAATCACCTCCCTTACTTTAACCTGTACAAACAATCACACCATTATTCTACTAGTAATTAGGAATTAATTAAAGGGTTTTGGGCTGCCTCCCAAAAAACACCTTGGTTAACGTTGTGGCACGACGCAAGTCCACCTTCAGACCTCACTCTTAGGGTTAACCATAGTATCACTAGGCAAACCCCCTTGTAGTCTTAGATTGAGATGAGATGAGAGATGACCCATTTGTGTCTCTAATTGCTTGATCGAAACTGAATGAGAGGTGACAGTCTGGCTGAGGGTAGACACGTCTTCTTTCATGTCTTTCAGCATTATGTTTGACCCTTCAACTTTGTTTAGGATATGCGAGAGCATATCCTCAGACCTACCACCTTCCTAATCCTTAGGCTTCTGACGCTCGTGGGGAGACATATATCTATCCTTCTCCCCATCCTTCCAATTATGATTACAGTCCCTCCATTCACAATCTCGATCCTTCCAGCCATCGTCTCTAACCCATCCTTGGTTACCACCCTGCCTTGGGTAGTTTGAATGATAGCTACCGCCTTGGTTAGCTAGAAAATTTACTTCTTCGTCATACATGGCTTCAAACTTCATCTCCTCATGATTCGCAACCCCAACTCCCACAGCATTGACACTACGGGTACCAGCTCCCATGACATTTTTGGATAAAATGTCAAGTTGCGTCATGATCTTGGCCATGTTTTGGTCTCTCTCATTATCTTTCTCAACCTACTCCTTGGATAGCTGAAATATGACCGGTGAGACCTGTTCTTCGCGGGTGTACCACGCCCTGTTGATGGTTGTCATGACATTGAGAAGTTGAGCTGCTACTACATATGGTTGCTGCATTAATCCTCCGGGCGAGAGTTAATCAGCTACACTTTTGTTTACCGAGTCTAGACTCCGATAAAAGAATTCAAGAAGCACATTATCAGGTAGACCATGGGTTGGGCATTGTAGCACCAATTTCTTAAATCGAAGCCAAGTTTCGTGTAGAGGCTCTCCATTTAGACGCTTAAAGCTTTGGATGCTATCCCGAATAGTCATCATCTTCGAGGGAGGGAAGAATCGCACATTAAATGAGGTGACCAACTCCTTCCACGAGGTGATTGAGTTACGTGGAAACTCAGCTAGCCACTTGCACGCTTCTCCCATCAATGAGAAAGGGAATAGTCTTAATCGAACAAATTCCTGAGAGATGTTCTTGAAAGAGAAAGGTCCACAGACATCTATGAAGTTTCGAAGATGCTCATATGGGTCCTCATGAGCTAATCCACTGAAGAGTCCCTTTAGTTGCAAAAGTTGCAACATGGTGCTTGTTATGTTGAACACCGCATTTCCCTCTGCTAGAGGTAGACAGATGGCTCCAACACCTCCCATGAGATATGGATCATTGATGTTGGGCTCTTGGACATTGTTGAGGTTGCCAATTTCATCTTGATGGCCCACTTGGCTCCCGTTACTACCGTTAACACTCATGCTTTTTGAAATGTTTACACAATCAACAGAACAAAACTAAAAATTAAATTAGTAAACTACTAATAATAAGAACATAAACTCTATTAATCTAAAAATTATCAAATAACACCACTCCCCGGCAGCGGCGCCATTTTGATGCTTATCGTGACCAATGACACTAACCTACAGTACGAGTGTCTACAATCATCGATAATATAGTAACCCAACCAAGGGTTGGGGTCGTGTCCCAAGGGAGTGGTTTTGAGAATTAGTAGAAAAATAAAATTAAGTTCAAACTAGTCGTAACTAAAGACATTAACGATTAAAAATATTGTAAATTAAAAGGGGTGATACAAAGGTGTCAACTATCAAATGGGGGTTTTGTCTCAAGTAGTAAACAAAACAAAAATAATAAGAAGATCAAGTATGGGGACAAGTTCTTGGGGTGTGACCGCAATACAAGTTGAGATAAATCGTTGGGTAAATGCTTTCGATAGGAAATTTGCATGATAATAGTGACTAGGCTAAGCTTTAGATGGAAATAAGTTCCCTCTCGGGCAACTTACCCTGTTTCAAATGAGTTCCTCTCAGACACCCATTTACCACATGAAGGCCAACTTACACCTTACCCCACTCACTCTCTCGAGCTGAGTGTTAGGATATGGGACTAGGGCTCACCCTCTCGGGCTGAACCTCATGTTGACCCACTTCTTAGGCCATCAATCTAACGGTCTTGGTTTCGCGACCTTCTTCTCTGGCAAGACAAAAACACATGGGTGGTTTTGTATTTGCACCTACAAACCCATTAAATTAAACCACGACTACTAGGTGAAATCACCATTAAAATACATCTATCCTATTAGCAAGCAAGACCCAATAACAATATCAACACATATTTGCTAAATCACACCCTAAGAATGGGGGGTTTTTAGCCACACATCAAGAAATAACAAAATACACCTAAAATGATACTAAAATCAAATGGGTATTAGGAATTAAACCTTGATTTAAGCAAAGAAAAAGAATGGAGAAGACCCACTTCCAACTTGGGGAAGATGAAATCTTTCTTTCGTCAAGTCTCCCAAAAACCCTCTCCAAACTTGAGAGAAAATATCCCAAAAAGTACTATTCTATTCTGGAAATTATAATAAATGTCCGACTCTTAAAAATTAATAACAATTTTAGTATTTATAGACTTCAGAAAATAGTGCTGGCGGATCTTTTGGCGAGGTTAGTCGAAATCACCGATTAACTCGGCGATTCGCCCTTTGGTGTAGTTCATCGCCGTCTTGCACTAGCCTACAACATCGTCATGCTCTGTGTCATTGGGTGACCTAGTACTATCTTGCGGAATTATTCGAAGAAATGCCAATTGCTCCTTTCATCGCCTTTTTGATCCTTCTCCTTCAGGGCTTTGCGTACTGAAACAAAGGACAGAGTGCGTCCCTTCAACAAATCGCCAAGCGTGCTTGGCGATGCGCAGTCTTCAGCTTCTTCGTTCTTTTCAGCCTTTTTGTTCCTTTTTGCTCCTAAGTGTCCATGCTTCCACTAAAACTTTAAATACCTAAAATTTAAGAGTTTTTCATCAGATATTGAGACAAAATAAGCATCTGAGGAAACTATTCCTCTCAAACTAATGTCGTAGATTGTTTGTGTTTTGAAATCCCCAATTTAGTTCTACTAGAATGCTTCTATAGGAGTCTGAATCCTAGAAATAGAGGGTTAATTGACCAACTTATGGCAGGTGGTCGTGAAAAATATCCCTATGAGACCGCAGTCAAATTCCTTGACCATATGGCAAAAACAAACGAGGATATTGAGAAAGACCAGCAATTGATCATTTTGCTAGGTCAGATGAATAACTTGACCCAAAAGGTCGAGGAACTGGAGGTGATGTCTAAAGAGAAAGCAAATGCAGACCACCTATTGAGCAGGTAGGATCTATGGACATTAAAAATAAACATATTGAATATATTTTATTAACCATTCTTCAAAAGCTAAATGAGCAAGATATAGTGCTAGAGAAGATTAGAGAAAATGTAGAAGTGCTAAACCAGATGAGCGGTTCTCACTCTAGATCCATCCAGCAAATTGAAACTCTCTTGGGTCATGTAATGCCTTATCTCCATCAAGCACAAGTCAAGGGGTCGCCAAATGATGTTTTGGCTAACCCCAAAAGTGAAATTTAGGTGCTAACTCGCGTCGTGCCACGACGTTAAATAAGGTGCTATTTGGGAGGCAACCCAAAGCCCTTAACTACTTTAATTTTGTTATTTTTGAAAAAAAAGGTATTTTGATTTTTTAGGATTGGGCATGAAATGTTTTGGAAAAAGTGAAGGATGAATTATACAAGTTCAACTGGCGAATCGCCGACTAGATCGGCGATTGCTACCAAAATCGCCGTTTGGATCCTCACTTTGACTGAGTGTCCTGTAAAACTCGGCGAGATTGGTGAACACTCGGCGGATCGTTAAGTAGCGAAGAAAATCCAACTAATGTCACCGAATGGATAAGATTTGGAAGGATTTTATAAAACGACGGGTCTGGACTTTCAACCTTTTTCATATTCTCTCACTCTGGATTTTCGCAAAATCTCACCTACTTAGTACTTTCAGAATTTTCGCACCTCGTAAGTATTTTAGCTGCTTTTGTATCTTGGATCTGTAATAATCTGCCGCCTAGCATCACAGTTTTGACCTAATCTGCCCAAAAGGTTGGTTCTCTAAACTCTGTATTTAATTATGATATTTATGCTCTCATTCCAAGTAATTTTATCCTATGTCATGTGCTATGCCTCTCTGATAAATTTAGGGTATTCAGCATGTTGAGGCGAGCTCGCCGAATCACTTAGCAGTTCGCCGAAGCGAATCCATCTCGCTTTTAAATTTATACTACTTGTAGTCAGGGTTCTGTAACTCTCGGCCAAAACCTGTGATCGTCAAAAGCAGTCAATAACTCGCCGAAGGTCTCCTTGGTCTCCCTTTGTCAGCATTCCTGAACCTTTCTGCACTGCATACTTTGGCGGATAAAGCCGTGATCGCGAAAGCAACTTGGCGACTCGCCGATCTATCTGGCAAGTTTGTCTGTAATTGCATCTCTCTGAACTTGATTATTTGTTTTAATTTCTTCCGAATTCTTTGCAGAAATGGCTAGATCTAAAGTTGCAGAAAGAAGCAATCGACCTAGAAGTAAAACAAAAGGGATCACAATCAAAGAGGCTGCAGATGTGTTCACAAGCAAAGTTGCTAAACTTTCCACAAATTGTGAAAAAGGGAAGGGCAAACACAAGACCCTTGAATTAACAGATGCAAGCATTGACAACAATGGCTTCCATAGAAATGACC
The DNA here is from genome assembly GCA_036553675.1 of Solanum okadae. Classification (NCBI taxonomy): domain Eukaryota; kingdom Viridiplantae; phylum Streptophyta; class Magnoliopsida; order Solanales; family Solanaceae; genus Solanum; species Solanum okadae. The sequence continues at coordinate 36,347,459 of CM071686.1, forward strand.
CCAACCAATCTAAAAGCGATGATACGGGTTCTGATAAGGAAGATATGCTAATAGCACAGAGGGCCGAGTAGGGAATTAAGAAGCCGAATGATTCATTCAGGGCTTGGACGTACCAGCCTACCACTACTACACTTCCAGTTCCAAAGCAGACAATAATATTAACACCTCCAGTGCAAGGTCTTTCGCCCAAATCTATGAATCAAGTAAAGGCTGAGT